>LR738712.1:331637561-331651234 GCA_902687465.1 Secale cereale
CCCCCCCCCCCGCAGACCTCCACCAAAGCCATGGCGTAGAAGGATCATCTGCCACTAGTCTTCAAGTTTGGTGAAGTCGACTCCGAGCCGGAGGAGATAGAAAATAAGGAGGAATGGGTCCCCATGGACATGGCCCTGAACGAGCTGGCGGCGGCGGTTGCTACCCCGGCTCCCGTCCCAGCTCCCATCCCCGCGCCCACGCTAGCGACAATCCCGTAGCATTGACGGGCTGTTCACCGAGCACTATCACAGAGATGGAAGCCGCGGGTGTCAGCAAGGTCTCCGCGGACCCGTGCGAGCTCGTGTACATGCCAGCGCCAGCGCCTGTGCCCATGCCCGTGCACGCCCCTCCACCCACCGTGGCGCCGGTCCCCGTGCGTTTGGCTGCACCCGCCGCGCCCGTGCCCATGCGCGCGCCCCCCTCAGCGGCATGGTATGCCGCCATCGACCGCTACCTCTCTGCGCCGCCAATTTCCGTCCTCCTGCTATGGGCTTTAGGGCTCCACAAAACCCAAGAAGTTCGAACATAGGAGCGTGAACGAAGATCTCTCCCACTCGCGTCTACCTAGCGTCTCGCCCTCGTCGGTAAAGAGATTCATACAAACAACAAGTAGTGCACGCAAGAGTTACCCAGGTTCGGGCCACCATGTGGTGTAAAACCCTATTTCCTGCTTTGGTGGATTAGCCTCGGGAGGGCTTGAATATGAACTAATACAGTGATTTCAGAGCTTAGGAGGCGAGCTCAGGAGGGTCTGGAGGCAAGGGGTCTTGCTCCTTGCGTGGTGGCAGAGTTTATGGGTCTGCTCTACTTGGCTGGGCTTGGTTCGACCTGTCCCTCCACAATGGTGATCCTAGCTACTTATATTGGCGGCCAGGGTCCTCTTCCTCCGAAATGTTTAGGCGGGAAGGGATCCCACAACGACCATTTTTCAGCGGGAACACAAGGACGTTCCTGTCCTGACGAAAGCGGTCTTCGCCTGCAAAGGATCAGGCGGTGACGCGGTGGTGGGCTCGACCGTGACATCCTCCTTATCGTCCTTGCAGTCTTCGGTCTTGTTGCTCCAAAGGGGAAACCTTTGTCCCGCTCCTCGGGAACTTGCGGCGGCGCTGTCCCCCTTGCACCGTAACGGCAACTGCGCCGCTGGCGGGCGCTGTCACCCACTCACGCGGTGCGTCACTACTGACGTCTCTGCCTCCTCCTGAGGCAGACTTGGCCTTGGATTCTCCGCCCCTCCGGAGCACCTTGTTGAGGCCGCTCCTGAGGGGGTCTTGACGTTGTTCTCCTCGCGAGGCTTAGGCCCCTCGCGAGGGTCTTGGACAGCTAGTTGATCAGCTGGGCCGTACCAGGCTGTAGTAGGAGCGCGTCGCGGACCGCAGACAGTTAAGTCTAGGTACCATGGTTCCCAGGACGCCGACAGTAGCCCTCGGGCCTAAGGCGCGCGCGGAGTTGGCTTCGGGGCGAAGCCTTAGCCGAGGACGAAGCGCCGTGGGCCCCAAAAGGCTGCGGTCCAGGCTGGCGCGTGACGGTTGGATGGGACGCGGGCGACCCCGCTTCCCACGCCGCCTCGGCAACTGTGCGTCTTGACAAAAAAGGGGCCGTATGTGTTGGGGGAGTTACCGCTTCCCTTCCTTCCTGCTTAGATCTCTCCCTCCTACGCCTCTTGCCTTCCTAAATCGCCTGCGTCCCTCGGCACCCTCAACAATGGCGAAGAAGAACAAGGGTGTCGTCCCCGCGTTCGGATCCGCCTCTTCCCTTGAGGTGGCGCTCGAGGAGTCCTCCATCACCAAGGAGGAGGACTACCGAGAGGTCCAACCTTTCTTGTCAGGCGTCCACAACAAGCATGGCCCGACGGGGATTTGGGCCGGATCCGCCATGACACGGATCTTGCCGAAGTCATGCTACCCCTTCTTCCTCCACAACATCTCCGTGCGGCTCGTGCCACCCTTCTCAGAGTTCTTCTACGCCATCCGGGAGCATTACCAGGTGCATGCTCTCCATATCCAGCCTCGCTCCATCTTTGTCCTGTCGCTCTTCGCCTTTTACTGCGAGGCGCTCGTGGGGGTGAGGCCGACTGTCGCCCTCTTCCGCCATTTCTTCTCCATGCGCCGGTACGACGATGGCCCATGCTCGGGCTGCGTCTCCTTTGTCTTCCAGCGCCAGGGCTATCGGCTGATGCCGGCCGGGAAGAAGATAGAGTCCCACCGGAAGAGGTGGGTTTATCTGGATGCCCAACGCATCCATCCTTTGCTGGCGCTGCCTACCACCCGTCCGGCGAAACGCGCCGGCTGGAGCTACGCGAAGCTCACCGACCCCCTTGCCAGGCCTGTCCTGGCAAGGATTGAGGCCGACCTGAGCTCGAGGCTCGAAGGGGGCCAGATTGTGAAGGAGTTATTGAGGCAGCGTCCTGCGCTGCTGCGGGCACACTCGCGCCCCATGTGGGAGCTGATGGGCGACGACGACGGGCTCCGGCTGCACCCGGGGGCGCTGGCCGAGCCCGATCTAGTCTTCACCTCAGTCACACTCCTAGGGATGGTTCCAGAGGACCTCCCCGGGACCCACCTGCCGCTGTACAGCCACCCTGATAAGGCCGCGCTGCTGAAGGCCGTGTCAGGTTTCGGTGTGCCCGTGGGCGCTCCGCCCACGGTTGACGTGTCTTCTGGTGCTGACGATGAGAGTGACGAGGGGGGCTCAGAGGAGACCCAGGACGATGAGGGGTACTCCTCTGAGGCGTTCATGGGAGCAATGACGTCTAGCGCAGGTGTCGCCGGACGGTCCCAGGCGGTCACTCCACGTCGATACGGACGCGCTGCGTCCGGGGGAAGCAATGTGGCGACCCCGCCGAGGAGCATCGTGCCAGCAAATCTGCCGACCACGGCCGAGGACTGTGGCCTCGCGCCTTGCCAAGATCCGGGCTACCGGCACGCCCATAGCGCCAGCGACTGCTGCTCACCTGTTGGCGAAGAGAAGGGCGCGCCTCGCCTCCGACGAGTAAGTGTGCAATTTCTCGCCATCCTTAGTTGTTGTGTCCCTGATGTGCTTCTCCTGACGCAGCAGCCTGGGCGGTGTGATGAAGAAGTCGAAGGGGGATGTCACATCGCGATGCCCTGCCCCTCCTGCTGCTGATGCGACCACAGGGAAGGATGCCACGACGCTGGGCATCTCGGTCGACCAGGCCACCGAGCATGCGGTGGCGGCATCGCTTGAGGGCGTCCTCGCTTCCTGCGAGGTCGCGGTGGCTCCTGTTCCGGCTGCTCTGGCGAGGGCGGCCAGAGCCCCTGAGCCCCTGGTCGAGCAGTCGGTCTCGTCGGTGCCCGTGCACCAGCTGGCGCAGCCTGGCCCTGAGACCTTGGAAGCTGCCTCCGCCGCGTTGGGTCGGCGTTGCGTCGAACTGCAAGGTGGTGAGGGCGGCCTGATGGAAGGGTGCTTGGGGCTGATCCACGGGTGGCTCCTGGCAGACGAGTCTGCGCGGACCTCCTGGGACCAAGCCTCGGCGATTGCTGCCAAGGGTCGAGAGGAAGCTGTGGCAGCCGCGCGGGCTCGCGACACCGCGCGAGCCGACGCTGCGTCCTTCGAGAAGCGATGCCTCAAAGCGAAGAGCGAGCTGGAGGCCCTTCACGAGGAAGGCACTAGGCGCGCCCTAGAGCACAAGAGGTTGGAGAAGGAGCTCGAGGCGCAGAAGGTTGAGACGTCCCGGCTGCAGCAAGAGCAGCTTGCTGACCGCGCGGCCCTGGAGAAGCTGAAGGTTGAGGTCAAGCAGGACAAGGCGACCCAAGCCGCTCGCGACAAGGAGGATGCCCTTGCGGCCTCGGCAGCAGTGAGTCCCGAGGCACTCGCCGCCTTTGACCTTGAGGCCCGCAAGGCGCTGCAGGCTGCCTCCGGGGAAGGGTTCAAGGAACCGCTGGCCGCCCCAGAGGAAGGCCCCGCCGGGCTCCTCATCGCGCTTGTGAAGTCCCTGCGCGAGGTTATGGCTGCAATTGGCTAGTTAGCCGACCTCGAGAGCCGCACGCTCCTTACCTTGGTTCTGACGCAGGTGTGCAGCCACCTAAGTCTTCGTGACCCCACCCTTGACCTGGCCTCACTGTCCGAGCTCGTGACCACAGTCATGGAGGGCACGGCTGCCGAGGCCCTGGGGGCGAAGGTCATGGAGCTAGTGGAGACGTTCCTCCAGGCCACTGCTACCGCGGCCGAAGAGGTGCAGACTGGTGATGATGCGCTTGGTGATGCCTGATCTGTTCCTATCCAAAGAGAGAAGTGCGAGGGCCTCGGGGAGGCGTGAGAACATTGTTTGAATTTGAAGAACTTGGTATTTATTGTAATAGCTAGATGATTTCCATGCTTGCTTCTTTTCATGTTTGCTTAGGTGCTCTGCGTCGGCAGGGCCCAACCCCGCGCAAACCTCGATCGCCATTGAGCCCTCCGGGTGACCGGGGTTATCGTAATAGCTAGACTCAAGAGATGAGGGGCTACGTGGCTAGTGAGGCCCCTGGGTCGCGATGCCCAGAGGTACCCCTTGACGTTCAAGTGATCCCGTTTGCGTTCTGCGTCGGCAGGGCCCAACCCCGCACATACCTAGATCGCCATTGAGCCCTCCGGGTGACCAGGGTTATCGTCATAACTAGACTCAAGGGATGAGGGGCTACGTGGCTAGTTAGGCCCCTGGGTCGCGATGCCCAAGGGTCCCTTTTGACGTACGAACGGCTCTCATGAAGGAGAACGAGCACCATACCTTGCTCACGAGCCTTCGCCTGGGATGGGGGCGCGAGAAGGCCAGGTGTCTGGGCACCTGGTAGGGTGGCGTCTGCCAGGCGTGACGTGAGCATAGCCCCCATGCCTATCCCCCCTCGCGACACCCATCCAAGGAGAAGCTGTGAGCATCGTGAGATGAAAAGCTCCCTAAGGTTGGTGCGACCACTGGGGCCGCCCTCAGTTGTTTATAACTAGCGCGGAGCATAGAGCTACCACACTTGCACGGAGTGTGGGCATAACAGCGCCTCGGTCGTAGCGGCCAGCGCGGAGCTTGGTGCTTAAACTGGTTCGTGGGCATAACCGCTCCTCGGTTGGATCTGCCAACGCGGAGCATGGTACTTCCACTGGACCGTGGGAGGGAGCTCCCACCAGGAGAGACTTCGGGGCGTGTACATCCCCGTCCTGACACGTGGCTTGCACAGTAGGACATCCAAGGTGTATATGGGCCCTCCTCAGGATGAGCTGAACGACTCTGAGGAAGTTCTCGTGAGCTTACGCATCACTCACGAGACCCTACCCTGAGGCAGGTTGCGCCCGAGTCTTCTTCTACAAAATGTGAAAAGGGAGGTGTTGTGTCGACCTGCGCCGAGTGCATCTCTAGAGGGCATCGCATGAGAAGGCCGCAGCACCAGCGACCCCAGGAGGTGACGTCACGGGAACGGCTCGTGAGACAGAGCTCAACCACTGGATTTGTCGACGCTGCAGGGACGGACCCGAGCACAAACGTCGTGCCAGTCGTTAATCATGGGGCGGTCGTGAGTGGGCTCACAAGGGCTCATGACCTTAATGGCGGTGAGGACGCCGAGCATGCAGATGATGTGAATGGAATGAAACAACTAGCATTTATTACGCGCAAAAAGGGAGACAACTGCGGGGGGAACAGCCCCCAGAAGTCCGAGGATGATGCAGCCCAGGGGGGCGCCCTTGATTGGATACCTGAAGCGTTACCTGATACTTGTCGAAGAAGAGTTGGAGTAGCTGAAGATGTGAGCCATGCGGGTCGCTCCTGAGGATCGTCGGGCTCCTGAGGACCAGGTGCTCCGAAGGCTCTCACTGGTCGCGCAGGTCCGGTTCTTGCTCCGTCCGGACCGCCTGCCACTGAGCCTCCCGAGCCCCCAAGGCCTGCTGCGCGAGATGCTGGAACGTGGCAGCTGCGTTGCGGAAGCCGAAGAGTGTGCAGACGTAGCTCCAGGGAAGGGCCCTCCTCCGGCCGATCGGTGTCGGCCAGAAGGGCTCATGAGAGGCAGCTCGGTTGAGACCCGCGATGTCAAAGCAGACGTGGAACCGGTCGCTCGGCCTACGAGCAGGTGAGCTTGGGGTAGTGCGGTTATGCCCACCGCGGATGAGTCTTGCGTACTGAAGTTCCTTGGTAACTTGGTCGATGAATTCCTGAGCCCCCACCGCTAAGCGGTTCACGCTGGGCTCACAAAAACGCGCGTCAAGACACACTTGCAGGTGGTGCCCGAACACCTCCCTCGAGACGCTGGTGAGTCCGGAGACACTCCAGAGGAGAGCCCCCGAGCCCGTCACGAGAGGGGCGTCGAGCGCGCCTCCCTACGCGAGGGTGGAGGGCACCTCGTCAGCGGGCACGAGTCCTGAGGCCGGGCCGTCAGGAGCCCCTGCGTCCTGAGGTCCGTTGACGGGCAAGTTCTTCTTCTTCTTGGGGGCGGTCTGCAGGGCGAGGACGGCTCCATCCTCATCGGAACATTCGACCACCGTAGTCTGGTAGGCGCGCTCCAGGGAACGCACCGCTTCCTTCTCGTCGGAGGCGATCGTAATGACTCCGCCTCTCCCAGGCATCTTGAGGACGTTGTAGCCATGATGGGTCGCCGCCATGAACTTGGCGAGGGCAAGATACCCAAGGATGGAGTTGTACGGGAGGTGGATGTTGGCGACGTCGAAGTCGATGAGCTCTGTGTGGTAGTTGTCGCGGTCACCAAAGGTGACAGGAAGGCGGACCTGCCCCATCGGGAGTGTGGAGCCATCCGTAACTCCGTAGAATGGCTTGGTCGGGTGGAGCTGATCATAGGGAACCTGGATCATCTCGAAAGTCTGGACGGAGAGGATGTTCAGTCCTGCTCCGCCGTCGATGAGGGTCTTGGTCACGAGGACGTTGCTGATGGTCGGGGTGCAGAGCATCGGGAGAGCGCCTGGGGCCACGGTGCACTTGAGCTGGTCCTTGGGGTCGAAGGCGATGACTTGCTTGTTCCACCTCAGGTTGCGCATGGTGTCAGGCCTGGGAAACGCCGCGTTCACCTCACGGGCAAACTGCTTGAAGATACGGTGGGAAGCCGGAGCATGGGCTCCACCCAAGATGCACACAACTGCACGCGGCTCCTGGAAGCCCCCTGCTCCGTCTCTCTGGCGGTCATCGTCATTCCTTCTTGGTGGTGGCGGCAGCCGAGGCAGGCCTGCATTGCCCTGAGGGCGACCCTCACGAGGCTGGTCGCACCAAGGGGCGTCACAAGGCTGCTCCTGCCAGTGGTCTTCACGAGGCTGTTCGCGCCACCCTTGGCGCGAGTTCCTGCCATCCCAACGTCCTCCGCCTCGGCCTCCCCCACGGCCATAGCCGCGGTTGTCGCTCACAGGGCGCTGCCCGTCGCGCATCGCCCTGAGCTCCTGGCAGTCATTAGTGTTGTGGCTGTGGACGTTGTGGAAGACGCAGTACAGTCGGTTGTCTCTGGGGAGGTCATCATAGCCGCAGCCACGCTTTACTTCTGGCTTCGCAGCCAGCAATGCGGGTCGCTTGCGCTTTGCTTCTTTGGCCTTGGCCTTCTTGTTGTCTGCCTCCGCCTCAGGCAGCTCCTGGAGGGAGAGGCGTCCTTCCTCCACCCTACCGCACTTTGCCGCGAGCTTGAACATCTCGAGGGCTGTGCACAGGTCGTCGTGGATGGCGAGCTCCTGCCTCATCCTGACACCGCGAACGCCGTCGGAGAACGCCGAGATGATGGCCTCGTCCGAGACCCTAGGGATTCGGAGGCGCATGGTGTTGAAGCATTGGATGTACTTTTGTAGGGTCTCTCCCGGCTGCTGCCTCACGCGGCGCAGATCCACAGCTGCCGGGGCTCGGTCGCGGGTGCCTTGGAAGTTCGTGACGAAACGCTCGCGAAGCTCTTTCCAGGAGGAGATGAATCCCACGGGGAGGTTCTGGATCCAAGAGCATGCGCCATCTTTGAGAGCCATGGGGAACCAGTTCGCCATGACCTGCTCGGTGCCGTTGGACGCCTTGATGCTCAGCTCATAGAGTTGGAGGAACTCCGTGGTGTCGGTGGTGCCGTCGTAGCGCGGAGGCAGGTCCGGCTTGAACTTGCCGGGCCAGACGAGGCATCGTAGCTCAGGAGCTAGGGCGCGACATCCAGCCACGCTCATGATTGCAAGCGCCCCCTACGCCTGCGATGCTGGTTCTTGGGGTGCCGGCTCCACCACCTCCTGTGCCGCGCGGTCTTGGCGCTGCGTACCAGGGGGGCCGTGAGCCCCCACCTGGGGATGCGGTATCATCTGGCAGCTCTCCTCGTCACACGCATGGACTCTGCGGGGCTGCTCACGTCGAGGAGCCTCGCGCCGGACCTCCTGGCCGGCGCCGTAGAGTGGAGGCGGAGCCGGGACTCCGTGGCCTTCATTCCCCGCCGGAGGCAACGGAGGACGGGAGGAGTGCGTTGGTGCAGGTGCTTCTCCAGCGGCGTTGACGAGCTCGGTGATGCGGTGGAGCCACTCATCGTAGAGTACATCCGCCGGGCGGTAGCACAAGAACTCCCGCGCCATCAGTAGCGCAGGCTGGTTGTAGACCGGCCCGCAGCAGACCAGCAAGGACAACGCCGCGGCCGGTGTGGGTGAAGGCGTCGCCGTTCGGCCATCTCGCCGCACAGACGGTGGCAGCGACGAGTCCTGCTGCTCATGGACGGCCGGGTCGGTGGCGGCGTTGGCGACTGGCGAGTTGGGGCGGAGCGATGCACCGTTGCCCGCGGGCGCCATCCGAGCGACCTTCGCGGCACGGCGGGCGGCGCGAGCTCGGCGTGTGTCCACCATGGCTATGGAGCGAAGTCGACGACGAGAGCGGGACGAGGTCGTCGGAGAGGCGAGATCTCGACACGCCCCCTACCTGGCGCGCCAAATGTCGGATTTAGGGCTCCACAAAACCCAAGAAGTTGGAACACAGGGGCGTGAACGAAGATCTCTCCCACTCGTGTCTACCTAGCGTCTCGCCCTCGTCGGTAAAGAGATTCACGCAAACAACAAGTAGATCACGCAAGAGTTTACCCAGGTTCGGGCCACCGTGTGGTGTAAAACCCTACTTCCTGCTTTGGTGGATTTGCCTCGGGAGGGCTAGAATACGAACTAATACAGTGATTTCGGAGCTCAGGAGGCGAGCATAGGAGGGTCTGGAGGCAAGTGGTCTTGCTCCTTGCGTAGTGGCAGAGTTTATGGGTCTGCTATACTTGGCTGGGCTTGGTTCGACCTGTCCCTCCACAATGGAGATCCTAGCTACTTATATAGGCGGCCAGGGTCCTCTTCCCCAGAAATGTTTAGGCGGGAAGGGATCCCACAACGGCCATTTTTGAGCGGGAACACAAGGACGTTCCTATCCTGACAAAAGCGGTCTTCGCCTGCAAAGGGTTAGGCGGTGATGCGGTGGTGGGCTCGACGATGACATCCTCCGTGTCGTCCATGCGGTCTTCGGTCTTGTTTCACCAAAGGGGAAACCTTTGTCCCGCTCCTCGGGAACCTACGGCTGCGCTGTCCCCCTTGCACCGAAACGGCAACTGCACCGCTGGCGGGCGCTGTCACCCACTGGCGTGGTGCGTCACCGCTAATGTCTCTGCCTCCTCCTGAGGCAGACTTGGCCTTGGATTCTATGCCCCTCCGGAGCACCTTCCCGAGGCTGCTCCTGAGGGGGTCTTGACGTTGTTCTCCTCGCGAGGCTTAGCCCCCTCGCGAGGGTCTTGGACAGCTGGTTGATCAGTTGGGCCGTACCAGGCCGTAGTAGGAGCGCGTCGCGGCCCACAGACAGGAAAGTCTGGGTACCCTAGTTCCCAGGACACCGCCACCCGCGCCCCACCCGTCGATCGCGCGATGGCATGATGTTTGATTTACATGTGAAGAACATTATGTGCTGCCTTGAAGACTTCAACAACGGCGTCCCGGATGAAGAGAACAAGAACGACGGCGCGGCACGCCACCTCCACCGCCGCCGGAAATAGTTTTTTTTGGGTTTAATACCGTATCTTGATCATATGAATATAATTTCGCAATGTGACTGAATGAAAGATATGGTTTGAACAAACTTGCATTTTTCTCACTTAATGTACAGACTGATCAAATAATTTTCTTTTGAAAAAAACATTAATGGGTTTTAAATATAAAACATTCACAGCAAACGTTTTTGTTAGAACACCCGCATGCAAACCGACAGCTTCCCCAGGAAGCCAAGGGAAAATGTGCCAAGCAGGATTTGTGCAGCTCTTGATCGCAAACGTTTTAGATAGAACATCCGTATGCAAAGTGAGAGCTATGGTCTCCCCCCTTGTAACACTGGATTTGTGCATCTCTTCAACGCAAGCGGTTCAGATTGAATACAGTATGCAAATCCAGACTTCAGCGTTAAGCCAAGAGAAAATGTGTCGAGCAGGATTTGTGCATCCCTTCAACGCAAACGATTGTTTTGGATGACCAGTGTGCAACCACGTACAAAAAATTTGGTAAGATTTGTATCTATCATATTGAGTATGTTGCCATTTGTCAAACTAAAAAGATTGACATTTGTTGATCTAGTAACATTGCCATTTGTCAACCTTGTAACACTGTGATTTGTGAAAGTATGCAGCTAAAAATCACTAGCACTATCTAATTTTTGCAACTAAAATTCAGTAATTAAACATATATTTCGTTCATAGATTAAGCAGTCGTTCTTTATACAAACAGTTCAACTCGACAGCTGAACCGACCAAACTTTTCCCTAGTTGTTGCCAACCACGTACTGAAATAGCTAGTTCAACTATATATACTAGATAATTTTAAATATGTTGTATAGTTCCACCACATCTATAGTCAGATGAACTGAACAAAATAGCCCCTAAATACTACTACTACTACTACTACTACTACTACTACTACTACTACTACTACTACTACTACTACTACTACTACTACTACTACTACTACTGCTACTACTACTACGGAGAGACTTTGTACTACTTCCGACAGCCTCTCCTCTGCCGAGCGCGCTTAGTAAGAGGCAGAGGATGATGAGCCTACTGATGAGCTGGACAACTGCAATATGCCGCTGCTACACCTTCAGCGACGCTAACCTCGAACGCCCTTCGCAGCTCCAGACGATCCCTCTCGAAACGGTGGTTCTCCTCGTAGATCTCCTGATTTCTTGCCTCTGAGGCAGCGTGTGCCGCGGCCACGGTGGCGGTAAGTCTCTTTGCATGCTCGACGAGGTACTCCTCCCCCTCCCGTAGGACCTCGGTGTAGCGCGCAAGGTCACTGACGCACGTGCGGGCCTCCAACTCTGCCTCTCGCCTTCGGGCGGCGGTGGCGAAGCGGGTGATGACCCCGACGGTCGATGATGGGCTGGCGGCCACAGCGGCCGATTATGGGGTGGCGGCCACGACCACCACCTCCCGCCTTCGGGCCACGTTGGCGGTGCAGGTGATGGGCAGGGTGGCCGACAATGGGGTGGCAACCACGACGGCCAACTCCCACCTTCGAGCCATGGCGGTAGAGCAGGCGATGGCCCTGGCTTTTGACGGTGGTGTGGCAGCAATGGCGGCCGACAACAGCCGCCAATGAGCAGCGGCAGCGGTGCGTGTGGTGGGTGTTCCGCACACCCAACAGGGACGACATGCGCACTACAGTACGTCGGGGGCTGCGCCGCCGTAGTGGTGTGGCCTCCTAGCTGGAGCTGTCCTCTGATGCCGGCGGAGTGGCTGAGCAACAACGATGGACCAGTGCCATTGGCGATTATGGGAGAAGCAGACGAGATAAGCTACAGGGAGGGAGGGGAAAATGCGACGCGGTACTCGCCGGTCGTGAGGGTTTATATAGCAGGCGGGTAAGCATCGGGATTTTGGGGGATTTCACCGAGTCGAATGGGAAGCTTGTGCAGGAACCTGCGAGGTTGCGTGGGAACGGGCTCACTGACGAATCATTGGTGCCACTTCGAGCCACCGTTTGGCAAAAAGAACGCCCCCGCGCACTGCACAAGCTTGTGCTGTAAGCCGTCTGCGGCAGCGGGGTGACAAGACGTGGAGAGGAGGACGAAAGGCCACATACACATATGGTTAATAAAAAACGTTTGCGATTTAATTACCTACTATACCCCCATCCTAGTTTGTAAGTAGGATTTAACTAATAAAATACGAATGCATGTCGCCAAAGATTATATAGTTGGATTCATATTTGAACATAGTTTCCAATTATATATTTTTCATAACATGAATTAACATTTTGTTGGTTAAATTTAAGGGCAAAGTATGGCATAGAATATAAAGGGGACTATAGATCAAGACGGAGGTCGTAGAACACGGCTGCTCTCTACGCAGCGATGCAACTGTCGGCCGACTTGTAGGCGACCATTTCCTGCGTGTTCAACTACTCTATGCGTGTGGTTGCTTGCGGTTGAGGCAGCCGCGACACGCTCTGTTCGTGTCCCACCACGCGCTCTTCTCCCGCGTCCCTCCGAGTGCTCTGCCCTCATCCCTCCACGCGTGCTGCCAGTGTTTGGGGCGCACACGATCACACATGTTTGTGCGCATGCGATTGCATCGGGCGTGGCGCGACGATGTAGTCACCCGCTACAAAAACTACCATGCGGACGCGCGGAGAATCCAGGACGCCTGTCCCCCATTTATTCATGTGGCCATTTACCTTCATCTCTCGCATCACACGACACAATAAGCACACCCATGATGACACATACAGACATGACATCCAACGGTTCCAATGGCGGTCCCCGTGGCTCCAATGGCGCTCCCAGCGGCCGACGATGACAACGACGGGCAGTTCACCATGCATCACGTAGTGGACACCCACGTGAGGGGGAAGGCCCTCTCGGGGGTGTACACGAATGATCCGATCTTGGTGGAGAGCTCGGTACAAACTATGTAGAAGTTCTGTGCCGAGGACAAGTACCAAGTGGTCGGCTTCAACCTCGAGTACACCATCGGTCATTTCAGGGACGATTAGAAGGTTGCAGTCCCCCAGTTTTGTGTGCGACATGACGTCCTCGTCTACCACTACCACCTGGCCACAAGGCCTTGCGAGTGTTTCTCCAGGTTTATCAACATCTCCGGCTACAGTTTCGCTACGGTGGACACCACCAATGATCTAAAAGCGCTCAAGGTTTCGGGCTTGAAACGCCATAATCTTGTCAACATCCAGGACCACTACAAGGTCCGGGGCAGCGACAACAACAAACTGAACTCCCTGGTTGACCTCGCCACGGCCATCATCGATCCCTACTACATGAAGATGAAGGATAATAGCCATAACGAAAAGAACGCCTGGCACAATGTTTGGCATGAGAGACTGGATGAACAACAGGTCAAGTACGTGGCCAAGGACATGTACACAAGCTACAAGATGTACATGCGGATCGTTAACATGAGGAAGTGTCTTCTTCCTGCCCCAGACGAGGGATCGAGCCACAGAGCAGTGGCGGGAGCGTCACAAGAAGTAGATGACAATGATCGTTTCTCCTACTTTAGAATGCATGCAATTGTTTGTTGAGGTGTGTGCGAATGATCTGTGTAGTCACTTATGTAATTTGATGTTTATTTAAGTTATATATATATATATATATATATATATATATATATATATATATATATATATATATATATATATATATATATATATATATATATATATATATATATATATATATATATATATATATATATATATATATATATATATATATATA
>LR738712.1:331652917-331829741 GCA_902687465.1 Secale cereale
TATATATATATATATATATATATATATATATATATATATATATATATATATATATATATATATATATATATATATATATATATATATATATATATATATATATATATATATATATATATATATATATATATATATATATATACATACATGCTATTCTTCTGTAGACAGAGCAAATCACACGGCTTATTAGCAGCAATCATTTGTGTTATTATTGGCCCTCGCACACATTTCTGATTATAGACCTGTTTGCCGCGTATCACACACATCTTGTTCAGTTCAACCGTTTCCTTTGTGTTGCCTAAACACACGCAGTTCATCCTAATGGACTGTATGCCGTATATCGCACACACCCTCATCTGGCTGCCCATTTCTATAGTTCTGCATCATAGCAAATAGTTCTGGATTAACCGTTTGCCACTCATCGCACACGCAAATCTAATATTAACCGTGTTTTATGCCGCTGCCATCGCAAATGTTTTGCATCTTTTTTGATGGATTTATTGCATCACCGTTTGTGATTGATGCTTTGCACACAGTTTCGTCAAATGGTCTCTGATTCAACTGTCGTGTTTGGACCATCCTGTAGTAGTGTGCACTCATTAATGCCCCTGAGGAAGCAGATGATGATGTTGATGTGTATGAAAAGTCCAGGATGGATCAAAACTCCATGGCTAACATGTACAAGCCCATTCCTGACGAGGATTTGGAAACCCATAAGCTTGGATCTATCTATCACTTTCTTGCAGGTTTGGCCACCACGAACTACATTTTGAGGCACACTCTATTGCCCAAATTTGGAGATGGGAGGATGATATGTGGCCATTCCATCAACTTTCTTCACTTATTTGTTGTCCCACAAAAGTTCAAGGTCATGAATTCGATTGTAGAGATGATCAAGAGGACAACTGTTGACCAGAACAGGTCATGTGGGTATGCCCCACAAATTCAGATGATTATCAACTCCAAGGTTGGTACATGCACATATCTATTAGACCGTGAAACTTCCCTCTTCAGCCAGAGTTCAAGGACAATGTATTGGTGATGATACTTCACACCCTACATCAGTAGAGGCTCAAGAGAAGGCTCAAGCAGCAACATCAAAAGCAGCAAAGGAAGCCATGGCACCAAATGCCCCAATAGCAAATCTCAAGTCCAAGCAAGAGCAAATGACATATCTGCTCGAAGCAACACTGAGAATTGAGCAAAGTCTGGCCAACTTAGCCAACAACTAGAAGAGCCTAGAGCGGATTGTGGAAGACAAGATCTATAATCTTGATGTCAAGGTCACACAGATTTAGTCTGTTGTGTAGAGGCTTAGAGATGATGCTGAGGATGGAGCTGAGCACACTACTACCAACAGGTTTCAGACTATGCCAACGGCAACCACGTCTATAGATGTGCTAGTTGCAGACAAAAGGACCACTCATTATGCTCCTTCTACTACTGCTCCAATTCCACCTCCAGTATCTACACCAACTATGTAGCAGACATCTTCAGAAGGATTTGCAGATGTAGTTCTCTCAACGCCATCTATGCACACGGGAGCCACAAGCCAGAAGACCCCTTCCGGAGCTCCAGAGGATCGTTCATAGAGAGACATATAGATCTATATGGGGAGAAAATGTATAGATCGTAAGCTTTGATTGAGAGAGAGAGAGAGAGAGAGAGAGAGAGAGTCTTTTCCTCTTTCATTTTATTGCCTTGCTACTTTGTCCGTTTGATTCGTGCTACTTATTTTCTTGATGCTCGTGAGATACTCCGTTTGGTTGTGTGATTGATCATACTATGCTTAATGTCTGCTTAATGCTTATCCCTGTCAATTTATTGTGCATGATCATTCACTTATGTTTTGGTGATGCGTACATGTTATTTCACTCTTATAATTTTGTGTGCTCCACCAAGATGTATGTGACATGGAAGAGTAACCCGTGATCCCAGTCGATTGTGCATTTGCATCCAAACGCAAATGTTTAATAATGCACAAATTTAGGGGGAGCTCTTGCTTAGCACATACTTCTCAAAGCAACAACATATTTCATTCATTTACTCATTTGTCGAAGCTTTGATCTATATGTTGTCATCAATTACCAAAATGGGGGAGATGGAAAGTGCAACTAATCCCCTGATGGTTTTGGTAATCCATAACAACATATAGCTCATCGAAGTAACACTACTGCACGTTCCTGCTAATGCGACACTACGATCAGAGACCCTTTGACGAAATTGTGTGCAACGCATTAATCACAAACAAGGATGTAAAAAACCGTCAAAAAAGGTGCAAAACGTTTGCGATGAATGATACATCAAACATGGTTCAGATTGTTGTTTCGTGTGCGGTCCACGACACACGGTTGAGCCGTTCGAACTGTTTGCGATGACGCAGAATAACAGAAACGGGCAGCCAAATTAATGTGTGTGAGATATACCGCATACAGTTCGCCTCGATGAACTGTTTGCGATTAGGGAGTTCAACATAAACAGTTAGCCAAATCAAGGTGTGTGTGATATAGGGCATATGGTTCACTCGGACGAACTGTTTTCGATTCGCGAACACCACAAAAACGCTTCAACTTAACAAGATGTGTGTGATACGTGGTAAACAGCCGACTCAACGGTGAGCAACCACGTGGTCAATCATGTGCCATCAATAAATTTTGACCTTGTTTCTCATCACATTGCAGATTACAACCCAATAAGTAATTGCAAATCTCTTCACACCTATCAAACTAATATGTGTTCACACTTAGCACCGGGCTATAAAAACTACCCACTCGAAAATTACTTCACAGTTCCTCTCCTCATCACCCACAAAACTAGGTCTTTCCTGTCAAGTCGTTCCGCCATGATCGGTAGGAGGAGTTTAGGGTGGACATATAACCAGGAAGGAAAGACCAAGGCCGTGGAAGCACGAGAGAGGTCCCGCTGCGAAGCCGCAGCTGCAGCACAGATGTCCCAGTGCACCGCGGAGCCCTCAAACGAGCTCTCACGGGCACATGAGGGCTCCCACAAGCACATTCGCGGCGTCGGCCATCGCGACGAGCCGACATTGCTGAAGTCCTTCACCGGCGACGATGACATTCTCACAGGCGTCACTACGCAGCAGGAGTTGGTCGACGGCTTGATGAAGCTGCTCAAGATTAGCGATGCCTTAGTTGACAAGGCAACCGGCCTCATCGAGCAACTCGTGGGTGACAATGCGAAGCTCCTCAAGGTGCTCGCCGAGAAGGAGGAGGAGGCCTCTCGCTGGAAGATGTTGCATGAGCAGAGCAGTGCCTCGGGGATGACGCCAACAGCGGTCGTCAAGGAACTGATGGGTGACTTGAGGAAGCTCCGGATCGAACACGAGCAAGAGGCGGGGGAATCTGTGGCTGGTTTCAAGCAACGTGAAGAATTGAAGAAGGAGATGGAGGATGTCGTTGCCCGGCGATACAAAGAGGAGTAGAGACAGTAGTGACCCAGATCGTTGTCTGCAATTTCCTTCTTCTCTTGCCCCCGTGTCTTCCGGGCTTTGCCGCATGTGGCATTTTAAATTGTCCAGAATATGTAAGATAATTATTATCTACGCCATTGTAAATTTGTCGTCGTATAATCCGTTGCCATTTTACTTGTGGTTGTATTATCCGTTGCCCAACGTGGCAATTTAAATTAGGTTGCAATAAGAGTTGAAAACACGAACAAAGCAAATGCTGCCATGGGATCACAAGCAAATATCCTCCATCCAGGTGCTTTAATTAACCCATTAATGGAGAAGTTGTGAGTGAGGCGGGTGGTGGCTGGTGCATGGAGGTCAAAGAGCTCGCTTCCTGGTGAGCATGGGCGGCCTTGCTGCTCGCACGTGTCCCGTCGAGCCCGCGAGGTGGACAGGATGCACGCGTCTCATCGAGCCTGCGCGGCGAACTGCTCGCACGCGTCCAGTCGAGCGTGCATGGCAAACTTCTCGCGCTCGTCCCGTCGAATCAAACAGCTGCACTCAGGCCACCGAGTATGGTTAAATTTCGACACGGTTAATATAATACAACTGTTTGCGATATTAACGTGTTAGCTTTTTGTTTCAAAAAGGATTTCGTTGGCTACTATTGTGTGTGCCTCTTCTCAAACTGGATATTTTTTTACCACGACATATATGTGCCATGTCATGAAACCATGCCAAGTCTCATGTTTTTTGGGTGAGTTTTTGATTTACTTGGATTTAAAAACCAAGATTCTCAATGTTTCAGGACGACGACAAGTTTGTATTTCATTCCCATTCCTTAAATGAGACCTAAACATGCACCCAATGACAGACTTGAACATGCAACCAATGACACAAGTACGATTTCCCACCCATTTTGCTTCACTGGAGCATGTTCTTGTAGTTCAAATTTGAATTATGGACTACATTAAATGCATAGAAAACTTAGTAATTAGTAATGTATATACAATGGCCAAACGAGCCCTGAACACTTTCAAATTTCAGCCCGACACTCCTGTTATTCTATGTTGCCTGTAGAAAACAAAGTTCAAGGCGAGAAGAGGCAGCGATTACCGTTTCACCCACAAGAGGGGCATGTTTTCCTACCGGAGCCACGAGGATTTCGACAGGCACCGGTTTGTAAGAGGCTTGTAATATAGCTTCGCCCAAATTGGACAATTATATGTACCATGTAGTGACACCATGCCAAGTTTCATGATTTCCTGATGAGTTTTGGATTTACAGAGATTTAAAGACCAAGATTCGCAATGTTTGTGGTCAAGCCAGGACGGTGAGTCAGTTGAATTCGTTCACATTCGGTCCATGGGACCTAAGCATGCACCCCAAGGAAACATGTACGTATTTGTAGTTCAGATTTGAATTATGGACACTAATGCCTAGAAAACTCAATTAATGAATAAAAAAGGTCAAACGAACCCTGAATAATTTCAAAGTTCAGCGCGAATCTCCCGTTGTTTTGTGTCCTGTGTAGAAGAAAATACGAGGCTAGAAGAGGGAGTGATTATTGTTTGGACCACAAGGGGACACATTTCCCTATCAAAACCACGAGGGTTCTTGCGATAGGCCGCGGTTTGTAAGAGGTTTGTAATAAAGCCTGGTCCAAATTGGCAATATTTTTACCACGACATATATGTGCCATGACATGGCACCATGCCACCTTTGATGACTTTCTAGTGAGTTTTGGATTTATGGGGACTTAACAACCGAGATTGGAAATGTTTGAGGACGAGCTAGGACACCGGTACGGTTGTAATATTTTCCCATTCCTGGCATGGGACCTAAACATGCACCCAAGGACACATTTATAATTTTTCTAGCCATTTTGGTGAACTGGATGTCACATCCCCAGCTTCACCTTGCATTAGGATAGCACCTGTCTGTTGCATCATGTTTATTTTCAAAGGAAACCTGAAATAGGGATGCTCAAACCCTAGCACTAAATGAATTTAACTAGGGTCAAATTAAAATCTTTTTCAATGAACCCAAAATGCCCCTTGGAAAAGTTCATCATTTTTGGATTGATTAAAAACCTCTGCCAAAAATGTTGCACATATTTCTAGGACCATTCTGGATTTTTGAATTAAATCATATCTTACTTGCATTTGGGCATTTAAATTTTATATATTAATTTAAATGCTCAAATAATCATAAGCTAAAATGTTTACTGTTGAATTTATTCTAAACAGTAGCCATGCTTGGTTTCATGATTTTTGAGTGTGCCTAAGTATTTTTAATAAAGCCCAGAACAAAGTAACAAAATAGAAAACAGAAGATAAAATAGAAAACAGAAACAAAATTAGAAAAAGAGAAGGGTTACCTGTCCAGCCTGGCGGCCCAGCACTGTTGGCCTAGCCCACTCCTGTAGAGGCCCAGCCCAGCACTGCCTCCTTCAACCTCGTGCCAAAAGGCACGAGGGCGTGTGCCCGCGGCGCGCCAGCACGCGCACGGCCACCGACGGCCACCTCCTGCTTGCCGCTTCGCCCTGGACGTCTCTGGCGTCTCCACGCACCCCCCCGGACCCCTCTCACTCTCTTCCCGTGTCTCTTCCCTCCCCTGGCTCTTTCCCCTCGCACCACCGAATGGAGCCGTTGCCGCCGCTCGTCACCACCGCGGCCACCATCGCCCCCTCGCTGCAGCGCCATGCCCGAGAGCTCCGCCGCGTCCTCCTGGTCCTCTCCACCGAGCTATGGGACGCCGGGAGGCTCTGCTTCGCCGTCTCCGCGCTCGTCTTCAACCTCCGGCCATCGACGGCCTTGCCGTCGATTCGGCACCACCAGGACCTCCCCGTGCTCGATGACCTCCTCATCGGCATCTCTGTGAGCTCCTGCCCCTTTCCCCCCTCTTCGTTTGCCTTCTTGTGCACCACAGCAACAACGCCGAGCTTAGCCGCACCCGCCGCCGCCACCGCACGTCGCCGTCGTGGCCACAGCCACGTTGGTTTGATTCCGAGCATGCCATCGTCTTCACCGCACTCGCAGAAGCCCATAGCACCTACCCACGCACCTCGCCATGCCTCATAGCGACGGCTTCGACCTCGCCCGAACTCCGGCGACCGCCAAGATCGTCGCCGACGATAACTCCGGCCACCCCAGCCTCCGCCATCGCCAGCGTTGGATGCGCCACTCCGCCCTCTTCCCGTAGCTGCTCCCTGCACGCCAAAAGAGCCCCTGTAGGTGAAACCCGACGCGCTCTGCCGCGTCTAGCCTCGCCGGCGGCTAAACGCCGGCGAGTTGACCGCCTTGACCGACGAGGTTTGACCCCTCTCACTCACTGACATGTGGGCCCCGCCCGGCTAACTAAACTGGGTTAGTGCTAATTAAGTTAGTTTAGTAGTTGTGCCACTGACCTGTGGGACACACAGGTCAGGTTTGACCCGAACAGCCCCTGTTGACCTGCTGACGTCAGCATGTGGTCATGCTGATGCAGTAAAGTGTTTCTGGATTTTAAAATAAATCTTAAATGATTTATGAATTCCAGAAAATGCTTTAAACTTCTAAAAATCATATAAAATCAACCGTAGCTCAGATGAAAATAATTCATATATGAAAAATGATCAGAAAAATCCAAGGAATCTGTTTATGGCATTTTCATGCATGTTTGAACAAGTTAAACCTGCTGATCAGGTCAAATCAATTAAATGGCATAATCACATATGGAGTTTGAATTTGAACCTTTGGTTCAAACCAACTTCATTTAACATGGTTGCTAGTTGCATTAGCTCAATCAACAGCATATTGCCATATCATGATCATGCATCATATTGTTGCATTGCATTGATTGTGTTCTCTCTTGTTTGCCGGTGCTTGTCCCCTTTCAGTAGACGTGTTCCGACGATGTGTTCGATGACACCGTTGAAGACCCAATGTTATCTTCAGAAGTGCCAGGCAAGCAAAACCCCATTGAGCATTCCGATACAATCCCACTCTCTCGCTCTTGCTCTCTTTTACTGCATTAGGACAACAACGCTTCAATTGTTACCTACTGCGGTAGTTGAACCCCTTTCCACTGCATGACCCGTCATTGCCACAGTAAATAGTTGAAACCCACTAGTATGAGTAGGAGTTGTTTGAGCCATGTTGTGCCTACTCATTGATGCTTTTTGGTTATGCCTGCTATTGCTTAGAGTTGTGTCAGATCTGATTCATCGGGGATGAATTGGAATGTGGTGAACATGTCCTACTGTTGAGAGCTAAGTGTGTGAACACGATTTGGTAAAGGTAGCGATGAGAGGCCATGTAGGAGTACATGGTGGGATGTCTCATTGAAGCCGTCCTCAGGAACTGAGTTCTGTGTTGGTTGATCCATGAAACAGCTACTACCACACATTGGGCCCTGAAATATGACCCCGCACGACTTATTGACTGCCCTTGTTCTCTGTCCAGGAGTTACAACTAGTTTCTGGTGTTTGTAGTTTACTGGAGGTCGTGCGCAGTGCTGACCCTCGGGGTGGGCTGTGACACGGCAGGTACGTGGCACGGTGTACCGGTCGCCCGTTTGGTGACGCGGGAACCCTGTACACATCGTTTGGGGCCGTGAGCGACACCCCGGCCGGATCTCCCCACGGATGGAACCCAAATAGGCGATAAACCTGGACGAGAGACTTGAGTGGTTGGTTAGGTCGCGGTCTACACCCACGTCGGCTTTCGCTTGAAGTCTGCCGAGCACATGTCGTGTGCAGACGCTAAGTGGTGGAAACATGTGTGAAGAAGTACACCCCTGCAGGGTTTATATATGATCTATTCGAATAGCCGTGTCTGCGGTAATGGACTTCTGGGTTGCCTATATCAGTTCATAGACAAGTGAAAGTGGATACTCTAAAACACGCAAGATAAGCGTGAGTGCTATGGATGGCCTTCTCGTAGGGAGACAAGAGCGGATCCATAGTGGTGTATTGATTGGTGAATATGTGGACTCGTGTGCGCCACCTCAAAGAGTTACTTGCAGTCGTAGTTTAGGATAGCCACCGAGTCAAGCTGGCTTGCTGCAGTCAAACTCCACCACCCCCTTTGTACTCACGTTTGCTTAATTTATGTTTTTGTAGAGAGACTTCAGCCTCGCTAGTGGTTCCACGTGGACTTCGACGTTTAGCTTGTTACCTCAGCTACGATCTTGTACCCTTGGGAGGGTCTTGTAGATAGTCAGGCTTTTTCAGCCTTCTTCATTTGTAGTTGTCTGTACTCAGACATGTTATGCTTCCGTTGCCTGTATGCTCTGTATGTTGGGTCATGTGACCTCTGGTTGTAATAAATGCTATGATGGCTCTTCTCGGCCTTATCTATATGAGTTGTTGAGTTATGTTGTGATGCCATGTTGTATAGCACATACTTGCATGTTATGCGTACGTGTAATGTGTATTGCTATGTGTGGGATCCGACACCTAGTTGTTTACCCTTGGTAGCCTATCTTACAGGGAAATGTCTCCTAGTGCTTCCACTGAGCCTTGGTAGCTTGCTACTGCTCCGGAACACTTAGGCTGGCCGGCATGTGTCCTTCTTCGTTCCTGTGTCTGTCCCTTAGGGGAAATGTCACGCGTTGTTCCTTTAAGTCCTTGTAGCTTGCTACGAGTTGGGTTCATACGTTGATGACCGACACGTTCGTTGCTGGGTCATGTATGCCTGTCTGTGTAATTTAGTGCCACTTTTGGTTTGTAACTAGTCATGTCGGCCCGGGTTCTCTGTCATATGGATGCTAGCGACACTATCATATACGTGTGCCAAAATGCGCAAACGGTCCCGGGCCAGGTAAGGTGGCACCCGTGGGGATACCGTGCGTGAGGCCGCAAAGTGATATGGTGTGTTACAGGCTAGACCTGTGTGACTTAGGATCGGGGTCCCGACACTGGAGCATGTATTTGTAGTTCAGATTTGAATTATGGACATTAAATGCCCATGAAACTCAATTAGTGTATGAAAAGGCCAAACGAACCCTAAATAAGTTTAAATTACAACACAGATATCATGTTGTTCCATGTTGCCCGTGGAAGAAAATACAAGGCAAAAAGAGGTAGTGATTACGTTTCGCCCACAAGGGGAACATGTTTCCCTATCGGAACCATGAGTCCTCTTTGAGAAGCTCCGGTTTTGGTAAGAGGTTTGTAATAAAGCTTGGTCCAAATTGGAAAATATTTTTACCAAAACATATATGTGCCATGACATGAAAACATGCCACCTTAGATGACTTTCTGGTGAGTTTTCGATTTATGGGGACTTAAAAACTGAGAGTCGAAATGTTTGAGGACGAGCCACTATGTGGGTACAGTTGTAGTTCGTTCCCATTCCTGGCATGGGACCTAAACATGCAGCCAAGGACACATGTATAATTTTTCTAGTTATTTTGGTGAACTAGAGCATGTATTTGTAGTTAAGATTTGAATTATGGATATAAAATGCCTAGGAAACTCAATTAGTGTATAAAAAGGCCGGGCCAGACGAGGCGCCGTAGCTCAGTGGCTAGGGCGCGACATCCAGCCACGCTCACGATCTCATGCGACCCTGTGCTTGTGATGCTGGTTCTTGAGGTGCTGGCGCCACCACCTCCTGTGGCGCGCGGTCTGGGCGCTGTGGGCCAGGAGGCCCAGAAGCCCCTGCATGAGGGTGCGGAATCACCTGACAGCTCTCCTCGTCGCGGGCATGGGATCTGCGGGGTTGCTCACGTCGAGGGGCCTCGCACCGGCCCTCCTGGCCGGCATGGTGGAGTGGAGGCGGAGCCGGGACGCCGTAGCCCTCGTTCCCCGCCGGGTGCGACGGAAGACGTGAGGAGTGCGTTGGTGCAGGCGCTTCTCCAGCGGCTTTAACGAGCTCGGTCATGCGGTGGAGCCATTCGTCGTAGAGGTCATCTGCTGGGCGGTAGCACAAGAGCTCCCGCGCCATCCGTAGCGCAGGCTGCTGGTAGACCAGCCCATGACGGACAAGCGAGGACGACGCCGCGGCCAGCGAGGGTGAATGTGTTGTCATGCGGCCATCCCGCCGCACAGACAGCGGCAGCGAGGAGTCCTGCTGCTTGTGGACAACTGGGTCAGTGGCGGCGTTGGCGACCGGCGAGTTGGGGCGGAGCAGTGCGCCATTGCCCGCGGGCGCCGTCTGAGCGACGTTCGCAGCGCGGCGGGCGGCGTGAGCTCAGCGTGTGTCCACCATTGCTGTGGAGCAGGGTCGGTGACGAGAACGCGATGAGGTGGTCGGAGGGGCGAGATTTCGACACGCCCCCTACCTGGCGCGCCAAATGTCGGATTCAGGGCTCCGCAAAACCCGTTAAGTTCGAACACAGGGGCGTGAACGAAGATCTCTCCCACTCACGTCTACCTAGCGCCTCGCTCTCGTCTCTATGGAAGGATTCAAGCAAACAACGAACTAAACACACAAGAGATTATCCAGGTTCAGGCCACCGTGTGGTGTAAGACCCTACTTCCTGCTTTGGTGGATTGGCTCCGGGCGAGCTAGAATATGAGCTATTACAACAGTCCCTGGGCTCAGGAGGCGAGCTCGGGAGGGTCAGGAGGCTAGTGTTCTTTCTCCTTGTGTGGTGGCAAAGTGAGTTCGTCTCCCTCCTTGCTGTGGGAGTCCTAGCTACTTATATAGGCGGCCACGGTCCTCTTCCCCCGAAATGTTTAGGCGGGAAGGGATCCCACAACGGCCATTTTTGAGCGGGAACACAAGGACGTTCCTACCCTGACAAAAACGGTCTTCGCATGCAAAAGGATAAGGCGGTGACACGATGGTGGGCTCGACGGTGACATCCCCCTTATCGTCCTTGCGGTCTTCGGTCTTGTTGCACCAAAGAGGAAACCTTTGCCCCGCTCCTTGGGAACCAACAGCTGCGTTGTCCCCTTTGCACCGAAATGGCAACTACGCCGCTGGCGGATGCTAGCACCCGCTGGCGCGGTGCGTCACTGCTGACATCACTGCCCCCTCCTGAGGCAGGCTCGGCCTTGGATTCTCCGGCCCTCCGGAACGCATTGCTGAGGCCGCTCCCGAGGAGGTCTTGACGTCGTTCTCCTCACGAGGCTTGGCCCCCACGCGAGGGTCTTGGACAGCTGGTCGATCAACTAGGCCGTACCAGGCCGCTTGTAGGAGCACGTCACGGCCCGCAGACAGGCAAGTCTGGGTACCCTAGTTCCCAGGACACCGACAGTATGCCCCGGGCCCAAGGTGCGCGTGGAGTTGGCTTCAAGGCCAAGCCTTAGTCGAGGACAAAGCGCCGCGGGCCCCCAAAAGGCTGTGGGCCAGGCTGGCATGTGACGGTTGGATGGGACGCGAGCGACCCCGCTCCCCACGCTATCTCGGCAGCCGTGCATCTTGACAAAAAGGGGCCTTCTCTGCTGGGGGAGTTATCGCCCTCTTTCCTTCCTACTCGGATTTCTTCCCTTTACGCCTCCTGCCTCTCTGCGTACTTCGGCTCCTTTGACCATGGCAAAGAGGAACAAGGGTCCCGCGCTGGCGTCCGGATTTGCTTCTTCTCTTGAGGTAGCGCTTGAGGAGTCCTCCATTATCACAGAGGAGGATTACTCAGAGGTCCAACTGTTCCTGTCAAGCTCCCACAATGAGCACGGCCCGACGCAGATCTGGGCCGGATCCACCATGGCACGGACCTTATCGAAGTCATGCTACCCCTTCTTCCTCCACAGCATCTCCGTGGGGCTCGTGCCCCCTTTCTCCGAGTTCTTCTACGCTATCTTGGAACATTACCAGGTGCACGCTCTCCATATCCAACCTCGCTCTATCTTCGTCTTGTCGCTCTTCGCCTTCTACTGTGAGGCGTTCGTGGGGGTGAGGCCGACCGTTGCCCTCTTCCTCCACTTCTTCTCCATGCGTCGGTACGACGATGGCCCATGCTCGGGCTGCGAATCCTTCGTCTTCCAGCGCCAAGGCTGTTGCCTGATGACGGCCGAGAAGAAGATAGAGTCCCACAGGAAGAGGTGGGTCTATCTGGACGCCCTGCGCATCCATCCTCTACTGGCGCTGCCTACTGCCCGTCCGGAGAATATTGCCGACTGGAGCCACACGAAGCTCCCTGGCCCTCTTGTCGGGCCTATCTTGGCAAAGATTGAGGCTGACCTGAGCTCGAGGCTCGAAGGGGGCCAGATCGTGAAGGAGTTCTTGAGGCAGCATCTGGCTCCGCTGCAGGCTCACTCGCACCCCATGTGGGAGCTGATGGGCGACGACGACATGCTCCGGCTGCACCCAGGGGTGCTGGCCGAAGACGATCTAGACTTCACCTCGAGAGCTCTCCTGGGGATGGTTCCGGAGGATCTCCCTAGGGCCTACCCTCCGTTGTACAGCCGCCCTGACAAGGCCGAGCTGTTGATGGCCATGCCGAACTTTGGTGCACCCGTGGGCGCTCCGCCCACGTTCGACGTGTCTTCTAGTGCTGACGACGAGAGCGACGAGGGGGACTCGGAGGATACCCTGGATGACGAAGGGGACTCCTTCGAGGCGTTCGTCGGAGCAATGACGCCAGGCGCAGGTGCCGTCGGGCGGTCCGAGGCGACCACTCCACGTCGATCCGGATGCACTGCGTCCGGGGGAAGGAAGGTGGCGACTCCGCCGAAGAGTACCATGGCAGCGAACTTGGCAACCGCGGTCGCGCCCAAGACTGTGGCCTCACGCCTCGCCCAGGCCTGGGCTATCGGCACGACCAGGGCGCCAGCGGCTGCTGCTGACCTGCTGGTGAACAGAAGGGCGCGCCTCGCCTCCGACGAGTAAGTGTGCAATTTCTCACTCATCCATAGTTGCCGTGCCCCTGATGCGCTCTCCCTGATGCAGCAGCCTGGCGGTTTGATGAAGAAGGTGAAGGGGGAGGTCACGCTGCGGTGCCCTGCTCCTCCGGCTGCTGATGCGACCTCGGGGAAGGATGTCGCGTTGCTGGGTGCCCCGGTCGGCCGAGCCACCGAGCGTGCGGCGATGGTGTCGCTCGAAGACGTCCCCGTCTCCCGCGAGGTTGCAGAACTGGCTTCTGCTCCGGCTGCTCTGGCGAGGGAGGCCAGAGCCCATAAGCCCCTGGTCGAGCAGTCGGTCTTGTTGGTGCCCGTGCGCTAGCTGGCACAGCCTGGTCCTGAGGCTTTGGACGCTGCCTCCACCGCACTGGGTCGTCTTCGCGCTGATCTGCAAAATGGTGACGGCCCCCGGACAGAAGGGCTCCTAGGGCTGATCCACGTGTGGCTCCTGGCAAACGATTCTGCGCGGACCTCCTGGGATCAGGCCTCGGCGGTCGCTGCCAAGGGTCGAGAGGAATCTGCGGCGGCCACGCTGGCTCGCGACGCCGCGCGACCCGATGACGCGTCCTTCGAGAAGCGCTGCCTCAAGGCAGAGAGCGAGTTGGGGGCCCGCCGCGAGGAAGGCACTAGGCGCGCCCAGGAGCTCAAGAGGTTGGAGAAGGAGCTCGAGGCGCAGAAGACCGAGACGTCCCAACTGCAACAGGAGCATCTTGCTGACCGTGCGACCCTGGAGAAGTTTGAAGTTGAGCAGGCCAGGGCGACCCAAGCCGCTCGCGACCAGGAGGAAGCCCTTGCGGCCTCGGCGACGGTGAGTCCCGAGGCCCTTGCCGCCTTTGACCTTGAGGCCCGCAAGGCGCTGCATGCCGCCTACGGGGAGGGGTTCAAGGAGCCGCTGGCCGCCCCAGATGGAGGCCCCGCCGGGCTCCTTGCTGCGCTCGTGAAGTCCCTGCGTGGTGTTATGGCCGCAATTGGCCAGTTAGTCGACGTCGAGAGCCGTACGCTGCTTACCTTGGTCCTGACGCAGGTGTGCAGCCACCTAAGTCTTCGCGACCCCAGCCTTGACCTGGCCTCGCTGTCTGGGCCCGTGACCAAGGCCATGGAGAGCATGGGTGCCGAGGCCCTGAGGGTGAAGGTCACGTCGCTGGTGGAGGTGTTCCGCCAGGCTACTGCTACCGCAGCCGAGGAGGTGGAGACCGGTGATGCTGCGCTTGTCAATTCCTGATCCGTCCTGTTTAGTGAGAGAAGTGCGAGTGCCTCGGGGAGGCGTAAGAACTTTGTTTGAATTTGAAAAACTTGGCATTATTGTAATAGCTAGATGATTTCCATGCTTGCTTCATTTCATGTTTGCTTAGGTGCTGTGCGTCGGCAGGGCCCAACACCGCGCATACCTCGACCGCCATTGAGCCCTTTGTATGACCGGGGTTACCATAGTAACTAGACTCGCCATTGAGCCTTCCAGATGACCAGGGTTACCGTAGTAACTAGACTCAAGGGAGGAGGGGCTACGTGGCCAGTGAGGCCCTTGGGTCGCGATGCCCAAGGGTCCCCCTTGACGCTCAAGCAATCCCGTTTTCATTCTGCGTCGGCAGGTCCCAACCCCGCGCATACCTCGATCGCCATTGAGCCCTCCGGAGGACCGGGGTTATCGTCATAACTAGACACAAGGGATGAGGGGCTACGTGGCCAGTTAGGCCCCTGGGTCGTGATGCCCAGGGGTCCCCCTTGACGTACGAAAGGATCTCATGAAGGAGAACGAGCACCATAACTTCCCCACGAGCCTTCGCCTGGGATGGGGGAACAAGAAGGCCAGGTGTCTGAGCACCTGGTAGGGTGGCGTCTGCCAGGCATGACATGAGCTTAGCCCCCGTGCCTAGCCACCCTCGCGACACCCATCCAAGGATAAGTTGCGAGCGTCGTGAGCTGAAAAGCTCCCTGAGGTTGGTGCGACCACTGGGGGCCACCCTTAGTTGTTTATAACTAGCGCGGAGCATAGAGCTACCACACTTGCGCGGAGTGTGGGCATAACCGCGCCTCGGTCGTAGCGGCCAGCACGGAGCTTGGTGCTTCCACTGGTTCGTGGGCATAACTGCTCCTCGGTTGGATCTGCCAGCGCGGAGCTTGGTACTTCCACTAGACCATGGGAGGGAGCCTCCCATCGGGAGAGACTCCGAGGCGTGTATAGCCCCGTCCTGACACGTGGCTTGCACGGTAGGACAGCCAAGGTGTATATGGGCCCTCCTCAGGATGAGCTGAATGACTCTAAGGAAGTTCTCATGAGCTTACCCATCACTCACGAGACCCTACCCTGAGGCGGGTTGCGCCCGAGTCTTCTTCTGCAAAATGTGAAAAGAGAGGTTTTGTGTCGACCTGCGCCGAGTGCATTTCCAGGGGATATTGCATGAGAAGGCCGCAGCACCAGCGACCCCAGGAGGTGACGTCACGGGAATAACTCGTGAGACAGAGCTCAGCCACTGGATTTGTCGACGCTGTAGGGACGGACCCGAGCACAGATGTCGTGCCCAGTCTTCTCATGCCACGATCCAAAAGAAAAACAGCCGGTGCGCGGTTCCCGCGTGAGCGAGGCACCTGCCACGGGCCCCTACTTACCCATCCATGATTAGCCCATGCGAGAACAAGGCACCAAGGACCATGGGAGGTGCCGTCACAGGAATGGCTCGCTAGACAGAGCTCAGCCCTTGGGTTTATCGACGCTGCAGGGACGGACCCAAGCACAGACTTCGTGCCAGTCCTTCATCATGAGGCGGTCGCGAGTGGGCTCGCAAGGGCTCATGACCTTAGTGGCGGCGAGGACGCCGAGCATATAGATAATGCGAATGGATAGAAATATCTGGCCTTGATCATGCAAAAAGGGAGATAACCGCGGGGGATCAGCCCCGAGCGGCCCGAGGATGATGCAGCCCGAGAGGCGCCCTCGTTTGGATACCAGAAGTGTCACTTGATACTTGCCGACGGAGAGTTGGGGGAGCTGAAGATGCGAGCTATGCGGGTCGCTCCCGAGGATCGTCGGGCTCCTGAGGCCCAGGGGCTCCGGAGGCTCTCAGTGGTCGCGCGGTTCGACTCTCGCTCCGTCCGGACCGCCTGCCACTGAGCCTTCCGAGCCGCCAAGGCCCGCTGCGCCAGTTGCTGGAACGTGGCAGCTGCGTTGCGGAAGCCGAAGAGTGTGCGGACGTAGCTGCAGGGCAGGGCCCTCCTCCGGCCGACCTTCGTCGGCCAGAGGGCTCCTGAGAAGCGGCTCGGTTGAGACCCGCGATGTCGATGCAGACGCGGAAGCAGTCGCTTGGGCTGCGAGCAGGTGAACTTGGGGTTGTGCGGTTAAGCCCACCGCGGATGAGTCTGGCGTACAGAATTTCCCTGTAACTTGGTCGATGAAGTCCTGAGCCCCCAGCGCTGAACGGCTCACGCTGGGCTCACAAAAACGCGCATCAAGATACGCTTGCAAGTGGTGCTCGAACACCTCCCTCGAGGCACGGGTCAGCTCGGGGACACTCCAGAGGAGAGCCCCCGAGCCCGTCTCGAGAGGGGCGTCGAGCGCGCCTCCCTATGCGAGGGTGGAGGGCGCCTTGTTAGCAGGCGCAAGTCCTGAGGCCAGGGCGTCGGGAGCCCCCGCGTCCTGAGGTCCGTTGACGGGTAGGTTCTTCTTCCTCTTGGGGGCGGTCTGTAAGGCGAGGATGGCTCCATCCTCATCGGAGCACTCGACCGCCGCGATCTGGTAGGCACGCTCCAGGGAACGCACCGCTTCCTTCTCGTCGGAGGCGACCGTGATGACTCCGCCGCTCCCGGGAATCTTGAGGACGTTGTAGCCGTGATGGGTCGCCGCCATGAACTTGGTGAGGGCATGATACTCTTGGATGGCGTTGTACAGGAGGTGGATGTTGGCGACATCGAAGTCGATGAGCTCTGTGTGATAGTTGTCGCGGTCGCCAAAGATGACGGGGAGGCGGACCTGCCCCATCGGGAGTGTGGAGCCATCCGTGACTCCATAGAATGGCTTGGTTGGGTGGAGCTGATCATAGGGAACCTGGAGCGTCTCGAAGGTCTGGACGGAGAGGACGTTGAGCCCTGCTCCGCCGTCGATGAGGGTCTTGGTCATGAGGACGTTGCTGATGGTTGGGGTGAAGAGCATCGGGAGGGCGCCCAGGGTCGCTGTGCACTTGAGCTGGTCCTTTGGGTTGAGGGTGATGACCTGCTTGGTCCACCCGAGGTTGCGTGCGGTGGCAAGCCTGGGAAGCGCCGCGTTCACCTCACGGGCAAACTGCTTGAAGATGCGGTGAGAAGCTGGGGCATGGGCTCCTCCCAGAATGCATGCAACTGCATGCGGCTCCTGGAAGTCCCCTGCCCCGTCTTCCTGGCAGTCGTCGTTGTTCCTCCTTGGTGGTGGCGGCAGCGGCGGCAGGCCTACGTTGCCCTGAGGGCGACCCTCACGAGGTTGGTCCCGCCAGGGGGTGTCACGAGGCTGCTCCTTCCAGTGTTGTTCACGAGGCTGCTCACACCACCCTTGGCGTGAGTTCCTGCCGTCCCAACGTCCTCCTCCTGGGCCTCTTCCACGGCCGTAGCCGCGGTTGTCGCACTCAGGGCGCTGCCTGACGCGCTCGCCGCGCATCGCCCTGAGCTCATGACAGTCGTTGGTGTTGTGGCTATGGACGTTGTGGAAGACGCAGTATGGTCGGTTGTCTCTGGGGAGGTCATTGTAGCCGCAGCCACGCTTCACTTCTGGCTCCGCAGCCAGCACGGCGGGTCCCTTGCACTTTGACTCCTTGGCCTTGGTCTTCTTATCGTGCGCCTCCGCCTCAGGCAGCTCCTAAAGGGAGAGGCGGCCTTCCTCCGCCCTGCGGCACCTTGCCGCGAGCTTGAACATCTCGAGGGCTGTGCACAGGTCTTCGTGAATGGCGAGCTCTTCCCTCATCCTGACATCGCAGACGCCATCGGAGAACGCGGAGATGATGGCCTCGTCCGAGACCCTAGGGATACGGAGGCGCATGGTGTTGAAGCGTTGGATGTACTTTTGCAGCGTTTCTCCCGGCTGCTGGCTCACGCGGGGCAGATCAGCAGCTGTCGGGGCTTGGTCGCGGGTGCCTTGGAAGTTGGTGACGAAACGCTCGCGAAGCTCTTCCCAGGACGAGATGGATCCCATGGGGAGGTTCAAGAGCCAGGAGCGCGCGCCGTCCTTCAGAGCCATGGGGAACCAGTTCGCCATGACCTGCTCGGTGCCGTTGAACGCCTCGATGGTCAGCTCGTAGAGTTGGAGGAACTCCGTGGGGTCGGTGGTGCCGTCGTAGCATGGAGGCAGGTCCGGCTTGAACTTGCCGGGCCAGACGAGGCGCCGTAGCTCAGGGGCTAGGGCGCGACATCCAGCAACGCTCACGATTGCAGGCGCCCCCTGCGCTTGTGATGCTGGTTCTTGATGTGCTGGCGCCACCACTTCCTGTGGCGCGCGATCTGGGTGTTGTGGGCAAGGAGGCCCACGAGCTCCTGCATGAGGGTGCGGAATCACCTGACAGCTCTCCTCGTCACTGGCGTGAGCTCTGCGGGGTTGCTCACGTGGAGGGGCCTCGCGCCGGCCCTCCTGGCCGGCGTGGTGGAGTGGAGGCGGAGCCGGGACCCCGTGGACCTCATTCCCCGCCGGGGGCGACGGAAGACGTGAGGAGTGCATTGGTGCAGGCGCTTCTCTAGCGGTGTTGACGAGCTCGGTGATGCGGTGGAGCCATTCGTCGTAGAGGTGATCTGCTGGGCGGTAGCGCAAGAGCTCCCGCGCCATCAGTAGCGCAGGCTGCTGGTAGACCAGCCCGCGGCGGACCAGCGAGGATGACGCCGCGGCCAGCGAGGGTGAAGGTGTTGCCGTGCGGCCATCCCGCCGCACAGACAGCGGCAGCGAGGAGTCCTGCTGCTCGTGGACAACCGGGTTGGTGGCGGCTTTGGCGACCGGCGAGTTGTGGCAGAGCGGTGCGCCAATGCCCGTCGGCGCCGTCTGAGCGACGTTTGCAGCGTGGTGGGCAGCGTGAGCTCGGCGTGTGTCCACCATGGCTGTGGAGCAGGGTCGGTGACGAGAACGCGACAAGGCTGTCGGAGAGGCGAGATTTCGACACGCCCCCTACCTGGCGCGCCAAATGTCAGATTCAGGGCTCCGCAAAACCCGTTAAGTTCGAACACAGGGTTGTGAACGAAGATCTCTCCCACTCACGTCTACCTAGCGCCTCACTCTCGTCTCGATGGAAGGATTCAAGCAAACAATGAACAAAACACACAAGAGTTTATCCAGGTTCGGGCCACCATGTGATGTAAGACCCTACTTCCTGCTTTGGTGGATTGGCTCCGGGCGAGCTAGAATATGAGCTAGTACAACAGTCCCTATGCTTAGGAGGCAAGCTCAGGAGGGTCAGGAGGCTAGTGTTCTTGCTCCTTGTGTGGTGGCAAAGTGTGTTCGTCTCCCTCCTTGCAGTGGGAGTCCTAGCTAATTATATAGGCGGCCACGGTCCTCTTCCCCCGTAATGTTTAGGCGGGAAGGGATCCCACAACGGCCATTTTTGAGCCGGAACACAAGGACGTTCCTACCCTAACAAAAGCGGTCTTTGCCTGCAAAAGGATCAGGCGGTGACACGGTGGTGGGCTCGACAGTGACATCCCCCTTATCGTCCTTGCGGTCTTCGGTCTTGTTGCACCAAAGAGGAAACCTTTGCCCCGCTCCTTGGGAACCAACAGCTGCGCTGTCCCCTTTGCACCGAAATGGCAACTGCGCCGCTGGCAGACGCTGGCACCCGCTGGCGCGGTGCGTCACTGCTGACATCACTGCCTCTTCTTGAGGCAGGCTCGGCCTTGGATTCTCCGCCCCTCCGGAACGCCTTGCTGAGGCCGCTCCTGAGGAGGTCTTGACGTCATTCTCCTCGCGAGGCTTGGCCCCCTCGCGAGGGTCCTGGACGGTTGGTCGATCAGCTGGGCCGTACTAGGCCGCTTGTAGGAGCGCGTTGCGGCCCACAGACAGGCAAGTCTGGGTACCCTGGTTCCCAGGACACCGACAACTGGTTTCCATCGAATGTTCGTCTCCATATGATATTCTCCCCCTTGCTGCGCGCGCGATCTGAGTTGTGCGATCTGATTGGCCAGAACCCAAACCCCACAGATCGTACGTGTGCACCGTTGGATGCTCCCAGATTGAGTGGCAACCCTGAGCACTTTCCATAACACCTGCAGAGCTTCCTTCTCTACTATGTTTTCAAAACAGGCTACCGTTTCTCGCCACTCCTCTCATCGGTTTCCTAGTATGCCTCTACTAGACTAGCTCGTTAATCATAGATGCTTATGTTTCCTAACCATAGACATGTGTTGTCATTTGATCAACGGGATCACATCATTATGAGAATGATGTGATGGGAAAGACCCATCCGTTAGCTTAGCACTATGATCGTTTAGTTTTACTGCTATTGCTTTCTTCATAACTTATACACGTTCCTCTGACTACGAGATTATGCGACTATCGAATACTGGAGGAACACCTTGTGTGCTATCAAACGTCACAACGTAACTGGGTGATTATGAAGATGCTCTACAAGTGTTTCAAAATTTGTTTGTGGTGTTGGCATTGATCGAGAATAGAATTTTTCACTCCAAGTGTTGGAGAGGTATCTCCGGGCCCTCTCGGTAATACACATTGTAATAAGCCTTGCAAGCAAAAAATATTACGAAACGAGTAAAGAGACTTGCCGATAATGAGATTGAACTAGGTATGATAATACCGACAATCGAATCTCGGGCAAGTAACGCACCGATGACAAAGGGAACAACGTATGTTGTTGTGCGGTTTGACCGATAAAGATCTTTGTAGAATATGTAGGAACCAATATGAGCATCCAGGTTCCACTATTGGTTACTGACTGGAGACGAGTCTTGGTCATGTCTACATAGTTATCGAACCCGTAGGGTCCGCACGCTTAACGTTCGATGACGATCGGTATTATGAGTTTATGTGTTTTGATGTACCAAAGGTTGTTCGGATTCAGGTATGAGATCACGGACATGACCATGAGTCTCATAATAGTCGAGACATAAAGATTGATATATTGGACGACTATATTCGGACACCGGAAGTGTTCCTGAGAAGTTTCGGATAAAACCAGAGTGTCGGAGGGTTACGGGAACCCCCCGCGGGAACTAATAGGCCACATGGGCCTTAGTGGACAGAGAGAGGGGCGGCTAGGGCAGGCCACGCGCCCCTCCCCCTTGGGTCCGAATTGGACTAGGGAAGGGGGGGCGGCGCCCCCTTTCCTTCTCCCTCTCCCTCTCCTTCCTTCCCCCTCTCTCCCTCTTGATGGATTCCTACTAGGAATAGGGTTCCTATTCCTAGTAGGACTCCCCCTTATGGGGCGCGCCCTAGAAGGGCCGGCCGGGCTCCCTTTGCTCCTTTATATACGGGGGCAGGGGGCACCCTAGAACACACAAGTTGACAATTGTTTTAGCCGTGTGCGGTGCCCCCCTCCACTGTTACACAACTTGGTCATATTGTCGCATAGCTTAGGCGAAGTCTTGTGTCGGTAACTTCATCAACACCATCACCACGCCATCATGCTGACGAAACTCTCCCTCTGCCTCAAATGGATCAAGAGTTCGAGGGACATCACCAAGCTGAACGTGTGCAGATCGGGGAGGTGCCGTGCGTTCGGTGCTTGATCGGTTGGATCGCGAAGACGTTCGACTACATCAACCGCGTTACTAAACGCTTCCGCTTTCGGTCTACGAGGGTACGTGGACACACTCTCCTGCTCGTTTCTATGCTTCTCCTAGATAGGTCTTGCGTGTTCGTAAGAAATTTTTGAAATACTACGTTTCCCAACAGTGGCATCATGAGCCAGGTCTATCCGTAGATGATATGCACTAGTAGAACACAATGAGTTGTGGGCGATAATAGTCATACTGCTTACCAGCATGTCATACTTTGATTCGGCGGTATTGTGAGATGAAGCGGCCCGGACCGACATTACGCATACGCTTACGCGAGACTGGTTTCACCGTTACGAGCACTCGGTTCTTAAAGGTGACCGACGGGTGTCTATCTCTCTCACTTTAGTTGAATCGAGTGTGACTACGCCCGGTCATTGTTGAAGGTTAAAACAACACACTTGACAAAAAATCGTTGTGGTTTTGATGCGTAGGCAAGAACGGTTCTCGCTAAGCCCGTAGCAGCCACATAAAACTTGCAACAACACAGTAGAGGACGTCTAACTTGTTTTTGCAGGGCATGTTGTGATGTGATATGGTCAAGACATGATGAGTTATACATTATTGTATGAGATGATCATGTTTTGTAAATTATCGGCAACCGACAGGAGCCTTATGGTTGTCTCTTTATTGTATGAATTGCGAAAGCCATGTAATTGCTTTACTTTATCACTATGAGTTAGTGATAGTAGTAGTAGCAATAGTTGGCGAGACGACCAAGACGCTATGATGAAGATCATGGTGTCAAGCCGGTGACGATGGAGATCATGACGATGCTTTTGAGATGGAGATCAAAAACACAAGATGATGATGGCCATACCATGTCACATATTTTGATTGCATGTGATGTTTATCTTATTATGCTTATTATTTTGCTTAGTACGGCGGTAGCATTATAAGATGATCCCTTACACAAAATTTCAAGGTACAAGTGTTCTCCCTGAGTATGCACCATTGCGAAAGTTTGTTGTGCCGAGACACCAGGTGATGATCGGGTGTGATAAGCTCTACGTTCAAATACAACGGGTGCAAGATAGTTTTGGACATGCAGAATACTCGGGTTAAACTTGATGAGCCTAGGATGTACAGACATGGCCTCGGAACACTAGAGACCGAAAGGTCGAGTGTGAGTCATATAGTAGATATGATCAACATAAGATGTTCACCATTGAAAACTACTCCATCTCACGTGATGATTATACATGGTTTAGTTGATTTGGATCACATGATCATTTAGATGACTAGAGGGATGTCTATCTAAGTGGGAGTTCTTTAGCAATATGATTAATTGAACTTTAATTTATCATGAACTTCGTCCTGATAGTTTTTGCATATCTATGTTGTCGAGGATCAATGTCCCGTGCTACCGTTCCCTTGATTTTTAATGCGTTCCTAGAGAAAGCTAAGTTGAAAGATGATGGTAGAAACTACACGAACTGGGTCCGTAAATTGAGGATTATCCTCATTGCTGCACATAAGAATTATGTCCTTGAAGCACCGCTAGGTGTCAGGCCTGCTGTAGGAGCAGCTCTGGACGTTATGAACGTCCGGCAAGCTCGTTCTGATGACTACTCAATAGTTCAGTGTGCCATGCTTTACGGCCTAGAATCAGGACTTCAAAGACGTTTTGAACGTCATGGAGCATATGAGATGTTCCAAGAGTTGAAGTTAATATCTCAAGCAAATGCCTGAATTGAGAGATATGAAGTCTCTAATAAGTTCTATAGCTGCAAGATGGAGGAGAACAGTTCTATCAGTGAACACTTACTCAGAATGTCTGGGTACTACAATCACATGACTCAACTTGGTTGGAAAGTTGATGAAGACATTGTTATTGATAGAGTTCTTCAATCACTGCCACCAAGCTATAATGGTTGCGTGATGAACTATAATATGCAAGGGATGCAGAAGACTATTCCCGAGCCCTTCTCTATGCTCAAAGCTGCAGAGGTGGAAATCAAAAAGGAGCATCAAGTGTTGATGGTTAACAAGACCACTAGTTTCAAGAAAAAGGGCAAGGGAAAGTATGGGAACTTCAAGAAGAATAGCAAGCCAGTTGCTACTCCGGTGAAGAAACCTAAGTCTGGAGCCAAGCCTGAAACGGAGTGCTTCTACTGCAAAGGGACTAGACATTGGAAGCGGAACTGCCCGAAGTATTTGGCGGATAAGAAGGATGGCAAAGTGAACAAAGGTATATTTGATATACATGTTATTGATGTGTACCTTACTAATGCTCGTAGTAGCACCTAGGTATTTGATACTGGTTCGGTTGCTAATATTTGTAACTTGAAACATGGGCTACGGATTAAATGAAGTTTAGCTAAGGACGAGGTGATGATGCGCTTGGGAAATGGTTCCAAAGTCGATGTGATCGTCATCGGCACACTACCTCTACATCTACCTTCGGGGTTAGTTTTAGACCTAAATAATTGTTATTTGGTGCCAGCGTTGAGCATGAACATTATATCTGGATCTTGTTTGTTGCGAGACGGTTATTCATTTAAATCAGAGAGTAATGGTTGTTCTATTTATATGAGTAATATCTTTTATGGTCATGCACCCTTGATGAATGGTCTATTTTTGTTGGATCTCAATCATAGTGATACACATATTCATAATATTGAAGCCAAAAGATGCAAAGTTGATAATGATAGTGCAACTTATTTGTGGCACTGCCGTTTAGGTCCTATTGGTGTAAAGCGCATGAAGAAACTCCATGCTGATGGACTTTTGGAATCACTTGATTATGAATGACTCGGTGCTTGCGTACCATGCCTCATGGGCAAGATGACTAAAACTCCGTTCTCCGGAACAATGGAGTGAGGAACTGACTTATTGGAAATCATACATACTAATGTATGCGGACCAACGGGTGTTGAGGCTCGCGGCGGGTATCGTTATTTTCTGACCTTCACAGATGATTTGAGCAGATATGGATATATCTACTTGATGAAGCACAAGTCTGAAACATTTCAAAAGTTCAAAGAATTTCAGAGTGAAGTAGAGAATCATCGTAACAAGAAAATAAAGTTTCTACGATCTGATCGCGGAGGCGAATATTTGAGTTATGAGTTTGGTCTTCATTTGAAACAATGTGGAATAGTTTCACAACTCACGCCACCTGGAACACCACATCGTAATGGTGTGTTCGAATATCGTAACCGTACTTTATTAGATATGGTGCGATCTATGATGTCTTTTACCGATTTACCACTATCGTTTTGGGGTTATGCTTTAGAGACAGCTACATTCACGTTAAATAGGGCACCATCTAAATTCGTTGAGACGACGCCTTCTGAACTGTGGTTTGGCAAGAAACCCAAGTTGTCGTTTCTTAAAGTTTGGGGTTGCGATGCTTATGTGAAAAAGCTTCAACCTGATAAGCTCGAACCCAAGTCAGAGAAATGTGTCTTCATAGGATACCCAAAGGAAACTATTGGGTACACCTTCTATCACAGATCTGAAGGCAAGATATTTGTTGCTAAGAATGGATCCTTTCTAGAGAAGGAGTTTCTCTCGAAAGAAGTGAGTGGGAGGAAAGTAGAACTTGATGAGGTAATTGTACCTCCTCCCGAATTGGAAAGTAGTTCATCACAGAAACTAGTTCCAGTGATTCCTACACCAATCAGTGAGGAAGCTAATGATGATGATCATGAAACTTCAGATCAAGTTACTACTGAACCTCGTAGGTCAACCAGAGTACGTTCCGCACCAAAGTGGTACGGTAACCGTGTTCTGGAAGTCATGTTACTAGACCATGATGAACCTACGAACTATGAGGAAGCGATGATGAGCCCAGATTCCGCAAAATGGCTTGAGGCCATGAAATCTGAGATGGGTTCCATGTATGAGAACAAAGTGGGACTTTGGTTGACTTGCTGGATGATCGGCAAGTCATTGAAAATAAATGGATCTTTAAGAGGAAGACTGACGCCGATAGTAATGTTACTGTCTACAAAGCTTGACTTTTTGCGGAAGGTTTTTGACAAGTTCAAGGAGTTGACTACGATGTGATTTTCTAACCCGTAGCGATGCTTAAGTCTGTCCGAATCATGTTAGCAATTGCCGCATTTTATGATTAAGAAATCTAGCAAATGGATGTCAAAACTGCATTCCTTAATGGATATCTCAAAGAAGAGTTGTATATGATGCAACCAGAAGGTTTTGTTGATCCTAAAGGTGCTTACAAAGTGTGCAAACTCGAGCGATCCATCTATGGACTGGTGGAAGCATCTCAGAGTTGGAATATACACTTTGATGAGGTGATCAAAGCATATGGTTTTATACAGACTATTGGAGAAGCATGTATTTACCAGAAAGTGAATACGAGCTCTGTAGCATTTCTAATATTATATGTGGAGGACAAATTGTTGATTGGAAATGATATAGAATTTCTGGATGGCATAAAAGTATACTTGAATAAGATTTTTTCAATGAAAGACCTCGGTGAAGTTTCTTATATATTGGGCATCAAGATCTATAGAGATAGATCAAGACGCTTAATTGGACTTTCACAAAGCACATACCTTGATAATGTTTTGAAGAAGTTCAAAATGGATCAGTCAAAGAAAGGGTTCTTGCCTGTGTTACAAGGTGTGAAGTTGAGTAGGACTCAATGCCCGACCACTGCAGAAGATAGAGAGAAAATGAAAGTCATTCCCTATGCTTCAGCCATAGGATCTATCATGTATGCAATGTTGTGTACTAGACCTGATGTGTTCCTTGCTATAGGTTTAGCAGGGAGGTACCAAAGTAATCCAGGATTGGATCACTGGACAGCGGTCAAGAACATCCAGAAGTACCTGAAAAGGACAAAGGATATGTTTCTCGTTTATGGAGGTGACAAAGAGCTCGTCATAAACGGTTATGTCGATTCAAGCTTTGACATTGATCCGGATGACTCTAAATCACAAACCGGATAGGTATTTTTGTTGAACGGTGGAGCTATTAGTTGGTGCCATTCCAAGAAGAGCGTCGTGGCGGGATCTATGTGTGAAGCGGAGTACATAGCTGCGCCAGAAGTAGCAAATGAAGGAGTTCATATCTGATCTTGGTGTAATACTTAGTGCATTGGGTCCAATGAAAATCTTTTGTGACAACACTTGAGCAATAGCCTTGGCGAAGGAATCCAGGTTTCACAAGAGAACCAAGCACATCAAGAGACACTTCAATTCCATCCGCGATCAAGTCAAGGAGGGAGACATAGAAATTTGCAAGATACATACGGATCTGAATGTTGCAGACCCGTTGACTAAGCATCTTCCACGAGCAAAACAAGATCAACACCAAGACTCCACGGGTGTTAGAATCATTACTGTGTAATCTAGATTACTGACTCTAATCAACTGGGAGACTGAAAGAAATATGCCTTAGAGGCAATAATAAAGTTGGTATTTATATTTCCTTGTATAACATGATTAATGTCTTTTATTCATGCTAGAATTGTATTAACCGGAAACTTGATACATGTGTGAATACATAGACAAAATAGAGTGTCCCCAGTATGCCTCTACTAGATTAGCTTGTAAATCAAAGATGGTTATGTTTCCTAACCATAGACATGCGTTGTCATTTGGTCAACGAGATCACATCATTACGAGAATGATGTGATGGACAAGACCCATCCGTTAGCTTAGCACTATGATTGTTTAGTTTTACTACTATTGCTTTCTTCATAACTTATACATGTTCCTCTGACTATGAGATTATGCAACTCTAGAATACCGGAGGAACACCTTGTGTGCTATCAAACGTCACAACGTAATTGGGTGATTATAAAGATGATCTACAAGTTTTCCGAAAGTGTTTGTGGTGTTGGCATAGATCGAGAATAGGATTTGTCACTCCGAGTGTCCGAGAGGTATCTCTGGGCCCTCTCGGTAATACACATCGTAATAAGCCTTGCAAGCAAACAACTAACAAGTTAGTCACGAGATGATGTATTACGGAACAAGTAAAGAGAACTGCTGATAACGAGATTGAACTAGGTATGATGATACCTACGATCGAATCTCGGGCAAGTAACATACTGTTGACAAAGGGAACAACGTATGTTGTTGTGCGGTTTGACTGATAAAGATCTTCGTAGAATATGTAGGAACCAATACGAGCATCGAGGTTCCGCTATTGGTTATTGACCGGAGATGAGTCTCGGTCATGTTTACATAGTTCTCGAACTCGTAGGTTCCGCACGCTTAACGTTCGATGACGATCGGTATTATGAGTTTATGTGTTTTGATGTACCGAAGGTTGTTCGGATTCCCGGATGAGATTACAGACATGACGAGGAGTCTCAAAATAGTCGAGAGTTAAAGATTGATATATTGGATGGCGATATTTAGACATCGGAAGTGTTCCGGAGAAGTTTCAGATAAAACCGGAGTGTTGGAGGGTTACCGGAACCCCCCGGGGGAACTAATGGGACACATGGGCCTTAGTGGAGAGAGAGAGAGGGGCGGCTAGGGCAGGCCGCGCGTCCCCTCACCCTTGGGTCCAAATTGGACTAGGGAAGGGGGAGGCGGCACCCCCCTTTCCTTCTCCCTGCCCCTCTCTGTCGGTGTCCTAGGAACGGGGGTACCAAGGCATGCCTGCCTGCGGCCCATGACGTGGCTCCATCAGCGACTCCGTACGGCCCAACTTCAGCAACTGCAACTCAAGACCCTCGCGAGGGGCCAAGCCTCGCGAGGCGAGCGACAGTAAGACCTCCCTGGGGGAAGTCTCTCTAGGCTGGCTCCCGAGGAACGGAGATATCTATGCAAGGAGCACCTTGCGAGGTTCACGTGACGTGAGCCATGACGACCAAGGCCAGGCGGGTGCTAGCGGGCGCAGTGTACCAGTTTCCTCTTTGGTGCTAAGAGGACAAGCGTAGGCCCGGAGTCCCAAGGGACCAGGCAAAGGTTTCCATATCGGTGCAACAAGACCAAGGACCGTCAGGGCTACAGAACGGAGGTCATCATGGAGCCCGGCGCGGCGTCACCACCAGAGCCTTTGGCAGGTGAAGACTACTTTTGTCAGGATAACTTGTACTAGCAGTTCCCCTTAAAATTTTGCCGTTGTGGCATCCCTTCCCGCCGATATTTGGGAGAAGGAACAAGGCCACTATAAAAATAGGACCTAGCCACCACCATACAGAGGATCGGATCTATTCCACCCTACGCATACCACAAGCTCGTCCGAGCCCAAGAACACCTCTCCTCCGGAGGCTATTCATCTGTTGTACTAGTTCATCCACAGCCATACAAGACAATCCACCACACACACTAGAGTAGGGTATTACACCACAGGGTGGCCCGAACCAGTATAATCATCTGTGTCCCTTGTTCTTTGAGTTCGTCGAGCTAGGTCGTGGAATCATAGGGTGAGCGCGCTGGGGAGAGAGTGTTCTTCGTGCGCACCCCAGAGTTCGAACCTCTCAAGGGTTTGCGGAACCCGAAATCCGACATTTGGCGCGCCACGTAGGGGTGTACCGAAGCCTCTCCTCCGTCGGTTGGCGCATCACCGCTCCATCCCTTCCATGGCTCACGCTCGCCGTGCTCGTGCTAAGCGACGGGCCGCCCTTGCCGCCCGCATCGCTCAGATATCTCCCGCCAGCGGACCTCCTTGTCGTTCTCCATCGCCGGCCACCAACGCAGCCACTGGCCCGGCAACACAAGCAGCAGGCCTCGTCACTGCATCCCTCGGTGCGGTGGGATGGATGTACCGCAACCTCATCGCTGACCCCTATTGGCTCGCCGTCCCACGGTCGTCGCGGAGCCGACACGCAGGCTGCGCTGCTCATGGTGCGCGAGCTCCTGCGCTACCGCCCTGTCGATGACCTCTACGAGGACTGTCTCGATCGCATCGCTTAGCTTGTCAGCGCCGCTAGGGGCTCTCCTGCCCCGTCTCTCTCACTGCCACGCCCGCCACCCCTTGCGGGAGACGTGGCCCATGAAGCGCCTCCACCACCTCCACATCAAGGTGTCATCCACGACCCAAGGCACGCGGCTCCGCGACATGACCCACCGCGGGGGGACGCCCATGCGTGAAGAAGGAAGCGGCCAAGAGAACCAGCGGCCTCAAGGAGGAGCGCTAGCGCTCCCTCCACCGCCGCGTCGAGATCGTGCGCTCCCCGCAGTGGCGGCGCGCGAAAACCAAGACCAAGCCCCGCCTCTGCGACAAGTTACGATGTGAACATCAGGCTGCAAGGCCCTCGCCCCTGAGTTGCGCAACGTCAACTGGCTCGGGAAGTTTAAGCCCGAACCGCCTCCACGAGATGACGGCACCCCCGACCCTGCTGAGTTCCTGCAGCTCTACGAGCTGAGCATGGAGGCATCCAACGGCGACGAGAAGATCATGGCGAACTGGTTCCCCATGGCTATCAAGGACGGCATGCGCTCGTGGGTCCTAAACCTGCCCGCGGATTGATTTCCTCCTGGGGTGAGATGCGCGAGCATTTCATCGCCAATTTCTAGGGCACCCGCGACCGCCCGCCGGCCGCAGGTGACCTGCGGTGCATCAAGCAACAACCAGGAGAGACCCTGCAGAAGTTCATCCAGCGCTTCAACAGCGTCCGCGTCAAGATCCCTAAGGTCACGGACGAGGCCATCATCTCAGTATTCTCCGATGGCGTCCGCGACGTCAAGATGAAGGAGGAGCTCGCCATTCACGAAGATCTGTGCACGGCCCTGGACCTATTCAACCTCGCGACCAAGTGCGCCAGAGCTGAGGAGGGGCGCCTTTCCCTCGTCGAGCTCACCACTGCTGACCCTGAAGACAAGAAGGCCAAGGCCAACGACGTGAAGCGCAAGGGGGTGGCTGTGCTCGCGGCTGAACCGGAGATGAAGCGTAGCCCCGACCACCCAGAGTCATCCAAGAGTAGCCGCCCATTCTGCGCCTTCCTCAACATGCACATCCACAACACCAATGATTACTGAGAGCTCAGGGCCATCCGCGACGGGCGCATCGGTCGGTGCCCTGAGCGGAGCGACCGAGTCTACGGCCTTGGAGGAAGCCGGACCGGGGGCCGCTGGGATGACCGTGTCCCCCGCCAAGAGTGGCGTGACAAGCCTCGTGAGGACTGCTGGCACGACTAGCCTCGTGAGGGTGCCTGGAGGGACCTGCCTCATGTGGACCGTCCTCAAGGCAAGGCTGGCCTCCCTCCGCCGCCACCACCAAGAAGGAACGATGACCAAGACGAGGGGGCCAGGGGCTTCCAGGAGCCTCGCGCCATCGCTTGCATCTTGGGCGGTGCGCAGGCTCCATCCTCTCAATGCCTCTTCAAGCAGTTCACCCGAGAAGTAAACACAGGTCTTCCCAGAATACAAGCCACGCGGCCGCTCAAGTGGTCCAAGTGCAACATCACCTTCTGCTCTGCCGACCAACTTAAGTGTGCGGCAACCGCCGGCGCCCTCCAAATGCTCTCCTCACCCGTCATCAGCAACGTTCGAGTAACCAAGACCCTCATCGATGGTGGTGCATGGCTCAATGTTCTCTCTGTCGACGCATTTGATCGTCTCCAAGTACCTTATGACCAGCTGCAACCCACCAGGCCTTTCTCAGGAGTGACGGACGGCTCCACCACCCCAATCGGACAGATCCTACTATCCGTCACCTTCGGCACCCACGGAAACTACCACACCGAGCTCATCGACTTCGACGTCGCTCACATCCGCCTCCCATACACCGCCATCCTTGGGTATCCAGCCCTAGCCAAGTTCATGGCCGTGACCCACCATGGCTACAACGTCCTCAAGATACCAGGGAGCCGGGACATCATCACCGCCGCTTGCGAAGAAAAGGATGCAGTGTGCTCCCTGGAGCGCGCTTACCAGGTTGCAGCAGTCGAAGACCCCGACAACAAAGACACTATTCACACCCGGAAGCTATCCTGAAGAAGAAGCAGCTAATCCGCCGGAGCCCCATGAAGATGCAACATCGAGCGGCCGAGCCTCAGGATCCACGCCCATGTTTGGGGCGCCTCCCTCCCTCGCATAGGAAGGCGCGCCCGGCGCACCCCTCGGGTTGGGCTCGGGGGATCTCCTCTGGAGGGCCTCCGACCTCGCCAATGTCTCGAGGGAGGCGCTCGAGCACCATGTGGAGGCGTGCTTCACCGCATGCTTCCCTCCGGAGGACTCAAGGCATGAGGCACCAAGCGCTCAGGAGTTCATCAACCAGGCCATCGAAGACTTGCAGGTGCCAAGGGCGATGCGGGGCGAGTGCCGCCCGGCACCCCGGAGTGCAGCTGTCGTCCCAGGCATGGGCGACGGGTTGTGCATTGTGACGCCCGAGACCGACGTCCCAGAAGATTCCAGAAGATTCCCGAAGATTCCAGATGTTCCGGGGTTTCCCCTTGTGTTCTTTGTGCTTGTGTTATTTATTTTTGCATTGCATCATGTCATCATGCCATCATGTCATTTTAATTTTTGCATCTCAACCTAAATAAATCGTGTGGACCTTCGGTCCATTTAAATCGAGGGAAGGTGACTTCTCTTTATAACATATAAAGTCTCTCAATATTTTAGGGAGCTATATATTAATTATTCCATTGCTTCGGAATCAACATAACACACTTGCATAATTTTCCCCATGTCTTTTCACTTCGGGTCTCACCTTCAAAAAATCTTGCCAATAATTCTTTTCCCTTGTTTCGAGGTTCCTCCAAAATTTGAACATTTTTGGACACTTCAATAATCTCGTCTTAGTTCAAACCTATTTGAATTAAATTCAAATATGTTTGAATTATTTTCCGTACTGGCCTTTTATTTTTTTCTCCGGTCGTGCTCATGTTTATGATGCCGAGAAAAATAGCCTCTTGTGTTTTTGCCCTAACCCCCCTCCTCTTTCTTTCTTTTTCCCTCGTAGTTGTTTTTCTGCTAAGAGAAATTAAAAGAGGAAGAGAGGCCCAGCCTTCCCTCTCCTCCTTCCAGCCCATCTGGGTTCCCAGCCTCTTGGGCCTCCCTGGCCTATCTCCTCTTCTCTCCTCTCTTCGACCCACTTCTGGCCCAAGGCCACTCCAGGCCCCAGCCCGCAGCCACCGAACCCTAAGCGCATCGCAGTCCCCATCGCTCTCTCCTCCTTCCGCCCGACCGCCGCCACCCCGTTCCCTCGTTCGATCCCCCGCTCTGCCTCGCTCTCCCTCTCCCTCGACGCTCTCTTTCTTCCCCGAGCCAGTATCGATTCCCTCGATCTCCCGGCCCGAGCAGCTCTCTCCCTCGCCTCGGCCCTCTCGCTTCCGTCCCGTTGGCCACAGCCAGCAAGGCTGCCCGCCCCGCTCCCTCCAGCAAGGCCAGGGCCCGCGCCCGACGGCCTCCCTCCGGCCAGCCCCGGCCACTGCCATCCGCCGCCTCCTTCGACTCGTCTCCTCGCTCGCCCGTCGAGGCCCGAGCGCCCGTTCTCCTCGCTTGCGGCCTCCCCCCTCGAGCAGCAGCACCAAGCCGCCCCGAGCGCCTCCAGGAGCCCGGCCGGCCACCGCGGCACACCTCCTCCTCTGCGCGGTTCCTTCCCTCCGGTCCTCCGTCCAGGCTCCCTCCGCCCGAGCGTCCCGACCCCATCGCCCTGCAGCGCCGGAGGTCCCGCATCCGAGCGCCCCTGCCTGGCGTTCCCTCCTGCGGCTCCCTCCGTTCCTTGCCGAGCCGGGGGCCTCCTCTGCCGCCGCCCCGGCTTCGCCTCGCCGGCCGGTCAGGAGCCGCCCTGACCTCGCCTCTTCACGCCGGCGACCCAAGGCCGCACCCTCCAGCGCCATGGCCTCCCTCGTCCGGCGTCCCTCCGATTCAGCAAGGCCGCGTCCTCGCCTCGTCCCCCGTCAAACCGCTGCTGTTGTTTTGTTGTATTGCCATGTCTGCTGCTGTTTTGTTTTTGTTTTCGCCAAGAGCTTCGAACGAGGACCCCGAGCTACGTGTACAACTACCGTCGCAAGAACGAGTACGCCTACACGACGACCAAGTACGACTACGACCGGGACCGAGACCGGCAAGTACATCTACGGCCGAGTACACCTCGACACGATGATGTAAACAACTACATGACCCGACAAGTACCACTACATGTACAAGTACCTCAACGCCCGGAGCACTCGAGAACGACAAGTACCCCGACAACATGTGTACCACTACCGTCGCCTCGTGTACGACTACGAACGTGCTCCTCGACTCACGAGAACGTCTACTTCCACTACTTTCCTCTCCGACCGCGAGTACCACTACTTCATCTACGATCTCGAACCGTCCCGAAACAATTGTTTCGAAGGTATAACCCCGAGACGTGACCCGTGTGATGCTTGCTTGGTTGTATGAAATGTCTCCCGTGTGTGCTTCATGCCCGTTCCACCTTTTTTTTTCTTGTTCCTCGGTTGCCTCGTCACCGACTCGTGGGAACCCGGTAACGGGATCACCCCACTTTCATCTCGTTTGACTCGCTTCGTCACCTTTTGCACCGGTCTCTCAACGAGATACCGGTACCGATATGATGTCGTTGCATCATTTTCGGATCGTTGTCGTGGCACCCTTTCCTTCCACCACGGTGACAATACTTCATATCTCCTTTATGTCAACCTTTAACAAAAACTTGCATAAAACTTGATCATGTCATCCGCATCATGTTAACAACATTATAATGTTTAATTGTTGTTTGCTTATAATTATTAAACATGCTCATGGGGATTTTCCGGATATGTTGTTGTTATTTCCGGCCTCATTTAAATTGCCTTATTAGTGTAGTTTCTTTATGCTTCACCTCTTGCCATGCTAAAAACATTTAATCTTGTCTTGTTAATAACAAGAGTCAATTAAATAATTAAATGTGGTGTTTCGTCAATATGCAACTCGTTGCATATTGATCTCCACTTAACTTGCAGTGTTTGTTCGTGCACTTTGCCATGCCTTGCATAATTAAACCGGACATGCATCATACTTGTTTGTGCATCGTATGCCATGTCTATGCTTGTGTGTTTACCGTGTTGTTCTTTCTTTCCGGTTGCTTCTCTTGTTAGCTTCGGTTTCGTTCCGGAGTTGTGAGGATTCTCCCGACTGTTGCTCCGTCTTCTTCGTGGATCCGTTCTTCTCCCTTGTGGAATCCCAGGCAAGATGATCATACCCTTGGATACCTTTACTACCATTGCCATGCTTAGTTGTCTCGATGCTATCGTTACATGTCGCGATACCCATCTTTTATGTCAGCCTCTCTTTGTTGCCATGAAACCTCTAACCTTGACACCTTCCTAGCAAAACCACTGTTTGGCTATGTTACCCGCTTGCTCTGCCTCGCTTGCTCAGTTCCTCTTATAGCGTTGTTAGGTGCAGGTGAAGATGAAGTCCGTTCCAGGTGGGAACTTGCTGTTGGTTATAACACAATATATATAATTTATTAACACACCTTATATACTGGGCATGGGTGGAAGGCTTGGCCTTTTGCTCGGTGTTTTGTTCCACTCATGCCACCTTAGGCGCCGATAAACCGGCATTATGTTCCTTGATTTTGCGTTCCTAACACGATGGGTGTAATGGGGACCCCTTGACAGTTCGACTTTGAATAAAACTCCTCCAGCAAGGCCCAACTTTGGTTTTAATTTGCTCATAATAACAACTTAAATAATTAATTAAATTGCATAGGGAGTTAGCGCTACCCGAGGATTCTTAATTCTACATAGCAGGGGGGGCCAGTGCTGATGGTGTTGGTCCCAAACGGGGGTCCTGCAGGGCCGCCTTGGGGAAACCCGAGGTATCTGGTATACCTGTAGCATCACCCATCCGGTAGTGTCCTGAGACGAGATACGCGCGGCTACTATCAGGGTGTCGACACACCGGGAGGTCTTGCTGGACTTGTTTTACCATTGTCGAAATGACTTGTGCTACCGGGATGCCGAGCCTGATCGGACTTTCCCTAAGATAAGGGGTGATGATATTATATTTATCACTTCAGCTAATCGTGAGAGCTTGTGATGGGCTAAGTTGGGACACCCCTGCAGGGTTATGAACTTTCGAAAGTCGTGCCCGCGGTTATGTGGCAGATTGGAATTTGTTAATGTCCGGTTGTAGAAAACTTGACAGATGATCCGAAGTAAAACACACAACTGTGTGAGTAACCGTGACTGTCTCTTTTCACTTTGAGAAGAGAACACGATGGGGTTATGTTTGACCGTATGTAGTTAGGATCTTTAGCGATCACTCCTTTTGCGACCGTTTGCGTAGCTTCTCATCTTTTTCTGGTACTCGTAAGTTAGCCACCATATTATGCTTAGTCGCTGCTGCAGCCTCACCACTTTACCTCTTCCTACCCTTAAAGCTTTGTTAGTCTTGTTACCCATGGTTATGGGATTGCTGAGTCCTCGTGGCTCACAGTTACTACAACACCAGTTGCAGGTTCAGCCGAGTTTGAAGCAGGAGCTGGCTCAAGTGCTTCACTTGGAGCTCGATGAAGAGAGTTGCCGTTTGTTTGTGTCGTTTCGATGTTCAGTAGTGGTTTCTACTAGGATTCGTTCCTGACCTGTGGCTTTATGTTGTTTTGGTATCTTTCTTTTGGATCTTACCCTTAGATGGGCTGTGATGTTTTGTATGATGAATTGCTTATGTATTGTATTGTGTGAAGTGGCGAGTGTAAGCCAACTATCTCCTTTTGCATTTTAATCCCCCTTTTACATGAGTCTTGCAAAGATACCAAACTTGAGATCATTCTAGGATGGGCTTATACCTTTAAGTCGTGCCTCGACACGTAGGAGGTATAGTCCCATCCTGGGCATTACAAGTTGGTATCAGAGCCTTCTCCGACCTAGAAGCCCCACTGATTGATCGAATCGTTGACGGTTGAGTCTAGGCACACACTGAAAACTTTTTGAGTCCTATATTATATCGGAGAGTAGGATTTATTTGCTCCTCATCTCTTTTCATTCTGGTGAGGACTCCTGACGATTACTCTTACCTCTTCTACTTTCAAAAATTGCACCAAATTTTTTTTAGGATCCCGCGAGTATTCTGGGATTGTTTCGATGTTCTTGTGACAAGGATATTGTTCTCGATGCCTCCTGTTCCCGAGGAGTTGAGCTTCGGGGTATCATTGACACAAGCATATCGCGGCAGTACTAAATACTTAAGACGGCCGACATCGAAATCTCTCCTATACGGCCAGTGGCAAGATAACCCCGACATCACCCAGTACTGGGGAGGTAGTTCGAGAGTATTGCCATAGCTTGTTATAGTGGATGCTTTTCGAAGGTCCGAGGTAAACAGTTTCCGAGAAAGACTGGTTATGTGTTGAAGGATGGATACACCTGGATGTAGGTTTAGAGTTGATTGCGCGGTGCTTCCCGTGTATCCCCAACACCTGATTGCATAACTGGAAACTTTCGGAAATCTATAGGTGGGTTCATCAAGTAGTTCTAGGCGTTCTTCCAACGGATGCTCGATACGAAGTTCGGGGTTCTGCATTGAGTGAAGTGGTTTTATGGACTTGTTCTGATCGGGAGTTGCATCTTAAAGGGTCCTTGGCTATGCTGATCCGGGGATTGCAAAACCCTTTTGTAACACGTTCCATGAGCTTTCAGCACGAAGATGTCGGACGAAACTTCTATCTTGTATTTGTTCTATCTGATCCTTGTTCCTTTTAATTTATCTTTTGTTCTCCAAGTGGCTTCTCGACAAGTTGATGTACCTATGGAATTCATTCGTTAAATTCTTTGTTCGGATGATATTGTGAAGATCATGCTGCATATCTATCCTTTGTTTTGTTTTGATTCTGGTATTCGAGTTGCTTCGATGTCAAATGTTGATTCCATACCTTTCTTAATCGGTGTTCTCATATTTCTATGGGAGTGCTAATCCTTCTTGATCATCAAGATGGTCATGTTAATCCTTTCCAACCGGTGTGCTTTCTCTTCAAGTTATTCCATATGGACGTCGTTGAGAAATCTGACGATTTGTCTGTTTCATTCATCTCAAGTCGTCTTTGTTTTGCCCACCCTCCCACCCTTCTTTTTATGGAGCCAGCAATTCTCAAATGAAATATCAATTTTATTCATGTGATATTTCTTCATTCTTTTCCTTCAATGTTCTTATCCGGTGATTTATCGTGAAGATGCTCAACAGCTTCAAGTTCATCATTCTTTTGTTCCAATATTCTGCCGGTGGATGTAATTTAAGATTTCGGTTTCATCTTATCCTTTTTCCTCATTTCACAATGCTTTCTTATTCCGGTGCACCAATTAATCATTCTCCTCTTGCTATTCATATCCGGAGTGCTGAAGATTCATAATTCCATTCTTAATCCATTCAAATTATTTTGAGCATTGTCTTCTATTCAAGCCTTTTTAATTCAACCGGTGCAATATCTCAAGCAATCTTTTTCAACGGTGATTTCTTTTGAGTGGGCCCTAACCCACAGGTTTTTTCCCAGGATCTTATCTGACTCTTCTTTTCTGGAAAATTCTTTTCAAATTGTGACGTAAGAATGATTTCCATCAGTCACATGCCTTCTCCAAGATCGCTTTCCAATTCTTTTTCTTCGTTGGTTCAACCTTTTTAATTCTTCATTCCGGAGTGCTCAACAATTCTTCATGGCATTTCTCGTCTTCATTTTCAACATCTGAAGACTGGACAAGTGTTTCTCTTAAATCTTGGCCCGTTCTCTCAAGATTCTTCATGAATTCTTTTCTTTGTGTTCCTCCGAAGGCCATCATTTCAGAATATTTCTTCTTTCTCAGTTTTCAACTTCGTCCTCCAAATATTCTTCATTGATGTCTCTTCGTTCGTCTCCATATTTTTTTTTACGGTGGTTCTTTCAAGATTACCCTTCCGTTGTTATCGTTTCAATTCATTTGTTCTTTTCACAATTCTACCGGTGCTTTGTTGAATAATTATCTGAGCTTGTGCTAGATCTCTCTTTAATTCTTTCCAACGAGAATAAGTAGTATGCCAAATCCTTTGGTTGTCATCAATTTAAATTGGTGAAGGAGATGCATGACATAATTCTTATTCTTATTCCTTCCAGGTGTTTTAATTCTTTTGTCTGGAGCTTGTTCATCATATCATATTCTTGGTTCTAAGTTGTTCATCTTGTTTTCCGGAGCACCAAGTTATTTCAATTATATCATTTCAAAGCTCCATCTAATTCATCACAGGCCTTGAATCTTATTCTTTCATCTTTCTTTTCTCATGCTTTTCATTACCGGAGTCCATCTTGGTGGTTCATCATCATTTAATTCTTCCTCGAAGTTTTCATCAAGATTCTTGTTGGAGCTCAACCATTCTTCATCATGCTTCGAATTGCAATTCTTTCTACCTTATCTTTCAGATGGTGTTATGTCATTTTTGTCAATTCCTTCATGTTTTATGATTCACGAGTTGTCAAGAATGGGATATTTAAAACCATCATTTCCTACTCTTTAGGAGATCCTTCAACCCCTAATTTTATCTCTTGGAGTTATCTTGGGTTGTATTTCACCTAAAGCTTTCCCTAAGGATTGTTGCTATTATGGTGCTTATAAATGACCCAAGTTCTTCATTTATCATTCCGGTGAAATAAGTTTTTCATATCCTTGTTGATCTCAATCCAATCAATTGTTTTCGTTAGTGGCCGGTTGTCACCTCTTAATTTTGAGATGTTTTCCATAAGCACACATCAAGCTTATTCTTTCGTTGTTGAATTTTCAACAACTCTATTCAACCCTTCCTCGTAAGGATGCTCTTTCAAATTCAATTTTGAGAGAAGTTGTCATCTTCTTCTCCGTTCTTTCTTCCCAACGATCTATATTCTATTCTTTCATTCCGGAGGCTTTGTGATGTTGCTCTATCCAAACCATCATCTCGTTTTATCGAGATCATGTTCTTTTCCTTGCTTATCATTAACCGAAGTGTTGTATTCTTCTTTCTAGTTCCCTCATCTTATCAAGTTTGCCTCTCTTTTCAACCGGAGTGCTGTCTGAATCTTTCTTACTCCTTGTGCCATTCTTTTAATTGTTCCGGAGGTTGTGTGTTGTTGTTTTCATCAAGTATCATTCCACCTCCTCAAGTTCTTGTCCAATTCCTTCCATTTTCAGACGAAGTGCTGCCCAAATTCTGTCATTCTTATTCCTTGGCTATACCATTGCGGTTTCAAATTCTTTTGTCATCCGTGAGCTCTTGCTTCATGTCTTTCAACCTATAAGGTTCTTATAATGCTCCTTGCTCCTCTTTTCTAACGGAGTGTTTTCATCTTCGTTCATCTCCGTTGCTTTGTTTCTTTCAACTTGTTCAACCTCTCAAGGTTCTTTGGTTTTCACTCGTCTGTCTAAGAAGCAACTTTGTTTTACCTCTTCCTCTTCCGTTTTACCCGGTGATATCTCTAGGATCTCGGGTCGAGATCCTCTGTTAGTGTGGGAGAGTTGTGACGCCCGAGACCGACGTCCCAGAAGATTCCAGAAGATTCCCGAAGATTCCAGATGTTCCGGGGTTTCCCCTTGTGTTCTTTGTGCTTGTGTTATTTATTTTTGCATTGCATCATGTCATCATGCCATCATGTCATTTTAATTTTTGCATCTCAACCTAAATAAATCGTGTGGACCTTCGGTCCATTTAAATCGAGGGAAGGTGACTTCTCTTTATAACATATAAAGTCTCTCAATATTTTAGGGAGCTATATATTAATTATTCCATTGCTTCGGAATCAACCTAACACACTTGCATAATTTTCCCCATGTCTTTTCACTTCGGGTCTCACCTTCAAAAAATCTTGCCAATAATTCTTTTCCCTTGTTTCGAGGTTCCTCCAAAATTTGAACATTTTTGGACACTTCAATAATCTCGTCTTAGTTCAAACCTATTTGAATTAAATTCAAATATGTTTGAATTATTTTCCGTACTGGCCTTTTATTTTTTTCTCCGGTCGTGCTCATGTTTATGATGCCGAGAAAAATAGCCTCTTGTGTTTTTGCCCTAACCCCCCTCCTCTTTCTTTCTTTTTCCCTCGTAGTTGTTTTTCTGCTAAGAGAAATTAAAAGAGGAAGAGAGGCCCAGCCTTCCCTCTCCTCCTTCCAGCCCATCTGGGTTCCCAGCCTCTTGGGCCTCCCTGGCCTATCTCCTCTTCTCTCCTCTCTTCGACCCACTTCTGGCCCAAGGCCACTCCAGGCCCCAGCCCGCAGCCACCGAACCCTAAGCGCATCGCAGTCCCCATCGCTCTCTCCTCCTTCCGCCCGACCGCCGCCACCCCGTTCCCTCGTTCGATCCCCCGCTCTGCCTCGCTCTCCCTCTCCCTCGACGCTCTCTTTCTTCCCCGAGCCAGTATCGATTCCCTCGATCTCCCGGCCCGAGCAGCTCTCTCCCTCGCCTCGGCCCTCTCGCTTCCGTCCCGTTGGCCACAGCCAGCAAGGCTGCCCGCCCCGCTCCCTCCAGCAAGGCCAGGGCCCGCGCCCGACGGCCTCCCTCCGGCCAGCCCCGGCCACTGCCATCCGCCGCCTCCTTCGACTCGTCTCCTCGCTCGCCCGTCGAGGCCCGAGCGCCCGTTCTCCTCGCTTGCGGCCTCCCCCCTCGAGCAGCAGCACCAAGCCGCCCCGAGCGCCTCCAGGAGCCCGGCCGGCCACCGCGGCACACCTCCTCCTCTGCGCGGTTCCTCCCCTCCGGTCCTCCGTCCAGGCTCCCTCCGCCCGAGCGTCCCGACCCCATCGCCCTGCAGCGCCGGAGGTCCCGCATCCGAGCGCCCCTGCCTGGCGTTCCCTCCTGCGGCTCCCTCCGTTCCTTGCCGAGCCGGGGGCCTCCTCCGCCGCCGCCCCGGCTTCGCCTCGCCGGCCGGTCAGGAGCCGCCCTGACCTCGCCTCTTCACGCCGGCGACCCAAGGCCGCACCCTCCAGCGCCATGGCCTCCCTCGTCCGGCGTCCCTCCGATCCAGCAAGGCCGCGTCCTCGCCTCGTCGCCCATCAAACCGCTGCTGTTGTTTTGTTGTATTGCCATGTCTGCTGCTGTTTTGTTTTTGTTTTCGCCAAGAGCTTCGAACGAGGACCCCGAGCTACGTGTACAACTACCGTCGCAAGAACGAGTACGCCTACACGACGACCAAGTACGACTACGACCGGGACCAAGACCGGCAAGTACATCTACGGCCGAGTACACCTCGACACGATGACGTGAACAACTACATGACCCGACAAGTACCACTACATGTACAAGTACCTCGACGCCCGGAGCACTCGAGAACGACAAGTACCCCGACAACATGTGTACCACTACCGTCGCCTCGTGTACGACTACGAACGTGCTCCTCGACTCACGAGAACGTCTACTTCCACTACTTCCTCTCCGACCGCGAGTACCACTACTTCATCTACGATCTCGAACCGTCCCGAAACAATTGTTTCGAAGGTATAACCCCGAGACGTGACCCGTGTGATGCTTGCTTGGTTGTATGAAATGTCTCCCGTGTGTGCTTCGTGCCCGTTCCACCTTTTTTTTTCTTGTTCCTCGGTTGCCTCGTCACCGACTCGTGGGAACCCGGTAACGGGATCACCCCACTTTCATCTCGTTTGACTCGCTTCGTCACCTTTTGCACCGGTCTCTCAACGAGATACCGGTACCGATATGATGTCGTTGCATCATTTTCGGATCGTTGTCGTGGCACCCTTTCCTTCCACCACGGTGACAATACTTCATATCTCCTTTATGTCAACCTTTAACAAAAACTTGCATAAAACTTGATCATGTCATCCGCATCATGTTAACAACATTATAATGTTTAATTGTTGTTTGCTTATAATTATTAAACATGCTCATGGGGATTTTCCGGATATGTTGTTGTTATTTCCGGCCTCATTTAAATTGCCTTATTAGTGTAGTTTCTTTATGCTTCACCTCTTGCCATGCTAAAAACATTTAATCTTGTCTTGTTAATAACAAGAGTCAATTAAATAATTAAATGTGGTGTTTCGTCAATATGCAACTCGTTGCATATTGATCTCCACTTAACTTGTAGTGTTTGTTCGTGCACTTTGCCATGCCTTGCATAATTAAACCGGACATGCATCATACTTGTTTGTGCATCGTATGCCATGTCTATGCTTGTGTGTTTACCGTGTTGTTCTTTCTTTCCGGTTGCTTCTCTTGTTAGCTTCGGTTTCGTTCCGGAGTTGTGAGGATTCTCCCGACTGTTGCTCCGTCTTCTTCGTGGATCCGTTCTTCTCCCTTGTGGAATCCCAGGCAAGATGATCATACCCTTGGATACCTTTACTACCATTGCCATGCTTAGTTGTCTCGATGCTATCGTTACATGTCGCGATACCCATCTTTTATGTCAGCCTCTCTTTGTTGCCATGAAACCTCTAACCTTGACACCTTCCTAGCAAAACCACTGTTTGGCTATGTTACCCGCTTGCTCAGCCTCGCTTGCTCAGTTCCTCTTATAGCGTTGTTAGTTGCAGGTGAAGATGAAGTCTGTTCCAGGTGGGAACTTGCTGTTGGTTATAACACAATATATATAATTTATTAACACACCTTATATACTGGGCATGGGTGGAAGGCTTGGCCTTTTGCTCGGTGTTTTGTTCCACTCATGCCACCTTAGGCGCCGATAAACCGGCATTATGTTCCTTGATTTTGCGTTCCTAACACGATGGGTGTAATGGGGACCCCTTGACAGTTCGACTTTGAATAAAACTCCTCCAGCAAGGCCCAACTTTGGTTTTAATTTGCTCATAATAACAACTTAAATAATTAATTAAATTGCATAGGGAGTTAGCGCTACCCGAGGATTCTTAATTCTACATAGCAGGGGGGGCCAGTGCTGATGGTGTTGGTCCCAAACGGGGGTCCTGCAGGGCCGCCTTGGGGAAACCCGAGGTATCTGGTATACCTGTAGCATCACCCATCCGGTAGTGTCCTGAGACGAGATACGCGCGGCTACTATCAGGGTGTCGACACACCGGGAGGTCTTGCTGGACTTGTTTTACCATTGTCGAAATGACTTGTGCTACCGGGATGCCGAGCCTGATCGGACTTTCCCTAAGATAAGGGGTGATGATATTATATTTATCACTTCAGCTAATCGTGAGAGCTTGTGATGGGCTAAGTTGGGACACCCCTGCAGGGTTATGAACTTTCGAAAGCCGTGCCCGCGGTTATGTGGCAGATTGGAATTTGTTAATGTCCGGTTGTAGAAAACTTGACAGATGATCCGAAGTAAAACACACAACTGTGTGAGTAACCGTGACTGTCTCTTTTCACTTTGAGAAGAGAACACGGTGGGGTTATGTTTGACCGTATGTAGTTAGGATCTTTAGCGATCACTCCTTTTGCGACCGTTTGCATAGCTTCTCATCTTATTCTCGTACTCGTAAGTTAGCCACCATATTATGCTTAGTCGCTACTGCAGCCTCACCACTTTATCTCTTCCTACTCTTAAAGCTTTGCTAGTCTTGTTACCCATGGTTATGGGATTGCTGAGTCCTCCTGGCTCACAGTTACTACAACACCAGTTGCAGGTTCAGCCGAGTTTGAAGCAGGAGCTGGCTCAAGTGCTTCACTTGGAGCTCGATGAAGAGAGTTGCCGTTTGTTTGTGTCGTTTCGATGTTCAGTAGTGGTTTCTACTAGGATTCGTTCCTGACCTGTGGCTTTATGTTGTTTTGGTATCTTTCTTTTGGATCTTACCCTTAGATGGGCTGTGATGTTTTGTATGATGAATTGCTTATGTATTGTATTGTGTGAAGTGGCGAGTGTAAGCCAACTATCTCCTTTTGCATTTTAATCCCCCTTTTACATGAGTCGTGCAAAGATACCAAACTTGAGATCATTCTAGGATGGGCTTATACCTTTAAGTCGTGCCTCGACACGTAGGAGGTATAGTCCCATCCTGGGCATTACATGCGTCTACGACTCAACAGGGTCGCAGATCAGGAGCTCTACTTTCCATCCCAGGTGGGCCGAGCGACGGTCCCCATCACAGGTACGTGTGCATGCCCTTCGGCTTGCCGAACCAGGCGGACCTTCACCAGCGCTACATGCGGGAAGTCCTGGCGGCTCGCGAGGCCAGGCATCAGGAAACCTTGGCGGAAATGGAGTTGGTTCTTCGCAAGCCATTGGAACCTCCGGAGCCTCGCGAGGCCCCGAAGTCAGACGGGTCATGAGGAGCGACATCTTCAGCAAGCATCTCCAGCTACATCAAGACCACTCCAACATCGGTGCCAGGTGACTTTGTTTTAGTTGTTTGAGTTGGGGGCGCCCCTCAGGCTGCATCATCCCCAAGTCACACGGGCTTGCCCCTGCGACGTGTATCATTTTTTGCATCTCTAGCTTACTCTGTTGGGGGCGCCCCTTGGGCCGCATCATCCCCAGACCGCATGGGTCCATCCCTGTGGCATGTATCGCATTTTACATCACCGGGATTAGCTCATTTCTTCTTATGGTTTTCTCGGCATTCTGGGAATGGGGGTACCCAGACTTGCCTGCTTGCAGCCCAGGGTGTGGCTCATCTAGCGGCTTGGTACGGCCCAACCTCGTCAGCAACTACTCAAGACCCGCGCGAGGTGGACGACACAAGACCTCCCCTGGGGCGGCCTTGTTAGGCTAGCTACCGAGGAGTGGAGATATCAAGGCGAGGGGCACCTCGTGAGGTCCTCGTGACGTGAGCCATGATGACCAAGGCCAGGCGGGCGCCAGCGGGCGCAGGGTGCCAGTTTCCTCTTTGGTGCTAAAGGGACAGGTGCAGGCGAGGAGTCCCGGGGCGTCAGGCAAAGGTTTCCATATCGGTGCAACAAGACCAAGACCAGTAGGACGGCAGAGCGGAGGTCATCGCGGAGCCCATGGCGGCGTCACCACCAGAGCCTTTGGCAGGCGAAGACCACCTTCTGTCAGGATAGCTTGTACTAGTTGTCCCCCTTCAAATTTGGCTGTTGTGGGATCCCTTCCCTCTCAATATTTGGTAAGAGGACCCGGGCCTCTATAAATAGGACTAGCCACCACCATACATGGCATCTCATCTTTAGCTGACCCAACCTAGAGGGCATCTGATCAAGAGACAACCATACACACAGCAAGCTTATCCGAGCACAAGAACACCTCTCCTCAGGAAGCCATTCGTTCCTTGTATTTATTCTTCCCCAGCCTGTAAGGTAATCCACCACACCACACTGGATTAGGGTGTTACACCACAACGGTGGCCCGAACCAGCATAAACCTTTGCGTCCCTTGTTCTTTTGGTCTGACGAGCTAGGCCCAGGGATCGGCGAGTAGACGAGGTAGGGCGGAAGGAGAGATCTTCATGTGCACCCCAGTGTTCGAACCACAAGGGTTTTGCCGGAACCCAAGATCCGAGAGGATCATCTTATGGTCATCATCTACTCACTCACCACCTCTTTTGGCCTCCCTCGCTGCCGAACGGACTTCTGCTCATCCCGCAACGGGGGTTACACACGTTGGCACGACGCTTGTTCTCGAGTCCGTCCCTGCAACGTTGACAAATCCGGGAGATCGAGCTCTAACTCGTGTCCTGCGTCGCGCATGTCACCTCACTAGGTCCTCGGTGCCTTCGTCTTCCTGCGGAACGATCAGTTGCCCAGTGGCAGGCGCGGTTTTAACTTGTTCTGTTTCGTCAGACTAACCCGCGGGAATCTCAGGAGCCCGGCGATAGGTGACCTTGCAGGTTTCTCCTTCTATGGAGTCATGGCCAACTAGCTCCCCTTGGCGCTCACTGGTGTTCCGCACGCCTGGCTCCTCAGCTTGCCAGAGTCATCTGTGGCATCCTGGGAGGAGCTGCGCGGCCTCTTCATCGCGCGCTTCGGGGCACCTGTGCCCCACGTCATCGCGGCCCACCTCGGCGGTTCTTAAGTGATGCCCTTGGTCTGCCACATCAAGCTGTTCTTCCGCTAGATCGGTGGCTCCTCCGTACACCGGGGAGCCCCCGGATGAGCGGCGCCCAAGACCAACCCCACCTTTGACTCAGGGGACCACCCTGCTTCCACTGCGGGCTCATGCGCTCTCCCGATGCTCTGCACGCCCACCAACAGCAACGTGACAGTCACCAAGACCCTCATCGACGGTGGGGTTGGCCTCAACGTGCTCTCAGTAGAAGCCTTTAGCTTGCTCCACGTGCCACTTGAGCGGCTGCGGCTCACCAAACCCTTCTCCAGAATCGGCACCGGTTCCGCCAGCCCTCTAGGGAAGATTCGCCTCCCGGTCACCTTCGGCACTCGCGACAACTACCGCACCGAGCTGATCGACTTCGACATCGCCTATATCAGCCTCCCGTACAATGCCATCCTCGGGTGCCCCGCGCTAGCTCAGTTCATGGCTGCGAACCATCCAGCCTACAACCTCATGAAGATGCCGGGGAGCAGTGGTGCGCTCATCGTAGTGGGGGACACCAAGGAGGCTCTGACGGCCCTCAAGCTCGCCTTCCGGGCCACTACGGCGGCACATCCGGGCAACGGGGATGCCCCAGGAGGCAAGGGGGTTGCGCCAGCAAACAAGAAGCAACTTTTCTCCTAAGACCGAGCTGAGACGAATCAGGTGCTAGTAGATGAAGATGAGACGTCAGGCGCCACCTTCACCATAGGTGCCAGCCTCCCCCCAGCTCAAGAAAAGGCGCTGGTCGGATTCTTGCGCGCTAATAAGGAGGTGTTCGCGTGGGAACCCAAGGACCTGGCGGGAGTCCCGAGGGGAGTGATTGAACATCACCTAAACGTATGCCCCAACGTGCGCCCTGTGAAGCAGAAGGCCTGGCACCAGTCTATAGAGAAGCAGTCCTTCATCGTACAAGAGACTCGCAAGCTAGAAGCGGTGGGTGTCATCCGCGAGGTCCGGTACCCGGAGTGGCTGGCAAACCCCGTCGTCGTACCCAAGAAAGGCGGGAAAGAGCGCATGTGTGTCGACTTAACCAACCTCAACAAAGCTTGCCCACAAGATCCGTTTCCTCTGCCCCGCATCGACCAAATTGTCGACTCCACCGCCGAGTGCGACCTGCTGTGCTTCCTGGATGCCTTCTCAGGCTACCACCAAATCGAGATGGCAGTGCAAGATGTCGAGAAGACTGCCTTCCTCACCCCGTGTAGAGTATACTGCTACACTTGTATGCCACTCGGGTTCTGGAATGCAGGAGCAACCTTCCAGCGATTGATGCATATCGCTCTGGGAGAGTAGCTCGGGAGGAACGCTGAGGCATACGTTGATGACATCGTGGTAAAGTCTCAGGAGGCCACAACCCTCATCAAAGATATGGAAGAAACATTCGCCAGCCTGCGTAAGGTAGACATGCAGATCAACCCGAAAAACTGTGTGTTCGATGTCCCGTCAGGCAGGCTTTTGGGCTTCCTGGTGTCGCAAAGAGGGATCGAGGCTAACCCCGAGAAGGTCATGGCCATAGAAAAGATGAGTCCGCCCAAGACCCTCAAGGAGATGGAGAAGCTGGCCGGTTGTGTAACATCGCTCGGGCGTTTCATCTCCAAGCTAGGGGAGAGAGCCCTCCCTTTCTTCAAGCTGATGAAAAGGAAGGGCCCGTTCGAGTGGACCCCTGAAGCTGATGCGGCATTCGAAGATCTCAAGAGATACCTCACCAGCCCACCAGTAATGGTGGCACCCAAACCCCAAGAGCCCCTGGCGCTCTACCTGCCCGACACCACATTCTGCTAGCGCAACATTAGTGGCTGTACGAGAGGAGCGCCAAGACAAGACCCCACAGCAGTCTGGCTACACAGCCACAGGCGAGCCAAGGCTTCACCCTCGTCAAGCACTCGGTGTACTTCGTCAGCACGGCACTCCGTGATGCTCAGGCACGCTATCCCATGTTGTAGAAGCTTCTGCTTGCGCTTCGCGCAAGCTGCACCACTACTTCCAAGGCCACCCCATCCAGGTCATCTCAGCCTATCCATTGGAGAGAGTATGCCGGACCCCCAACGCAGTGGGAAGAGTCGCATAATGGAATATCGAGCTGCAGGCCTTCTAGTTAGAATTCAGTACGACTAGAGTCATCAAGGGAGCTGCGCTTGCTGACTTCGTGCGACAGTGGACTGACGCCACAGATCCCGAAGCAAGCCAAAACCGATCCCTCTCACCGGGAAGTGAAGAGCCGGACGACTGGGTCATGTACTTCGACAACGCGTTCGCCCGTCAGGGCGCGGGGGCTGGAGCTGTGCTCATCTCGCCCACTCAATACAATCTCTACTACGTCGTGCAGCTCTGCTTTCAGCCGGGCGATAAGGTCTTCAACAACGTCGCAGAGTACGAGGGCCTCATTGCTGGTCTCAAGGCTGCGGCGGCCCTGGGAGTGAAATGCCTCATCGTCAGGGGATACTCACAGCTCCTCGTCAACTTCTCCAACAAAGTGTATGAGCCAATGGACGAGCATATGGAGGCATATCTCGTGGACGTATGCAAAACGGAGAAGCAGTTCTTGGGACTGGAACTACAGCACGTGCCCCGTGGCACCAATAAGGAAGCCGACGACATCGCCAAGAGAGCGTCCAGGCGCCTGCCCCAGGAGCCAGGCGTCTTCGAGAAGCAGCTCCTCAGGCCTTCGGCGTCACCCCCACGAGAGAAGCTGACAAAGCCTCAGGAGGAACTTCCCCAACCACCGACCTCGGGAGCCCCCACCTGCGGCCCGGCCTCAGGAGCCCACCTACTCCTGGCGCTCGAGCCTCAAGAGGGATGCTGGACCGAGGAGCTCAAAGCTTACCTGGTGCGAGGAGCGCTGCCAGGAAAAGAGGAAGATGCCGAACGCGTGGCCTGACAGGCTACGACATATTGCATCCAAGACGGTGAGCTTTACAAGAAACGACCGAATGATGTTTCTTTGGGGTGCATCTCCAGGAAGCAGGGAGGCGAGCTGCTAGCTGACATCCACGCCGGGGACTGCGGGCATCACTCATCATCGTGCACCTTGATCGGCAAGGCATTCCGCAGCGGTTTCTATTGGCCCACGGCGCTCAACGATGCCCCTGAGCTGGTGAAATGTTGCAAGGCTTGCCAATTCCATGCCAAGCAGATCCACCAACCGGCTCAGGGCCTCCAAACCATCCAGCTCTCCTGGCCATTCGTGGTCTAGGGGCTGGACATCCTGGGCCCTTTCCTTGAGCGCCCGGGGGCTACCGCTACCTCTACGTCGCCATCGACAAGTTCACCAGATCTGCGAAGGTGGAAGCTGTCCGAACCATTCCCGTCGGCTCTGCAGTCAAGTTTATCAAGGGTCTCGTAAACCGGTTCGGGGTCCCCAACCGCATCATCACCGACAACGGCTCACAGTTCTCTAGCAACCTTTTCAAGACATATTGTGCTAACCTTGGAATGCAGATTTGCTATGCTTCAGTAGCGCACCCCAGAAGCAATAGCCAGGCCAAGCGCGCCAACGCAGAGGTCTTAAGAGGCCTCAAGACTAGGACCTTCAAGAAGAAGCTCGAAGCTTGCGGACGGGATTGGCACGATGGCTCCAGTCCGTGCTATGGTCAATCCGCACCACCGCCACAAAGCCTACAGGTGAGACCCCGTTCTTCCTTGTCTACGGAGTGATAACCCTCAACCGTAAGGGATCGAGATAGTCTTCGCGGGTAAGAATAACCCAATTTATTGATTCGACACACGGGGAGCCAAAGAGTATTTATAAGCTTTAACAGTTGAGTTGTCAATTCAACCGCACCTGAAATATACTAACTTGCAACAAAAGATTAGTGGTAACAGTGATATGATAGTGATGATAGTAATAGTAAAAGTAAACAGCAAAAGTAAATATCAGTAGTAAATGGCAAAATTAGCAACTAGTGACAAGCAAGGTTTAAAATACTGTAGGCTAGGGAGATGGATGGTTGGGCGTTGCATGGATGAGATAGTTTCTAACTCGGGGCACGTCACACGGAAAAGTAATGATCATCTAGGCAAATATCAAACATTAGGCATGTATCCCGTAGGTAGTTGTACGTGCTTGCAATAAGAACTTGCACAACATCTTTTGTCCTACCATCCCGCTATGAACGGGGCCAAAAGGAACTAATGGATATTAAGGTGCTCCTGTCAAAGAGCACCGGAACAAAGCAATGAACTCAATGGATACATGTAATCCTCAAACTACGGACCATCCCCTTTGGTGTCCCAAGCTGTCACTTTTGGGATCGCCGGTTCCGAACCGTAACAGGTGCATACAACTCATAGATAGGATCAAGAACACAAATATATTCATGCAAACACATATGGTTCAGATCTGAAATCATGGCACTTGGGCCCTAAGTGTCAAGCATTAAGAATAACAAGTTGTAGCAAAGATGATAAACACCATACTAGATGATAGGCAACATGCCCCCAACAATCTGACGAACTATTACATGATCTAACTCATCCAATCCCTACCATCCCCTTCGCCTAAAGCAAGGGAATTACTCACACATGAAGGGGGAAGTCATGGAGAGATGATGAAGTGGTGATGATGATGACAATGGCGATGATCTCCCCTCTCCGGAGGCCAAATCAGCCTCCAGATTAGCCCTCCCGAAGAAGAACAGAGGGTGGCGGCGGCTCCGCGACGAAAAACAGCGAAAGGACTTCCGATCTGGGATTTCTGCCTCGGGAGGAAAAATACGGGCTAAAGTAGGGCACCAGGGGGTGTGGGCCCCACCCAGGCGCCCCCCCGGCGCAGCCCAGCGGGGGGCGCCCACAGGGCGCCTGGGCACCCCCTGGCCCCCCTCTGGCCCCACTTCTGGCATTTGTTTTCCTCGGGTGCGTGGATTTTTCGTGATTTTTCATGGATTTTTATGAGATGCTTAAAAGTCCGTTTTCCTGCACACAAATAAACCATACAGGCAGCTCTACTGAAAACAGCGTCAGTCCGGGTTAGTTTAGTCCAAATCATGCAAGAATGAGGTCAAAACAATATCAAAATTGTTTGGAAAAGTAGATACGTTTGAGACGTATCAACTCCCCCAAGCTTAGCATATTGCTTGTCCTCAAGCAATTCAGTTCAACGAAGTGGACGCGACAAAGAAAACTTTGACAAACTCTTTTGCTTCATTAGATGTATATAAGCATGTACTACGAAAAGAGTTCAGCAAGTATTAAAACAGTACTTATGAGAACAATGCAAGGAGCAATCCTCCTTCCGAGTGACCAGTCACAAATAATTAAGGGTAAACAATATATTACCGAAAATCAAGACAAGATCACATTGCACATAGCTTGAGCATATTAAGGTGGTATCTCGCTAGCCTCCATGAGTGAAGCAAAACATAAATGCAGAGACTCCTCCAGAGTTTTAAAGGAGACTAGAGCTAAGGATTTCAGAATAAATCATATCACAAGTATGCAGAAGACAATGTAATACTTTGGGACAATGCACATTACACTCAGAATGACAATTATGCTCTCCTAGTCAGTGCTTTGAAGAAAGAAGATGAGACTCTCGAACCGTGGCTTTTATTGGCAAAGTTGAAAACCCGTGATCGGAAACAAAAACTAAACATGTACCAGAGCTCTTGGTTTTAAAAAACAGATGTAAATATGTTTTTGAGAGGTGCATAATTCGTCAACGAATGCTAGATGATAACTCAATCACTTTTTAAGCCAGACAAGTTTCGAGGAACGGCTCCCGCATGAGGACGATCACATCCTCTTAATCTCCTTTGTTTATCACTGCCAAAGTTTTCTGATTTCTCATGAACAAAGCGTGAAGGAGGGTTCGTTTGTTATATTATCTTTTTGAGCCGGGCGCACTCAATGCCAGTTCCTTTTCATTTTAGTGGTTCGCACATTATACATGCAATCTAGGGGTGAAACTTGTCCAACTTAAAGGGATCATGAGTTTACTACTACTTCCTCATGAGCTAAAACATAGGCACAAAAAGAGAAATGCTTTAGATTAATTTTGAGATGGTACATGAAAGTCTTCGTTAGGAATGGCAGGTAAATACCATGTATAGGAAGGTATAGTGGACTCATATGGCATAACAGGTTTAAAGGTTTTGGATGCACAAGCAGTCATTCCGCTTAGTACGGGTGGAGGTTTAGCAAAAGACTGGGAAGCGACCAACTAGAGAGCAATAACGGTCATAATCATGCAGAGCGACAAAGCAACATTGAATCGGGCATGAAAGTGATATAACTATTCTAAAACTCAAAGATCGTCAAGGCAAAGTAGACTTTTTAGTCTTAAACATGTGTAAGCATGTGCCAAGTCAATCCAAAAATCCTCTAAAGGGAAATACCACCTTAGTATGCCAGACTATGAACAACGCAATGCATGTAGATCATTTCAATAACACATTATGTACTCTAGTTATTCGGGACTAGCCACAAGGAAAGCATGAACCACTGAAAAAGCATTGCAAACATAGCACTATGTCGGTACAAGCTGGTCTCTAGATCATAAGTACAGGCATATGTACAAAAGTAGAAACAATAAGAGTTCGTACCGGTCTTCCTTGTTGCTTCCTTTCAGTCGATCTTCGTCCTTACTGCTTGTCACTTGCACGATCGAACGTAGGAAATATAATCAAATGCCATCACGGACTCGAGCTGATCTCTGAAGACAAAGCAAACTAAAGAGAGAAAGGAAATCTTTTTGGGTTTTTTTAAAGGTTGAATAAAAGCAAAAGAAAGAGAAAATCTTTTTGTTGTTTTTGCAAAGAGAGAAACAAAGAAGAACGGGCAAAAACTTCGAAAAGATCAAAGCGAATAAAACGGATAATACAATGAAAAAGTGAGAAGGGCACGTACTCCCCCAAGCTTAGGCTTTTGGCCTAAGTGTCACATCCCTAGTTAGCACTTGCTTTGGGACCTAACTAGAGTGTGCATCATGTCTACCTTCAAAGAAACTTGAAATGGGATTAACAGAAACCCCAGCACCCCTCCCCTAACAACTAGGGTTTGCTAAAATATTTTCCAATGTACCCAAAATGCCCTTCAAAAATGTTCATCATTTCTGCCTTGGTCTTAAACCTCTGCCAAAAATGGTGCACAATTTTCTAGGACAATCTAGGGCTTTGGATTAAATCTTATGGTATTTGAATTTGGGCATTTAAATGCTATAAAATATTTTAAATGCTGAAATAATCATAAACAATAATGTTTCCTACTGTTCATATTATATACAGTAGGTATGACAAGTGTTATGAGTTACAAAAATGCTCTGGCATTTTATTTAAATGAACAAAGCTGCAAAAGAAAATGAAACAGAAAAGAAAATAGAAAAAAAGGGAGAGAGAAAAGCTTACCTGGCGCCCCACCCAGCCCACCTGCCGGCCCAGCCCAGCTGCCGCTCCAGCGAGCTGCTTGGCTCGGCCAGGCAGGCAGGCAGGTGCTCGACGGCGACCGCGCCGCACGCCACGCAGCTGCCCGCCGCCCTGCTTCATCCTCTCGCCGTCCTGGACGGATGGTTCGATCGTCCACGTCCTCCCCGACCTCGCAGACACCTCCACCTCCCCCCAGTTCCTCTCCCTCGCTCTCCCTGCGCCATGGCCGACGCCGCCGTGTTCGCACCGTCGTAGAAGCCGCGTCCACCATCGTCCCTGAGCCCCGCCTTGGTGTCCATCGTCTCTGCCGTCCTTGGCTGCTTCGAACAGGCCGAGCCCCGAGCGCTCGCCCGCCCTGGAGACACCCCCGACCTCTTCTTCCCCAACTCCGGCCGCGGAGATCCCTCTTGCCGTTCCGCTCAGCTCCGACCACCTCCGAGCTCGCTCCGGCGCTTGCTGCAACCCCTGTGAGCCTAGCTTCATCCTCCCCCTCTCCGTTGGCTCTCTTTTGCCCTGGAACGCACTGCACAAAGCTCACCCGCACTCACCGCCGCCGTGCTCGCCGCCGGTGATGCTCCGGTGACCATTTGGTCACTGGCACCCGTCCATCACACTCACCGCAGCACGTAGATGCGAAAGGTGCTACGCACACAGCACACATCGCCTAGGCCCCTGCAGCCGCATCCCCACACACGCCCGACGCCGGTCGCCGCCGTCGAGCTTGTTGCCGTCGTCTCCGGCCACCCCAGGTCCGGCGACCGCCACCATCCGACGCGCAACAGCAAGGGCTTTCCAACGCGCCTAGCCACAGCTCGAGCCGTGCACCGTAGGCGATTGCCGAAGCACGCCACCGTGTTTGGACTCGCTGGCAGCTAAACGCCGGCGAGTTGGACCTGTTTTGACCACGGGTTTGACCCCCTGCGTCACTGACATGTGGGCCCTGCCCGCAAGTCAAACCTAGTTTAGGTGTTAATTTAATTCTAATTAGTTAATTAGTTAACTGTGACACTGACCAGTGGGTCCCACTGGTCAGGTTTGACTTGGACTGGCCCTGTTGACTGCCTGACGTCAGCATGATGTCATGCTGACGCAGTAAAGGTTTTTCTGGGATTTTTAGATTAAAAATAATTTAGGAAATTCCAGAAAAATACCCAAAACTTCTAAAAATCATATAAAATCAACCATAGCTCAGATGGAAAAGATTTATATATGAAAAATGATCAGAAAAATCCAATCTTTCTAATGGCACTGGTTTCATGCATGTTTGAACAAGTTAACTTGCTGTATACATCTAAAACATGATAATGCACTTATTTAAATAATAGTTTGAACTCCAATTTGAATCTTTGATTCAAATAGGTTCAAACCCTTCTGGTTTTAGTTGCATTAGCCAACACACATGCATCTTGCCATGTCATGAGCATGCATCATATTGTTGCATTTGTTTGTTAATGATTGTATCGCCGGTATTCTCTGTGTTAGGTCCTGCTCCCGAGGATACTGCTGCGTATCCAGTTGAAGAGCAGTACCCGACAACTACCTTGTCAGGCAAGCAATCATTGATCATTCCGATACAAACCCAATCTTCTCGCTCCTGCTCTCTTTTACTGCATTAAGGCAACAACGCGTGAGCTGCTACTTGCTGCGGTAGTTGAACCCTATTCCCTTGCATGACCTGTCATTGCCACAGTAAATAGTTGAAACCCACTAGCATGTGTAGGAGTTGATTGAGCCATGTGATGTGTGATCCACCATGCTATTTGTTTATGTTGCCTGCTATGCTTAGAGTTGTGTCTGGTCTGGTTCATCTGGGTGATGGATCAGAGTGAAATAATCTTACCGATAAAGAGAAGGAGTTGTGGAATACGCTTGGTAAAGGTATCGATGAAAGGCCATGTAGGAGTACATGGTGGGTTGTTTCATTGGAATCGTCCATAGGACCCAAGATCTGTATGTGTGGTTCAAGTTACAGCTACTACCACACATTGGGATCCTTAATTGACCCTCTCGGCTTATTAATTACCCTTGATCTCTGTCCAGGAGTTGCAACTAGTTTCTGGTGTATATAGTTTACTGGAGGTCGTGCACAACACTGACCCTCGGGGTGGGTTGTGATGCGACAGGTACGTGGCACGGTGTACCGGTTGCCCGTTTGGTAACTCGGGAACCCTGTACACATCGTTTGGGGCCGTGAGCGACACCCCGGCCGGATCTCCCCACGGATGGAACCCAAATAGGCGATAAACCTGGACGAGAGACTTGAGTAGTTAGTCAGGTCGTGGCCGACACCCTCGCTGGGCTTCCGCTTGAAGGTTGCCGAGTACACGCCGAGTATACGGCGATAAGTGGTGGAAGCGTGTGTGAAGAAGTACACCCCTGCAGGGTTATCAAACTATTCGAATAGCCGTTGTTCGCGGTACGAACTACTTGGTAACTCTTACAGTTCATAGACAAGTTGATGGATACTACTAAAAGCCTCAAGATAAGTGTGAGTGCCGTGGATGGCCCTTCCGTAGGATGACGGAAGAGGATCCTCGGTAGTGTATTGATGTGGTGAGTAGAGGACTCGTGTTCGTAATATCATCTTGCAATCCGTTGAGAGTTGTAGTATAGGTTAGCCAAGGTCAAAGCTGGCATTCTGCTATGAACTCCACTACCCCCTTTGATAATGTTGCATGTATGATAGGTTCTGTGGTAAGACTTGCTGAGTACCTTTGTACTCATGTTTGCTTAATAACTGTTGCAGAGGAGAACCCTGCCCCTGCTGATGGGTTCTACATAGACGTTGACGTCGACGAGTAGCTTGACACCCAGACGGAGATCTGGAGCTTGTGAAGGGCCTTGTAGATAGTCAGGCTACACCAAGCCTGTTTTATTTTCTAAGTTGTCTGTACTCAGACATGCCGCTTGTGCTTGTATGACTGTATGACTTGAGTGTTGGGTCATGTGACCCCTACCTGTATGGATATGTTATGTATGGCTCTTGGAGCCTTTTAAATAAAGTACTTTGAGTCATAGAGTTCTGTTGTGATGCAATGTTGTATTTGCACATATTTAGCATATTGCGTGTATGATTGAAATGCTTGGTATGTGTGGGATCCGACACCTAGTTGTTTTCCTTTGGTAGCCTATCTTACAGGGAAATGCCTCCTAGTGTCTCCAATGAGCCTTGGTAGCTTACTACTGCTCGGAACACGTAGGCTGGCCGGCATGTGTCCTTCTTCGTTCCTGTGTCTGTCCCTTAGGGGAAATGTCACGCGTTGTTCCTTTAAGTCCATGTAGCTTGCTACGACTTGGGTTCATACGTTGATGACCGACACGTTCGTTGCTGGGTCATGGATGCCTGTCTCTGTAATTTAGTGCCACTTTTGGTTTATAACTAGCCATGTCGGCCCGGGTTCTCTGTCATATGGATGCTAGCGACACTGTCATATACGTGTGCCAAATTGCGCAAACGGTCCCGGGCCAGGTAAGGTGGCACCCGTGGGGTTACCGTGCGTGAGGCCGCAAAGTGATATGACGTGTTACAGCTAGATCGGTGTGACTTAGGATCGGGGTCCTGACACTAAGTTGGTAGCAGCTACTGCCCCCAGGAGCCTCCTGCTCCAGGGGTGTGGTGGTGAGACCGAGGGTCGTAGAAGGATGATGGCGCGTACACCGAACTCCTCGGAGTCTCCCACGAGGAAGGTTCCGAGCGCCAAACAGAGGAAGGCCCTTCACCAAACTCAGTGGCGGTCTCATCCTGAAAATGTGGTACCTCACCGTGCCTCTCCTCGTCGGGCACAACCACCTCCATGGGGTTATGGAACTGATGCTGGACCATGAACTCATCGAACTGGACAACATCAAAGGACCATCCGTTCCTGCGAGAAAAATCAAACAAAAGAGGTGCAGGTAGACGGATCTCGCGTTCCGCGGTAGTTCCGAAACGCAAGATATAAACAAGGTTATCAAGCTCAGAACCCATGGTAACAAACTTATGCCTTTTCATAGCAGCAAGATCAAAGCTTAAATAAGTAAAAGGAGTATCATCAGGGTGTGGGGTGCCTCCAAGATGCTCTAAGATGAGCGTGGCATAAATGCCACCATATAAGTCCCCCTTGTTACCGTTCATAGCAAGGCGTCGAGCAATTAAGGTACCAATGTTATAACCAGACCTCCCTGAGAGGGCTGCTGCCAGGATAGCAATATCCGGAGCAGAAATGCTGCTCGTGTTGTCACGAGCTAACATCCCTCTAGCAATATAATATGCAAAATACCTGAGGTGAGGAAACAAGATACTGGAGATCTTCGACCGATGAATATCCCTCGTACCCATGCTGCAGAGAGAGTTGATGACGGTTTTCAGCTCGGAGGGCTGAGTGGCCATCCTTGCCATCCTCCCAGTGTTCGTCACACCTATTACTTCACAAAAATTTCCCAAAGTCATGGTGATAAGATCATTATAAATTTTAAACTCAATAGCACCTGATTCAGGATTATATCTAAAACTGTTAATGAAAATGGAGGTGAGTCTTTGATACTGAGTAACACGGCTGGTGACGAGCCATGTCAGACCTGCATTAGCACAAAGATTATAAAACTCATCCTTGATTCCCGCAGCTTCCATGAATTCGTCACATGGATATGTCATCGCATGTGCTGGACTTGTGTCTTCCAACAACTCCAGGGGCACATGATCTTCATTATAGCTCACCCTGGCAGTCGATGGTGAAACTGCGGCTCTAGTGACTCGATCGGAGTGTGCGGGCCTCCTCTTCTCAAGCCATCTTTTGCCCTTCCTAACAAACTCATTTCTGGATTTTTTTATGATTTACGAAAACGAGGATTAAAACAAAGTGAGCTAAGGCAAACTACTCAACTCACTTGCCCAAGGCATAAACTTGCATCAAAACTTGGAAAACAACTTTCTACACATGCATGCAAGCTCATCTCTACAGCACCAAGAACTACTAAATACTCACAAATGAGGCCACCAATCAAAAATCTAATTGGAGGGGTGAAGGAGTCACATACCAGGGAGTATTTGCTCAAAATTTCAGCTCAAATGATGGGCTGTAGAGAGAGATCTAAGAATCTCCCCCAAGAACAGCAAGAACAGCAAGAACAAGACCAGAACTCGGGTTTCTGGAAAAAGAGAGAGAGAGGGGAAGAAGAAGTACCTGGAGGGGGGTCCCGTGGGCCCCAGGCGCCCTGTGGGCGCGGCTAGGGGCTGGGCCGCGCCAACTGGCCGCCTGGGCCACTGGTGGCCCCCCCTGGCTGGCCCCAGGACTTTCCGGGTCTCTCCCGTTGTGGAAATTTTTAATATAATTTTTCTGGAATTTTTCTGAAAACTTCACTGTTGAATTTTTTTTGAAGTTCAAAAAGCTGCGAAACTCTTTGAAAACTTGAAGCAGTTAGTAGTATTGTGAAGCTTCAAAAACACAGATACTTGGTACAGCAAATATGACAACACTAAAAACAAATAAAAACATAGAAAGCTCAAGTTTTTATCCATATAAAACACGTTCACTAGTAAGGTTGATCAAGTCTTACCAACAAACAAGCGGTATATAGAACAAAAAGTCTCACCTCCTACGAAGTAATCACTGAACTTTTACCTTGATGGACATTGTCCCTACAATGATAGTTTTGTATTTGTGAGGCACATGTAGTGGACAGTCCCATTCTCCAATTTTCACGGTCTCGATATTCTCTATAGAGTTGAGGGCATGCCTCCTGTCGGTCTTCTTCGGAAAATATACCATGTGTTCTTTATCATTCACATGAAAGGTAACCTTCCCTTTGTTGCAATCAATAATAGCACCTGCGGTGTTAAGGAAAGGTCTACCAAGAATAATGGATATGCTCCCATCCTCGGGCATGTCAAGCACAACAAAATCAGTAAGAATTAAACAATTAGGAACTTCAACTGGAACATCCTCACAAATACCTATCGAAACAGTGGTTGACTTGTCAGCCATCTGAAGGGAGATATCTGTAGGAATTAGTTTCTCTAAACAAAGCCTCTCGTAAAAAGAGAGAGGCATAACACTCACTCCCGCTCCAAGATCAAATAAAGCAGTTTTGACATAATTATTCTTTATGGAGCAAGGAATGGTGGGTATACCTGGATCACCGAGCTTCTCAGAAATCTTTCCGCTAAAAGAATAGTTAGCAAGCATAGTAGATATTGCATCATTAGGAACTTTTCTTTTGTTAGTCACAATATCTTTCATATATTTTGAATAAGGAAGTAACTTAATAGCATCAGTCAAAGGAATTTGAAGAAAAAGAGGTTTAATCCATTCACAAACTTATTGTAATGCTCTTCTTCTTTAGATTTGATGGACTTACCTGGAAAGGGCATGGGTTTCTGTACCCATGGTTCTTTCTCCTTCCCATGTTTTCTTGCGATGAAGTCTTCTTTAGTGTACCTCTTACGTTTGTCAGGTGCTTCTTCTTCTCGAACTTCAGGCGGATCATTATCATTACCTTCAGGTTCAGCACCGTCTTCAGTCTCAGCATCGGAAATAGATACACTGTTGGGATCAATAGCTGGCTCTTTATCTGCAATAGGATCACTAGAATTGTTAGTCTCTTTATGTTTATTTTTCTTATTTGGAGAGACAACAATTTCTTCTTCATGCATTTGAGAATCTTGCTCGATTCTCTTCGGATATCCCTCTGGATAAAGAGGATCTTGAGTACTAGTTCCTCCTCGGGTCTTAATCCCAAAAGCCTGCAATTTATCTTGTTTGGCATTGTTAGCATGCAAATCTCTTTGCACATTAGAAATTTGATCAAGCTGAGTTTGAACCATATGAAAATGCTTCACAAGACATTGAACATCATTAACTGTTCTATCTAAAACACCAAGCAACTTTTTGATAGCAAGGGAATTATCATGCAACTGACTTTCTATCCTCTCATTAAAATGATTCTGTTTCATAATAAAATTATCAAACTCATCTAAACATTGATCAGGAGGTTTACCATGAGGGATGTCACTTGCGTTGAAATCTAAAAGAGAGTGTACCTCTACCATAGGAGGGTGAGTGATAGGCTCACACAGCTTCTTAATAGGGGGTAGATTCTTCACATCTTCAGCTTTAATACCTTTCTCTTTAATAGACTTCTTTGCTTCTCGCATATCCTCGGGGCTTAGAACAAACATGCCCCTCTTCTTTGTTGGTGGAGGTGGTTCAGGGGCGGACCAATCTTCATGGTTCTTGGCAATTCTGCCCATTAAATCTTCCGCGTCGTCCGGTGCTCTTTTCCTGAAAACACAACCAGCACAACTGTCCAGATAGGACCTAGATTCATCAGTTAGACCAGCATAGAATATATCAATTAATTCATTCTTAGGAACTCCATGTCCTGGTCTAGCCTGAATCAAACCGCAGTACCTCCCCCAAGCTTTAGGGAGGGACTCTTCCTGCGACTGTTTAAAGTTATAAATTCTTTGTAAAGCAGCATGTTGCATATGAGCAGGAAAGTACTTATCAACAAAAGAGTGAGCTAAGTCCCGAGGACTCTTAATAGAACCACATGGGAGTGAATCATACCATGATTTAGCACCTTCCTTCAAGGAGAAAGGAAGAAGCTTGGTCACATAAAAGTAGCGTATCTTCTCATCTGTGGTAAACAGGCTACCTAGCTCACCAAGTTTAGTTAGGTGTGCAATAGCATCATCATTTTCTCTGCCATAAAAGGGGTCAGCTTCAACCATAGGTATAAGTGAAAGATCTACAGAGAAATCAAAATCAGGATCATCAATGCATATAGGAGATGTAGCAAACTCAGGATTAGGAACGGTTTTGTTTTTCAAAGAGTGTTTTTCAAATATTTTCTTAATAGTTTCAGGGTCAGAGCCAGCAAACTCTGTCAGTTCCCTGCATAAATCTTCATCAAGTATATAGTAATCATCATCAAGGAGCCTCTCCTGGAGTTTACTCAAATCAGGATAATCATAAGTTTCACCAATAGGGTAGCGAGTAACAGGAAGTTCAATTCCATATTTTTCAGCAGCAGCAGTAATTTGTTTCTCAAGAGCATAACCAAGTGAACTAATATCATCATCAAAAGTAGTAGAAGCATCATCAAGTGTATCAGACATAGTAACAGATTCAGTAGGAGCATCATGTGGTGGTGGTGAGGCGAACTTACTCATGACAGAAGGTGAATCAAGTGTAGCACTAGTGCTCAGAGCAGTACCTCTTCTTGTAGTGGATCGTAAGATCGGAACCTTGGGGTCTCCTTTCTTACCCATAGTGAATAAAGTGCAGCAGGTAGGATACCTCAAGTAGACTTGTAAATATTGCTATGCTCCCCGGCAACGGCGCCAGAAAACGGTACTTGATAACCCTCAACCGTAAGGGATCGAGATAGTCTTCGCGGGTAAGAATAACCCAATTTATTGATTCGACACACGGGGAGCCAAAGAGTATTTATAAGCTTTAACAGTTGAGTTGTCAATTCAACCGCACCTGAAATATACTAACTTGCAACAAAAGATAAGTGGTAACAGTGATATGATAGTGATGATAGTAATAGTAAAAGTAAACAGCAAAAGTAAATAACAGTAGTAAATGGCAAAAGTAGCAACTAGTGACAAGCAAGGTTTAAAATACTGTAGGCTAGGGAGATGGATGGTTGGGCGTTGCATGGATGAGATAGTTTCTAACTCGGGGCACGGCACACGGAAAAGTAATGATCATCTAGGAAAATATCAAACATTAGGCATGTATCCCGTAGGTAGTTGTACGTGCTTGCAATAAGAACTTGCACAACATCTTTTGTCCTACCATCCCGCTACGAACCGGGCCAAAAGGAACTAATGGATATTAAGGTGCTCCTGTCAAAGAGCACCGGAACAAAGCAATGAACTCAATGGATACATGTAATCCTCAAACTACGGACCATCCCCTTTGGTGTCCCAAGCTGTCACTTTTGGGATCGCCGGTTCCGAACCGTAACAGGTGCATACAACTCATAGATAGGATCAAGAACCCAAATATATTCATGCAAACACATATGATTCAGATCTGAAATCATTGCACTCGGGCCCTAAGTGTCAAGCATTAAGAATAACAAGTTGTAGCAAAGATGATAAACACCATACTAGATGATAGGCAACATGCCCCCAACAATCTGACGAACTATTACATGATCTAGCTCATCCAATCCCTACCATCCCCTTCGCCTATAGTAAGGGAATTACTCACACATGAAGGGGGAAGTCATGGAGAGATGATGAAGTGGTGATGATGATGACGATGGCGACGATCTCCCCTCTCCGGAGGCCAAATCAGCCTCCAGATTAGCCCTCCCGAAGAAGAACAGAGGGTGGCGGCGGCTCCGCGACGAAAAACAGCGAAAGGACTTCCGATCTGGGATTTCTGCCTCGGGAGGAAAAATACGAGCTAAAGTAGGGCACCAGGGGGTGTGGGCCCCACCCAGGCGCCCCCCGGCGCGGCCAAGGGGGGGGGGCGCCCACAGGGCGCCTGGGCACCCCCTGGCCCCCCTCTGGCCCCACTTATGGCATTTGGTTTCCTCGAGTGCGTGGATTTTTCGTGGATTTTTCTGATATGCTTAAAAATCCGTTTTCCTGCACACAAATAAACCATACAGGCAGCTCTGCTGAAAACAGTGTCTGTCCGGGTTAGTTTAGTCCAAATCATGCAAGAATGAGGTCAAAACAATATCAAAAGTGTTTGGAAAAGTAAATACGTTTGAGACGTATCATGGAGCTGAAGCGGTTCTCCCTCACGAGGTCAGGCACCGCTCCGCGCGAGTCATAGCATTCGACGAAGCGCAGTAGGACACCATGCGGGGGACGGACCTCGTGCTGGGAGAGGAACGCCGACGGGACGCTTCACTCCGAGCAGCAAGGTACCAGCGGGCGTTGCGACGGTACCATTATCGCAGCATCCGCCCCTGGAAACTCGAGGTAGGTGACCTCGTCTTGAGGCGAGTCCTCTCCAGGGAAGGGCTGCACAAGCTCTCACACATGTGGGAGGACCCGTTCAAGATCACCCATGTCTCCAGGCCTGGGGCCGTGCGCCTGGAAACGGGGGACGGCGTCCCCATCCATAACGTGTGGAACATCCGGCACCTCCGGAAGTTCTACCCGTGAAGCAAGGCCCCGTGCCTATGAAGCAAGGCCACGTGCCTGTGAAGACAAGGCCCCGTGCCTGTGAGGACAAGGCCCTGCGCCTGAGAAGCCAAGGCTCCGTGCCTGTGAAGACAAGGCCCTGCGCCTGAGAAGCCAAGGCCTAGTGCCTGTGAAGCAAGGCTCACACCTGTGAAGGTCTCCGCTCGTGACACTCTCACGTAACAATGAGTGGGGATGTACATGCCCCGGAGTCTTCAGAGTGCCGCCCTCGGGCCTCGGGGGCTCCCTCCCACATCCTAGTGGCAGCACTTAGCTCCGTGCTGGTGAGAAGACTAGATTAGGTGCCAGACGCGGCTGTTCATTTGCTTTCTGGTGTTGGCTTGCCCCTTCCTTCTTTTAATGGATTTGAAAGTTCTGGCGTTCCTCGAATTGCTTGGTTTAATATCTTTCTCTGGTCCTTCCCTCGATTTTTGGCCTCATCCCAGGGGGAGCGGCAGTTGCCCGACGCTCTCCCTAGCACACCTCCCTTAGCCTCTGTGAGGCGTCCATGTGTGGGCTTGTGATGGACGCGCCCCTCTCCTTATGTCTGTGCCCCACGGATACTGCGACAGGGAGCATTCAACCATGCTCGGCCCGCGCCAGAGACCTCGGGCGGTGAAGGATAATAACCATCTAACGCGTTTTTTGCAGCCTCCCGAGGGGCCACACGTCACGAGATGAGGGCTATTCCAATTACGGCGAAATAAGTCTCCTCACCCTATGGGCGCGTAATACATAGATCATGCGATACTGGCTGGGGACACTAAACAAGGCTCTAAGCATCATAAAAACCACGGTTCATCACATGCCCTTCCAGGGCCCCATATTTGTTTGCTTGTATAATACAGGAAGAAAGGAAGAGCGAGAACGAGCGATGACGACCCCCGAGGTGCGGCTGCTCACGAGGACCTGCTCCCCGAGCTCAGCCTGAGCCTTCCTCATGCTTCACCTTGGCCTGACGACAAGACGACCCAGCGCTTCCCTCAGAGCGGGCACGGCGGCGTGGCAGCTGGTCATAGCCATCGCTGCTGGAGTTTCCGCTGAAGGAGGAGCCGCCGCAGCTGGATGAACTACGGCCATCGCCAAGGTCGAGCACCTCGCCGCCGTCCTTGTCTTCGGGGCAGCACCTGGCACGGCGGCCGTCTTCCCCAAACACCCTCACAAAGAGGGTCGAGTCGCCATCATACCTGAAGTGAAGGGTGCACCGCCTGCCCAAGCCGCACGTGCGGGCAAACGTCGGCCAGCCGCGGGATAGGGTCACAACACCCACGACGGAGATCTCCATCGCAACCCAAGAAGCCCTGATGCAGCAGTCGTCTGCTTGCAGCCAAAAGCCGCTGGAGCTCGTAGCCGGGAGTTCGCCAGTTAGGGAGCGCGAGAGCTGGAGCCGGGTACCGGCCGGGCTCTCCGACCACATAACGAATTCCAGCATCACCTCCGCCGAATGAGAGTGTGGTCGGGGAGGCCTGACGACCCCGGTGCACCTCCCCTTGTTCACAAGGCTGCTAAGGCCACGGCGAACCCCGCCACTCGAGGAACCGCCACCGTGGTTGCCAAGGGCGGCTACGGGCGCTGTGGAGGTCCACTCGCGCCCGCAAGGAGCCACGGTAGGAGTCGCGGCATACTTGCGGGGGCGGCCTCACCCCCTCTTGGGTGGTGGTGAGCCTGGCCCCTCCCGATGGGTTTTCCCCTTCTCCACGGACGAAAACCTCCTCGTCGGCATCGTGGGCGGCTCAGCCAGGCGAGGAGCAAGGAAGAAGAAATGAGAGGAATGAAGGGAGAAGATGGGCGACAAGGGCTCCGCCTGCCGCCTTATTTATAGCCAGGAGAAGGCCAACCACCGGCCTCCATAATCGCAGGTAATGATGATCTTTTGTGCATGCAGGGACTTGTCAAGTCGCGCAGTCGCTGAGGCTACGTGGGGAAGTGGAGACGCCCATGTCCCATCAATCGCCACGCGCCAATCGGGGCCGCAGGCTTTTGGGGCCCGTGACGCTCCATGCTTGACCCTTGGCTTCATCGTGAAGCCAAACCCGAGCGCGCCTTGGGCCCGGGGGCCACTGTCGGCGTTCTGGGAACGGGGGTACCCAGACTTACCTGCCTGCGGCCCAGGGCGTGGCTCATCTAGCAGCCTGGTACGTCCCAACCTGGTCAGCAACTACTCCAGACCCTCGCGAGGGCCGAGCCTCGCGAGGCGGACGACACAAGACCTCCCCTGTGACGGCCTCATTAGGCTAGCTCCTGAGGAGCGGAGATATCAAGGCCAGGGGCACCTCGCGAGGTCCTCGTGACGTGAGCCATGACGACCAAGGCCAGGCAGGCGCCAGCGGGCACAGGGTGCCTGTTTCCTCATCTTTGCTAAAGAGGCAGGCATTGGCGAGGAGTTCCGAGGAGTCAGGCAAAGGTTTCCATATCAGTGTAACGACACCAAAACCAGCAGGATGGCAGAGCGGAGGTCATCGCGGAGCCCATGGCGGCGTCACCACCAGAGCCTTTGGCAGGCGAAGACCACCTTTTGTCTTGTACTAGCTACCCCCTTCAAATGTGGCTATTGTGGGATCCCTTCCCGCTCAATATTTGGGAAGAGTACCTAGGCCTCTATAAATAGGACTAGTCACCACCATACAGGGCATCTCATCTTGAGCTAAACCAACCTAGAGGGCATCTGATCAAGAGGCAACCATACACACAGCAAGCTCATCCAAGCACAAGAATACCTCTCCTCAGGAGGCCGTTCCTCCCTTGTATTAGTTCTTCCCTGGCCTATAAGGCAATCCACCACACCACACTCTATTAGGGTGTTACACCATAACAATGGGCCGAACCAGTATAAACCTTTGTGTCCCTTGTTTTTTGGGTCTGACGAGCTAGTCCTAGGGATCAGCAAGTAGACGAGCTAGGGCGGAAGGAGAGATCTTCGTGTGCACCCTAGTGTTCGAACCACAAGGGTTTTACCGGAACCCAAGATCCGACAAGATTACCTTATGGTCATCATCTGCTCACTCACCACCTCTTTTGGCCTCCCTCGCTACCAAACGGACTTCTGCTCATCCTGCAACGGGGGCTACACACGTTGGCACGGCGCTTGTGCTAGGGTCCGTCCCTGCAACGCTGACAAATCCGAGAGATCGAGCTGTGACTCGTGGCCCGCCTCGTGCATGTCACCTCACCAGGTCCTCGGTGCCTTCGTCTTCATGCGGAAGGGCACACACAGTTTTAAGTTGTGCTGTTTCATCAGACCAACCCGCAGGAATCTCACGAGCCCAGCGACAGGCGACCTTGCTGGTTTCTCCTTCTCACGTAATTCACTTGCACGTTAAAGGGGGGCCTCTGAGCATCGCGTCTCAGGGGATCCTAGTGACTCTCCAACCCTCACCCCCAGGCCTTGACCACGGCATCGCGGCCTGGCATACCAGCGGCGGCAGCTTCGCTCGAGGGTCGGGACCCAAGGATGCAGAGCACAAAGAAGAGCGGGAGAAGGTCAGGCCGGCTCAGAGAGCTAAGGTCTGTTCGTACGTCAAGGAGGACCCCTAAGCATCGCGTATCAGGGGCCTAACTGGCCACATAGCCCCTCACTCCCTGGTCTCGTCCTGGCGATCCGGATGAGCCAGTGGCGGCTGAGGTATGTGCGGGGTCGAGCCCTGCCGACGCAGAACACCAAGACCTAGTCGCATTTCCTTCTCGAGGGCTGTTCGTACGTCAAGGGGGACCCCTGAGCATCGCGTCTCAGGGGCCTAACTGGCCACGTAGGCCCTCACTCCCTGGTCTTGTCCTGGCGATCCGAACGAGCCAGTGGCGGCTGAGGTATGCACGGGGTCGGGCTCTGCCAACGCAGAACTCTAAGGCAAGCGGGAAGGAAATCGCAAAATCTCAACCACGGTGCATCGAGAGCAAGCCAGGCGCACCGCATGGAGAATCTTCTCAGGCTCGTCAAGATAAGTCATGCACCCAACTGGCACGCCGCCACCACTTGCCAATTTTGGTTTCCGTAGTCAGGCTCCGGCGATGCCACCTCCCTTTTTAGCCTCCGGAAGCTGCTTGCAAGCCAAGGGGGACCTCTTGAGCATCGCGCCTCAGGAGCTCTTACCGTACCCCGGGCCGCTCACCTCCTGGACTTGACCATGACATCGCTACCTGGCATACCAGCGATGGCTGAAGCTTGCCTTGGGACTGGGACCTGCCGCCATAGAGCACAAAGCTACTAAAAGGGTAAAAAGGAGGGACATTGCCGGAGCAAGACTTGCAAACATGGTTCCTTGGCAAGGATAATAAGCATCGGAGCAAAAGCATTACACGTTCTTTACACGCCCCCATGGGGTTGGCTTTGTTTCCTCGCCAGGAGCAAAAGAAAGAGATTTCAGGAGACCCTAACTACGACTGCCACCGCCGACGCCATCAAAACTAGTGGGCCACGAGAGGCCATCCCCAACCCCGCTCAAGTCAGCATTGGCGACGAGCTCATGCAGTTGCTGCGCCCTGAATGCGGTGCAAGCTTGGAGGCGCGTAGCCTTCTTCCCTCGTCTGCAGAGACTCGTCAGCCTTGGGAGAGCTGCTGGTCTCCCAAGGGCCATCGCTGCCGCTAGGGGAGCTCACGGCAGGAACGAGAGCAGGCATGGCGCCCGTCACTATGCCTTCTTGGCGGCTCCCACCAGGGTAGCACCCCTGGCAGCATCCCTCCTCGTCGAAGACCTTGAAGATAAACATGGAGGCGCCGTTGAACTCAAAGTGGACGACAGAAACTCCATCAGGGCGGCACATGCGGGTGACTTCGCCCCACCCTCGAGTCAAGAAGACACCTGTCGGGGGGGTGACCTCAACCTTCGCCTCCATAGTTTGGCTGCGACACCCAGCGTCCTGCAACCACAGCTTGGCAGGCCCCCTCACCGGCATCGTCTCGGCGAAGAACCTCGAGAACCAAATCCAAGAGAACGGCGGCATCGTTGTCCATACCATGAACTCACGCAAGGAGCCCTCGACGTGAGTTCGAGGACCGGCAGCTCTAGCGGGACGACCTCGACCACAATGCAAGCGGCACGGAGCACGACCCCCTTACCCCTGGGCGTACAAGGGCAGCGGGTAGCCAGGAGGAGGACGCTCACGCCAAGGCCTCATCACCTCCCGCCTCTCGCCAGCACCGTGGGGGTGACTGAACCTCTTCTGCGATGGGAGCGCCTCCCGCTCCTTGCAGGGAGTCTTTCCTGTCTCAGCAGCAGAGAATCTTCTTATCGGTGCCATGGGCGTCACAGTAAGCAGACGTGGCAAGGAGGAAGAAGAGGAGGAGGGCTACAAGAGGAAGGAGATGGGCGACAGGGGCTTCACCCACTACCCATTTATAGGTTGGAGGAGGCCAACCGTCGGCCTCCATGATCTCACGTAATGATGTTCCTTCTGTGCATGCAGCAGGGTCTCGTCAAGTCGGGTAGTTGCCGAGGCAGCATGGAGAAGCGGAGACGGACACGTCCAATCAAGTCGCTACGCGTCGACCAAGGTCGCATGCGTTTGGGGCTAAGACTAGGCAGGCGCCAGCGGGCGCAGTGTACCAGTTTCCTCTTTGGTGCTAAGAGGACAAGTGCAGGTGCGGAGTCCCGATGGATCAGGCAAAGGTTTCCATATCGGTGCAACAAGACCAAGGACCGTCAGGGCTGTAGAACGGAGGTCATCGTGGAGCCCGGCGCGGCGTCACCACAAGAGACTTTGGCAGGCGAAGACTACTTTTGTCAGGATAACTTGTACTAGTTGTTCCCCTTCAAATTTGGCTGTTGTGGGATCCCTTCCCGCTGATATTTGGGAAGAGGACCAAGGCCACTCTAAATAGGACCTAGCCACCGCCATAGAGGGGATTGGATCAATTCCACCCTACGCATACCACAAGCCCGTCCGAGCCCAAGAACAACTCTCCTCCGGAGGCTGTTCATCCCTTGTACTAGTTCATCCATAGCCATACAAGGCAATCCACCACACACACTAGAGTAGGGTATTACACCATAGGGTGGCCCGAACCAGTATAATCCTCCGTGTCCCTTGTTCTTTGAGTTCGTCGAGCTAGGCCGTGGAATCATAGGGTGAGCTCATGGGGGAGAGAGTGTTCTTCGTGCTCACCCTAGAGTTCGAACCTCTCAAGGGCTTGCGGAACCCGAAATCCGACACTCTCCTTCCTTCCCCCTCTCTCCCTCTTGGTGGACTCCTACTAGGAATAAGATTCATGTTCCTGGTAGCACTCCCCCTCATGGGGCGTGCCCTAGGAGAGCCGGCCGGCCTCACCTTGCTCCTTTATATACGGGGGCAGGGGGCACCCTAGAACACACAAGTTGACAATTGTTTTAGCCGTGTGCGATGCCCCTCTCCACTGTTACATACCTCGGTCATATTGTCGCGGTGCTTAGGCGCAACTCTGCATCGATAACTTCATCAACACCATCACCACCCCGTCATGCTGACGAAACTCTCCCTCGGCCTCAGCTGGATCAAGAGTTCAAGGGACGTCACCGAGCTGAACGTGTATAGATCGCAGAGGTGCGTGCATTCGGTGCTTGATCGGTTGGATCATGAAGACGTTCGACTACATCAACGGCGTTACTAAACGCTTCCGCTTTCAGTCTACGAGTGTACGTGGACACACTCTCCCACTCGTTGCTATGCTTCTCCTAGATAGATCTTGCGTGTTAGTAGGAAAATGTTGAAATACTACGTTCCCCAACATGGAGGTACTATCTTAACCGTGTGCCATGCAAGTGCGCTGTAAAACCACCAGCTGTCCAAGGTAAAGGCTGGTAAGTTTATTTGGAAATTAGCACGAACCGTGTGCGATAGACCAGCTAGCTAGAAATGTAAAAACAAACTACCCGCCTTGAGCATTGCAAAAATCCGTGGTTCCGCGCCACTTTTCCTTATTATCATACATGCATATTGTTATTGGACCGTGCACGATCTTGGCACTCCGGCACTCCCACCCCGGATCAATTCCTTTACCCAATTTTTAGTAGCCACTGTACTTCAACCGTCGCCCGCACTCCTCCAGCACCGACCTTATAGCAAAATTGCAGTAGTAGAGGCATTTGAACCGTCGCCCTCCCTCGTCCACCACCATCTCCACCCACCATTACTAAAAATTTCAGTAGCCGCGGCGTATCCTCAAACACCACCCCCTCCAAAGTTCCCCACCCGCCCCTCCCCCCTCGAACCCTAGCTCGCGGCCGCCGCCGGCGGCGCTGCCAACCCCGGCCGGTCTGCCCGTTCCTCCTAGCTTAGATAATAAAGTTCAGGTTACCCAGCGATTCCCATACCGTCGCCCCACTCCCCTGAGTTTTTCGATGAGGCCTGCGGTGTCCCTCCCTGTCAAATCCACATCCCCTGCTCTAGAATGTGAAAGCACATTTGCTCCCTGGGTGGTTTTGGTAATTAATGACAACATACTTTGTGGTTGGACTAATACTTTTATCAAGTATGTTTCAGGAAACCCAATCACTTTGGTATGGCAAGATGATTGAAGAAGTGGACCCCTCAAGTGCTAAGACAAGCATTGGCAAAAGCTCAAGACTCCATTTTTGGTTTAGTGATCAAAGATCACATTGAGTCCATAGGAAAAGCCAATACTATTAAAAGGGGATGAGGTTGTGTTAATGTTCTTGTTGCTCAAGTGCTTGGTGATCTAACTCCCTCAACTATCAGCACTATTCACTACTTAACACACACCCATAAGTAATCTCGGTCAAACCAACTCTGTCTCACCGAGATGAAGTTATCTCTACAAACCCTAACATCTCGGTCACACCGATTCTTTCAACTCAGTCCCACCGAGATGAACCACTTCTGCCATATTCCAAACCCTAGAAAAATCGGTCTTACCGAGTTTGAGATCGGTCACACCGAAACTGAACTGCCAACCTTCTGTAACCACTTCACATCATTTCGGAATAACCGAGTTTGTATTATCGGTCTCACCGAAATGGACAAGCTTCTGTCTTGGATCAAATCGGTCTCACCGATAATCAATTTTCGGTCTAACCGATTCTGGCATGTTCCTGCTCTTTCTCAAATCGGTCCAACCGAGTTTTCTTTCTCGGTCTCACCGAAATCTCCAACGTTCATATCAGATACACTTTCGGTCCCACCGAGATGGTATTTTCGGTCCCACCGAAAATCCCAACGTTCACTATATTTGAACTTTCGGTCTGACCGAGTTTTCACTTCGGTCTGACCGAGATTGGTCAAATGTGTGTGTAACGGTTGGATTTTGTGTGGAGGCTATATATACCCCTCCACCCCTCCTCATTCGTGAGGAGAGCCATCAGAAAGTACCACCATTCCTACCATACACTTTCTGAGAAGTGAACCACCTACCCTTGTGTTGAGATCAAGCCATTCCATTCCTACCATATGAAACTTGATCTCTAGCCTTCCCAAGTTGCTTTCCACTCAAATCTTTCTTCCACCACAGCCATATCAGTGAGGAGAGTTGAGTGTTGGGGAGTTTATCATTTGAAGCACAAGAGCAAGGAGTTCATCACCATCAACACCGTCTATTACCTTTTGGAGGGTGGTGCCTCCTAGATTGGTTAGGTGTCGCTTGGGAGCCTCCGTCTTGATGATGTGGAGTTGAACCAAGAAGTTTGTAAGGGCAAGGAGATCGCCTACTTCGTGAAGATCTACCCCGAGTAAGGCTAGTCCTCCGTGGGCGTAGGCCGTGATGGAATAGACAAGGTTGCTTCTTCGTGGACCCTTCGTGGGTGGAGCCCTCCGTGGACTCGCGCAGCCGTTACCCTCCGTGGGTTGAAGTCTCCATCAACGTGGATGTACGATAGCATTACCTATCGGAACCACGACAAAAATCTCCGTGTCACCAAACTGCGTTTGATCTTCTCCACTTCCATTTACTATATATGCAATTTACTTTCCGCTGCCCATACTCTAGAATTGCATGTGTAGTGTGTTGCTTGACATAATCTTAATTGTGAAACTGACAAAAACCTTGCTTAATCAAAAGGCAGATTTTTATATTGTCAAGTAGTCTAATCACCCCCCCCCCTCTAGACCTACTTCTTCGATCCTACAATTGGTATCAGAGCCTTGGTCTCCATTGCTTTGGTTTACACACCATTGGAGGAAGATGGACGTGTCTACGGATGGGAGTGTTAGCCATAGAGTGCCTGTTCTTGATGGAAGGTTTTATAACTCTTGGAGGTCTGAAATGCTTAGTATCTTTAAAATGTACAATTTGTGCAAATATGTTAAGACCCCCTATGTGCCTCCATTTGATCCCTTGCACCCTACCATGGATGAAGAGCTTGATTTGCTTCGTAACCTTAGAACTGTGAATCTTATCATTAGAGGGTTACCTGATGACTTGCTTAATCTTGTTACAAATTTTGAGTGTGCCTATGCTATGTGGAAATTCTTGGAAGAACTTTATCCAGACTACTCTATGAGAGGTCTTGATGAAATTCTACACAAGACTATTGAATTTGATAGGTTGCACCCCAATGATCCTAACTTTGATAAATGCTTCTTTGAGCTTCGTGATCTTATGAAAAAGAAGGGTGATCCCGGTCTTATCAATATTAGAGTTAGAAATGCTCTTGCATTGCATTCCGAAGATTATTATTCCATTGACCAAACTAATGCAAATACTTATCAAATTGACCTAGGTGTTGATGATGAACAATCTATGGGTCAATATGATGATGAGCATGAGCAAGACGATGATTATTCCGATTCGGACACCGAGCTAGACAAAGTCATGAAGAGTCTCAATCTCATGGCAAATATGAGAGACTACATGTCCGGTGGAAAAGAGTGGATTCTTGATAGTGGATGCACCGATCACATGACCGGAGACAAAGACATGTTTCGAGAGCTTGCAAAGAACGATGGTCCACGCAAGTATGTGACTTTTGGAGATAACTCCAAGGGTAAGGTACTTGGCCTTGGTAAGGTGGCCATATCTCATGATAGCTCTATTCAAAATGTCATGCTTGTAGAATCTCTTGGATACAATTTACTCTCCGTGTCTAGATTAGCTGACTTTGGATTCAATGTGCTATTCACCAAAGTAGATTGCCAAGTCTTTCGTCGTGATAATCAAAACATGGCTTTTACTGGTATTCGTAGAGGTGATCTATATATTGTTGATTTCACTAAGAAAGCCCAACCTAGAGCTTGTTTCATTGCTAAATCCTCTAAAGGTTGGTTGTGGCATAGAAGGCTAGGACATGTTGGTATGCGTAATTTAGACAAGCTAATCAAAGGTGATCATATTCTTGGTGTTAAAGATGTTTTCTTTGACAAAGATAGACTTTGTAGTGCTTGTCAAGCAGGAAAACAAGTTGGTGGAAGTCATCCCGTGAAAAACATCATGACCACTAGGAGACCGCTTGAGCTTCTTCATATGGATCTCTTCGGTCCCAATGCTTACAAAAGCCTTGGTGGTAACTCCTTTGGTCTAGTTATAGTTGATGATTATTCCAGATTTACGTGGGTATTCTTCCTTGATGATAAATCGCGGGTTCAGAGGATCTTCAAGACCTTTGCCAAAAAGGCCCAAAATCAATTTGAGGTGAAGATCAAGAAAGTTCGGAGTGACAATGGAACGGAGTTCAAGAACGCCAATGTAGACTCTTTTCTCGATGAGGAAGGAATTCTACATGAGTTCTCGGCTACGTACACTCCTCAACAAAATGGAGTTGTTGAGAGGAAGAACCGAACGCTCATAGAGATGGCAAGAACGATGCTTGATGAATACAAGACACCGAAACATTTTTGGGGAGAAGCGGTCGAGACAGCTTGTCATGCTATCAACAGGCTTTATCTTCATAAGCTTCTCGGCAAGACATCATACGAGCTCCTCACCGGTAACAAACCCCAAGTGGGATACTTTCGTGTCTTTGGTTCAAAATGCTATATCCTTGATAAGCATCGTCGGTCTAAATTTGCTCCTAAATCTCATGAAGGCTTTCTTCTTGGTTATGGATCAAACTCCCACACCTACCGTGTCTACAATAATTTCACCTGAAAGGTTGAAGAGACAGTAGACGTGAAGTTTGATGAATCTAATGGCTCGCAAGTAGAGCAAATGCCTATTGATGTAGGAGACAAGGACCCATCGGAAGCTATCCAAGATTTATCTATTGGAAAGATCCGTCCCATGGAAGTGAAGGAGAGTACCTCATCTACATATGTGGAGCCACCTACCTCACGGCGAGATGAACCTCAAGGCAACATGGAGGCCTCCACAAGTGGAACTAACCAAGATGAGGAAATGCAACAAGAAGATCCACCACAACCTCCTTCTCCACCACCTCAAGACAACACCAACAACAATGAAGAAGAAGAAGAAGAGGAAGATGAAGATGATGAGGAAGCTGAGCCACAACATCAACAAAAGCTATCCCGAGTTCGAGCAAGAGTCAAGAAGAATCATCCCGTGGAACAAATGATGAACGACATCAACTCCGGGAGAATTACTCGCTCTAAAACTCGCTTAGCTAACTTTTGTGAGCATTACTCATTTATCTCTAGTATTGAACCTATGAAGGTAGAAGAAGCACTTGATGACCCGGATTGGGTGAACGCTATGCACGAAGAACTACACAACTTCGAGAGGAACAAGGTGTGGACTTTGGTAGAGAAGCCCAACGATGATCAAAACATCATTGGAACCAAATGGGTGTTCCGGAACAAGCAAGATGAAGATGGACAAGTCATCCGCAACAAGGCTCGTCTCGTAGCTCAAGGTTACACACAAGTCGAAGGTATGGACTATGGTGAGACCTATGCCCCCGTTGCTAGACTTGAGTCCATTCGCATTCTTCTTGCTTATGCCAATCATCATGATATTACTCTCTATCAAATGGACATCAAAAGTGCTTTCCTAAATGGTGAAATTGAGGAGGAAGTATTTGTTAAACAACCTCCCGGATTTGTGAATCCCAAAAAGCCTAATCATGTTTACAAGTTGCACAAAGCTCTTTATGGTCTTAAACAAGCCCCTAGAGCTTGGTACAAATGCTTAACTAGCTTTCTTCTTGAAAAAGGCTTTGAGATTGGAAAGATTGACTCAACGCTGTTCACAAAAAGGGTTAATGGTGAACTATTTGTGTGCCAAATATATGTTGATGATATTATCTTTGGTTCAACTAACCCCCATTTTAGCAAGAAGTTTGGACAGCTCATGTCGGAGAAGTATGAAATGTCCATGATGTGTGAACTCAAATTCTTCCTTGGGTTGCAAATCAAGCAATCTAAGGAGGGTACCTTTGTCTCACAAACAAAGTACACCAAGGATCTCTTCAAGAAGTTCAACATGCAAGAAAGCAAAGGTATGAGTACCCCCATGCCTACTAGTGGACATAATGACTTGACAAAAGATGGAGAACCCGTTGATCAAAGGGTTTACCGATCTATGATTGGTTCTCTACTATATCTTTGTGCTTCTCGTCCTGACATAATGTTGAGTGTATGCATGTGTGCACGATATCAAGCAGCCCCTAAAGAATGTCATCTTAAAGCTGTTAAAAGGATAGTGAGATACTTGATACACACACACCAAACTTTGGCATCTGGTATCCTAAGAGGGCCTCTTTCGATCTTGTTGGCTATTCCGACTCGGACTATGCCGGTGACAAGGTTGATAGAAAGTCAACTTCGGGTACATGTCAATTCCTTGGTCGATCCCTTGTATCTTGGTCCTCCAAGAAACAAAATTCGGTATCATTATCCACTGCCGAAGCAGAATATATTGCTGCTGGTTCGTGTTGTGCTCAATTACTATGGATGACACAAACGCTTAAAGATTATGGGATACATGTGAGACGTGTTCCCTTGCTTTGTGACAATGAGAGTGCAATCAAGATTGGACACAATCCTGTGCAACACTCTCGAACAAAGCATATTGAAGTTCGTCACCATTTTATTCGTGATCATATTGCCAAGGGTGATATTAATCTTAAGCATGTTCGTACTGACAAACAACTTGCTGATATCTTTACAAAACCTCTTGATGAGAAAGTGTTTTGTCGCTTAAGGAGTGAATTGAACATCATTGATGCTTCAAACTTGGAGTGATAACTCCATTGATGCATGCAAGGCATGAGCCTCTTGACTAATCCTTGATATTTCTCTTATGATGATGATCATATGTCTTGGACACATTTGCCTCCTTGTATTGCATCTAACTCCTTGCAGGTACTTGGATGATCTACAATCCACAAGATTACCACACACTCAAATCATGAGTAATCTTGTCATTGACCAAGTATCTAGCCCTTTGGGATGTTGAGTTCAAGGAACAAAATTCCACATATCCTTTTTGACACCTTATACATCTAGTATTTCACTCTTGTCATCTTGGATATTCTTGAGTATTTCCTTGCTTGCCTAACCCATGTAGGAAGATGAACTACACAAGTAGAAATGGCGCTCCAACTTCAAATTCAATGAGCACCTACATCAAGCTTACCTACATGAGTAAAGCAACAACAAACCCAAGGTATGTTCTTCACATCTTTGAGGAGCTTTGCTCAAAGTCATGAGTACAAGCAGCTTCATAAGATGTGATCACATTAAATGCTTAATCGAAAAATGGCAACCCCATTTTGAGCTTAAACGATGAGTATGACCTATGATCAAATGTTCTCATTTGACTCCTAAGTCAATATACTCAAACATAGGTGACTTTGTCGCCGACCTTTTTCTAGATGAAGTACATATGCTTTTGGAGTTTTTATGTTTTCTCTTATGTTCTCTCATTGAGTTTTCTTTAAAAAAAAAATTTCCTAGATGAAAATCCTTTTGAAGAATCTTTTTATTTCTTTTCTTATGTTTCTTTGTGAATATCCTTCTGGAAATCTTTTTCTGGCTCTGATCAATTCCCTGAAAATCTTTTACAAATTCATTGCAAATCCTTTGAAACATCCCTCGCAGAGTGAGCTGGATTATTTCTGTGTTTCCTTGGATTTATCTTCCAGGACATCACCTTCTGCAGCTTCAGTCAGACTTAAATCTTAAAGAGGGAGAGGACTCAAATTTGGACTCAAATTGTTTCTCTGAATGTTCTTATTTGCCCTGTTGTGATTCTTAAGGATCCCATTTCTTTCTTTATTTCTTTCTTTCCATCTTTCCTGTCCTACCTAGTTTGTTGTCCTTTTCGGCACTTGATGTCAAAGGGGGAGAGAACTTAGGGGGAATAGGGGGAGTAGGGGAGAAGATAAGACTTAAGGGAAGAACAAAAGCAATCTTATCTTAAGGGGGAGAGAATCACATCAAAGCTTTGTCATGTTTTACATTGGACATTACAATTGGCATCTTTCCTTTTGATTTTGCTTTTTCCATCACACCCTTTGTTCTCACAATTGGTATCTCATGGAATCTTTTAGTTTAAGGGGAGAAGACTTAGAGGAATCGTCACAATTGATATCCTATGAAAAGCAAAATCTCTCAGAATTCATTGAAAATCTTTTAGCTTCAGAGACATGTTTGCTGATTCAAGCCTGTGCTCAATATGAGACACTCTTTATACATGTCCTCCCTGGCTTGGTACTCTTGATGTTCTTGCAATTGGTTGAAGGAATACTCTTGTGTTATCTAACCTTGTTTTCTCAAGATTATCCCTTCAGGTACAAATGCCAAGGAACCTCAAGGTAAGTATATGCATCTTGCAGAGTGTGCATGATGGTGACTTGCTTGTAAATACTTGTTTGCAAGAAATCACCATGCACATATGCATTATCACTCACTTCCTTTCTCTTCTGCTCTGATGCATATAGCCAAGCTGCATGTAGCACATCTTGCTTATCTCTCTTGTGTGCTTGTGGTAGTCCAAAACCACAATCTATGAAAATCTTGCACACTTGTAGGGGGAGCCTGTGTACTACATGCTTGTCAAAGCTTTCATGATAATCCTGTCTTTCTTTCAATAAGCTTTGATGTCTCGTTAAATATAATTTCAGTGTGTTGCCATCAATTACCAAAAAGGGGGAGATTGAAAGCACATTTGCTCCCTGGGTGGTTTTGGTAATTAATGACAACATACTTTGTGGTTGGACTAATACTTTTATCAAGTATGTTTCAGGAAACCCAATCACTTTGGTATGGCAAGATGATTGAAGAAGTGGACCCCTCAAGTGCTAAGACAAGCATTGGCAAAAGCTCAAGACTCCATTTTTGGTTTAGTGATCAAAGATCACATTGAGTCCATAGGAAAAGCCAATACTATTAAAAGGGGATGAGGTTGTGTTAATGTTCTTGTTGCTCAAGTGCTTGGTGATCTAACTCCCTCAACTATCAGCACTATTCACTACTTAACACACACCCATAAGTAATCTCGGTCAAACCAACTCTGTCTCACCGAGATGAAGTTATCTCTACAAACCCTAACATCTCGGTCACACCGATTCTTTCAACTCAGTCCCACCGAGATGAACCACTTCTGCCATATTCCAAACCCTAGAAAAATCGGTCTTACCGAGTTTGAGATCGGTCACACCGAAACTGAACTGCCAACCTTCTGTAACCACTTCACATCATTTCGGAATAACCGAGTTTGTATTATCGGTCTCACCGAAATGGACAAGCTTATTTCTTGGATCAAATCGGTCTCACCGATAATCAATTTTCGGTCTAACCGATTCTGGCATGTTCATGCTCTTTCTCAAATCGGTCCAACCGAGTTTTCTTTCTCGGTCTCACCGAAATCTCCAACGTTCATATCAGATACACTTTCGGTCCCACCGAGATGGTATTTTCGGTCCCACCGAAAATCCCAACGTTCACTATATTTGAACTTTCGGTCTGACCGAGTTTTCACTTCGGTCTGACCGAGATTGGTCAAATGTGTGTGTAACGGTTGGATTTTGTGTGGAGGCTATATATACCCCTCCACCCCTCTTCATTCGTGAGGAGAGCCATCAGAAAGTACCACCATTCCTACCATACACTTTCTGAGAAGTGAACCACCTACCCTTGTGTTGAGATCAAGCCATTCCATTCCTACCATATGAAACTTGATCTCTAGCCTTCCCAAGTTGCTTTCCACTCAAATCTTTCTTCCACCACAGCCATATCAGTGAGGAGAGTTGAGTGTTGGGGAGTTTATCATTTGAAGCACAAGAGCAAGGAGTTCATCACCATCAACACCGTCTATTACCTTTTGGAGGGTGGTGCCTCCTAGATTGGTTAGGTGTCGCTTGGGAGACTCCGTCTTGATGATGTGGAGTTGAACCAAGAAGTTTGTAAGGGCAAGGAGATCGCCTACTTCGTGAAGATCTACCCCGAGTAAGGCTAGTCCTCCGTGGGCGTAGGCCGTGATGGAATAGACAAGGTTGCTTCTTCGTGGACCCTTCGTGGGTGGAGCCCTCCGTGGACTCGCGCAGCCGTTACCCTCCGTGGGTTGAAGTCTCCATCAACGTGGATGTACGATAGCACCACCTATCGGAACCACGACAAAAATCTCCGTGTCACCAAACTGCGTTTGATCTTCTCCACTTCCATTTACTATATATGCAATTTACTTTCCGCTGCCCATACTCTAGAATTGCATGTGTAGTGTGTTGCTTGACATAATCTTAATTGTGAAACTGACAAAAACCTTGCTTAATCAAAAGGCAGATTTTTATATTGACAAATAGTCTAATCACCCCCCCTCTAGACCTACTTCTTCGATCCTACAGAATGTCGCAGCCTAAGCTCGACCATGTATATCGGGGAGCCCAACGTGCGTTCATCCAAGAAGAAGTTTATCACGGCCTCTCCGGCGGACGTTGGCGAGGTGGCCGCCGTTTTCCCCGACCTATCGATCCCAGAGCAACACGTCGCGGTGGAAGCCAGCGAAGACATTGATTACATTGCCATGCCTAAGGCTTCATGTCAGCGGGCCAGCGTATTACTGTATCTCAGGAAAGCTTGCTATGACATCAAGCTCGTCCACAGCGATGGCTTCATGCGGGCCATCTCACAAGTTAAGTGGTCCATCCCCAACCCCTCTGGTTCAACCACCGTCGATCTCTTGGACGGCCCTACCGCTGATCTCCTCCACCAATCGGTCAAGGATTTGCGAGCTTTACACGCCATCGAGCCCATTTTGTCATTTTTGAAGGACACGTTCTACGACGGTGGCTTGGGATACTCAATTTCCATGTCAGATCTCATGGACCACGACCACGAGCAGGGCACCCACCAAGGTTCTTCCAAGGTGAAACAACCCATCTGTGACATCAGAGAGCGCACCATGGGTTTGTGCTCTTCCAACTGGAAGGATCCCGCCCATGAAATGTGAGGCAACATTCTATGAGCTTTAACCGTGTCGTGTTTAATTATTTTAGTTATGAAATGTATTGTTCAATAGGGCTATGTGATGTTTAAGTATGAATTGTCCACTTCAGTTTCACGAATGGCTATATTTGGTTGTTTATATTGAGTAGATGCCTTGTTCATCTGTATTTGGTTGTTAGGTTGGTTGGAGTGAGCATTTTTCCAGTTATTGAGCAGATGCCTTGTTTATATGTATTTGGTTCTTAGTTTGGTTGTAGTGAGCATTTGTCCAGTTATCAAGAAGATGCCTTGTTTATCTGTATTTGGTTGTTAGGTTGCTTTTTTTAGCATTTGTCCAGTTATCAAGCAGATGCCTTGTTTATCTGTATTTGGTTGTTAGGTTGCTTTTTTTAGCATTTTTCCAGTTATCAAGCAGATGCGTTGTTTATCTTTATCTGCTTGCTAGGTTGGTTGTAGTGAGCATTTGGCCAGTTTTCAAACATATGCCCTGTTTATCTGTATTTTCTTTTTAGGTTGGTTGCAGTGAGACTCTGTGTAGTTTTCAATGGCTATATTTGGTTGTTATACTAGTCACTTATGCCTTGTTTATTTCAGTCATTTACAATGTGTTGTTCATTATGTGCAAGTCAGAACTATGCCACTCGACTACATCAATACCAGTTTGAACGGCTATATTTGGTTCCTGTTATTCCTGGTGTAGTTAACACATGCCCTTTATTTCAGTTTTACACATTTATCTAGTGTGATGTTTAAGTATTACCTACGTTCTATTCATTTTAAACAATACCAGTTTGGATTGCAATATTTGATGGTTGTTAAGCCCGCTGTCGATAACATCGCCTTCCATTTTATATATGCTTTAACAGCATGCTGAAACAAACACATTCAAGCTATCATTTAGAGATGATGTTGTTTACCTTTGCTATATTTGTTTGACGTTAAGGTTGTTGTACTTATCATGCCTATCAACTACTTATGCAGGACAACAACGGGAGTGGCCACCATTTTCCGCCGAGGTTAACTTCATCCCTCAGCTTGTACTCCCCCTGTCGTTCCATAATGTACTGCATATAGATCCAGGCCTGTACACTTGTTAGCTTGTAATATTGACTTGTTTCTTGTAGGTACATACGCCCTTGGCAAGGATCCATGCATCGACCCTTTTTGCGTATGGGGCAATGAGATATTCATGAACAAGCATCAAGTGAGGAAACTGATAAGGATTATTAGCAAAAAGAAACGAATGGTGGATGCCCTATCCAACACAACAGTGAGCTGTAGGATGGTAACTACAAACTCTGCAGCCTTCTATTTTTACTACCCATAATGAGTTGTTAGACAACAATGTCTGAATCTTATTCGTTCCCAGTGGTTCCCGAAGAAGTTCACTCAAGATTACCCCGCAAAGCACATGATTGGTGGACACGCAATGAAGGTTAAAGTATTTCATCCAGACTACAATGAGCATCGAGAAGTCGTAATGAAGATAGTGAAAGATGTATGGGCAGCCACTAGAAGGGGTTGGCCTAGAGTCGTGCGTGCATTACGCATGGAGGAGGGCACAATATGGGCATTCCTCTTCACCTTCTCCAGCAACCAGAATGTTTTTCGCCTCTCTCTTTACAGTCTTTAGTACAACTATGGTTCATCATTCTTTACTTGGTGCTTCTGTAGTTCTTCAGTATATGTACCTGCTTATCGAATTATGCTTTCGTGGTTGAACCTATATTTGTAATAAACATGGTTCGATATGAAATAAGTGATTGGCTACTTTCAAATTCAGAACATGTGATTTTTAAATTAGGGATTAATTACGGATTAATGAGGGATTGCACTACACACGGTTTGCGAAAGCGAAACGTGTGCGATCGATGTGGAGATCAAAAACATTTCTAGGATTCACTACGTGTGTGATCAATCTCCACTGCACACACGACATCCTCATAAAAACTGTGTGTGATGGACAGCCTTTGCCACACAGTTTATTCTACGCACCGTGTGTGATGCATTCAATAACACAAACGATAAAATTATTAATATCGTGTGCAATGGCAACGCTATGACAAACGATTTAACAGGGAAAATTGTGTGTGATGTACCTGTGAACGGAAACGTTTTCCTTGGAGAAACTGTGTGGGATGTACATATGAACGAAAATGTTTAGCGGCGACTGACTGTATGGGATGTACTTGCAACCGGAAACAATTTCGCCTGCATAATTGTTTTTTAGCTCTACTGTGCGTATTTCCATATTTGAGCGCTCGCCGGTCGCACCCGACCTCATTTTGTCGGTCGTGTGTGCCAGGAGGGCATATCCCGGACGGTTTCTGGGTCGTGTGGGAAGGATCCCTGTATCGCCCACACTCACTAGGTGATGGTTCGAAATGTCGTCATGGAAAGTGGTTTAAAACTGTTTGTATAGCACCGACGTGTACTGGTGTAATATCAATACAAGATAAATATTTCAGGATGTTCAATGATTGACATGGCATGGAATAGAGATGTGGACCCCTCAAAATGCTAAGGACAAAGATTGGTAAAAGCTCAAGACTCTTCATTTATATTTTAGTGATTGCTACTTCTTGAGCTTGCGTTTATTTTTCCCTTGAAGAGGAAAGGGTGATGCAGCAAAGTAGAGATAAGTATTTCCCTCGGTTGAGAACCAAGGTATCAATCTAGTAGGAGGCACAAGCAAGTCTCTAATCTATGCACCTGCACAAACTAACAAACACTTGCACAAAACGCGAAAAAGGGGTTGTCAATCCCTTCACAGTCACTTGCAAGAGTGAGATCTGATAGAGATAGATTTAAAATAAAAGTAAAAGGCAAAATAATGTAAACACAAAATAAATGCAGGAATTTATTTTTGGATTTTTTGTTTTATAGATCTAAAAATATATGATGGAAAATAGACCCAGGGGGCATAGGTTTCACTAGAGGCTTCTCTTTCGAAGAAAGCATACGGTGGCTAAACAAATTACTGTTGAGTAATTGATAGAAAAGCGCAAAGTTATGACGACATCCAATGCAATTATCGTGAATATAGGCATGACGTCCGTGACAAGTAGACTGACTCCTCCCTGCATCTACTACTATTACTCCACTCAACGACCGCTATCCAGCATGCATCTAGAGTATTAAGTTATGAAAACAGAGTAACGCCTTAAGCAAGATGACATGATGTAGAGGGATAAACTCATGCAATATGATACAAACCCCATCCTTTTATCCTTGATGGCAACAACACAATACGTGCCTCGCTACCCCTTCTGTCACTGGGTGAGGACACCACAGGATTGAACCCATCACAAAGCAGCTCTCCCATTGCAAGAAAAACCAATCCAGTTGGCCAAACCAAATTGATAGATCGAAGAGAAATACAAAGCTATGTTAATCATGCGTAAAAGATTTTAGTGAAGACTCAAATAATATTCATAGATGATCTATTCATGAATTCACAATTCATTGGATCTCAACAAACACACCACAAAAGAATATTACATCGAATAGATCTCCAAGAACATCGAGGAGAACATTGTGGACCAGTAGGTCTGTGGTAAACTACTATTTGTTATGGACCCATTGAAGAGAACATCTACCTACTAGCCATGGACCCGTAGGTCTATGGTAAACTACTCACACATCATCGGAGGGGCGGCAATGTTGATGTAGATGCCCTCTGTGGTCGAATCTCCCTCCGACGAAGTACCGGAAAGGCCCCAAGATGGGATCTCATGGGAATAGAGACCTACGGTGTTGGAAAAGTATTTTTGTCAACTCCTCTAGGGTTTATAGAATATTCGGGAATTTATAGGCCAAAGAGACAGTGTAGGGACTCCTGAGGGGACCACAAGCCTAGGGGCGCCCCTACGGCTCGTCGTCTCATCGTGGCTCCTTTGGCCCCTACTCCAAGTCTCATAGGTGTCTTCTGGTCCAAGAAAAATCATCCTAAAAGTTTATTCCATTTGGACTCCGTTTGATATTCCTTTTCCGCGAAAGCCAAAAACAAGGAAAAAACATAATTTGGCACTAGGCACTTGGTTAATAAGTTAGTCCCAAAAATAATATAAAATATAATATTAATGTATATAAAACATCCAAAGTTGATAATATAATAGAATGGAACAATAAGAAATTATAGATACGTTGGAGATGTATCAGTGATCCAAGATCAAATTGAGTCAATTGGAAAGCCAATACTATTAAAAGGGGATGAGGTGTTGCTTAATGATCTGGTTGCTCAAGTGCTTAGCCATATTGCTCCAAAACCCTCAACCACTTTATCCATCAAAATATGTCCAAACTCTATTTCGAAACTCGGCTTCATCGATTCTTTCTATCTGGAGCTACTGAGTTCACTTGACATAGCCCTTGCCAGAAACCCTAACAAATCGGTCCGACCGATACGGATCTCGGTTTCACCGAGATGGCCTTGCCAAAGTGCTGTGATCAATTGCATTCACTTCGGTCTCACTGAGTTGGCTTGACAGATTCTCTGTTGCCTATTGCTTCACTATGGTCCCACCGTGTTAATGCAATCGGTGCCACCGAGATGATGTTTTCCCTAAGCCCTAGCACATCGGTCCCACCGAGTTGTTCCAGTAGGTCCCATCAAGAATCTTCATGTTCACATTTTTAACTGATCGGTGCCACCAAGTTTCACTATTTGGTCACACCGAGACTAGTCAAATGTGTGTAACGGTTGGATTTTGTCTGGAGGATATATATACCACTCCATACCCTTCTCCATCAGTGAGAGAGCCATCAGAACGTGCCTACACGTCCACCATTCATTTTCTGATAGATAATCACCTACTCATGTGTTGAGATTAAGACATTCCATTCTTACCATTTGAATCTTGATTTCTAGGCTTCCTCAAGTTGCTTTGCACTCCAATTCTTCTTCCACCATATCCAAATATATGAGAAAGAGTTGAGTGTTGGGGAGACTGTCATTTGAAGCACAAGAGCAAGGAGTTTATCATCAACACACCATCTATTACCTTTTGGAGAGTAGTATATCCTAGATCGGTTAGGTGTCGCTTGCGAGCGTCTGTCGTGATAGTGGAGTTGAACCAATAAGTTTGTAAGGGCAAGGAGATCACCTACTTCATGAAGATCTACCCAAGTGAGGCAAGTCCTTCGTGGATGATGGCCATGGTGGGATAGGAAAGGTGGCTTCTTCGTGGACCCTTCATGGGTGGAGCCCTCCGTGGACTCGTATAGCCGTTACCCTTCTTGGGTTGAAGTATCTATCAATGTGCACGTACATAGCACTACCTATCAGAACCACGCCAAAAACTCCATGTATCCATTGTGTTTCCCTTCTCTGAACCCTTCCATTTACCTTCATATGCAATGTTTTACTTTCCGCTGCTATACTCTTAGAATTTCATGTATTGGTAGATTGCTTGACTTGTACAACTTGCTAAAATCTGCCCACAACTAAAATTGGAAAAATGATAGATTTTTATTTGGTAAAGTAGTCTAATAACCCCCCCCCCCTCTTGACGTAATTTCGATCCTACAAGATGTTCTCCCTCTCCGTCAGCAACGTGTAGTACTACGTTAGAACACCCCTAGCATCGGATACCGTCTCTTCATGCTTAGTGATACACTTGTTTGATGTATATTTATTGTTTCTTCCCCCTCTTCTCTCCGGTAGACCCCAAGAATGTTGCTGCCCCTCTGATCGACTACATCACGGACGACCCTTCTTCCTTTACAATAGAGCTTCCAGGCAACCAAACCCCTCTTGATCATTCCTATATCGCCCATTCCATTCTCTCTTATAGTTGCATTAGATGTTGCTACTGTGATTGATTGGTCCTATTTTGATACATAGCCTGCTTTTGTCACCTGGTGTCGTACCTTATCTGCTTATCCTAAACTGCTTAGTATAGGTTGGATAGTGATCCATCAGTGACCCCCACCTTGTCCCAGTTACCCCTGCTTCATCATCGATGACTCGATCAAAGTGATCGACATCCAGAGACCGACACATCTCCTCACACCCCTTTAGTTGCATGACTCTTTAGAGTTACTATTGAGTACCAAGGGTGATACCTCATACATCACTTTTGATGAGATCTCCGTAATGTAGCTAGTTGTTCGTGGACTATGGACGGTGATTCCTCCTTCACTACTCCCGATACGACTCTGTCGTGAAACACCTCAAGTGTGAACCTCGAGGGTGATTCCTCCTAAGTTCACCTTGACTATTACATCAAGTGGATTCCATCGAGGGTGATTCCTTGGATCCCCGCTACATTTTATGGACACAAAATTACCTGGAATTTACTTCGGTACATTGTTGAAGTCGGGTCAACCCCGAGGGGTACCCGTGAGAGTTACTAAAGTAGGGTGGACCTAGAGGGTACCCGTGAGATAATTACGAGGCAAGACCAGGCAGGTAGACCACCATAGAGAGAGAGGGTTGGGCCTGGCCCTTGCCCTATTTCCTTGAGACAAGGCGACGGGGTCACATGATCGTGAGTCTCTCCCCATCTCCGCGAGCTCCCAATACACTTAGGGTTTTGGTATATGATCTGAGTTGGCCATTGGCCTATACGCACTAACCACCATGCGGATCAGACATGGGCACTCAGCATCATACGTTTCTCCCGAAAGATCTATCAAACGTCCAGTTCAGCATTGTGGCCAGGGCGGATCACGCCATCTAGGCAGAGGTGGCACATGTATTCCCCTACGCACAACGACCCGTAGTGCAAAGGGGCGATGGGCCCAAGTCCCCTGAGCGCTTAGGATGTAGACCAGTGGGGACCTCTCTATGGATCCTAGGTAGGACTACAACGTGTTCATCTTCTGAGGCCGGGCATTGTCAGTGCAACGAACATTTGCATTCATTGTTCGGACCGTACATAGGTATGTTGGTAAAACCATAACTGCACCCACATGCAAAGAGAGGCCAAGCCAGAGAAGCAGCTCTTTGAGAGGTCAAAGAGCGGATCAAGAAGACTAAGACAAACCAAGACAACAAGATGTTGCCATGGGAAAGCCTCCCTTGCCGGACAGGAGAGCCTGGCTAGGTCGAGGCCGCCCCAAGAGCGGGTCCAATGTTTCCCCGTCAAGCTTGCCAGGGCCGCCGAGTACGAATCTCCCCGCCACGACGCTACCGCTCCACCGCACCGCAATGCAAATCAGCTATCAGTGCGGTGCCGAGCTCTTAGGTGATTAAGTGTCCTCCACTAAGCACGTGGCAGCCATTTGGAAGACAGATTACCATCAAATGACCCCCGTCCAGAGGCGTGTCAAGCAGATAAGCAGGAGATGACTAAGCGGCCCAGCATGCTTGTTGGGCTACGTCCTCAGCATGACACTTAGCGGTGCATTTAATGTACTTTGTCCTAACTGCCAGAGTTAGGTATGATAGCACTGTTAGCTATCCAATCAATAGATAATGACTGTTTTGCCACTATGGTTACCCCTTAAGCTATAAAAGGAGGCCCAAGGCTTAACTAGAAAGGGATTCAGACCCTTGCATACTTGTACGCGCGTAGCTGCTCTTCCGGAGGCCACCTTGCCGGCCACGAGCGAGGCCTGTTCTTTGGGTTCCTACATCAAATCCACAAAAGCAGGAGTAGGGTATTATGCTTCAAAGCGGCCCGAACCTGGGTAAAAACCTCCAGTATCACCATCGTCGTGCTGCTTCCTAGCGTCCGCTCTTTGTGCAACGTGATCTCTCCCACGGCGAACCAAAAAGGGGCCGACTGCCCTGTTCGCACACGAACACGTCACCGTGTACCCTCGACACCGGGGGTGATGCACCACAGCTCACGTCGACGGAGACCCGTCCGGAAGCGCGGTACGCAAGCAATCCGGCGGGTGCTTTTGAGGACCCCAAACCCCACACGCCCGGGAGGGACCCTGTCAGGGCGTGCGACAGCTATGGGCTGCCCTAGGTCGACTTGATCGCCCCTAGGGCCTCGAGGTTTGCCGCCCTGCAACAAGAAGAACAGACGAAGAACGAGGAAGAAGAAGAACAAGGGAGAGAAATAAAGGTAAAGGTTAAAAAGTGGTAGATGATTTGTTCGATTGTGTGTTGTTCAATCGGCCGTCACCCCTTAGGTATATAAGAGGCGGCTGGACTTCCCGTACAAGGAAAAGGCTTGGATTCACGTCCAAAACCCTAGCCAAATTTGGATTGGTTTTGTCCGAACTTTCCAAAACTGTTCGGTTTAAACTGGCTGTACCTTGCGGGTAATGTTTTAGGTGGTAAACGACCTTGGATGGAAAAGAGCCCAAAAGCAATCTTGACCATTTCGACGAGATGAACAACTTCATATTGAACGTTTTTTGATTTGAAGCCATCTTCTAGGCCAAAACGGTCACGCAATACAGGCTGTTATTCGCGCTACCCATCAGACACGTGGCTGGTGGGGCGCGCCACTTATGGCTGTGTGACAGGGCTGTGTTCGGATGGCTGTAACTTTTGCATACGAACTCAGATTGGGACGATTTTTATATGAAAATCGACTGTTTCGACGAGACGCACAACTTTCATGTTGAAAAGTTTTCCATTTGAAGTGATATTAATTGGGTTTCAATCCATTCTTTAATCTGGTGTCACCATGAGCATCTCTGAACTTGTCATAACTTTTGCATCCAGACTCCATTTTAGACCACTTTCAGATCCATCTTGATCTTCTCAAAGAAAGCCATCTCATGGTGACTTCCAATCATAAGTTTGAAGTAATCTTGACATAGATTAAAGCAACTTTTATGATCGTGCCACTTTTGAGTGTCAACACATGCCCCCCTGTTTTTCGGCAAAGCAGGCGTGCCGAAAAATAATTTGTACCATGTTGGTTCTAAGGACGATGTCAACACCCCATCGGCCATTTATATGCTTGGGACAATAATTATATACCGGCCATTATTGTTCTTGAACCCTTGATGCAAACTTGGGCGAAACCTTCTCAACTTCATTAACTATCCGATGATAAATTTCCATAGATATGTATCTCAAGGTCATCCTCCGAACCATATTGTTCCCCCTTTTGCTAGGATTTTGTAGATAATCAACAATAAACTCTCTCCAATCCTTACTATCACCTGCATCAAAATTCATTAGTGGCAGAAGCTGTGAACTTTGGTTCGGCCTCACCTATGTTGACGAGACGAAGCATCGGCTATTGAGAGAAATGCAATACAACATGATTAACGTAGTAGCCGGATGCTTGTTGTGCCAACTCTTTTGAATTGTCATGTCTAAATATAAGAACAATTTTAAAGAAATCCAAGGTAAATTTTGCATCTAGACATATCTCAAGATAAACTATAAGTGATTCGTCAAAACATTGATAACCCTTGGATGTTTGTTGCACTACTCATAACGAATCACCGAAAGCCTCAATATGTATAGCACCTATAGCAAGTAAAAGAGTCAATCCGAATAAAAATGCATATTTGGCTTTGATTAATCATGAATAAAAATATTCTAAGCGGCATGAGGCTTCAAAAAATAGTACCATAAGGAGATATATAAACAACACCAATACTTTGGCCATTGCTACGAATTGAACCATCAAAACATAATCTCCATAGTACTAGAGAGACAAGGCTAACATCAATATTATGCATGTCATTAAACCGATGTTCACTAATAAAATCAGCTATGATTTGGCCTCTTATAGATCTCAAAGATGCATAAGCCAAATCATATCCAAACAAAGTATAAGCCCACTAGCCAATTCTGCACTATGAATTGGTCTATGCAACGTATACTCAATGACATCGGTCATGATGTTTCAACTCCATTCAATCATAATATAGGCATACATATGAATTTTCATGAGCACATACTTTGTCTCGCTCTCCATTCGAACTAAGGACGATGCTGGAATACTACACCGGCTATGCATTAACATATTCTTAGGACGATAGATAAATATCGGCCATTACCATGTAGACATCATTCAAAGCACATATAGCCGAAATAAACAAATGAAATGACAAATCAAGTATTTCGGCCCTTTGGATCAGCAACAAACTTGTAGCTAATCAAATGTATATTGACTTGATAATACCCTTTCATGATGTAAGAAATTATATGGCATCCATGGATTAAAATAAGCCCATTAAGGGTTACCAATCATACCTGATGACGAATTCCATGGCACAGGCGTTAATGGTATAGTTGAAGAATATGGATAATGTGTAGACCAAAGATGCTGAAATCTTCGGCTTGGTCCTTCATAGTTTTCACTCTTTTCCTTCTTCACCTTTAGCGCACTTCTTGTAATGGAAGCTTGCACATAATTCTTATTTTGAGCACTTCCTTTGGGAACCCATGCCATGTTCCTTTCTTCAAGTTCTTGTGCACTAAGTTTTTGTAATTTCTTCTTTTGCCAATATGATAATCCGAGTGGGCACCCCGACTGCGATTTTGTCTTGGCCAATGGCAATCCTTTTTTGACCTTGTGCACTCTCAACTTCTTTTCTTCAGATTTGGCACTTTGACTCTCAATAATTGGTTGCTTCATCTCATTGCCTGTAGTAGCCAATGTCAACACTTTAATTTGCTCTTTTTCATTTGAGATCAAATCTGAAGTTGCACTCTTACGACCATCTCTTTTAACACGGTAAACTTGCTTGACCACCTCTTTCTTCTTCCTTGAGCTCCGGGCCGATTCCTTATGATTGAAACGGTCTTTAACATGTGATTGTTCAAATGTTGATCTTCTCGGAGCTGCATAATATTGGTGAGATGGTCTAAAATAAGATGGAGAATGCGCCCTTGTATGATACCTGTCCCATGATGGATATGGATCTACTTGAGCATAGGGAGGCATCCACAGCATTGGCATTGGTGGCCCAAAATAAGGATATGAATATGTTGCATAAAAATTGTCACTTTGCCAATACCGATCCTCATACTTGCGCCTTGGGGTGATCTTGGTTTCTTTGCATGATTTGGCCGACAAGCATTCTTCTCTTCACTCTTCTTTCGATACTTATCCAATAGTTCAGCGAAAGTGATTTTTGATCTCTTACACTTGCGCTTATTTTGGCCTTTGCTTTCTTTTGGTTTGCTTTCATCGATCATTGGATTTGCTTGTTGCCCCCCAGTCCTTGGTGTCTCCATTGTAGCTTCGATGGAATTCTCGCCCTCAAGATTATGTTCATTATGCTCTTCAACAACTTCTTTACTTGAAAGCTTGATCCCATCACCTGCAGTTTTTATCTTCTCTTTAAATGGATCGGCGTGAAGCAGCCGACGCAAACACTTTCTGCCATCGGGACCAATCGGAATAGACTGGTCATCTCTTGGTGTTTCAGCAAATTTCAATCGTCCTTTTTCAATGGCCGAGTTAACTATTTGACGAAACATATTGCAATCCTCAAAATTATGTTTGAACGAATGATGCAACCTACAATACATTCGTCCTTGAATTGATAGATTGACATGGTGATCAAGAATTCTTATGTAATTATTTTTCAGCAACAAATCAAATATTTGATCACACATGCTTGCATTGAAGGTAAACTTTTTATTCTCTAGCCGATCTGGCTGTTTGAACGGCTTTGGAGATAAGCAAACGAATGGTTCAGATTTGTAGTCTCCCCATTCGGCTATGCATTGTTTTTTCCACTCTATCTCCGATGTCTTTGGATAAGATATTATATTAGCATCAGTTTTCTCAATAGAATTTAACCTTGGCTTTAAATTTCTGAAATGAAGATATTTAGAACATACATGTCTCAGTTGAGACCAAGTGCAAGCCAAGTACGAAATAAGCAAAGCTACCCAACTAGATATGAACTTTACATAAAGCAACGGGGAAAGCTTTGGCTGTAACAATAAGTCAATATCGGTCTTTATAAATGGCGTAATGGGTTGACCGATATGTTCCATAACAAGTTTATTGCTAACAAGTAAATTACCCTTCTTCATTGGTCTTTCAAAATTACTGATGTGAATATTTCTTATAGATGCATCAATAATGAAGTCGCGACCAAATCTGAAAATAGGTAAATTAGTCTCTATGCATACCTCTTCAAATATGTTAGGAGAACATGATGGTGGTGTCACTTGAAGAACATCTTGCTCCGTCTTTGGATGGCTCCCCAACACCTTTTCATCATCTTTTTCTTGATTCCGTGCATCATTGCTTTGAAGATCCATGTCAGCCGAACTTTGTTCACCTACTTGTTCTTGTCCTTGAGGCTTGTCAATTTTTATGGCACGGAACTCATAGGGCAGGAAGTAGGTTCCATTGACTTCGGAAAAATCAAGTATGATTGTTTTGCTATGCTTTTCATGCCCTTTCTCAATAATTCTTGCCTCTTTGGATTTGATGGACTCATAATATATACTACTTGATTCGGTTTTTCTAATAACCGAATTTTCTTTGTTACCTGAATCAACAACTTTATCTTTTTGAATTTGCAAGGCTTCTCGCTCTCGTCTTATTTTAGCCCACATCTCAGCTTGGCGAGCTTTAAACTTTTTCATCTCAATTTCCATCCACTCGTCTTGAGATTGCCCCCCCAATACTTTGAGACTCTTTCGACAATGAGGTGCCGAAACTTTGCGACTGTTTAGGTGGTACACTGGATGGTACAACACTGGGCAACTGCATCATTTGCACAACTCTAGCTTTTACAGCAGCAAAATCATGAGGCTTCCCGCCTTCTATTAGTTCCTGGCGAAGAGAGTTGCACAAATCCCAAGAGAATGTAAGCTTGTTCTCAATTACCCATTCTGGATATGGTTGCCCCCCAATGCTTTTAGACTCTTTCGGCAATGAGATGTTGCCGAAATTTTGTAATTGTGTAGGGGGGGACATGATATGCCACAGTAGTAGGTGAAGGCATTTGTGCTCCTGCAGAAGTTTCACTTATTCGGCCATGACCATTAAGGTGCGGAGCCGAATTATGGACATGAACAGTTGCGTATGGTGCCAAAAAACTAGTAGTATGAGGTGTAGCATACGATGTTTGAGGGTAATTGGCCGAATAACTAGTAGTAGCATGGTCAATTCCCCTATCCACCAGCATGTTTGGATTAACATGTTGCAAATTAGTTGCCGATCAATAAAAAGATGAAACACTATGTTGCATGCCATTGAAAGATCCTACATGGGGTGTTTCAACTTGATTAACCGAACTCATCATGTTGTTCATCGGCATATGGATTTGTGGGGTTGCCGATGCATGAGAGTTGGGATACATATGTTGCATGTTGCTAAAATTATATGAAGTAGAATCATGGAGATTTTGTTGCATCGGCCCTTGCACATAATTAGATGCATGATTGATAAAGCTAGGGCTAGTCGATACATTATGCTCATTAGATGATCTAGCAACAACATATGTATTATTTGCATCTACATATGTGAATTGGGTATTCATATTACCTTTGTAGATTGCAAACCCTAGATGACGATCTCTTTGTAGCAAGAACGGGCAGGAGACCGTTCAAAGCTTCGTCCCCCGCGGAGTCACCAAAAAGTGTGTTCGCACACGAACACGTCATCGTGTACCCTCGACGCCGGGGGTGATGCACCGCAGCTCACATCGAAGGAGACCCGTCCGGAAGCGCGGTACGTAAGCAATCCGGCGGGTGCTTTTGAGGACCCGAAACCCCACACGCTCGGGAGGGACCCCGTCAGGGCGCGCGACGGCTATGGGCTGCCCTAGGTCGACCTGATCGCCCCTAGGGCCTCGAGGTTCGCCGCCCTGCAACAAGAAGAACACCCGAAGAACGAGGAAGAAGAAGAACAAGGGAGAGAGATAAAGGTAAAGGGTAAAAAGTGGTAGATGATTTGTTCGATTTTGTGTTGTTCAATCGGCCGTCACCCCTTAGGTATATAAGAGGCGGCTGGACTTCCCGTACAAGGAAAAGGCTTGGATTCACGTCCAAAACCCTAGCCAAATTCGGGTTGGTTTTGTCCGAACTTTCCAAAATTGTTCGGTTTAAACTGGCTGTACCTTGCGGGTAATGTTTTAGGTGGTAAACGACCTTGGATGGAAAAGAGCCCAAAAGCAATCTTGACCGTTTCGACGAGACGAACAACTTTCATATTGAACGTTTTTAGATTTGAAACCATCTTCTAGGCCAAAACAGTCACGCAATACAGGCTGTTATTCGCGCTACCCATCAGACACGTGGCTGGTGGGGCGCGCCACTTATGGCTCTGTGACAGGGCCGTGTTCGGATGGCTGTAACTTTTGCATACGAACACGGATTGGGACGATTTTTATATGAAAATCGACCGTTTCGACGAGACGCACAACTTTCATATTGAAATTTTTTCCATTTGAAGTCATATTAATTGGGTTCCAATCCATTCTTTAATCTGGTGTCACCATGAGCATCTCTGAACTTGTCATAACTTTTGCATCCGGACTACATTTTAGACCACTTTCATATCCATCTTGATTTTCTCAAAGAAAGCCATCTCATGATGACTTCCAATCATAAGTTTGATGTAATCTTGACATAGATTAAAGAAACTTTTACGATTGTGCCACTTTTGAGTGTCAACATGCCCCATAGGTGATCATGTTTCTCCATGACATCTTTGGCGTGCTAGGTAGGGGGAGAGCGCTTGCTCGAACCTGAGGTTGTGGAAAGCACGTCTGTCGGCGTCTTGGGAACGGGGGTACCCAGACGTGCGTGCCTGCAGCCCGTGGTGTGGCTCCATTAGCGGCCTGGTACGGCCCAACTTCAGCAACCACAACTCAAGACCCTCATGAGGGCCCAAGCCTCATGAGGTGGGCGACAGCAAGGCCTCCTTGGTGGCTGTCTCCCTAGACTGGCTCTCGAGGAGCAGAGATATCTATGCAAGGAGCACCTCGCGAGGTTCGCTTGACGTGAGTCGTGACGTCCAAGGCCAGGCGGGCGACAGCAGGGGCAGTGTACCAGTTTCCTCTTTGGTGCTAAGGGGGCAAGCGTAGGCGCGGAGTCTCGAGGAATCAAGAAAAGGTTTCCATATCGGTGCAACAAGACCAAGGACCGTCAGGGCGGCAGAATGGAGGTCATCGTGGAGCCCGGCGCGGCGTCACCACTAGAGCCTTTGGCAGGCGAAGTCCACTTTTGTCAGGATAACTTGTACTAGCTGTTCCCCTTCAAATTTGGCCATTGCAAGATCCCTTCCCACCGATATTTGGGAAGAGGACCAAGGCCATTATAAATAGGACCTAGCCACCCCATTGAGGAGGGAGGTTGAGTGGAAGAAAGATAGAGAGAGAGAGAGAGAGAGAGAGAGAGAGAGAGAGAGAGAGATCCATTCCACCTCACACACACCACAAGCTCATCCGAGCCCAAGAATGCCTTTCCTCTGGAGGCTGTTCATCCATTGTACTAGTTCATCCTCAGCCCCACGAGGCACTCCACCATACACACTGGAGTAGGGTATTACACCGCAAGGTGGCTCGAACCAGTATAATCCTCTGTGACCCTTGTTCTTTGAGTTCGTCGAGCTAGGCTGTGGAATCGTAGGGCAAGCATGCTGGGGAGGGAGTGTTCTTTGTGTGCACCCCAGAATTTGAACCTCTCAAGGGGTTGTGGAACCCGAAATTGACATTTGGCACGCCCGGTAGGGGTGTGCCGAAATATCTCTTCTGTCGGTCGATGCATCACCACTCCACCGCTTCCATGGCTAACGCTCACTATGCTCGTGCTGAGCGACAGGCTGCCCTCACCGCCGCGTCGCTCATACAGCTCTCGTCGGCGGACCTCCTCGCCGTTCTCCATCGCCCACCGCCAACGCAGCCACCGGCCCAGCGAGGCACAAGCAGCTGGCCTCGTCACTGCACCCCACGGTGCGGCGGGATGGACGCACTCTAACCCCATCGATGACCCCCGCTGGCTCGTCGTCCCACGGCCGTCGCGGACCCGCGGACCCGCAGGCTGCGCTGTTCATGGTGCGCGAGCTCCTGTGCTACCGCCCCGTCGACGACCTCTACAAGGACTAGCTACACCGCATCACCGAGATCGTCAGCACCGTTGGGGCTCTCCTGCCCCGTCCCTCTCGCTATCTCGTCCGCCTCCCCTCGCGGGCGACGTGGCCCATGAAGCGCCTCCACCACCTATGCATCAAGACGCTGTCCACGCTTCAAGGCACGCGGCCCCGTGGCGCAATCCACCGCGTGGGGCGCCCGTGCAAGAGGAAGCAAGCTGCCAAGAGATCCACCAGCCTCAAGGAGGACTTCCCGTGCTCCCTCCACCGCCGCGTCGAGACCGTGCGCCCCTAGCAGTGGCGACACAAGGAAACCAAGACCAAGCTCCGCCTCCGCGACAGGCTCCAGTGTCCACAATAGGCTGCCGGGCCTTCACTCCTGAGCTACGCAATGTCAACTAGCCCGGGAAGTTCAAGCCCGACTTGCCTCCATGCTACGACGGCACCCTCGACCCCGCTGAGTTCTTCCAGCTCTACGAGCTGAGCATTGATGCATCCAACTGCGACGCGAAGATTATGGCGAACTGGTGTGATGCCCGAAGGCCGACGTCCCAGAAGATTCCAGAAGATTCCAGATGTTCCGGGTTCTCCCGTGTGTTTCAGTTGTGCTTGCTTTATTTATTTTGCATTGCATCATGTCATCATGCCATCATGTCTTAAACTTTTGCATCTCAACTTAAATAAATCGTGTGGACTTTCGGTCCATTTAAATCGAGGGAAGGATGACTTCTCTTTATAACATATGCCCTCCCGATATTTAGGGAGCTATATTAATAATTATTCCATTCTTTGGAATTAAACCACACACACTTGCATATCTTCCCTATTTTGTTGGAACCATTTTTGTCGGGTTGGTAATATTCCATAAACCCATACAAAAATGTTCCATCATTTATTTTCTGTTCTTGGCCTCCTTTCTTATTTTTTTTGACTCTCTCTATTTATTTATTTTTTCTGCTAAGAAATAAATAGGAGAGGCAGAGAGCCAGCTGGTCCTCCAGCCGGCCCATTCTTTTCCCCAGTGGCCTCCACCAGCCCCTCCAAGACTCAGGCCCATCTGGCCAAGCGCTCCTGCCCAGCCTTTTGGCCCAACTCCTCCCGTGGCCATTGGCCCAGCCGCCCGAACCCTAGCAGGACGACGGCTCATCCCAGCCGCATCTCCCCTCGCTCCTTCTTTCCTCCCGAGCCGCCGCCAGGCGTTTTCCCTCGCTCGCCCCAGCGCACTCATCCCGATTCCCTCTCCCTCGAACCCCCGCGCCCGATTCCCTCGTGGCCTTGCCTCGTCGCTCGCCCGAGCCCTGCCTCTCCGTGCTGCCTCCGTCGCCAGCGCCATGGAGCCCCGACGCGCCCGTTCTTCCCTCCCCGCGCCCCTCCTCTCCGGCCTCCCCGCGCCATCCGGCCGTGGCCGACCCCAGCCAGCGCGCCACCGTGCCAAGTCCCGTCCAGCGCTACCCGCGGGCCGGCCAGGACCCGCGCCGGACGCCGCAGCGCCCGCGCCCGCCACCTCAAGCGGAGCCACGCCTGGTTGCCTCCGCGCCAGGAGTCCAGCGCCACAGCGCCTCCCCTCCGTCCTCTGTGCGCCTCGCCGTCCCTCCCCGCGGGTTGGCCAGGAGCAGCCGTCTGCGCCATGGCCCAGCATCCCCTCCTCTACAAGGCCGCGGCCCGTCCTCCTTCCATCTCCGCACCGCGATAGCACCGTGCAGCCCTCCAGCGAGCGGCCTCGAGCGCCGCTGTCGCCCGTTCCCTGCGGGATCCAGCCGCCTTACTGTTGCCGGCCCCGTTGTCCTCCTCCTCGCTGCTCCGAGACCGCCAAGTGTTGCTGCTGCTTCCGCCGGTCATGCCGCTGCCATGGCCTCGTCGACCCGGTGCCGCCGCCTTTTTATTGCCCTTGTTGCCGCGGTTGGTACCTAAGACCGGCAAGCTCATCTCCGGGTCGAGACCGATGCGCCAAGTACCTCTACGGAACATGCGAGTACGACTACAAGATGACACGTCAAGTACCCCTACCGATGAGATGAACATCTACGTAACGTGAACGTCTACCGTCGACAAGACCGAGACCTCAAGTACCACGACGTCGACGACCTTCAAGTTCGACTACACGGATTCCACGAGTACCCCTACGATGCGACAAGTACCTCGACGACCCGCCAAGTACATCTACGGATACCCGAACGCCTATGAACCGTGTACGACTACCGTCGCCGAAGGCCGTCGAGTGAACAAGTACCGTCGCCAACGTGAACGACTACCGTCGCCCCGGAAGCGAGGGATTCGTCAAGTACCACGACACGATAACGAAACGCCTACTTCCTCTACGACCTCGTGAACAACTACTTCCTCTACTTCCTCTACGACTCGAACCCCTCCGAGAACGATTGTTCCGAAGGTATAACCCCGAGACGATGCCCGTGGATGAATGCATGTGTTGTATGAAATGTTTGCCCTTGTGTGCACCGTGCCTGTTTCGTCCGTTTGTCATGTTCCTCAGTTGCCTCGTCGCCGACTCGTGGTAACCAAGTGACGGGATCACCCCACCTCTTTCATCTTGTTCGACTCGATCACTCTGCCTTTGCTTTTGCACCGGTCTCTCAACGAGTTACCGGAGCCGAGATGTTGTCGTTGCATCATTTTCGGATCGTTGCCGTGGCACCCTTTCTTCCACCATGGTGACAATACTTCATATCTTCTTCCTGTCAACTTCCAATAAACTAGCATAAAACTTGATCTTGTCATCCGCATCATGTTAACAACCCTAAAATGTTTAATTGTTGTTTGCTTAAAATTGCTAAACATGCATATGGGGTTTTCCGGAATTTGTTGTTGTTATTTTCCGGCCTCATTTAAAATGTCTAGATGTGTAGTTTTATTATGCTTCACCTCTTGCCATGTTAACAAACATTTAATCTTGTCTTGTAAGTAAACGAGAGTCAACTAAATAAATAACATGTGGTGTTTCGTCAATATGCAACTCGTTGCATATTGAGCTCCATTTAACTTGTAGTTTTGTTTGTGCACATTGCCATGCCATGCATATTTAAACCGGACATGCATCATACTTGGATGTGCATCGTATGCCATGTTTATGCTTGTGTGTTTACCGAGTGGTTTGCTTCTTTCTGGTTGCTTCTCTTGATAGCTTCGGTTTCGTTCCGGAGTTGTGAGGATTTGCTCGACTATGTTGCTCCGTCTACTTCCTGGATCCGATCTTCTCCCTTGTGGAATCCCACGCAAGATGATCATACCCTTGGATACCTTTACTACCATTGACATGCTTAGTTGTCTCGATGCTATCGTTACATGTCGCGCTACCCATCTTTTATGTCAGCCTCTCCTTGTTGCCATGAAACCTCTAACTTTTGAAACCTTCCTAGCAAAACCACTGTTTGGCTATGTTACCCGCTTGCTCAGCCCCTCTTATAGCGTTGTTAGTTGCAGGTGAAGATGAAGTTCGTTCTAGGAGGGAACTTGTTGTTGTTATATCATAATATCTATAATTATTATTAACACACCTATATACTGGGCATGGGTGGAAGGCTTGGCCTTTTGCTCGGTGTTTTGTTCCACTCATGCCACCTTAGGCGCCGATAAACCGGCATTATGTTCCTTGATTTTGCGTTCCTTACACGATGGGTGGATGGGGACCCCTTGACAGTTCGACTTTGAATAAAACTCCTCCAGCAAGGCCCAACATTGGTTTTAATTTGCCTCATAATAACTTAATTAATTAATTAATTTGCATAAGGGGGACGCTCCTTGGAGATTCTTTTCTACATAGCAGGGGGGCCAGCGCTGATGGTGTTGGTCCCAAACGGGGGTTATGCGGGGCCACCATGGGGAAACTCGAGGTTTGGCTCATGTAGGATCACCCATCCGGACGTGGCCTGAGACGAGATACGCGCGGCTACTATCAGGGTGTCGACACGCCGGAAGGTCTTGCTGGACTAGTTTTACCATTGTCAAAATGTCTTGTGCACCGGGATGCCGAGCCTTATCGGTTTTCCCTAAGATAAGGAGTGATGATATTATAATTATCGCTTCAGCTAATCGTGAGAGCTTGTGATGGGCTAAGTTGGGACACCCCTGCAGGGTTATGATCTTTCAAAAGCCGTGCCCGCGGTTATGTGGCAGATTGGAATTCGTTAATGTCCGGTTGTAGAAAACTTGACAGAGGATCCGAAGTAAAACACACAACTATGTGAGTAACCATGACTGTCTCTTTTCACTTTGAGAAGAGGGCACGGTGGGGTTATGTTTGACTCGTAGGTAGTTCAGGATCTTTAGCGATCACTACTGGTTTGCGATCGTTTGCGTAGATGCTCATCTTATTCTTGTACTCTTAAGTTAGCCACCATATATTGCTTAGCCGCTGCTGCAACCTCACCACTTTACCTCTTCCTACCCACCAAGCTTTGCTAGTCTTGATACCCATGGTTATGGGATTGCTGAGTCCTCGTGGCTCACAGTTACTACAACACCAGATGCAGGTTCAGCCGAGTATGAGGCAGGAGCTGGTTCAAGTACTTCACTGGGAGTTCGGTGAAGAGTTTGGCCGTATGCTTGTGACGTCTCGACGATCAGTAGTGGTTTCTACTAGGATTCGATCTAGACCCGTGGCTTTATGTTGTTTTGGTATCTTGTCTTTTGGATCTTACCCTTAGATGGGCTGTGATGTTTTGGATGATATTTTGCTCGTGTAATGAATTGTGTGAAGTGGCGAGTGTAAGCCAGCTATCTCCTTTTGCAATTTAATCTCTCTTTTACATGAGTCGTGCAAAGATACCAAACTTGAGATCATTCCAGAATGGGCTTATACCTTTAAGTCGTGCCTCGACACGTAGGAGCTATGGTCCTATCCTGGGCACTACAACTGGTTCCCCATGGCTCTCAAGGATGGCGCGCGCTCATGGCTCCTGAACCTGCCCGCGGGATCGATCTCCTCCTGGGATGAGATGCGCGAGTGTTCCATCGCCAATTTCCAGGGCACCCGCGACCGCCCGCCTGCCGCAGGCGACCTGCGGTGCGTCAAGCAGCAACCAGGGGAAACCCTGCAGAAGTACATCCAACGCTTCAACAGTGTTCGCCTCAAGATCCCCAAGGTCACGGATGAGACCATCATCTCAGCATTCTCCGATGGCGTCCGCGATGTCAAGATGAAGGAGGAGCTCGCCATCCACGAAGATCTGTGCACAGCCCTGGAGCTGTTCAACCTCGCGACCAAGTGCACCATAGCTGAGGAGGGGCGCCTTTCCCTCGTCGAGCTCCCCGCTGCTAACCCAGAAGACAAGAAGGCCAAGGCTAAAGACGTGAAGCGCAAGGGGATGGACGTGCTTGCGGTCGAGCCAGAGATGAAGCGTGGCACCGACCACCCAGAGTCATCCAAGAGCAGCCGTCCATTCTACACCTTCCACAACGTGCACAGGCACAACACCAACGACCGACAGGAGCTCAGGGCCATCCGCGATGGACACATCGGCCGACTCCCCGAGCGCAATGAACGGGGCTAAGGCCATGGAGGAAGCCAAACTGGGGGGTGCTGGGACGACCGCGGCCCCCGTCAGGAGTGGCGCGATCAACCTTGTAAGGAACGCTGGCACGATCAGCCTCGCGAGGGCGCCTGGAGGGACCAGTCTTGCGAGGGTGCCTGGAGGGACCAGCCTCGTGAGGACCATCTGCAAGGCAAGGCCGACCTCCCTCCACTGCCACCGCCAAGGTGGAACGACGACCAAGATGAGGGGGTTGGGGGCTTCCAGGAGCCTCGCGCCATCGCTTGCATCATGGGCGGTGCACAGGCTCCAGCTTCTCAGCGCATCTTCAAGCAGTTCGCCCAAGAAGTAAACGCATCTCTTCTCTGGATGGAAGCCACACGGCCGCTCAAGTGGTCCAAGTGCACCATCACCTTCTGCTCAGCTGACCAGCTCAAGTGTGCGGCAACCGTCGGCGCTCTCCCAATGCTGTGCTCACCCATCAACAGCAGCATACAAGTCACCAAGACCCTCAATATGGCGGTGCGGGGCTCAAGGTTCTCTCCGTTGACACATTCGGCAGTCTCAAAGTGTCGTATGACCAGCTACAACCCACCAAGCCTTCCTCTGGAGTGACCGATGGCTCCACCACCCCAATCGGGCAGATCCGACTCCCCGTTACCTTGGCACTCGCGACAACTACCACACCGAGCTGATCGACTTAGACGTCGCTCACATCCGCCTCCCAACCAACGCCATCCTTGGGTATCCAACCCTGGCCAAGTTCATGGTAGTGACTCATCATGGTTACAATGTCCTCAGGATGACGGGGAGCCGTGACATCGTCACCATCCCTTGCGAGGAAAAGGATGCAGTGTGCTCCCTCGAGCGCGCTTACCAGGCTGCGGCAGTCGAGGACCCAAACAAAAAAAACACCATCTACCCCCCTGAAGCTATCCTGAAGAAAAAGAAGCAGGTGCTCACCCTGGAGCCTCATGAAGATGAAGCACCCGACGGCCATGCCTTAGGATCAGCGCATGTGGACTGGGCACCTCTCTCCCTCGCGTAGGAAGGCGCGCCCGGCGCCCCCCTCAGGATGGGCTCGGGGGCACTCCTCTGGAGGGCCTCCGACCTAGGCAATGTCATGAGCGAGGCACTCGAGCACCATGTGGAGGCATGCTTAACCGCACGTTTCCCTGAAGAGAGCTCAAGGCGCGAGGCGCCAAGTGCTCAGGAGTTCATCGACCAGACCATCAAAGACTTACAGGTACCAAGGGTGATGCGGGGCGAGCGCTGCCCTACTCCGCGGAATGCATCTGTCGTCCCAGGCTTGGACGACGGGTTGCGCGTCTACGTGAATGTCCCAGGACTCAACAGGATCGCGTCTCAGGAAATCTACTGGCCATCTCAGGTGGGACAGTGCGAGGGCCCTCCTCACAACTACGTTCGCATGCCCTTCGGCTTGCCAAACCAGGCGGACCTGCACCGGCGCCACACGTGGGAAGTCATGGCGGCTCGCGAGGCCAGGAATCAGGAGATCCTGGCGGAAATGGCGTCGGTTCTTTGCGAGCTCTCAGAACCTCAAGAGCCTCACGAGGCCCCGGAGTCAGGCAGCTCGTGAGGACCGACATCTGCAGCGAGCATCTTCAGCTACATCAACAACACTCCAGCATCGGTGCTAGGTGACTTTGTTTCAGTTTGTTCAGTTGGGGGCGCCCCTCGGGATGCATCATCCCCAAGTCGCACGGGCTTGCCCCTGCGAAGTGTATCCTTTTTGCATCTTTAGCTTACTATGTTGGGGGCGCCCCTCGGGCCGCATCATCCCTAGGCCGCATGGGTCCGTCCCAGTGGCATGTATCGCACCTGCATCATCTAAGCCAGTTTGCCCATTTCCGTGAGTTTGATTCATGCTTATGCCTTCCCGACACTTAATACTTCGAATGCCGCATGCCTCAGTGCCCCTCCACCACGGGAGCCAAGTGTCGTTTGCTTTCCTTCAGGATTTTTCGCATGAGAAGTATGGGCACGACGTCTGTGCTCGGGTCCATCCTTGCAGCGTCGATAAATCCAACGACTGAGCTCTGTCTGGCGGGTCAGCCCCGTTCACGTCACCTCCTGGGGCCGTTGGTGTCTGGCCTTCCCATGTGATTGCCTCAGGAAATTCATTCGGTGCGGGTCGCCTAACCATCTCACAGGACCTCCCGCAGCTACCAAGGATCAAGACCAGGCGCAACCTGCCTTGAGGTAGGGCCTCGCGAGTCCCGCGCTAGCTCACAAGTGCCTACGCACACCTCGTCAGGCCCTGCCGTGCAAGCCACCTGTCAGGGTGGGGCTGTCCACGCCCCGGGGGGCTCCACTCAGAGGGAGCCCTCACCCACACACCAGTGGAAGCACCATGCTCCGTGCTGGTAGTCGACACGGTCGAGGAGCGGCTATGCCCGTGCAAGTGCGGGAGTGCTATGCTCCGCGCTGGTGATAAATAACCGAGGGTGGCCCCTTGGTCGTACCAACCTCGGCGAGCTAGCAGGCTTGGTGCCTAGCCTCGTCACAATGCATCCCCTCGGGAGAGTCGCGCGATAGGGGCTGGGCACGGGGGCTACGCTCAGGTCACGCCTAGCGTACGCCCCGCCAAAACAGGTATGGAGGTCTGTTCATACGTCAAGGATGACTCCTGAGCATCGCGTCTCAGGAGCTTAACTGGCCATGTAGCCCCTCACTCAGTGGCCTCGTCCTGGCGATCCGGACGAGCCAGCAGTGGCTGAGGTATGCGCGGGGCCGGGCTCTGCCGACGCAGAACGCTAGGGCAGGCGGGAAGGAGATCGCAAAATCCTAGTAATTATTACAAAACATATCATTCTTCGAATACCCAAGCATTAGTTTAAACGCCTCCACGAGGCACGTTGCATGTTGCAGGAAATAAAAGCAAAGGAAAGCGTTACCAACATGTCCCATCTTCGGCTTTGGGAGTTATCGTCACCCGCAAGGAGCGCCCCCTCGACGTCGATGTCACCACCAACCGTTGTCACAAGATTTGAGGCATCACCAGCAGAGGGTGCATGATCGATGGCGAGGAACGTCTCAAGCAGGGCATCCACCCGGTCCTTCACGGGTTCAGAGGCGGCTGTGCAACGCTCCTCGTCCACAGGCTCGAGCAGGGCCCCGAGGTCGGTGCTCGGGTCGCGCAGATGGAGGTGGCTGAAGACACGCGTCAAGGCCGAAGCAGAAAGCGAACGGGCCTCCCCTTCCACCATCAAGCCAATCCCGTTGACAACGCCCTCGAGCGCCTTGATGAGTTTAGGTAGCAGCTCAGCGGGGCCTCCCTCGGCAGTCGCCAGCGGTTTCTTCAGGCCCTTCCCATAGAGCTCCTAAAGGGCCTCGCGGGACTTCAGCTCGAGGGATTCGAAGGCCACGCGGTCTTCAACCAGAACCTTCGCCCTGGATTCTAGCTGGACCATCTTCGGCTCTACTTCCTCCTTCAGCTTCTCCAGGCGACCGCGCTCTGCGGCCTGCTCCCACGCCGACTGTTTCATCTCGGTGTTGCGGCCAGCGATCGCATCCTCCTGGGCCTTTAGCTTCTCCTCCCGCGCCCCGAGCTGTCGGGCCTCGGTGGCTCGCTTATTGCACAGGGCCTTCAGCTTGGCCTCCATCTTTAGGCAGCGTTCCTCCATAGCCTTGGCGTTCTTCAGCGCCGCATCACGGCCTGCCCCGGCTAGGTTAGCAGCCCACTCGCCCTCCTCGGAGGCCTTGATGGCTTGGCTCCATTATGCACGGACGGCTACATCAGACCGCAACCACCCCGAAACTAGCTCTAGGCGACCCGATGCCGGGTGGTGATCAGGGCCTTGGAGGTCATCACGAAGCTGAGTCAACGCAGAGAGGGCCTTCTCCACAACATCGGGTGAAGCAGGAAGGTCGTGGCTCGGCAACACCACGAAAGGAGGAGGAGGCAGCGCCGGCGCCAAGACTTGCAGAACAGCCGCAATAGAAGAGGCAGGGGGCTCCTGAGCACTCGAAGCCACGGAGGACAAGCAGGGGGCAGGCGCCTCTGGAGCAGGCTTGGCCACGGGGCCGCTTTCTCCGGATGAGTCTCAGGATCTCGCAAGGACGATCTGGCAGCTGAAGCGTGAGCGCCGTCCCCCGCCTCGAGGGTGACACGACCACGGCAGGCAACTGGGCCTCAGGGGTCGCCATCGACTCCCTCTTCTTCTTCGTCACTGACGCTAGCCTGAAAACGCAAGGGATGAGCATCAAGAAGCTGCATTGAAGATAGGGACAAGGATCAGGGCGAAGCACTTACTGGTCCTTGGCGACATAATCTCTCGCCCTCTTTTGAAGTACGATGCCCGAGAGCTTCATGGCTGGGGGCACCGGCACTTGAGCCCCAGGAGCAGATGGGTGCACGGCAGGCGGACTCGCAGCGGTGCCGGCCAGAGTCGAAGTAGAGGTGCCACCTTGGAGGATCAGTGCCGAGCTCCCCTTCTTCGGAAATCCGGTCTGCGGCTTCTTTGGGTTGGTGCCCTTTGACCTTGTGGTAACTCCGGCGGAGCGCGGCGACTCCCTGGCTGGTTCCTCGCCATTGCCGTCGTCATAGAGAAGAACGCGGAGGAGATCAGTCTGGCATGGGGGAGAGGTCTCCCCCATGCCCTCCCGGGTCGCCTCCGAGTCCGTCTTCCCCTCCCCCTAGCCAGACTCGCTGGAGGACAGCACCACCGAGGCTCCAGTGGGCGCCAACGGCATGATCCCGTTCTCATTAAAGGCGGGCATGGCAGCAGAGATCTGCGCCCCATCCAGGCAGCGGTACAGCGGAAGATGGGTGTCAGGAGGGTACCCTTGGTCCTCCGAAACCAGGAGGAGGACCTTTCCCAGCTCCTTGTCGGGCAAGGCATCTGGGCGCAGGCGGAGGTCGTCCCCCTCACCCCTGAATTTCGACAAGGGGTGCGAGTGTGCTTGGAGTGGAGCCCAACACTGCATCAGGAACTCCTTAATGATCATTCCCCCCGTCAGCTTCTCCACATCGGGTAATCAAGCTTCAGGTAAGCCATCATCCTTGCCAACAGCTGCTCAGCCCGGGGGTCATTGAGCTTCACGCTGTTCCACCCGTCGTGGGACGCTGGCACCTTCGTCGGCAGCGTCAACAGCGGGTGGGAGACCTTAGCATCCATGAGAACCCATTTGTTCCTGAAGCCCTCCACTTTCTTCCCGTCTCTTGAGATCGCATTGGCCCCGTTGGCTACAATGGAGTTGGCACACCCTGAGCACTAGCCCTCCTTGATCCGGAGGCAGAAGAAGTGGCGAAGCAACACCAAAGACGACATCACCCTCACGAATGCCTCGCAGTAGAAGGCAAATATTGAGAGAAGAAGGATGAAGTTGGGGTGAAGATGAAGAGCGTGAAGCTTATAATGGCGGAGGATGGCGAAGAAGAAGTCAGAGAAAGGGGGAACTATCCCCGCCAAGACGTTGTGCATAAAGAATGGGTAAAAAGTACTGCTTGAGGGCTCCGACGCGATGGAGCCTGCCCGAAGCTCAGGCTCCTTCCCCTCATCGCCGCCATCCGCCACCATTATGCGCACGGTGGCGAGGTTCCTCTCCGAGACCGTGGGCGCGCTCAAGGCGGGCTCGTACCATGAGGGCAAGTGAGCGGCCTTCACCTTGTCCAGCACAATCGACTACAGACTCGGGGGAGAAATCAAGTGGATCTGGAGACGCTTGCGGCAGGAAGGAGAAGGGGATCTAGAGCAGGTTGAAGGAAGATAATGAAAACCCAACAACGCTGGCCAACCTTTTGTCAGATGAGGGCAGTTGCTGAGGCAGCGTGGGGAAGCGGAGACACCCACGTCCAATCAAGTCGCCACGCATCAACCAAGGCCGCAGGCGTTTGGGGCCCACCGCGCTTCACCCTTGCCCCTTTGGCTTTGCCTCGAAGCCAAGTTCGAGCGCACCTTGGGCCCGGGGGCTACTGTCGGTGTCCTGGGAACGGGAGTACCCAGACTTGCCTGCCTGCGGCCCGTGGCGTGGCTCCATCAGCGGCCTGGTATGGCCTAACTTCAGTAACCACAACTCAAGACCCTCGCGAGGGGCCAAGCCTCTCGAGGCGGGCGACGGCAAGGCCTCCCTGGGGGCGGACTCCCTAGGCTGGCTCCCGAGGAGCAGAGATATCTATGCAAGGAGCACCTTGCGAGGTTCGCGTGACCTAGGAATTGTTAGAACACTCTATGTGCTTCACTTATATCTTTTGAGTTGAATAATTTTTGCTCTAGTACTTCACTTATATCTTTTAGAGCACGGTGGTGATTATATTTTGTAGAAATTGTTGAACTCTCATGCTTCACGTATATCCTTGTGAGAGTCTATTAAAACAACATGGTAATGTGTTTAGGCTAAAATAAAACTAGTCTTCACATGATAGACATCCAATATCAATGTAGTAAAAACTTTCACACTAAGTGCATTGAATATGATGAGATGTTTGATACTTGATAATTGTTTTAAGATATGAGGATAGTGATATTAGAGTCATGCTAGTGGAGTTATTATGAAATTGAGAAATACTTGTGTTAAGGTTAGTGATTCCCATAGCATGCACGTATGGTGAACCGCTATGTGACGAAGTTAAGCATGATGTATTTGTAAAGTGCCAACCTTTGTGTGGAGGTCAGGTGCGCGCGATGGTTAACTCCTACCAACCTCCCCCCTAGGAGCATGCATTGATTGCTTTGTTTTGATGACTCGTAGATATTTGCAATAAATATACGAGTTCTTATGACTAATGTTGAGTCCATGGATTATACGCACTCTCACCCTTCCACCATTGCTAGCCTCTCTTGTAACGCGCAACTTTCGCCGGTACCATAAACCCACTATATATCCTTCCTCAAAACAGCCACCATACCTACCTATCTTGGCATTTCCATAGCCATTCCGAGATATATTGCCATGCAACTTTCCACTGTTCCGTTCATATGACACGCTTCATATTGTCATATTGCCATGCATGATCATGTAGTTGACATCGTATTTGTGGCAAGGGAACCATGCATAACTTTTCATACATGTCACTCTTGTTTCATTGCACATACCGGTACACCGCCGGAGGCATTCATATAGAGTCATACTTTGTTGTAGCATCGAGTTGTAATATCGAGTTGTAAGGAAAGTGTGATGATCATCATTATTAGAGCATTGTCCCATGGGAGGAAAGGCTAAATCAATAAAGCCCCTCCGCAAAAAAGAAAAAGAAAAAAAAGAAAGGCCAAAGAAAAAAAGAAAGGCCCAAAAAAAGGAAAAAATGAAAAGAAAAAAGGGACAATTGCTACTATCTTTTTTCCACAATTGTGCTTCAAAGTAGCACCATGTTCTTCATTGTAGAGAGTCTCGTGCTTAACACTTTATATACTAGTGGGAATTTTCATTATAGAACTTGGCTTGTATATTCCAACGATGGGCTTCCTCAAATGCCCTAGGTCTTCGTGAGCAAGCAAGTTGGATGCACACCCACTTGTTTCTTTTGTTGAGCTTTCATACATATTTAGCTCTAGTGCATCCATTGCATGGCAATCCCTACTCACTCACATTGACATCTATTGATGGGCATCTCCATAGCCCGTTGATACACCTAGTCGATGTGAGACTATCTCCCTCCTTTTTGTCTTCTCCACAACCACCTCTCTATTCCACCCATAGTGCTATGTCCATGGCTCACGCTCATGTATTGCCTGAAAGTTGAAAGGTTTGAAAGAATAGAGTATGAAAACAAGTGCTTGGCTAAAATCGGGGCTGTGCATGATATGAATATTTTGTGTGATGAAGAGGGAGCATAGCCAGACTATATGATTTTGTAGGGATAACTTTCTTTAGCCATAGTATTTTGAGAAGACATGATTGCTTTGTTAGTATGCTTGAAGTAGTATTATTTCTTATGTCAATATAGACTTTTATCTTGAATCTTTCAGATCTGAACATTCATGCCACAATTAAGAGAATTACATTGAGAAACTATGTTGGTTAGCATTCCACATCAAAAATTCTGTCTTTATCATTTACCTACTTGAGGACGAGCATGAATTAAGCTTGGGGATGCTTGATACGTCTCCAACGTATCCATAATTTTTGATTGTTCCATGCTATTATTTATGATGTCTTGGATGTTTAATGGGCTTTGTCATACACTTTTATATCTTTTTTGGGACTAACCTACTAACCCAAAGGCCCAGTCCAGATTGCTGTTTTTTGCCTGTTTCAGGGTTTTGCAGAAAGGAATATCAAACGGAGTCCAAACGGAATGAAACCTTCAGGAGAGATATTTTTGGAGAAAATCACGCACGGGAGGCTTGAGAACCACGTCAGGGAAGCCACGAGGTGCCCACGAGGGTGGTGGGCGCGCCCCCTTCCCAGGGCATGCCCCCTGCCTCGTGGGGCCCTCATGAGTCCCTCGGTGTCCTCCTTCCTCCTATATAAGCCTACGTACCCCGAAACCATCAGCAACAAAGAGAAAACCCTAATTCCACTGCTGTAACCTTCTGTTCCCATGAGATCCCATCTTGGAGCTTGTTCCAGAGCTCCGCCGGAGGGGGGATCCATCACGGAGTGCTTCTACATCATGATCATCGCCCTCACCATGAGTTGTGAGTAGTTTACCACAGACCTTCGGGTCCATAGCTAGTATCTAGATGGCTTCTTCTCTCTCTCTCTGGATCTCAATACAAAGTTCTCCTCGGTCTTCGAGGAGATCTATTCGATGTAATCGCTTTTTGCGGTGTGTTTGTCGAGATCCGATGAATCGTGAGTCTATGATCAAGATTATCTATGAGAAATATTTGGTTCTTCTCTGACCTCTTTATGTGTGCTCATAATATCCTTGCAAGTCCCTTCGAATTATTGGTTTGCTTTGGCCTACTAGATCTATAGTTCTTGCAATGGGAGAAGTGCTTGGCTTTGGGTTCAATCTTGCGGTGTCCTTTCCTAGTGACAGTAGGGGCAGCAAGGCACGTATTGTATTGTTGCCATCGAGGACAAAAAGATGGGGTTTACATCATATTGCTTGAGTTTATCCCTCTATATCATGTCATCTTGCTTAAGGCGTTACTCTGTTCTTATGAACTCAATACACTAGATGCATGCTGGATAACGGTCGATGTGTGGAGTAATAGTAGTAGATGCAGGTAGGAGTCGGTCTACTTGTGTCGGACGTGATGCCTATATACAATGATCATGCCTAGATAGTCTCATAATTATTCGCTTTTCTATCAATTGCTCGACAGTAATTTGTTTACACGCAGTAGAATATCACTATCATGAGAGAAGCCACTAGAGAACACTATGGTCCCCGGGTCTATTCTCAACGTATCAATCTACATCTACTTTACTTTTTCCGCTTTTACTTTCTGTTCTTATAAACAAAAATACCAAAAATATAAACTATCATCTCTATCATATCTCACTTTCGTAAGTGACCGTAAAGGGATTGACAACCCCTTATCGCGTTGGCTGCGAAGTTCTTATTTGTTTGTGCAGGTGCGAGGGACTCTCGCGTGGTCTCCTACTGGATTGATACCTTGGTTCTCAAAAACTGAGGGAAATACTTATGCTACTGTGCTGCATCTCCCTTTCCTCTTCGAGGGAATACAGCGCAAGCTCGAGAAGTAGCAGTTTGTGGACATGTTGTGCATGACGTTTGTGACCAGTCGTGGCACACAGCATGGCACATGTGCCGGACTAGAAGCACAAACATCTGTGCCAAGAGGGAACGTTCCAGTGGCCGAACGAGGACGTTGCTTCCTCTGAGTGGGGGTGTATGTTATAGCCTGGCTTATTAGGGAGGATAGACTACTCATATCAATAAGGAATTCCTTATTTTCCGGGAGCCCATTCGGAAAGAACTCCAAAGTGAAGCGTGCTCAGCTTGGAGTAACTTCAGGATGGGTGACCGATCAGGAAGTTGCTCCTGGGTGCGCACGAGTGAGGACAAAGTGCGCAGAAAATATTAGTATTGTTCTATGGGGCCAGTCAAGATCCTGCCAGGAGTAACGACCACCAGAGGGTTTGTCCAGGGCATTACATCAAGCCAGGGGCTGCCTGAGAAATACGATGGAAAACTGAACCTGGTAGAGTTTTTGAGCATCTACACAAATTGATGTCCAAGCTGCCGGAGGAAGGGACGATAGAGTGTTCGCCAATTACTTCCCTTTGGCACTCAAGCCAAATGTGAGGTCGTGGCTGATGCACCTACTAGAAAACTCCATTTTGTCATGGGCTGACTTGTGCAACGAGTTTGATGGTGCCTTCACGGGCATCCATCAAGAGCCTGGGTGACCCAGCGACTTGCAAGTCCTTGCACAGAAGGAAGGGGAAAGCTTACGAAAGTATATGTAGAGGTTCAGCCGAGTGCACCGCAACATTCCTGATATATATCCAACAGCTGTGATTGCTGCGTTCCAGTCAAACGTGCACAACAGAAGGATACGTTCCACGATGAACATCCGACTGCCCAAGATTGTCAATGAATTGTACACCCTGGCGGACAAATGTGCTCGAGCTGAGGAAGGAAGGCGACTTACTGGAGAGGAGCACGACATCGAGGTCGATTCAGACGACGACGACGAGGCTACTGGCTCGAAGAACAAGGGCCGAAGGCACAATAAGAAACGCAAGGAAAAGTCGGTGTTGGCCATTGAAGGCTCCGACAGTCCTCGTACCGGCAAGAAAGACAAAACCAAAGCTCCCGGCAAGGAAGATGCCATATGCACTGATTACCGAGTGGCTGCGGTGGCAGAGAAAGCTGGGAAGTCTGACGGGCCATACTACAAGATGCACCGCACTAAAGGCCACGATCTCCAAGAATGTCATCTAGTCGAGCAACTTGTCAAGAAGCAGAAAGCTAAGTATGAGAAGCGCGATGAGGAAAGAGACCGAGAAGGTGATGTCAAAAAGGATAGTGGTGGCAGAGGAGGATGCCGCGGCAAGACCCCACGTCATGAGGAAAAGCCAGCTAGAGGCTGAGAGAAGAAAGTGGGAGATGAGGACAGCGAAGAAGGGGATGAGGAAGAAACCATCAAGCAAGAGTTTCAGAAAGCAACTGAGGCCATGTGCATTGACGGAGGTGCATCCCTATAGTCTTCTCACCGCCAACTCAAGCAGTGGGCATGAGAGGTCAATGCCGTGGAGCCAGCTGCAAATTCTCAGAAGCCAGTCAAGTGGAACCGCATGCCTATCATATTTTATGAAGAGGATCACCCCGACCGTACCACCACGGTAGGGTGTCTGCCGTTGTTGATTTCACCAACAATACGCAACCTCAAGGTCACAAAGATGCTAGTTAATGGTGGGGATGGGTTGAACCTAATATCTCCCAAAGTTGTCAACAACTTGCAGATCCCAGAAGAAGAGCTCGAAGATACTGGCACGTTCCAAGGTATCAACCCCAGTAGGAGCCGGCCTAAGGGAAAGATTATGCTGCTGGAAACATTTCGTGGAGAACTGAATTACCGGACTGAGAGGGTTGCAATTGATGTTGTCGATCTTCCTCTACCTTACAATGGGATCCTGGGCCGCCCGGCTTTGGCAAAGTTCATGATAACATCCCACTATGCTTATAATACTCTAAAGATGCCAGGGCCGATAGGCATCATTTCCATCCTGTCAGACAAGAAAGATGCAATCATATGTGTGAATAAGATATACCGAGATGCAGTGGCTCCTGAGGCTGTTGAAGCTGCAGCTCCTGCCAAGAAAGCATACAAGGGAAAGAAAACTAGTAGAGACGCCGACAAAGAGTCTGGGAAGCGTGCATCTCTGGAGTGCGCTGCTCCGGTCGATGATCTGCCAGAGAGTTCCACTACTAAGAGATCCAAGGTTGCTTCGCCTGTTGTAAAGAAGGTCCCGGCAAGGCAGGATGGCGCGAGCGGTATGTTCACCATCAGCGCCACCCTTGATGACAAATAGGAAAGCGCGCTCGTTGCCTTCCTGTGGGCGAATGTCGATGTGTTTGCCTGGCAACTATTTGACATCCCCGGTGTTCCCTGGGAGGTAATCGAGCACCACCTTGCTGTTTGTCCTCATACACAGCCCATCAAGCAGAAGGTTAGAAAGTAGGCTTCAGAACGGCAATCGTTTATTACCGAGGAGATCAAGAAGCTTGAAGCAGATGGTTTGGTCAAGGGAGTGTTGCATCCAACGTGGTTGGAAAACCCAGTGGTAGTGTGCAAGGCGAATGGGAAATGGTGGCTTTGCATAGATTTCATAGATTTGAACAAGGCATGCCCGAAGGACCCTTTCCCCTTGCCGCACATCGATCAAATTGTGGACTCCACTTCAGGGTGCGATTTGCTTTCCTTTTTGGATGCATACTCCTGGTACCATCAAATATTCATATCGAAGGAACACTACAAAAAAATACACTTCTGTGATGATATGTGTTTGTCACAGTTGGTCACGTTTTCTATCATGCATGTACATCCATGACAAATTTATGGCATAATCAAGATAGTCATACCTGTGCTGTCGTAGAAGTGTTCCATGACATTACCAAAATTATCATCACGAAAGTGTCCACTTCCATGATGATAAATCACGCATCACATAAGTGCTTGCGTCAAGGGTGACCGACAAGTGGCATCCACCGTAACGGAACGCCGTTAAGCTATTGGGTCCCGTTTTGGATCCAATAACCCGTTAACAGCCCGGACCAATGGGGATTTTCCATGTGTAAGCTCATCATTGGATGTAGGAAACACGTGTCAGCTCCGTGTTGGCACAGGTGTCACTCATCCAATGGGCGAGATGCGCCTATGATATGTTAGCATGTAGACCGGCCCAAAAGTGGCCCATAAAGTTTAAATGGGCTGGCCCAACTAAAGGCCCACAAGATTTTGCGGACCATAATGAGCCGGCCCAGCTAAAGGCCCACAAGATTTTGCGGGCCATAATGGGTCGGCCCAGGTAAAGGCCCACAAGATTTTTGCGAGCCATAATGGGCTGGCCTATGTGAAGGCCCACAAAATTTTTGTGGACCATAATGGGCCGGCCCAGCTAAAGGCCCACAAGATTTTGCCGACATTAATGGGCCGGCCCAGATGTAGGCCCACAAGATTTTGAGGACCCTAGTAGGCCAGCCCATTAATTGGCTGCCATGTCTTGGGCCAAATACCGGCCCATATTTGATCTGGTCCATTAATGGCCTACGACGTTCTGGGCCTAATAATGGCCCATATGAGATCCGGCGCGTTAAAAGCCTACCACGTTATGGGCCAAATTATGGCCCAGATCAGGTCCGGACCTTTAAAAGGATTTGGGCTAAACTATGGCCCATATCAGATTCTGCCCGTCAACTGGACGCTATGCTTTTGGGCCCACTTGCTAAAGGCCCATTTAGTAATTCGGCCTAACATTAGTTTTGGCCTCTTAAGGGCTCGTTTAACATTTCTGCCCTATATTAATTTAGGCCTATTAAAAGCCCGTCATATAGTTGGGCCTAACTACCGCCCAGTTTGCATCCTGCCTGCTCGCAGCCGATAATCTTATTGGGCCAAACAAGGACCGAGAAATTTTTTGGCATGTTATAAGCCATGATTTGATTGGAACATTCATGGGCCGGGGTCTATTTTGGCCTGCTGCCAGCCTGTGAGCTGTTCGACACGTGTCAGGCGCAACCTACTTTTCAGCCTCCTAAAGGCACATTGAGTTTTCTTGGGAAAATAGGGCCGGCGGTTTACTCAGCCTATTAAAGGCCTGAATCTACTAGTGGGCCAGTTTACATTTAGGCCTGTTAACGGACCAAGATGATGGGGCCCATGATGCGGATCATACATGGTGATTTGCATGACGGCCCGATTATGTACCGTAATTTTACGGTTCTGTCGGTTTACTGCTAAGACAAGATATATATACAGTAAAATAATTGCAGCATCGTGAATAAGAAAAAACCTAGACTATACAATAAAGAAATTACGGCATATTACATCCACTGGACATCAAAGTTCGCCAGTATGATAATAAAGCACAAGCAGACATCAGATTACATACACTAGGCATCAAAGATCGCCACCAGTGCAACTAAACACGCCGACAAAATAATATACAAAACCGACAACACTTCAATAGAGTTCAAGGAAGGTTAGCCCTGCTCGGAAGCTGCTGCGCAAGCAAGTGAGCAAGCTGGTGAGACTGCACTTGTTCGACACTTATATCCTCCTCACTCTGAAAGATAAAAAGGCAGATAGATGGTAGGTTTTGCACATATAAGTATCAATGCTGACAATTCATCACATTTCTTACTGACGAATAAAGTGACACAGTTTAAAATAGCATTAACACAATATGGTATTGTTCAGGTCAAGACATGGCAGGAAATGACATTGTGAAGGAGTTGGCAGCTTCATGACACCACTGGATTACAGATCAAGAACTCGTAAGTATCAATGGTTAGTGTGCTGTCAATTTATCCCATTTCAGACTTGCAAAATAAGATCACTTGCTCTGTATAGTTTAATTTACATGGTATGAAGATGGAACTTGGTTGTACAACTGAAAACTTAAATTGAGAAGGACAAACTTTTGTTTATGAACGGGAGTACAGAATAAACTTTAAACATGCAATTTGATGCAAACACCAAAAATAAACAGTTGTTGCAGTCATGCCTAACCAAATATACACAACAAAGTTTGAAGGCTTGAGAAGGACAAAGTTACATTATTGGTGAAGGCAGGCTCTATAAAGCCCTTGTCCATGCTGATGGGAGGGGGGGAGCAATTCAAGAAGTTTACCACATAATCTTCTTCATAAGCATTGCCTTTATTCTACATTTTGTTAAGAGTAAATATAGATGTGATAATATAAGAAAAAATGGAGAATAGTTAAGATAAGATGAAGACTGATGCTTCATAACCAAGTAGCTATAAATGTAAGTACAGCGATACAGGCAAAAGGTATAGCCAAGAGCAATGCAGAGCTAAACTTCTTCAGTACCATCGGTGTTATCCAACCTTATGGTAAGAGTAAATATAGATCTTCTATGTAGAAAGTGGAGGGCAAACGAAAATAAGATGCAGAGTGATGGTACATGAACAACTACCTGTCAATATAAGTACACTAATAAAGGATAGCAGGTACTTACAAGAACAATGCAGAGCTAAAAAAATTCATTGGCATTGGATATATTCTACACTAATGTAACCATTCATACAGATCAGATAATTTGGAGCGAACAATTGATAAGCAAGCTATCATGCATACTGCTGTCACATAATGAACCAAGTATGTATGCAAGTACAGTGATACATGACAACAGGTACTAATAAGAGCAAAGCAGCGGGCAGCATATTTGTGATATCATGTCGTTCTTTTCAAACCAGAATTGTTTTTCGAGCAGATTTCTTGCAAAAAAGATTCGTAAGGTACATGCAGAAAAGTAGAAGTTCAAATTGTCATGCGATATCATAGACAGTACCTCATCCTCGGAACGAGACCAGTGCATAACAAGGTTTTTCCATTCAATGTCTTCTAAATTTAGCACAAGATACTTCACCAGGAATTCGTTTATAGACTTGCCATCAAAGTGTGATTTCCTCAGGTAACACCAATACTGCTGCAATCTTCCTTGAAAAGCGCAAGCAAGCTTTGCTCGTCATGACTATCCAGATTGACCCTCGCCTACTTACAATAATGTAATGTAAATCATTGATGTGTTCAATCAGTAGAAAACAGGAAAATAATCACCATGAATAATAGCAATTATACGTAAGTGGGATAGGAAGATGTGAAAATGTTGTTTGTCTTCACTATAATCTTCCAATGATGGGAATATATGCACGTAGTCCCTAACAACACTAAAAGCGTTGTATTTTAAACTAGGAATAACTAGAATTGGGTTCCAATCTACTGGAATTGGCCGTCTATGCAGTTGGGACAGGTCTTCGGCCGGTGGACTTGCTGTACTTCTTGCCGAAATGGGATTTTTCTGTGGTATGCCTAGTGCTATGGCAACTGAAATCAGCATACCTTTTGCTGGAGTGCAGGTCCTTTGTGGTGGGGCTAGTGGTGTGGCCAGTGAAGTATGGGTACAGTCTGCTGGAGTCGGTCCTATGTTTTGTGTCACTGGTTGTACAGCCAATATAAGTGGGGTGCTATCTGATTTCTCCGGCACACCCATGTTTTTCAAGGACTTTGCTGGTCCTCCTTCAGGTTCGGCAATCACCCTCTTCCTTTTTGATGTCTGATGCACAAGAACAACATTTGAGTGAAAAAACATGGTATGATGACAAATGGAATATGTATTGATAATGGATGGGCATGGCATCTCAACATATATGATGAGTAAACTAAGCAGATGGCGGCGCAAAAAAGTAGAAGAAATGCAAGACAACATATGCAAGATACGTGCAATCAATAAAACCTTGCCAAATTAGAGCAGACACCTTGATGGGTGAACATGACAGGCCATCTGCCTTTGTCTCCTTGAGGTTAGAATAGTCATTAGGATCATGTTCTGAACAAGAATCTACAGGTGGGGAGCGTATCAGTTTCATTGCATCCAGAATGGCACTCAATTTCTTGGTGCCAATTTTGTAAGTCATTGCAGTGTTCCACAATATTCTTCTGATGCGCGGTTTCTGATATTCACTGTAATTACGTATAATATCTGAGAACCATGAAAACATAAATAGTTGTGAGATTATCTTTGTAATGTAGATAATATTCTAATATAGGGGTGCCCCTGTAAACACTTGTGTGCTATCACTGGATTCTGATGGGAGAGCTCATGTGTGCTGTAATATGGTGCGTGCATTTATATAATCTGGCACAAGTACACAAAAAATAGGCTCCATAAGTAAGGATAGTTGGCAGATGATAGGTTCAAAATATACTGTATGGAGAGTTTATTGCCAAACCATGATAACAAGAGCACACGGCAGCTAGGCAGATCATAGTGTACATAAAAGGGGTACACCATAACCATGATATATAAATCGGGAAAGTGGAATTGGCTTGAAAATACGGTGTTGTATTGCCACTAGTAATTGAAAGTCTATCGATCAAGTACATGCCAGCTCTATCAGCTGTTGACTGCAGATGTCCCTACTCCCCTTCCTGACAAGGAACATGCTATACGTACTAAATACATAATAACAAAAGAGGAACATGTTAAAGAATAGAAAATGAATCATATTATTGAGGTTCCGCTTAATTGCATACAATGTTGCTTGCCCACTCATGATGACTCACAGCACCCAAAGAAATGCAATTCCATGTTGTCTCTCTATATGTGGCAATTTTGAACCAGAGTCATTAGGATCATATACTGAACAAGAGTGAACAGGTGGGGAGCGTATGAGTTTCATTGCATCCAGAATGGCACTCAATGCCTTTGTGCCAATTTTGTAAGTCATCGCGGTGTTTAGCTTCAAGAGTGGTCTGCTGCTAGTGCGATACAAAGCAGCTACACAAATCATAGTGTAGATATAACGGGAAAACCGTAAGCATTAGAGTAAAATTATCAAAGTGGAACTTGCTGGAATATATGTCCTAGTATTGCCGGTACGGCTAGAAAGGCTTCGGATACCAGCTCTCTTCAACTGAAGGTGTGGTACTGTTAATATCAGTGTAACTCTCAAAGGCGACACAACTCCCCGCATTTCCTTGCTATTCTTATAGGATTCAAGTGGGCAGGCCACTACAAATCCTATTCCCATGTTTACAAAATCCTACGAATCAAAGAGGCCCAAAGAGTTCAAAGTGTCCATACCAACCGACCGTATAGACCTCTACACTGCAAATGTCCCTGCTCATCTTCACTACAAGGAACATACTGTACTACTATCATACTCCCTCCGTTTAAGTCTTGGTAGATATTTCCACTATGGATCACATACAGATGTATCTATATACATTTTAGAGTGTAGATTCACTCATTTTGCTCCATATGTAGTCCATGGTGGAATGTATACAAAGACTTGTATTTAGGAACAGAGAGAGTACTTATTAAAGAAGAATGGAAGAGGAACATGCTCAAGAAGAGCAAGCTAAGTTTGGATAATAAAATTTTCGTTGCGCAGTGCCCACACATGATGAACCAGAGCGCATTAAGAAGGCAACTCCCTACTGTCTATCTATATGTGGTGCACGTGCGTTTTCGAAAGTAAAGTAGGAACATTAGCTGACCAATTAAATGTTATCTGTGTTAGTAATATCAGCATCATATCAGATTCGTACTTGAGCAACAAGTTTGGAATTATGTGTGGCACGTTGTTTATCTTGATGGATTCAGGAGGAGGGCTAAGCAGGGACGATGATGGTACAGAATATAAAGGTATGTCCGCATGCAAGTCGCGTGAATTTTGTCATTTGGGTCAGACGACCATTTCAGGCGGTTGGATGAAGATCCTACATCTCCTAACCCTTCTTCTTCCTTGTCTCTGATTCTTCCCATACAGAACACCGCACGGGCCGCCGGCCGGACCATCGGCCCCCACCGCCTGTGTTCCTCCGCCACCCCCACCCCCACCCCCGCCCCCACCCGCGTCAAGTTTTCTTTGTTCGGCGAGGCCCCACCACCGCCCCACAACCAAAGTCCCCACCCGAGCCCCTTCATTCGCACCGGTGAACTCCGCCGAGCTCTGAAAAATCGACTGACCCAATTTTGAAATTTAGTCTACTGTGATTTAACTAGTGTGGAATATAAAAGGCAAAAACCATAAGTATTAGGAGTATAGTGTTGAGCGTGCCATGGCGGATCGGAAGGTGCAAACCGGACAAAGGCAACTTCGCAACCAATGTTTGCTTTCAACTAGCAAGTAAGTGATGGACAAGAAATCAGAGTAAAGCAGTGGCGATCTATTTTCTTGCTGTGATAAATAAGTTGAGCAGATACGAAAGAGTACTGCGTCTGGTGCGGCGCCGTGTATGCATCTGCTGAGAATTTGACGGTGATGGGGTTGCGATGGCTGTCGGCGGCGTGGAAGCATATCTAGGAGGGTAAATGGTGGTGGCAGCGCGCGGTGGACGAGACGGTCGTAGGAGCGGCGCTGGCAAGGTGGACGACGGCGGGGATGAAGCGAGAGGACGGATGCAAGGATCCCGGTCCGAAGCCGTGGATGCGAGAGGTCGATCTCTTCTAATGGACGATGACATCGGGGTATCAGCTCCGGCATGGTGGAGGAGGACGGCGGTGGATGGGGTGGCGGACAGAGGAGGCTGGGGTGGAGAGGTTGTTTTGGCGCCCACGGAGTACGAATGGGGAAATGAAGGTGGAGAGGAAGGGGGGAACCATGTCTTCAGGGCGCGCTTGTCTCAAATGCGAGGAAATTTACAAACTTATACCCCGGTTAAAATTTCCTACATCACAACAATATTAGTCGGTTGGGGATAGGACGGTAATCTCGCATACACAGAATATTTGCTGACTAGAGTTTGTTTTTGGCGCCCACCGTGTATGAATCGGGGAGGGAGTCGATTTCGGCCGAGGACACACTGTGTTTTGGCGCCCACCGTGTATGAATCCGGGCGAGAGGCGGTTATGTCACGTTTGACTGAAATTACAAAGCCACCCCTATCGAAACCTATAGAAATCAAGCAGATAGGCTTTGCGTGGCAGGGATAGATAGTAGTAATTTCCATCTCGTAGATTTTGGTTTCGGGCGGTTACTGCGACTTTCCCCACTTCGTTCAAATTTTGCAGAGTGCATGTTTACTGTGCCAACTCAATTCGAATCATGTTTGTATTCTATTTTTTTCGGGTAGGATCCATTTTCGATTGGAATAAAATTATATATACATCATTTTTTATATATACTTTCAAAAGCACAACACCCTTTATACATAAATATGGTTTACAAATGGCATGATCTTAGATTCATAAGGTTGTATCCATCAATTTGGATTTTCAAATATTTGAAACCACTTTATGTTGAAATCCAATGTATGCATTCCTCGCTAACTGTCTCCAATTAATGTGTGTTTCATGCGGTTTTTTTTTACTTCTCAAACATGTATAATGTGTTTCACAAACGCAACATATAGTGTAATCCCGTTTAGACATTAATTGCATATAAACCATGCATTGTTTCTAATTAAAGAATCTATGGATCACCAATATTAATAAACTATATAACATTACACGTGTCCCCAAATTCAAATGAATATGCATGTTTGATACACCAATTTGCGTTATGATATTATCGATGTCGTGATCTCCAGTTTAAATATTTGAATCCCATTTAAGCTAGATATTCGTCTCATATAACTATCACTAATGCTTATATAGGACTATCTCTCTAGACCTATACGCGTTCATCGTCTCTCGGGTATCTCTCGTGATGCATGTATGTCGACAATGATCTTTTATATTCGTAACACACTGACGGTACTCTCTCCCTCGACCTTCATCACTCTATCTCTCTCTAAGTATATCTCGCTCCCTGCTATGTGTCTCTAACTATGATTCTCCATGTGGAATCTCTTTCTCTCACACAAACACAAAACTTTGTCTTCCGAGGTCTCATTTCTCTCTACTATTCCCATGTGTGCTACTCGCACACCCCTCGTACCGAGATGTCTTTCGCTCCTTAGGTATGAGAACCTACGACTCTTCCTCTTAAATATCTCTTCCTCACACACAAACACGAACTCTGTCTCCCAGGGTCTCATATTTCTCCACTGTTCTCTTGTATGTCGCTCACACACACTCTCTCTCCCTAGAGATATCTTGCGTTCCCTCATATGTTTCTCTAGTTATCACTCTCGTTTTGAAATATCTTACTCTCTCGCAGACACAAAACTCCGTCTCTCGGGATCTCATTTCTCTTCGATATTTGTTTGTATGTGAGTCACATGCACCCTTTCTTCATCTCTCTCACACCCACACCCATAACTCAGCCTTCTGATCCACTCGACACCTATCTATAACGCACACTACCTAGCATCTTTATCTTTCTATTTATACGTTTCTCCATCAACCTTCTTTCATTTATAGGTTGATCCCTTTTGCACAATCGTTGTGCCTCACTCCCTCTGCTCGCCATAGATGCATGCTCCAGCCCACGCCACTATCTCTTAAAGACAAAAACACATGCTCAATTGTCGGGCCTTCTTCCCTGCATTCTCGCATGCATGCATATTGTCATTCCGATCCGTCTCTCCCATGTCGTTGATCTTAGCTTATGACTTATGTCTTCTTTCATTTATCTCGATCATGCGCGCGCGCACACACACACACACATCCCACGTATACATGTATACCTCTCACACATGCACGTTGAAGGTCTCCATGTCTCCATACATAGTTAATTACCCTCAACCCTAACGCCACATCGAATCGTTCTCTTCTTGTGTGCACATAACTTCCGCCTGGATGGGTAAAACACACACTCACACTTAACAATCTCCTTGTAGCTACCCCCCTCTCACTCTTCCCCTATATCCCCGTAACTAATAAGACCATCCATCCGTTTAATTCCCGCCTACATGCACCATCGATATATAGTCTTCCTCAGAGTTGTGAGAATCGGCTTTAGCAGTTAGTTCGACGCTTCTTCATCATCATTGCACCCAAGAAGAAGACGACGCTGGCGGTTGGCCAATCGGAAGCCGGACAAACCGTCCCGACGCGGGCGAGCTACAGATCGGTCGCGAAAAGGACCTGGGGCGCTGCTCGCGAACACCAACACCGTCCCAGCAGCCGGAGTTTGGGAGGTGGCAATGTTTGTGCACCCGGTAACGAGCCACACATCGCCAAATCCAAAGACGGAGCCAGGCCCTCCGCGGGCGACGCGGGGCCCTCCAGGATCGCTGCCGCATCAACCGAAGGCGATGCAAGGGCCTCGAGGACTCCCACGCCGGCGCCAACAGCACGCTCCTCCCAAGCAGCGCGCTACGAACGGCGTCATCACGCCGAAGATCCCGGGCGTCGCCGCGGGAAGAGCCCCGAGCGCCACTCCCGAGACGTAGAAGACCTGCCCGCCCGCCGAAGCGCTGGTGAGAATGGCATGCGACCACGGGATCGTGATAAAGCTCCTCCTGACATGGTCAGGAGTCGAAGCGCGTCGCGGTCCATGCAGGTTTCGCTACCGCTAACCCCAGCAGAAGCCCTGGCGCGCGCGTAGTTGCTCCTCGACTTCCCTCCCGTTACAGGGAAACTCGACAAATGGAGAGCCACCATCCGAAGCCTTGTCGCGGTCGCTAACAAGGATGAGCCAAGTCCAGCGAGGCCCCCGGGTCGACGCTCCGATGGGGTCCCACACACCGGTGGCGGGAGGACCGGCAGCACCATGGCCACGGTGCACTCGCATCATCCTCGCCCGGTACCGCAAGTGTCGACTCGTCGAGACGTCGCGGGTGACGACATCTCCATAGCGTCGTCCGACCCACAAACCCACGGTGACCAGCGTCAAGTTCTTCAGGAGCGGGCTCATGAAGACGCTTGAACCACCATCGAGCGCCGGCGCGGAGTGCGCCACCAGTCAGACAGGCGAGCAGGGCCTGCTGTGAACCGCCCAACACCGGAGAGCCCTGGAGGTCTACCTTACGAGGTAGGCTGTCCGGCTTTTACCCGTGAGCTACGGCAGTTCCAGTGGCCCACTCACCACACCTTCAAGCCTGACGTTGGCGAGAAGTACAACGGCAAGACCCACCCGTCGGAGTTCCTCAGCATCTACACCATCGCGATGCATGCTGCCGGAGCCCGCGACGATTAGGTGCTTGCGAATTACTTTCCATTGGCTCTTAAACCCAACGGCATGTCGTGGTTGATGCACTTGCCGGTCGACTCTATTTCCTCCTGGTCGGATTTGTGCCATGAGTTTGTTGGCGCCTTCACTGGAGGTCACCAAGCCCATGGCCAAGCAAGTGACCTGCACGTCATCCCCCAGAAGGGAGGCGAGAGTCTGCGCAAGTATATATAGAGGTTCAGCCGGGTACAATACAATATCCCTGATGTTCACCCTGCCGCCATCATCAGCGCGTTTCATCAGAACGTGCGTAACCTCAAGATGCACGAAGAGCTGGCAATGAACAAGGTGAAAGATGTGGTAGAACTCTATGTTCTTGCCGACAGATGTGCCCGGGATGAAGAGGGGAGGAAGTACCCCGGCGAAGATGCCGGCGTGGAAACCGACTCTTCATATGAGGATACTGCCGCCCCGGCGAAGAAAGGCCGGCGCCGCAATAGGAAGCGCAAGGGTAAAGCCGTGCTTGCCGTCGAGGGATCTGATGACGCTGGCTCTGCCAAGAAAACCAAGGCAGATGACCCCGACAAGGAAATTACCGGGTGTGTCGCCTGCCAGGCCTTGGCGGCTGCCGAGAAGCCAGGAAACTCCAACAAGCAATACTGCAAGATCCATCGCACCAAAGGCCATGATCTCCAGAACTGCCGACAGGTTGAGCTCCTTGCTGAGAAGCAGAGGGCTGAATATGAGAGGCGGGAGAAGGAGAAGGGCCAGGATGGTGCTGAGGGGTCCGGCAAGAAGCGTGACGGCCAAGCAGGCCGTCGCGGCAAGGATAAACAGCGGGAGAGGCCCGCCCGGGGCCGTGACAGAAAGCCAGAAGACGACGATCACGAAGAGGACGACGAGTCCGGCGACCAAGAATTTCAGAAAGCCACGGAGGCCATGTGCGTCGATGGCGGCGCCTCGCTGCATACTTCTCACCGCCAACTTAAACAATGGGCGCGTGAGATTACAGCGGCGGAGCCGTCGTCTGGTGCCCAAAAGCCGTTGAAATGGTCCAGCACGCCAATCATTTTTGACACTAAGAATCACCCTGATCGCACTACTGCGGTCAGGTGCTTGCCATTGTTGGTTTCACCGACAATATGCAACCTCAAGGTGACAAAGATGCTGGTCGATGGTGGGGCCGGTCTGAACTTACTCTCGCCCACCGTGATCGAGAAGCTGCAGATTCCTGACGGTGACCTCGAAGAGACGGGCACGTTTCAGGGGGTCAACCCGGGGAGAAGTCAACCAAAGGGGAAGGTCACGCTGCCCGTGACTTTTGGAAGTGATCTGAACTACAAGACAGAAAGGATCGTGTTCGATGTCGCCAAGATCCCCTTGCCCTACAAAGGGATCCTTGGCCGCCCAGCGCTGGCCAAGTTCATGGCGGCGTCACACTACGCCTACAACACCCTGAAGATGCCAGGACCTGTGACGATCATCACCATCCCCTCCGATAAGAAAGATGCGTTGATTTGCGCTGACCAACTATACCAACAAGCAGTTGCAGCAGCTGCCGCGAAGAAGAAGACCGGTGAGACCTCGGACACCCACTCCGGCAAGCGCACCTCTTTGGAGTGTCGCGCTCCCGTCGAGGACGTGCCAGAGAGCTCCACTGGCAGAAACAAGAAGTCCAGGGCCACGCCGCCGGGAACCAAGAAGGTTTCTGTCAAGGAGGACGGCACAGGAGGGGATTTCACCATAAGCTCCACCCTTGACGACAAATAGGAAGACACGCTCGTCACCTTCCTGCGGGCAAATGTCGATGTGTTTGCATGGCAAGCATCCGACATCCCCGGCGTTCCCAGGGAGGTGATTGAGCACCACCTTGATGTTTGTCCTCATGCGCGGCCCATCAAGCAGAAGGTCAGGAAGCAAGCTTTGGAACGACAAGAGTTCATCACAGAGGAGATCCGGAAACTGGAAGCAGCGGGTTTGGTAAGAGGAGTGCTCCATCCAACGTGGTTGGCCAATCCAGTGGTAGTGCGCAAGGCAAATGGGAAGTGGAGCCTGTGTATTGATTACACAGATATCAATAAGGCTTGTCCCAAAGACCCCTTCCCGTTGCCGCGCATCGACCAGATTGTTGATTCCACGCATGGGTGTGACCTGTTGTCATTCCTCGATGCCTACTCCGGCTACCATCATATATTCATGACAAGAGAAGACAGCATTCATCACCCCATGTGGTACATATTGTTTCGTACGAATGCCTTCCGGGTTGAAGAGTGCTGGCTCAACGTTTGCAAGGGCAGTCCAAATTGGTTTTGAACCCCAGCTCCATAGAAATATGGAGGCTTATATGGATGATATAGTGGTCAAAACCAAGAACAGGGCAACCCTTATACCGGATTTACAATAAACATTTGTAAACCTATGCAAGATCAATCTCAAGCTGAACCCTGAGAAGTGTGTCTTCGGCGTCCCGTCCGGCAAGCTTCTCGGGTTCTTTGTGTCACAGCGTGGGATAGAGGCCAATCCGGACAAGATCAAAGCTATAGAACAGATTGAAGCACGCAAACGGGTCAAGGATGTGCGTCGGCTTGCTAGCTGCGTTGCTGCCATGAGCAGATTCATTTCCAAGTCTGCCGAGCGCTCCACGCCAGAAGTCGAAGCAGCATTGCAAGATTTGAAGAGGTATCTTTCCTCCACGCCAGTACTAGTTGCGCCTAGGCCGCAAGAACCGTTGCTGCTATACCTGGCGGAAATGAACCAGGTGGTCAACGCCGCACTAGTGGCGCAGAGAGAAATTGATGACGAGGTGATAGCAGCGACAGAGCCTGATGCCGTTGGTGCAGAGACGACACGGCCGGTTGGAGTGCCGCCAAGCAAGAAAATGATGCAACACCCGGTCTACTTTGTTAGCTCCCTCTTGCAGGGGGCTAGATCAAGGTACTCCGGTGTGCAGAAATTGCTCTTCGGCCTTCTTATGGCCTCGAGGAAGTTGCGTCACTACTTCCAGGCGCACGAGATCACTGTCGTCACTCGCCTCCCTCTACAACGGATATTGCACAATCCAGATGCAACGGAAAGAATTGTAGAGTGGGCACTAGAGCTGTCCAGCTTTGGCCTCAAGTTTGAAAGTACCTTGACGATTCAAAGCCGAGTCTTGGCGGAGTTCGTTGCAGAATGGACCGCGACGCCTGATGAAGAAGCCCAGGAAATTGCTCTCCCCGACAAAGAGGCAAGTTGCAACTGGATCATGTACTTTGATAGAGCTTTCTCCTTACAGGGCGCCGGGGCTGGCGTACTGCTTGTCGCGCCCACCGGAGAGCACCTCAAGTACGTGGTCCAGATGCACTTCCCCAGGGAGGTATCAACGAACAATACTTCCGAATATGAGGGGCTGCTTGCTGGTCTTAGGATCGCGGCAGACCTCGGAATCAAGAAACTCATTGTCAGGGGCGATTCGCAGCTTGTCGTCAAACAAGTCAACAAAGATTACCAGAGCCCATTGATGAAGGCCTATGTCGATGAAGTGAGAAAGCTGGAAGAATGCTTTGATGGTATACAGGCGGAGCATGTTTCCCGAGCAGAGAACGACATCGCCGATTACCTGTCAAAGCGCGCTGCCCTCAAGTTACCTGTGGAACCAGGTACCTTTGTGCTTCAGCTTTCTCAGCCATCCGTTGATCAATCAAGAGAGGAAAACAAGAGGAGGAAATCAGGGCCCGGCAAGTACTTTCCCGCCGAGCTCCCTGGAACCGTCGGCAAGGATGTTGTCGGGGACACTGAGCCCGCCACGGGACGGCTAGCTCCGGCGGAGCATCGAGCTCTTGCCGTCGAGACAGCCGCTCCTATAGCGGAGGAAATGCCTTTAGTCCTCGCCGTCGAGCCCCAAGCTCTAGCGTGGGCACAGCATACCGTCCGATTCCTCCAAACTGGGGAACTTCCTGAGGAGCAGGAAGAAGCGGAAAAAGTAGCCCATCGATCTGCTATGTACCAGTTCGTCGATGACGTCCTGTACAGAAAGAGACCGAACGGCGTGAAATTGAAGTGTATCCCTCGAGAGGAAGGACTGGGGCTGTTGGCAGAGATACATGGAGGCATATGTGGATCCCACATAGGGTCAAGAGCCCTTGCCGGCAAGGCATTTCGGCAAGGCTTCTTCTGGCCCACTGCCCTCCAGGATGCGACGACACTGGTCACCAGGTGTGAAGCGTGTCAGTTCCATTCAAAGAAACTTCATCAACCAGCTCAAGCCCTTCAAACCATTCCTCTCTCCTGGCCCTTCTCGGTCTGGGGGCTCGACATACTGGGCCCTTTCCCCCGCGCTGTCGGGAGCTTTGAGTACTTGTACGTCGCAATCGACAAGTTCACAAAGTGGCCAGAGGTGGAGGCAGTGAGGAAGGTCACAACCCAGTCAGCCGTCAAATTCTTCAAGGGACTAGTATGCCGTTTTGGTGTGCCCAACAGGGTCATCACCGACAATGGCACACAGTTCACAAGCCGCACCTTCACGCAATATATCCAAGACCTCGGCAGCAAAGTTTGTTTCGCTTCCGTTGCTCACCCACGAAGCAATGGTCAAGCTGAGAGAGCAAACACTGAAGTACTGCGACGCTTAACGACAGAGACCTTTGACAGGCTGCGCAAGAGTGGAAGGCGCTGGATTGATGAGTTGCCAATGGTTCTTTGGTCGATCAGAACGACGCCAAATCAAGCCACCGGCCAGACACCCTTTGCCTTGGTATACGGGGAAGAAGCAGTTCTCCCCACTGAACTCATATACGGGTCACCTCGAGTGCTCTCTTATGATGAGCTTGAGCAAGAGCAACTGCGGCAAGATGACGCAACGCTCCGAAGATCGTCTTCGGGCGGCTGTGAGAGCAGCACGCTACCAGCAAGCCTTGCGCCGCTACCATAGGCGCAAGGTTCGTGCCCGAAGCTTTGAGGAAGGCGACCTTGTTCTTCGGCGCGTTCAATCGGCCAAGAATACCAACAAGTTGACGCCGAAGTGGGAAGGCCCTTATCAGGTAATACGAGTCACCAGGCCTGGCGCAGTCTGCCTGGAGACTAAAAATGCCGTTCCGGTGAGCAACTCCTGGAACATTGAGCATCTTCGCAAGTTTTACCCATGAGGCGCGGCTTGCCGGGCCCCCGGCAAGCCACCTTTTGTACAAGCCTTGCCGACAAGGCATGTAACCCTTTGTACAAAGCCAGGCGCAGACCCTGAGCATAAATAAATGAAGCGCTGGCGCCCTAAGTTATAGCATGCATGCTAGATCGAGTCTCATCCTTGTTTAGGGTTGATAGTGCTTAGCGGCGGCTAACCCCTAGCTTAGAGGTCGAGTTTGCATCCCTTTGTCTTTCTTTTATCTTCTTTGGTTCACAGGACACACAAATATCCTTGCCGAAACCACTTGGGGAGAAGAAAAAGGAACATACCAGCATCTAGGCCCCGGCAAGCCAGTATTGCAGAGGGCTACAAGAGCAAAGATTCACCCACGGCAAACCAGGGTTGCCGGGGGCTGCAGCTTCAAATAAGTTCTTCATCCCTTATCATGCATTCCATTATGGACTGAGGTATGTGAAACCTCATTTTTTTCCTTAAACTACCGTGCTCCCCTAACTCTAGGCCCTAGGGCTTGCTCCTGGGACCGGGTTTGGTCGTAGTCGCGGCAGCGAAAGGGTGAAACAAGGAGCCTAAACCCACTTCATCCCTGCCTCTGCCAAAGGCGTGAGAAAGGTCGAGCGAAGTGGGGGGATGGCGAGGCCTGTTGTCGGCAAAGAAAATGTTTATCTTAGAGATATCCGGGATTTATTCCCTGTTGTGGGTTCTACCTGCGAACACATGACCCGGCAAACATCCCTTTTTCATTAAAAACATTCCACTCAGGTACATTCCATAGGGAATGAAAAAATGAACAAGGGGATTACAAGTTTTAAATTTAATAGACGCTCGAAGGCTTACAAACTAAAAAGAGATAAGATGCCCGTAATCCCTTTCTTGTCCCTCTCCTCAGGAGGCAGGTCAAGGAGGCGAGAAGGGCAAAAGGAGCGCCTAGGCTAGCTACGGGTGGCAGAAGACACCAAGGGAACATCTTGGTGGCCTCCCAAAGGCTGGATGGTGATGGCGGCGCCGGAAGCAGAGCTCAAAGACGAGGCGGCAGGATATAAGTACGCGTCGAAGGCGTCGGTGCTCGCGTACTCCGACATGACGACCTTGCCGCCCGCCCTCTTCCTCTTCCGCAGCCCCCCAACGCCAGCCGCCCAAGGGGACAGCCCCGAGAAGTTCAAGGAGCCGGCGATACGGATGATGGGGTCGCTGGTGCCACAAGGAGCGGTGCCCGACACCTAGTCGGACCCGTCATCCTGCCGCCTACCGCCCTCGTCGTCGCTGCCGCTATCCTCCTCATCAGTCTCGCTCGAGGACGAATCTTCGTCATCAGGAGAGCTCTCCACGCAGCAACTTGCACGAGTCCCGAAGTGCCCGAAGACCTTGACTTAAAATGGAGAGTGAGCCCATCCGTCAAGATGTGGATACGAGCAAACATCTTCCATCCCCGATGCAGATACATCACATGAGGAGCAGGGAAGTCGACGCGGACCCGCGTGCCACTGATCCCGCAGCCCCTCATGCCGCAACGACTCCGGCAGATCCAGCTCCATCTCCCGCGCAAATGGAGTCGGGAGACGAAGGCGATGGCGCGGCGGCCGGCGCAACCTGACGAAGAACTCACAAGGGTCATCCCCAACATGGCCCTCCATTGGAGGAGGAGCTGCTGGCGGGGGCGAGGTCGGTGGGCCACCCCGTCCTCCTCTTCCCTGAGCGCCCCGGCCTCGCCCACGGCCTCGCCCCCTCCCCCTTCCCCTCGCGACCGGCTCTGCCACCGCAGGCCCAGGAGAAGGAGGGACGCGTTGTCGAGCGGCGACCCTCGCTGCCACCGTTGAAGGGCCGGGATTTCCTCTCTCCATGACGAATGGGAGAGAGGAGCAGAAGCTGAAGGACGAAGAAGATGGAAGAGTGCAAGACGCCGTCCCTCCCCTCTGCTCTTTATAAAGGAACGGGATTGGGTTCGACCGCCCCGCTCGGCCAATCAAGACACGGAAGGCGCAGGGAGCCAGGACCGACCCGCCGCCCCAACCACCGACGGCCCGGTTTCCCGCCTCCACCGTTTGCCACCCCAAGCACATGGGAGACATGTGGCAGACGTGCAGAACCGAGGGGACGGGTGAGGCGACCTCTCCCCACCCCGTGATCGTGGGGAGTGGACGCCTTGAGGACCGCGCCTCGGCCCCATTCAGTAAATGGGCCGCGCCTCCACGCCTCCCTCCATTTATGGGGAAGGCGCGAACCGCCTCCTTTCACATTAACTGCGACGTGACGCATGCCGCCCATGTCGCGCGCACCCCTCCACACCGCGCCACGCGCGTGGATCGTGGGAGGCGCAGCGCGCGAAAAATCTTACCGCGGTAAAAACCGTCCCGCCTGCCCACGCACCGTTCTGGGCCTAGCCCAACAACGCATCGCGCTTATGTGTGGCCCAGGACCGGGGGCTCCTGTCGGTGTACAAAAAGGGGGGTACACTTTTTGTACCCCTATGACTGTGCATGGGCAGTCTGAGCCAAGAGCATCGCCACACCAAGCAAGGCAAGGGAGGTGAGTCAGGGTGAGATCGAAGCTCAATGGAACTGGAGCAACACCAAGAACAAGACCACAAAGAGCAAAGGGACGAAGCGGGTTCCCCTGGCAAGATCCTTGCCGGGAGCTAGTTTTAGCAGCCCCGGCAAGATCCTTGCCGCGGCCGGCTTTAGCAGCCCCGGCAAGACCCTTGCCGCGGCAACTCGCCCCACGCCTACGGAGCAAATCACCCTTGAGTCCACTGTCCCCATGGGGCAAGGATTCGGGAGACATCGCCATAGTGGCATGCAGATCTTTGTGAAGCCATTCAAGATCAGACACGCACTAAGAAGACGACGACCCTTGGCGGGATCCCAGCCAAGGAAGACCACAAGACCTCCGGCAAGCACCTTGCCGGGGATGGCAGCAGGCGCCGCGGCAAGACCCTTGCCGGGGCCCCGGCAAGGCCCTTGCCGAGGACATCCGCAGGGCCACCATCAGGCCCACGCCGATTAAACTTCCACCGCCTCATGCAGCTGCTGACCCAACCAGCTGGGCAGGCACCTGTGTGCCGGCATGCAGATCTTCGTGAAGACCCACCATTGCGCCACCTCAGCTGCCTGCCTACCTACATGGCATCTCGGGCATCGCTGGCCAGGGCGCGTGTCGACACAAGAAGGAGCGGCGACGGACAAGATAGATATCTCCCCCGTCCCCGATAAAGCAAGGACACCTAAGCAAGACGCATTAAATGCGCCTTATCATGTAATGCGAGGGATAAACTCGCATCACTGTACCCTTTCCACCTCCAGTGTGCCACTGTGGCAACCCCTTTTTCTATAAAAGGAGGCCCGAGGCGACCAGGAGGAGGATTCGGCTTTTTGGAGCTCCTCACGCCCCCATAGCTAGCTGAAGAACACAGATATACAATCCACCAAAGCAGGAGTAGGGTTTTATGCATCCTAGCGGACCGAACCTGGATAAACGAATCGTGTGCTATCTGTTTGATCCGCTCTTCTCTCAACCCCGCGCCCCGCAACCGTAGTAGGGATTCTTGGGATCCCATAGGTGTCGTTCCCAATACACCGACATCACTCCTATATAAGGGTTGACCGGTCGCTTCCCGCGGACGTGCGCAGGCGGTGGAAGAGGAAGGAGAAGGGAAGCGGGCTGTGGAGTAACGTTTTTTTTACCACAATTTCTTAGGAACCTCAGTGCAATAATTGAGTAGTTTTGCAAACTACTAGTACTACACATGAAACAGTTCAAAACCTATACTCCATTGCCAGCGTGCGCTTCCCGCATGAAACGGTCAGCGTCGCCTTGTAGCGTCAGTGCCGCATTAATGCCCGGCTAGAGCGGAGGCGACCTCTCACTGGCGCTGGCTTTGAAGCAGCGCGACGGCCGAGAGAGCGCCACTTCCCGGTGCACCGACTGCTCAGCGTCGAGGCTGGCCATAGTCCCTATTTGGATCCATGGGTTAGAGTTAATTTGAGCTAGTTGGGGCTCAAATAGCCTTAAAGTATCCAAGCATGAGGGTTTAAATTGGAGCAAGTTGCATAGAACCCACCAAAAAAAACTATCCCACCCAAGAGGTGCTAATTGGAGATAGTTCTCATTGGGCCCACTGAAAAATCACTTCTCTGTCTCCATCAAGTGCATTTATTGTCAAACTAACCCGGTCAACCAAACACCTCTTTGGCTACAGTTAGTTCAAGGTTAGTCATGAGTTAGTCTAACCTCTAGCTAAGTTAGAGTATCCAAACAGGAGCAGTATAGGACATGCAAGTTGCTCAAAGCATATAGTCAAATTCATATGTGAAAGGATTTTTTTTTTCTTTTTGGAAAGGTAACGTGAAAGGAATTTTTTTAGAATGCTCTTGGCATGTCGCTAACATGTGATGAGTTAACAGACCTCAATAGACGGCAAAAACGCCAGCCCGCCGCACTTTGAGAGAGACGAGGAGGGAGAAGCGATACGGGCTGCTGGATTACTGGAGATAGGTGTCGCACGGAAGCCAAGAAATATGGTGATAGCGTGGGTTAGCCATGTACTAGTATGATGTAACTACACTGGGCTGCCATGTTTCGTACTCTTCCAGTCCACTGTGGAGATGATTGGTTTATTTTATATCGCTGAATAATATAAAATATTATGAGTGCAGACGCTCCACCCAGAGGTTATGGAGTACGTGACTAATTACTCTACTACTACTATATTAATTGGAGGCACATATTAGGTTTTATATTTGTTTACGAGTATGCCGCGAGACCTTCCAACTAGACGTGTCTTTCTCTCCGGGTCGCACTTTGTATCATTCATACCACTAGTACAGTAGTACTACTACGTGTGGTCTCCGACCAAGAAGTGGAGACGCTCTACCATGCTGTTCTTGTCCCACTCCTTTCGCTGACGTGTGCGACATCCAGCATGTGCCGTGTGTTTGGCACTCCTTCGTCGTAAGAGTTGAAACGCTAGCATTCATTAGAATTAAAAAATAAATATAAATCACCAGTGATACTATACCACGCGATTTCCTTGATCCTCGATATCGGAAAGAATACATCCACTCGCCGACATGTGGGACGTCGACCATGTGGGTCCACTTGCCATGCCCGCTGAACTCCAACGGAGAGTCACCCCGGTCGTCGCACCGTAGTAATTACTAATGAGCCGTCAAATCACAGGCCCAACCTTACCCACTGTGAAGTTGCTCAGACGAAGGAACCATCATGACTTCATTGAATTCCGCTTCTTGAAGAAAACTACTATACCAACAGTACTGCTAGCTATAGTAGTTACTCCACCAGAGGCCTCCTTTTGTTCATAGGATAGGAATTTTATAGCAATATGAAAATCATAGGAAGTGAGATGACATGCATCTCAATTCCTATAGATAAAGAGATGCCATTTGATGCATAGGATAGGAATTTTTTCATTGAGTCTAGGCTAATGTACCGGTAATTTCCTCTAAAAACTACAGTAGTAACTAGTAGTACTGTTACATGCTCATAATTAACTAAACAAACGTACGGGCGACAAAGACACACACACTAACTACTAGTACTACTACTTCTCACTTGCTGGCCAGACACCGTCGTTCTCCTTCCCGGCTTTGTTGGCGACTCCCCACCATGCTTGGATCTCCGTCGACCTCTCTGTAGCAGCGCGTGCGTCCTCTTCTTTCTTGCGCCGGTGGGCCTCTCTTTTCTTGAGTTCTTTCTGACTTTTCCGCTCCCTCAGTGCGGCTTTGGCCACCTCTTGCTCTACCACCCATTCGGCCTTGGCGGCTTCAAATTCCGCCCACATAGGTGTGAGGTCACGAGCGGCGATGAACTCGGCACGACAGGATGCCACCGCTTGCCTACCATTCTGTGTGCGGTCGTGGGTCGCGAGGAAGTCGGTGCGGCGGGATGCCATTGCTTCCTTACCGATTAGTGTGTGGCGCGGTGGCATGAACAACGCTTGGTGACAGCTCTGGGGTGGAGTGGCCGGACAACCATAAAGTGCATTGGTTTTTCAAGAGCTAAAGGATAGAAGATGAAGGAAATTTGGATTCCCCTTCAATCCTGGTCATTTATTACCGAGTAAAATGCATTGGCGGTCATTGAACTTGTTTTGATAGCTCACTTTGATCATTGTATATGAGATATGGTGATTATACGGTCACTGGCTCAGCGTATAGCTCCGTATTTGTCTGGTTGACCAATCAAATAGTCTGCATGCGCCTCATCAGCTCCTCATCAGCTCGTGTTCTTTATCTATGCGGGCCTACCTGTCAGTGGAGAAAGAAATAAAAACCAAAATTATGAGTATGTGACATTACTGTTTAGACGTTTGCTGGAGGCCTCCACGAACACCGAGCATGTATTCACCTGGCTCAACACCAATGGTCATACTCGTGACTCGGCGCCTTGCTCATGTATATCGTCCATCACAACGACAATCTATAAAACAGCCTAGCTAGAGAGAGTACTATGGTGCGGAGTACTCCATGTACTATCGTGAGCAACCGATCATAGTGCCACTACACACAAGTGTGTGTCTGATCGATTCGTCCATTATTCGTAAGTTATGTATGGTTGTGTGGTGTCTAATGGTGGTCGTCGAATGCTAGCTGGCGACAAGAGCGGTTGCATGGACGCCTGGTTGTCAATACATGCCGCATACGCTTCAAAGGCTCGTCATCCATGAGTTCACATTTTACTACCATGCCAGCGTCTAACCGCCCTGGCCCACCAAAACCCCTTCCATCGCTAGCTCGTGCTTCCCACCAGAAATGATCACCGTCTCTCCAGAACATCAATGCCGCATTCATCGGCCTTAACAGCATGTGCAGTTGGTGTGTCACCGACATGCGGGCCTGATGCCCGTTGGGCCCACATGTCAGTGAGACAACGCTCCTAGGGTTAAGTCATTGAAGCAGCGTCCGCATTCACGCTCGACGCAACCTCTCACTAGCACCGGCATTGCAGCAGCACGACGGCTGAGAGAGCGCCACCCGCGCGGCATCTCGGTGCAAGCGACTGCTCCGCATTAATGACACCACGGTTGCCGACGAACCTACTAGGGTGCCAGCCGTCTATCCGTCTGCCACAGCTCATTGCCATTCGCCCGCTATATTAACTTGAGCCCCAGCTCCCAACCATAGTCAAAGACCCACACTCATTCTCTCCTGGTCCCTTCCTTCTGTTGGCACCACTCCAACCATGGCCTCCGGGCACTCCAAAGCTCTCCTGGACGTATTGTCGCAGGAGCAGATGAAGGACATCGGTGGCTCTGCTCAGGGCGCGCTCCAAAGCTCTCTTGAACGTACTCTCGCAGGAGCAGACGAAGGAGATCACCGGCTCCCCCCCGGCCGCCCTCGGCTGCCACGACCACGACGCCGGCAGCGAGGAAGAGTTGTACACGGTAGGTCGCCACCGCTCCTCCACTCAGTCGACGCCAAGCTTGGTGGGATAAAAATCGGCGGCAGATTAACCGCTTGACGGCGATGTGGAGGCGGAAATCTTCATAACCTTGTGCTCCGGAGGAGGAGGATATCGAGGCGGATAAGGAGGAGGCAAAGGCAATGGCCGGCTTTCTCAGGTTCATGGCCGGACATGGTGGTCGGGGCCTCGCGATTGTTTAGATTAGGTTTACAGTAGGTTTTAGTACGGTTTGTGCGAAATATGTAATGAATTTCGTCTAGTTTATAGGAAAAGTTCTCGAAATGTAATGAATTTCATCCGGTCAATTTGAAATTTGCTTTGTTTGCACGAATTTCGTCCGGTTAATTCATATAGTTGTCGAAAGGTATGCGGGCAGCATTGGATGGCATCCATCAGTGTCCTCGGATAGATGCCGGTGTAAATTTGAGGGCCAGCGCTGGAGATGCCCTAACTATCATGCTATAATCCCTAACAGTGCTCCATTATTTCGCAGGGAACAGTTATGCCTCGATCAAAATCAGATCCACCGTGTTTTGCACTCCTTCCACGTAAGAGTGTAGATTCTTGCTTACATAAAAATGGAGCAAGTGGACAGCACTGTAGCACATCATATCACTCAAACTAGCCCGCCTAATGCGCGGGAAAGCACCACCCTCGTCATTTTGTTCTGGATTTCTATTAATCGATCGCACGAAAATGTTACGCTTTGCAAGTTCAAAAGGAAAAGGTGGCACACTTATAAATCATACGCGTCGCGTTCACGCCGCACCCCCGACAGTCTGGCTCGCACGCCGCTCACCAAAGGGGACACGCATTGTCTTGCATTTTCACTGACATGTGGGACTGCAATTGAATAAACCGTCGATAGCCGAAATCTAATCGCTCGGCGGCCGTCGGTTGAGAGGAGAGAGACGGGGGAGGGAGAAGAGATCGCCCGCCCGCCGTGCATGGACTCCAAGACATATGTGGTGATAATGTGAGGTGGGCCATGCGGGAGTCTACACCGCTTCCATGCCCACTTCTTACCGCCCTGGCCCACCAGGACCCCTCCCCCACCCCACCATCTCCCCGTGCGCGCTCCCCCCTCAGAGGCCAGCTGTCCGCATTCATAGAAAGTAGTACGAGTAAAATTCTGGCCTATAAAGGTCATGTAGAATGGTTGATAAGATAGTCTTATCATAAGTCTTGCATGTAATTTAGAGATGACAAAAAAACATGTGTACAATGGATCATCTCTTAGCCTTATCTTCAATAACTAGTTATTCCTCAAAACATGGTGAAACATATTGTGCTAAGAGATCATCTCTTGTCTTCTCAACAAGCCCGCTTATGTGGAGGGGAGAGATGCATTGACAAAGTCAAGGAGTGGGATCTGCAGGAGCCCGTCTCTACACGTGCTCCTAGGTATAAAAAACTAATTCTAAAAATAGAGGCATAAAAAACAATTGGGTCTAAACAAAGAAAGGAAAAAACATTTGAGTGGAAATAGATAGAGAGAGAGTAAGAAAAAGTTGTAACCTTATAGTCAACACTATGGTAGTATTACATGAGGAAGGAGGGAGTGGTGCACATGCCAAGTTCACTGGGCTGCCGTGTTTCACACTCCTCCGTCTTAACAGTGGAGATAGTAGATTTCATCAAAAATAAACAATGAATACTCGTTCCTCGTCCACTATATCGGAAAGAATACTTTCATTCACCGACATGTGGGACGTTGATCATCCTGGTCCACCTACCATGCACAAAATTATCCTGGTCCACCTGCCATGAACAAAGTTAGTCGGACGAAGGAACCATCATGACTTCGTTGAATTCCGCTTCTTCATGAAAACTTCCTCTACCCTCAGTACTGCTACCACATGCGAAGACTGGACGGCACTGTACCATGTCATATCACTAAAACCCACTAGGCCAAACTAGCCCGCCTAGGATTTGTACTCCCTCCGTTTCAAAGTTAGTAGTACAAAGCTAACTCATCTATTTTGGAACGGAGGGACATCTTTGTACTACTATGATTCTGTGTTGTACGTCTCTGTACTTTTGCTACGATTTTCCTACCCTATGAACTAAATGAGGCCTGAATGTATCCATGTCGACTATTGTCGGATCGATCACTAAGCCTACAATTTTAGGAGCTTGGGCTATTGGCCGTTCGACGACGCATCAGTATAAGCATACCACGAGCTCATCAGCCCCAACATTTCTCTTCGGTGAGTGTTTTGCAAGTACTATAGCTCACACAGTAGCTAGCCTACTAACACCAAGAATCATCAAATAAGCCCTGCTGATATGATAAACAGTTCAAACTTACATCTAAGCATGCCATATATTACATCAAAAGCTGGTGAGGATACATCTGTTTCCATAACTCGGAGAGGGTTCGCATGATTCACTATCAAACAAAAGTAGCAAGTACTGCCCACACAATATAGTGCACTAGCCCTAAGATGGTTTGATAACATGAATCGTTCTAGTAATTAAAAATAGGGCAATGCAAACTACCCTGAAGGATCAGCGTGACCAACTATTTCTTGTCATCGATCTCTCGGGCAATCACCACAGCACGGACAGCGGCATGGGAATCGATCTTTGTGGCGATGTCGACATGACTGACAGCGACATCAGAATCGATCTCTGGGGTGATGTCCACAGGATGGACAGCGACATCGGAATCGATCTCCGGGGCGATGCCAACAGGACGGACCGCGACATCGAAAACGATCTCTGGGCGTTGTCCACAGGACGGGCCGCGACATCGGAATCATCAAGGACATCCACCGGCACCTGCACAACCCTAACATATTAGCAAGCACATTGCAAATAATCAAAAACCATAACTTTCGATAATAAGCCATTATTTTTTACCTTGTGCAGCTCACCAGGGGATCCCATCCCTCCGGGGGCCATCTCCTCGTCCTCGATGGGGGCCATCACCTTGCCGGGGGAACATTGCTTCTCAACGGCGACTATCTCCTCAAACTTGGCCTTGAGCCTCGCATAGGTGGCCATCAGAGTGGTTGGGGTATGCACGGTGGGGCCCTTGCTGTTGTTCCAACTTTCTTTGAGGAGTTCGTCTGCCGATGTCGTCAACTCTTTGGCCAGTGCTTGTTTCTTAGAGTTCTTCGTCTCCATGGGTTGGCGCGCCAACATGGTCAACTCGTTGGTCGGTGCTCGCTTCCTGGAGATCGCTGTCTCTAGTGGGTTGTCCGCCGGCAACGCTTTGCCTAGTGCTCCAGGATCCATCAATGAACTGACAAACAAAAAGCAATCGAAAGGAAACCACAATCGCAATGAAAATGGGAAAAGAATAGGCTGTGAGAATCGGTCGGTGCTTCGCAAAAAGAAGATTCTTGGAATGAAAATATAGCAGCATCACTGATTCGCCCACCTTTCCTTCATTGATACAGAAGAAAAATGGCAGAAGTGAGTAGCCTGGAGTGAGGGTTTCTTCAAGAAAGGGGAGAAAGGGCTTCAACGAGCATTCCAGTGAAATGATGGTTGCTACGTCCAGTCCAACTTCAAGGCCACTTTACCACTGCTGGTAAAGGTGTGGGTTTTATGATATGACGGGTCATGACGGCCACACCGGGGTGACCGGTGAGTTTCAACTGTAGCACCTCGCTGTCATTTGGTGGATGGCCTGTGGGCCCGGATGCTTGGATGTCCCGCATGTAGATAGAGCGGCTAGTCATATAGGAGTGGTCAATATTGTGCACTGCAACCAAGGCGGAGAGGAAAACGAGAGAACTACATAATTAATGCATGAGTTTAATTAGGGTAGTTTTGTAAAGTACGAGATACATTCCTCCAATCGCAAAATGCCTTGGTTGATGAGATTTGAGATTGAGCCCTATAAACCGGAAGGGAGATTTGAGATTAGAGATTTGAGATACTGCGCGTGGTGTAGTCACTTGTTGGAATCTCTAGAAAGATTTATACCGCATGATTCTTTGCTTCTTCTTACTACTACATACTACTTCGCCGACATGTGGGACAGCCAGCAGCATCCGGGTCAAGGTAATACGTGTCATGCACGAGATTAGAGTGCAGAATGGAAGGGGGGCATCACTCCAATCGTACCGCCTGGCCCTGTTTGGATACTCTAACTCAGTTAAAAGTTAGAGTTAGATTCTAATCCTGAACTAACTCTGAAGTAACTCTAGCAAAAGAGGTGTTTGGATGACATGGTTAGATGGAGCGCGGATACGGCGAGGTGCCTTCATGGGCGGTGCGAGAGGGAGGCAGGGAGAGGACGAGAAGCTTTGAGGAAGTGGGGAGAGATCTGCTGCGGGGAGAGCGAGAGAGAAAATGTGTTTTTTAGTGTCCCGAGAAGAACTAACCCAAATATGCACCTCTTGGGCGGGTTAGATTTTTTTGGGTTAGTTGAGTTCAAACTGACCCAAACTAACTCTAACACATGGATCCAAACATAAACCCAAACTAACCCTCTTGTTTGGATATTTTTGGGTTAGTTGAGTTCAAACTAACCCAAACTAACTCTAACACATGGATCCAAACAATAACGCGCCGTCAAATCGCACAGCCGACCTTTCCAGCAGTAAGTAAGTTGAATCTGCTACTCCCTCACCCTCCTCGCCTCTCTGTCAAACCGCCTACGCGAAAACTACCGCGCGTACTACCTGGGAAAAGCCCTGCCCTCAACTTTTAACTACGCGAAAATAGTTTGAGCTTGTTCGTTCTATATAAATACTAGTAATGTATGTTTATTCACCCGTGGGGCTGTTCAATGAATGGAGGGCCGGGGAGCACAAGTGAACAATACTACCACTAGTAGTAGTAAGTAGGAGTCGTACAGGTAGTCACCTTAAATAGAGAGTTTCTTTTCTTTAATGCCACGTAGACAAATTGAAACGCTTGTTGTGGAGAGAAAAAGATAATCACTCCACTATATATGTACGCAGGGGCCTAAGCACTTGCTTTAGTAGGGTTGCTCTCTTCATTCTCTCAGCCTCTCCAGATATAAACAAGACAGCGGTAGCGACATTTTATCTCTGCTCACCGCTAGTCACAGATCCGGCCGGATCCCTTCAGCTGGTGTGTGTAGAGGACTAGGTGCATCATTCACGCGGTCATTGCCAGCGAGAGAGGAAACCCACAACTGTCGGAGGGGCCCGATCCTTTGCCCGTGCCATTATCTCCGACACAGCGCCGGCTCGGGAGGTCGTCCGACCCTTCTTCCTCCATGCTGTATTGTCCGCAGATCCGACCTGCTGCCGCTGACATCCCGACGACCATCAGGTATAAGTTCTTAGAAAGCGGCCTTGCTCTACTGCCCCATCTCCCACGTGTCTGCTTGTGCATCTTTTTCTACTCCCATCAACTTTTCCAAAGCCACCTAAATTTTTAGTATTATTAGAGGTAAAGCTAATTCATGCATTCGAATCTAGGGCTTTGTTCAAACAACGAAGAAAGGGGGAAAGTTGTAGCATGAATCTAGGACTTGATTCAAAGAGGAAATAATATGGTGAAAGTAGTAGAGATCTGATACCCAACCGGTCTCTTGGTTGAAAAGGAAAATAATGGGAAAACGCAGTACAAACTGGATAAGGAACATATCTATTATTGGTTGAAAAAAGGATAGAAAGTGGCGGCTGGTGGACAAGTCAACAGAGTATGTCCAGGATTAGATTTGTTGCCCTCACATAGTAATAGGTCTCCAGGATTAGAATTGTTACCCTCACTAAGTAAAAGGTCTCAGGATTAGATTTGTTGCCCTCACATAGTAAAAGGTCTCCAGGATTAGATTTGTTGCCCTCACATAGTAAAAGGTCTCCAGGATTAGATTTGCTACCCTCACATAGTACAAGGTCTCCAGGATTAGGTTTGCTTCCCTCACATAGTAAAAGGTCTCCAGGATTAGATTTGCTACCTCACATAGCATGAACAAACTCGGCATCACCACTTTATGCCTCCTTGTAGGTACATTATGCTGATGCATCCACTGTTGCATGTCCTTATACCAACCTTTTGCTATTGTTAATGTAAGGGCGCATGTAAAATGAAGCGATCACACTGTTACCTTAGGGACATGTCTAACCAATGTTATTGTTATTCTAATATCTCCAGTGATAAGATGAAATTAAACTGTGTTACAAATGGCACTCCTGTTGTTTTCCCTAGTATGATAAGTAAGTTGCTCCTTTACGCAGCTGAGTGTCTTGGTGTCCCCATGGTCCCATGCCCTTAAACCAACTCTTTAGCTGCTGTTGATTTACTATATCTGGTAAACAAGCAATGCCACCATTAAAGTAATCCCATATTTGAGGAATCTCATTGTTGATCGTAATGCTTCTGGTAACATGAAGCATTGCTGACGTTTTAAAATTTCTTCTGTCCTTGCATGATTGCCATGAACATAATTAAGATGCTTCTTTTCATTTCGTATATGTTTCGTATATTCTTATTGACCAGCAACTGTTTACGTTCTATCTTTTTGTGCAGATAGGGATATCCATTTCACCTTGTTGCTATTGTGACATTTTGGTGAACTGGACAAAACACATTTTTTTTAATGAGTGTCTTGTGCAGTTCAACTAAAATGTCACATGGGCAACATCTCTCAATTTGGGTGCAACTGCACAAAATGGTGATTGGAGTTTCCAAAATCTCTGTCAAGTTCTGCTAGTAATCTCATGCAACAATTTATTAGCCTTTGCAAGATGAGCCGTCACTGTCACCACAATGACACTTTATTTTAGTGGAACTGCACAAAATGATAAGAAAATTATAGTTGCACCTTACATGAGCCGGACAGCCAACCTTAATGTTCCTCAATTTTAGTGCAACTACTAAAGAAGAACTTGCCAGCTCACGAGAGTAAGTACTTCTTGCTAGCTGAATGATGCAATCTTTGCTTCATTTCAGGTGAACTGCAAAAAAAGGCGCATGAATTGAATCATGGAACTCCAGGCAGGCCTCATCCGAGTGGAGCTGCAAGTTGAGTTCAAGGAGGCCACTATTAAAGTGAAATCATGCTCTTCTTGTTTGTGATGGTCAAGAGCATTCGCCAAGTTCTTCGATTGTATGACATGGCTAGCCAAAGATGGATTTAATCCCGATATTCACTTTATCAAAAGGCTCTAATGGGTTGGTTCTGAATCTTGCAAGCTGGGAATTAATGAGATGTGTAGGCATCTTTGTTGTACTTATTATTTGAATCTTATTTTCTTGGTTCTGAATCTTGCAAGCTAGGAATCAATGAGATGTGTAGGCATCTTTGTTGTACTTATTATTTGGATCTTATTTGTTGGTTCTGAATCTTGCAAGCTGGTAATCAATGAGATGTGTAGGCATCTTTGTTGTACATATTATTTGGATCTTATTTGTTGGTTCTGAATCTTGCAAGCTGGGAAACACGGCATGATGATGTAGACGACAACAACCATTACAAACAGTTCAAAGTTGGTAGTATTATCTTTGTGAAAGTGCGACAAATGTGCTGATCGTGTGCGTCTTGAGAATAATAATTCTAATTGTTGTGCATGTTGATCATGTGGCACTGATAGAACGAGCCAGTGCATTGCTTGTTTTAAGTATAAATTTATATTAAAGCTAATTAAATTTAAGTAAAGTGACCACTAACTCCTGTTATTACAGTACCAATACAGACCCGCTCGTGAACCGACGTGTGGCCGGAGTAGGTTTCTTAATGGAGGCGTTTGAATGCGCCGAGGGTGCATCTTTGGCCGGGCGTGCAGCGGACGAGGGAGGGGTAGTAACTGTTGTTGCCTGTACACACTCAGTTTACTGTTGAATCCAGTTCCCCTACACACTTGTTCACTTGAAGAGACTCCAATGGCGATCCGAGGGGTGAGCCTGCTGGATATGGACTTCAGTAAGGAGTTCCCCTTTGAGTTCGCCGTTCAGTCCTATGGATGCACCAAGTTAAATGTGATGTACACCAACAATCCAGACTCGGTGAAGATCTGCCTCGCCGAGTTCAAGCAGTACCTACAGGACAAGAAAGCACAAGGTTGCAGGACTAGACCTTGTGCCCATCCATTCGTCTCTTGATAGGGACCAGCGGATCGCCATGGCCCAGGTATGTGTGCGGGACGAGGTTCTCATCTACCACTTCTGTAGGGCCATCAGAGGTTCTGGAGCATTTGCCCGTTTCATCGGCATCGCCGACTGCACCTTCGCTACGGTGGAGAGAAGGAAGAACGTGATGATTCGGCCATCTGGTGCTACAAGCTTGTCGACATCCGGAAGCAATAGAAGATCATCAGCAACAGGCAGGAGAAGGACTCTGTGGTTGACCTCGCCGAGACCATCATCGACCCCTGATACGCCAATATGAAAGAAGACAACGATACCAAGGACCTGAACACGTGGGAGGTACCTCTGAATCTAGCCTACATAACCTACGCGGCCAGGAGGGCATGGTAGGTACCTTTGAATCCACCCTGCACCCGAACAAGTCAACCCTCGTACTCCCCTCCGCCTGTGTCTTCCCCCGCTCCGATTCGTCCGGTCTGAGGTCTTGACGTCGTCCTCCGCCTTGGTGCTCTAGCCGCGGCGCCGCCGTCTGTCATTCCCAACATGGTCGGAAAAACAAGAGGAATCGGGAGACAACTGTTCGTCGAGAGGCTGATAGTCCCGGGCCCACTAGGTCCATGGCGTAGGTTTTGTTGTTTAACATGGGCAACCCACGACATGTTTCAACCTTTTTTGGATCCAGCAGGTATCAAGCGGCCTCTGGGCCTCCCAACCTAGCTTGTCTATAACATCAGCAGCCCAAGTTATGTTTGTTTTTTCAAGACGACGCACATCTCAGTTCTATTTTTCGTTTTCATTAATCCTATATCTGAATTTTCTCCCACTTTCTTTTTCGATGTAAACTGAGTTTTCTCCCAGTCCTTTTCCCTAGAACCAACTCAACTATCCCATGTCTAGCCTAAAAAATAATAATACCCCACATACTATTAACTCATCAAATTTAAATGATATTTTATTTCATAAGTTGACAGTTCTTACAAAATAATAATAATTGTTTATATATAACTTGGCAAGTTAACTCCTAGTGATTGCGTACATAAGCTTGCAAAGATTTTACTAACCAATGTAGTAATAGACGTGCAATCATGTGTTTATGTTTTTATAACATTTCTCCGTCTAGCCCAACATGATATTTTCACCCAGCCCAGCAAGTCCGCGGATTTCGAGAAAAATGCAAATGGGCTTTAAATTCTACCATATATATAAACGGGCTGCATAGATGCTACATCATTGTTTCACCCAGCCCACCAAATGGACTAAAAAACAAATGGACTGGCTGACATGTGGGCCAGTAGGTCAAAGCCTAAGAAGGCGTTGGATTTACATCCAACGGCCGACATTCTTCTTTAATCTCTCGTCTTCTTCCCCCCAGCGCTGCCGGGACCGCCTTCTCTAGCCTTCGTCATCCAGCGGCGTTGTTTTGCGCTCCTCAGCGAAACGCTACCCCGCCGACGGCCAGGCCATCGCTCCACTGCGCACCTCCTGTTATTCTCTGCCGACTGTAGGCCCACACCGCACCCGAACCAGTAAAGTTTCCCACTCCTCTCCGTCTATGACTCCACTGCCGCGTCTTCCCCATCTCCGGGTCATTCCAGTCTGGGGCCTCGCCGTCATCCACCGCCTTGGTGTGCTCGGCGCAGCATGGTCAAAATACGAGAGTCATCGGAAGAGGACTGTATGTGGAGAGCCTGACGGCTAGGACCCACGAGGTCCATGGTCGCACGCAAGGAAAGTTCCTCCTTATTACGCACTGTACGTGTGAAGGGCTTCTGTATTTCACAAAAAATGTTCCCCCCACTGACAGGTCGGACCCACCAGCTATATCTTCGAACGCAAGGAAGTGCCTCCTTATTACGCACAAAAAAATGAATACCCCCTGCTAGCTGGGACCCATTATAGTGGGTGGCTGACTTGTGGGCCTACTAAGTTGACGGGGACGGAGGGCTTTGTCAACTTAGTCAGTATGAACGATTCTAGCTCAAGTGACCCTACGATGTCCATCCAACGGCCATAGTGCTTCTTCAACCTCTGGTCTTCTTGCTCCAGTCGCCCAAAGCAGTGCCGGTCGTGCTGCGTGCTCCTTCCTCCCGTGGCCGGCTGTGATGTCGTGGAGGCCTCGCCGCCACCTACTACTCCAACCGCTGGCTAGGGCATCCCTCTACTCACCACACCCCCTGTTATTCTGCGGCGATGGCAGCCTCACGCCGCAGCCGAACCAGTGAACCCTCGTACTCCTCTCCGCATGGGCATCCACTACCGCGTCTTCCCCTGCTCCGCATCATCCCCTTCCTAGGCCTCGCCGTCATGCACCGCCTTGGTGCTCTCGGCGCGGCGTGATCGATGTGGTCAACGACCGACTTCCATCGGAAGAGTACTGTACGCGGAGAGGCTGACAACTGGGTCCACAGCCACAACCCAGTTTTTTTTGTGATTTGCCAAGTAATTCGCTTTGTCAGGCCTGTTGGGCTGCAAATATTTCAAGACGAGATGAGCTTCATTCTGCTAGCCGAGAAAATGGACTATCAGTAATGAGAAATGGGTTGTACATTTTTAAAACACATCAAACCGGCAATTAGTTTCAAATTTCTTTTTTTCATTTCGAGATTTTAAATTGCATTGATTTTTATGCGTGGACAATTTGTTTGATTTTATATTGATATACATTTATTTTTAAAATCAGTTTGAATATGACTCGAAATTTCGGGATTAAAAATAGTTTGCACCGCACCGAAATATGCAAAATTTCGTATAATGTTTTAACCGTGGCCACAATATGGGCTGTAATGCTAACAAAAAGAATGTGGACTCCAAAACAAACCTTAAGAATTAGCAAATGGGCTGTAAATTATTAGAAATAATGGCAGATGGGTTGTATGATGTTTTCCACAGATTTGAGGCTTTCCTAAAAAAAGGTTGACGCACAAGCAGTGACTGTTGGATTTCCATCCAACGACCGTCATGCTTCTTCAATCTCTGCTCTTCCTGCTCCAGCCACTCAAACAAGCGCCGGCGGGACTGCCTGCTCCCTCCTCCCCGCGGCCGGCTGTGCTGCCGCGCAGGCCTCACCGCCCCACCATACTCCCATCGCTGGCGTAGCCATCCCTCTACTCACTCACACCTGCTGTTATTCTCCGGCGACGGCAGACGAACCAGTAAACCCTCGTACAGTCGTACTCCCCTCCGCATGGGAAACAACTGCCGAGTCTTCTCTGCCTCCGTGTCGTTCCCTTCCTAGGCCTCGCCGTCGTCCACCGCCCTGGTGCTCTCGGCGCGTCCTGGTCAATGTGGTCAACGACCGACATGCATCTGAAGTGGACTGTACGTGGAGAGGCTGACAGGTGGGTCCACGGCCGCACACAAGGAAATGCCTCCTTATTATGCAGAAAATAATGGTTCCTCCACCTAACATCCGGGACCCACTGAAAGGGCCTCTGTATTTCGCGAAAAAAATGTTACCGCCGCTGACAGCTTGGACCCACCAGCTATATCTTCGCACACAAGGAAGTGCTTCTTTATTACACACACAAAAATGAATACTCCCCCTGCTAGCTGGGACCCAGTATAGTGGCAGGCTGACTTGTGGGCCTACTAAGTTGACGGGGACGGAGGGCTTTGTCAACTTAGTCAATATGCACGATTCTAGCTCGAGCGACCATACGATGTCCATCCAACGGCCGTAGTGCTTCTTCAACCTCTGGTCATCTTGCTCCAGCCGCCCAAACCAGCGCCGGTTGTGCCTCGTGCTCCTGCCTCCCGTGGCCGGCTGCGATGCGGCGGAGGTCTCACTGCCCCCCTACTACTCCCACTGCTGGCCAGGCCGTCCCTCTACTCACCCACACCCCCTGTTATTCGGTGGCGATGGCAGCCTCACACCGCATCGAACCAGTGAACCCTCAAACTCATCTACGCGTGGACATCCACTGTCGCGTCTTCCACGGCTCCGCGTCGTCCCCTTCCTAGGCCTCGATGTCGTCCATCGCCCTTGTGCTCTCGGCGCGGCGTGGTCAACGTGGTCAAGGAACGGCTTCCATCGGACGTGGACTGTACGTGGAGAGGCTGATAGCTGGGTCCACGGCCGCAGCAATGAAGTGCCTCCTTATTACGCGCAAAATAATTATTTCTCCACCTGACAGCGGGGACCCACTGGACGGGCCACCGTATTTCGCGAAAAAAACATTTCCCCCTGACTGCTGGGACCGACGAGCTACATCTTCGCACGCAAGGAAGTGCGTCTGGGCAAAAAAAAAACATTCGCCCCCTGACTGCTGGGACCCACCAGCTACATCTTCGCACGTAAGGAAGTGCCTGACAGTCGGGACCCACCTAGTCGAAGCGTACATAGCGTTGTCATTTTGGTCGCGAATGTGTACGTACATACTGGTCGATGTAGAGGCGCGCACGTGTCATAGCAGAGGTGCGCACGTAGCATGTACACGTACGTACAGCGGCCAGGGTGCAAGAAAGTAAATACGGCCACGTACGTACATACGGGCGGGGTCTCGAACGTCTACTCGCGCGTACGTACGGCCAAGGCTTGTGTACATGGCTGGGTCGGAAAGGAGAAACATCATCGTCGTCGTCTTCATGGGGAGCCCACCGGCTGGGTCGGAACGGAATGCGTCGTCGTGTTCATCGGGAGGGCTTGGACGGAATAACCGATGGAAACGAGGCCTGGTGTACCGCAGAACGGAGGAAACAGCCTTGTGTTCGATCGGCCACGATCAAAATAGGATCTTGTTCATCGGGAGGGGTCTGGCGTACCGCAAAACGGAGGAAACGGACCTCCTACGATCGAAACGGGGCTCCTGTTGATCGAGAGGGGTGTGGCTTACCGTAAAACGAAGGAAGCAGACTTGTGTTGGAGTGCTATGGTCGAAACGGGGGTCCTGTTCATTGGGAGGGCCACAAAACGGGACTCCACGAGATACTGTTCATCTCCACCATCGACCCCTAGCCTCCACGGGCTACTGTTCATCCACCGTCGACCTCCACCTGCCTCCACCTGCGACTGTTCATCCACGGGCTCCTGTTCATCCAGCCTCCACCGCGCGCTACTCCACCGGCTACTGTTCAACCAGCCCTCTCCACGGGCTCCTGTTCAACCATCCCTCCACGGGCTACTGTTCATCCAGCCCTCCACTGTCTATTGTTCATCCTGCCCTCCACGGGGTGGTCCTGTTCATCCAGCCCTCCACGGGGTCCTGTTCATCCAGCCCCAACCGGCTCGATCGATCGGGGTCCTGTTCATCCACCCCCACCGGGAACTGTTCATCCAAACCCCCCAGCAACGCTCACTGTTCATCCAAAGGCAGCATCACTCGGCTTTAGTTAGCGGCAGTAGCGAAGGAATCGCTCGATCAGGTTCAGTTAACAGCCATCGATCGACCGCTCGGGTTCAGTAACGCGTAGCGTGCAGTGCAATCGCGCGGGTTCAGTTAGAGCCCAACGCCTCACTCGTGTTCAGTTAGAGCCCAACGCCTCGCACCCACGTGCATGCGTGTACGAGAGAAACGTGCATCGCTTGGCCCGACCACCCACCGTAACCGGGAACACCCCAATATTTTCCTCGCCCTCGCTTCTACCACGGTTTTTCCATCATGGATGGCCCAAAGAATGTCACGCAGCTGCGTCTCCGGCCTGCCCAGGACGAAAAGCCCATTTTTTGTTATGATTTTTTGTCATAGAGGTAGGACCCCACCACATCTATGATGATACCAGGTTTTGTCACAATTATCGTCATAGAAGTGTCATAAGTATGATAGAAATTTTTTTCGTTCGGCCCAAAATGTCACAGGTGTGTCTTTTTTTGTAGTGGAAGATGATGAGAAGACTACGTTCATGACCCCATGTGGCACATATTGTTTTGTACGAATGCCCTTCAGGTTAAAAAGCATTGGATCCACCTTTGCAAGAGCAGTACAGATCGGTTTTGAGCCTCAGTTGCACATGGATGTAGAAGCTTACATGGATGACATCGTGGTCTAAACCAAGGATAGATCGACACTCATTCAAGATTTGTAAGAGACCTTTGCGAACTTGCACAAGATCAACTTGAAGTTAAGCCCTGAGAAGTGTGTATTTGGCATACCCTTTGGCAAGCTACTTGGTTTCTTTGTGTCCCACCGAGGGATCCAGGCCAACTCCGACAAGACCAGGGCAATTGAGCAGATTCAAGCACCCAGGACTATCAAGGATATGAGATGCCTAACTGGATGTGTTGCCGCGTTAAGCATGTTCATTTCCAAGTCTGCTGAGCGGGCCTTGCCTTTCTTAATTTTTTTGAAGAAGGCACGACTTATGAAGTGGACCCCGGAGGCAGAAGTAGCACTACGAGACCTAAAGGTTTACCTTTCCTCTGCTCCCACTTTAGTCGCCCCAAAGCCACAAGGGTCGTTGCTACTATATTTAGTGGCAACGAATCAAGTGGTTAGTGTGGAACTGGTTGTGCAGCGTAAACATATGATGAAGCAGCTACAACACCTGTCCCCTCGAGAGGGGGAACTGCACTAGTCGCGGCAGGCTCAGACATAGATCATGAAAAAGAAGAGCAAGTTGGCGAAGGAAATTCCAAGACTGCGGCAAGGAAGAAAGTTGTGCAATGGCTATTAGACTTTGTTAGCTCCCTGTTGCAGGAAACTAGGTCAAGGTATTCTGGAGTGCAAAAACTAATCTTCGGCCTCATCATGGCCTCGAGGAAACTGTGCCACTACTTCCAAGCCCATGAGATCACGGTTGTCACTCATTTCCCACTATAGCGCATATTGACAAACCCCAAAGCCACTGGCAGGATAATAGAGTGGGTGCTAGAGTTGTCAAGCTTTGGCCCGAGGTACGAAAGTACCTCGACCATCCAAAGCATAGTATTGAGAGAGTTCATGTGATAGCCTAGGTTATTAGGGATGATAGACTACTCATATCAATAAGGAATTCCTTCTTTTCTGGGAGCCCATCCGGACAGAACTCCAAAGTTAAGCATGCTCAGCTTGGAGTAATTTTAGGATGGGTGACCGACCGGGAAGTTGCTCCCGGGTGCGCACGAGTGAGGACAAAGTGCACAGAAAAGACTAGTATTGATATGTGGGGCCAGTCTAGATCCCGCCAGGAGTAACGACAACCGGCGGGTGTGTCCGGGGCATTACAAGTTGGTATCAGAGCTAGGTTCTCGCGATTACACGGATGTTTGCGGACAGGTGCTCGGTCATGTTGTTCATGACGTTTGTGACCCGTCGTGGCACATGGCACGGTACGTGTATCTGACTGGATGCACAGACGTTTGTGCTAAGAGGGAACGTTCCTGTGGTCCGACGAGGACGTCGGTTCCTCTGAGTGGGGGTGTATGTGATAGCCTGGCTTATTAGGGATGGTAGACTACTCATATCAATAAGGAATTCCTTTTTTTCCGGGAGCCCATTCAGACAGAACTCCAAAGTTAAGCACGCTCAGCTTGGAGTAATTTCAGGATGGGTGACCGAATGGGAAGTTGCTCCTAGGTGCGCACGAGTGAGGACAAAGTGCGCAGAAAATACTAGTATTGATATGTGGGGCCAGTCTAAATCCCGCCAGGAGTAACGACCACCGGCGGGTGTGTCCGGGGCGTTACAGTTCATTGCAGAATGGACGCCCACCCCAGATGAAGAAATCCCAGAGACTGTTATCCCCGGCAAGGAAGCGCCCCAAGAATGGATCATGTATTTTGAGGGTGCCTTCTCGTTACAAGGCGTCCAAGCTGGGGTGCTCCTTGTTGCACCCATTGGAGAACACCTTAAATATGTAGTTTAGATGCACTTCCCCTGGGAGAAGTCCATCAACAACACTACCGAATATGAGGGGCTCCTTGCCGAGCTCAGAATTGCAGTAGAGTTGGGAATCAAGAAACTGATTTTTCATGGAGACTCACAACTCATAGTGAGGCAAGTAAATAAGAACTACCAGAGCCCATTGATGGATGCATATGTGGAGGATGTGAGAAAGTTGGAGGAGCGTTTTGATGGGTTGCAAACAAAACACGTACCACATGCGGAGAACAACATTGCTGATCACCTATCACAATGTGCTGCACAGAAACTCCTTGTGGAACCAGGGAACTTGGTCCCCCACCCGACTCAACCAATGGTATCCCATTCGATGATGGCCAGAAAAAGGAGGAAGTTGGACTCTAGCAAACATCTCCTGGCAGGGCTTCCCGAAGCCCCCGGAAGAGAGGCTGTCGGAAATGGATCTGCTTCGGTTGGTGAGATGCACTCATCAATAGAACCACGAACTCTTGCGGTTGAGGTATGCGCACCCACAAATGAAGAGGTGCCCCTTGTCCCGGTTATTGAGCCTCAGTTTCCTACTTGGGCACAACACATAATACACTACCTTCAAACAGGCGAACTTCCCGAAGAGCAAGAACAAGCCAAAAATAGCCTGGAGGGCCAGTATGTACCAGTTCATTGATAACACACTCTATAGAAGAATGCCCAACTGTGTGAAATTAAGGTGTATTTCCCGGGAAGAGGGGCAGGTTCTATTGTCAGAGATACACAAAGGCATGTGCAGATCTCATATTGGATCGAGGGCCTTGGTCGGAAAAGCTTTCCAGCAAGGTTTCTACTTGCCCACGGCCCTTCAAGATGCGACTGAGCTAGTTACCCGATGTGAAGCCTGCCAGTTCCACTCCACGAACATACATCAGCTAGATCAAGCTCTCCAGAAAATTCCTTTATCCTGGCCCTTTTCGGTCTGGGGGCTCGACATCTTGGGCCCTTTCCCCATGCTACCGGGGGCTTTGAATTCTTGTATGTTGCGGTCAACAAGTTTACAAAGTGGCCAGAAGTGGAGCCAGTGAGGAAGGTTACCGCACAGTCGGCCATCAAGTTCTTGAAGAGATTAGTGTGCCACTTTGGAGTACCCGCTAGAGTGATCACTGATAACAGCACCCAATTCACGAGCCGCGCCTTCATGCGATATGTTCAGACCCTCAGAAGCAAAGTTTCATTTGCCTCTGTTGTTCATCCCAGAAGTAATGGACAAGCTGAGAGGATGAACGTTGAAGTGCTGCAGGGACTCAAGACAAGGACTTTCGATAAGTTGCAAAAGCGCGACAGACACTGGATCGTTGAGCTGCCGGTGGTCCTTTGGTCCCTCCGTACGACAGCAAATCGAGCCACCGGCCAAGCTCCCTTCTCCCTAGTGTATGGGGCAGAAGCAGTGCTCCCCATGTATCTCATATACAGGTAGCCTCGAGTACTTAACTACGATGAAGTAGAGCAAGAGTAGCACCGGCATGACGATGCCATGCTCCTTGAGGAAGATCGTCTCTGGGCCGCTGTGCGTGCTGCACGCTACCAGCAAGCCTTGCACCGCTATCATAGCCGCAAGGTTCATGCCCAGAGCTTTGAGAAAGGCGACCTTGTCCCTAGGCGTATCCAGTCCGCCAAGGGTTCCAACAAGTTGACGCCAAAGTGGGAAGGACCTTAGCAGGTAACACGAGTCACCAGACCTGGCGCCGTCCGTCTGGAGACCGAAGATGGCATTAAAGTGCAAAACTCATGGAATATTGAGCATCTTTGCAAGTTTTACCCGTAAGCCCCCGACAACCACCTTTTGTACAAGCCTTGCCGATGTGCATGTAACCCTTTGTACAAAGCCAGACGCAGACCCTGTGCAAAGATAATGAAGCGAAGCGATGGCGTCTAAAAAACATGCATGCATGATTAGTTTAGCTTGATATTGCCATGGTCATTCAGTGAGGGTCATATGTTGGTATACTTTCCGTCTGTACTAACTACATGGCCCCCTGCCGTGGACTCAGATCCGATAAAGGAGGTGTGGAAACAAGCCTACATATTGATCCTCGGTAGCCAATTAGATTCTCTTTAAAATATCCGTAGTGTGCCTCTGTAAGGGAAAAACTTGGGCATAAGGAAAACTTCATCGCCTTTGAAACATTTGCGCTCCCATCCTTTGACTTGAGGGCTACTTCAGTCAGGACGGCCGCAGTGACATTTGAAAAAGAAGGTTTTGGCGATGGACCGGTTCCTTTCCTCACTCCTAAGCCCGCCAGGCCGAGCCTCACAGCAACGATGGAAGGGACCAGCAAGGCAGCTTCCTCGAAGACCTTGTTTACTTGAAAGCATAGAGGAGTTCCTCCTCTGCATGTATATAATACATGCACAAGTACCCAACAAACATGTGTTCTTCATTAATACGCAGATAAACAAGTACGAACCATACCGAGTACACATATGGGTGATACGTCTCCAACGTATCTATAATTTTTGATTGTTCCATACTATTATTTATGATGTTTTGGATGTTTAATGGGATTTGTTATACACTTTTATATTATTTTTGGGACTAACCTACTAACCCAAAGCCCAGTCCAGATTGCTGTTTTTTGCCTGTTCTAGGGTTTTACATAAAAGGAATATCAAACGGAGCCCAAAAGGAATGAAACCTTCGGGAGAGATATTTTTGGAGCAAAATACGCACGGGAGACTTGAGAACCATGGAGTAGGGCTGACATGGAGTCCACGAGGGTGGGGGCCGCGCCCCGTGCCTCGTGGGCACCCCGTCTCGCCCTCGGTGCCCTCCTTCCTCCTATATATACCTACATACCCCGAAACTATTAGAACAACAGAGAAAACCCTAGTTCCACCGCCGCAACCTTCTGTTCTCGTGAGATCCCATCTTGGGGCCCATTCCGGAGCTTCGCAGACGGGGGGATCTTCCACGGAGGGCTTCTACATCATCATCATCATCGCCTCACCATGAGTTGTGAGTAGTTTACCACAGACCTTCGGGTCCATAGCTAGTATCTAGATGGCTTCTTCTCTCTCTTTGGATCTCAATACCAAGTTCTCCTTGGTCATCGAGGAGATCTATTCGATAAAATCTCTTTTTGTGGTGTGTTTGTCGAGATCCGATGAATTATGGGTTTATGATCAAGATTATCTATGAGAAAATTTTGGTTCTTCTTTGAACTCTTTATGTATGATTGTAATATCCTTGCAAGTCTCTTCGAATTATTGGTTTGGTTTGACCTACTAGATCTATAGTTCTTGCAATGGGAGAAGTGCTTGGCCTTGGGTTCAATCTTGCGGTGTCCTTTCCCAGTGACAGTAGGGGCAGCAAGGCACGTATTGTATTGTTGCCATCGAGGATAAAAAGATGGGTTCTATATCACTATGTTTGAGTTTATCCCTCTACATCATGTCATCTTGCTTAAGGTGTTAGTCTGTTCTTATGAACTTAATACTCCAGATGCTTGCTGGATAGCGGTCGATGTGTGGAGTAATAGTAGTAGATGTAGAATCGTTTCGGTCTACTTGTCTCGGACGTGATGCCTATATATAATGATCATGCCTAGATAGTCTCATAATTATTTGCTTTTCTATCAATTGCTTGACGGTAATTTGTTTACCCGCCGTAGAATATCGCTATCATGAGAGAAGCCACTAGAGAACACTATGGCCCCCGGGTCTATTCTCAACATATCAATCTACAATCTATTTTACTTTTCCGCTTTTACTTTCTATTCTTATAACCAAAAATACCAAAAATATCAAACTATCATCTCTATCAGATCTCACTTTCGTAAGTGACCGTAAAGGGATTGACAACCCCTTATCGCGTTGGCTGCAAAGTTCTTATTTGTTTGTGCAGGTGCGAGGGACTCGCGCATGGTCTCCTACTGGATTGATACCTTGGTTCTCAAAAACTGAGGGAAATACTTATGCTACTGTGCTGCATCACCCTTTCCTCTTCGAGGGAATACAACGCAAGCTCGAGAACTAGCAAGAAGAATTTATGGTGCCATTGTCGGGGAGGCTTACGCAAAAGTCATATACCAAGTACCTATCACAAACCCTTATCCTTCGCATTACATTTGTTTGCCTCTCGTTTTCCTCTCCCCCACTTCACCCTTGCCGTTTTATTTGCCCTTCTTCTGTCGTGTGTTTATCGTTCGCTTGCCCTCATGTCTGAGATGGGGGAAGATTTTATCGAGAAGGGTAGTAATGTTGAGGGCAACGTCTATGTTGACCCCCCGGATGAAACTACCACTTTACATATTAAAAAGTTCCAGGTTGGTAGTGGTAATACCATTGGAAAAGGAGTTCTTCAAGACTTCTTTACTTGTGCCGGTGCTTTGCCCACTATGGGTGGCTCTATTCTTCACAAAACTAGTAGCCTTGCGGATGATGTATCTATGCTTGTAGTTGAAATTGAAAGGCAATGTATCCATATGCATCCCTGTATTCAGATAATCTTTTTGGAGTTTTCCAATATTGAGCATTCTTTTGTTAAGCGTGCAGCTACTATCTTTTTGGCTCATGAATTTAGATTAATCATGAAAGAGGCCAATGAAATCTTTGCTCATTACGGGGTAGATGTTGGTCGACCTCTTATAGAGGCTATCTTATTTAATCAAGAAGACATAATGCGGTTACGATCTCCTGATCATGTTGCTTTTAATGAAAACCTTAGAAAAAAGGCTCCTACCGACGTCTTGGTTAACAGAATTTCTGAATTGAACGATGATTTTGCTATTCAAAACAATGGGTTAGGCTTCTCCCTTGAGCGAAGGCTCATGACCTTCTGCCAAAAGAATGCCTATAACGATGTATTGGTTGGACACTATAAGGGGCCAAAAGAGGAACCTATTCCTCCAGAGCTTGATATGGGGGACTTTCCCATTAAATTTTGCCCTTTTGATTACTTTTGCTTGCTACAAAGGAAACTTGCTGCTGAACGTAGGGAATATGAGATGAGTTTTCGCGATATATCATATCATTATGGCATTCCCTAGATCTATCCATGTATCGTGCCTAGCTAGGGGCGTAAGACGATAGCGCTTGTTGGGAGGCAACCCAATTTTATATTTTTTGTTTTTGCTTCTGTTTAGGATTAAATATTGCATCTAGCTTCTGTTTAGATGTGGTTTTGTCTTTTAATTAGTGTTTGTGCCAAGTAGAACTTTTGGGAAGACTTGTGTGAAGTTTATATGATCTTGCTGCGAAAAACAGAATAGTTAGCGCTCGCTAGAATGGTCACCAGATTTTACTGGAGCATGCTATTTAGTTGATTTATTTTGCTGATGACTAATGGACAAATTCCTCATGTTTACCGATTTAGTTCAATTTTTTGGGAGTTACAGAAGTATGCGAAAACTGCATAGTACTACAGACTGTTCTGTTTTTGACAGATTCTGTTTTTCGTGTGTTGTTTTCTTATTTCAATGCATCTATGAGTAGTATTGGAGGATATGAACCATAGAGAAGTTGGAATACAGTAGGTTTAACACCAATATAAACAAAGAATGAATTCATTGCAGTACCTTTGAGTACTGGTTTGCTTTCTTATACTAATGGAGCTCACGAGATTTTTGTCTAAGTTTTGTGTTGTGAAGTTTTCAAGTTTTGAGTATTGCTTTGATGGACTATGGAACAAAGAGTGGCAAGAGCCTAAGCTTGGGGATGCCCAAGGCACCCCAAGGTAAAATTCAAGGACAACCAAAAGCCTAAGCTTGGGGATGCCTCGGGAAGGCATCTCTTCTTTCGTCTTCATCCATCGGTAACTATACTTGGAGCTATATTTTTATTCACCACATGATATGTGTTTTACTTGGAGCGTCTTGTATAATTTGAGTCTTTGCTTGTTAGTTTGCCACAATTATCCTTGCTGGACACACCTATTTGAGAGAGTTAAATATGGCCTAAGAAGTGATAGAACACTCTATGTGCTTCACTTATATCTTTTGAGTTGAATAGTTTTTGCTCTAGTGCTTCACTTATATCTTTTAGAGCACGGTGGTGATTATATTTTGTAGAAATTGTTGATCTCTCATGCTTCACTTATATCCTTTTAAGAGTCTATTTAAACAGCATGGTAATGTGCTTTGGCTATAAAACTAGTCTTCACATGATAGACATCCAATATCGATGTAGTAAAAACTTTCACACTAAGTGCATTGAATATGATGAGAAGTTGGATGCTTGATAATTGTTTTGAGATATGAGGATAATGATATTAGAGTCATGCTAGTGGAGTTATTATGAAATTGAGAAATCGTTGTGTTAAAGTTAGTGATTCCCGTCGCATGCACGTATGGTGAACCGCTATGTGACGAAGTTAGAGCATGAGGTATTTGTAAAGTATCAACCTTCGTGTGGAGGTCGGGGGCGCGCGATGGTAAACTCCTACCAACCTCCCCCCTAGGACCAAGCGTCGATTGCTTTGTTTTGATGACTCATAGATTTTTGCAATAAGTATATGAGTTCTTATGATTATTGTTGAGTCCATGGATTATACGCACTCTCACCCTTCAACCATTGCTAGCCTCTCTTGTACCGCGCAACTTTCACCGGTACCATACACCCACTATATATCCTTCCTCAAAACAACCACTATACGTACCTATCATGGCATTTCCATAGCCATTCCGAGATATATTGCCATGCAACCTTCCATCGTTCCGTTCATATGACACGCTTCATATTGTCATATGTCCATGCATGATCATGTAGTTGACATTGTATTTGTGGCAAAGCCACCATGCATAATTTTTAATACATGTCACTCTTGATTCATTGCACATCCCGGTACACCGCCGGAGTCATTCATATAGAGTCATACTTTTTCCTAGTATCAAGTTGTAATTCAATGAAAGTGTGATGATCATCATTATTAGAGTATTGTCCCATGTGAGGAAAGGCTAAATCAAGAAAGCCCCTCAAAAAAGGCCAAAGAAAAAAGAAAAAGGAAAAAAGGCCCAAAAAATGAAAAAATTGAAAAAGGGACAATTGCTACTATCTTTTTCCACACTTGTGCTTCAAAGTAGCACCATGTTCTTCATGATAGAGAGTCTCATGTTTAGTCACTTTCATATGCTAGTGGGAATTTTCATTATAGAACTTGGCTTGTATATTCCAACGATGGGCTTCCTCAAATGCCCTAGGTCTTCATGAGCAAGCAAGTTGGATGCACACCCACTAGTTTCTTTTGTTGAGCTTTCATACATTTTTAGCTCTAGTGCATCCGTTGCATGGCAATCCCTACTCACTCACATTGATATCTATTGATGGGCATCTCCATAGCCCGTTGATACGCCTAGTCCATGTGAGACTATCCCCCTCCTTTTTGTCTTCTCCACAACCACCTCTCTATTCCACCCATAGTGCTATGTCCATGGCTCACGCTCATGTATTGCATGAAAGTTGAATGGTTTGAAAGAATAGATTATGAAAACAAGTGCTTGGCTGAAATCGGGGTTGTGCATGATATGAATATTTTGTGTGATGAAGAGGGAGCATAGCCAGACTATATGATTCTGTAGGGATAACTTTCTTTAGCCATAGTATTTTGAGAAGACATGATTGCTTTATTAGTATGCTTGAAGTATTATTATTTCTTATGTCAATATAGACTTTTGTCTTGAATCTTTCAGATCAGAACATTCATGCCACAATTAAGAGAATTACATTGAAAAACTATGTTGGTTAGCATTCCACATCAAAAATTATGTTTTTATCATTTACCTACTCGAGGACGAGCAGGAATTAAGTTTGGGGATGCTTGATACGTCTCCAACGTATCTATAATTTTTTATTGTCCCGTGATATTATTTATGATGTTTTGGATGTTTAATGGGCTTTGTTATACACTTCTATATTATTTTTGGGACTAACCTACTAACCCAAAGGCCCAGTCCAGATTGTTGTTTTTGCCTGTTTTAGGGTTTTTACAGAAAAGGAATATCAAACGGAGTCCAAACGGAATGAAACCTTCGGGGGGGGGGGGGATATTTTTGGAGCAAAATACGCACGGGAGACTTGAGAACCACGGAGTAGGGCTGACGTGGCGTCCACGAAGGTGGGGGGCGCACCCCCTATAGGGCGCCCCCTGCATCGTGGGCACCCCGTCTGGCCCCTAGAGCCCTCCTTCCTCCTATATATACCTACGTACCCCGAAACTATCAAAACAACAGAGAAAACCCTAGTTCCACCGCCGCAACCTTCTGTTCCCGTGAGATCCCATCTTGGGGCCCGTTCCGGAGCTTCGCCGGAGGGGGGATCTTCCATGGAGTGCTTCTACATCATCACCATCGCCTCACCATGAGTTGTGAGTAGTTTACCACAGACCTTCGGGTCCATAGCTAGTATCTAGATGGCTTCTTCTCTCTCTTTGGATCTCAATACCAAGTTCTCCTCGGTCTTCGAGGAGATCTATTCAATGTAATCTGTTTTTGTGGTGTGTTTGTCGAGATCCGATGAATTGTGGATTTATGATCAAGATTATCTATGAGAAATATTTGGTTCTTCTCTAAACTCTTTATGTATGATTATAATATCCTTGCAAGTCTCTTCGAATTTTTGGTTTGGTTTCACCTACTAGATCTATAGTTCTTGCAATGGGAGAAGTGCTTGGCTTTGGGTTCAATCTTGCGGTGTCCTTTCCCAGTGATAGTTGGGGCAGCAAGGCACGTATTGTATTGTTGCCATCGAGGATAAAAAGATGGGGTTTATATCACTATGTTTGAGTTTATCCCTCTACATCATGTCATCTTGCTTAAGGCGTTACTTTGTTCTTATGAACTTAATACTCTAGATGCATGCTGGATAACGTCGATGTGTGGAGTAATAGTAGTAGATGCAGAATCGTTTCGGTCTACTTGTCTCGGACGTGATGCCTATATATAATGATCATGCCTAGATAGTCTCATAATTATTCTCTTTTCTATCTATTGCTCGACAGTAATTTGTTTACCCGCCGTAGGATATCGCTATCATGAGAGAAGCCACTAGAGAACACTATGGCCCCCAGGTCAATTCTTAACATATCAATCTACAATCTATTTTAGTTTTCCGCTTTTACTTTCTGTTCTTATAACCAAAAATATCAAAAATATCAAACTATCATCTCTATCAGATCTCACTTTCGTAAGTGACCGTAAAGGGATTGACAACCCCTTATCGCGTTGGCTACGAAGTTCTTATTTGTTTGTGCAGGTGCGAGGGATTCGCGCGTGGTCTCCTACTGGATTGATACCTTGGTTCTCATAAACTGAGGAAAATACTTACGCTACTGTGCTGCATCACCCTTTCCTCTTCGAGGGAATACAACGCAAGCTCGAGAAGTAGCAATGGGTGAAAGAGATTACATGTTTAAGACTAAAGTTTGGCAAATGCCTACATGTTTTAGATTAAAAAAAGATAAGTGCCCCGTAATGCCTTTCTTGTCCCTCTCCTCCTAGGAACTACATAGGGAGGTGAAAAAGGCAAAAGGAGCGCCTGAACATAAGCCTAGCCTGACCCCGTCAGGGACCACGGGACGTAGCCTAACAAGATCGGTAGGGCTTGGATGAAGGTGGTGGACGGAGGGAGCGTCTAGACGATGCTCTGGTGACCACCGCCAGGACCAGAGGAACATCGACACGGAAGACGAAGCCGGAGAAGGCAGAGGCATCCACTCCGAACTCCCCAGCAAATCACCCTGCCGGGGAAGAAGACCTAGGTGCAGATGATGGTGCTACCGGCACCTAGCTGAGGGTGATAGTGCAACCGGCGTTCAGCTTGTAGCCTTCGTGCTTGACGACCAGAGGCTTGCTTTCGTCGTCCTCCCCACCATTTTCCTCCTCGTCGCTGCCGCTCGAGGAGGAGATTTCATCATCAGTTGAGCTCTCTATGCAACACCCAAAGAATACACCCAAACGCCCGAAGACCTTCATAGAGAGCAGGCCCGCCTCCATCAATTTGAACATGCCCCTCCATGAGGTGGTGGGCGCGCACGAAGGTTTTCCAGCCACGCCGGAGAAGCATGACTTGAGGTGTGGGGTACACGACATCAACCTACGTGTTGCCATTACAACAGCCCCTCATATGCAACCTCAATCCTAGCGGGTGGCCAACCTCCATTACCCTAGCGAAAGGGGTAGGAAGTCGAAGAAGGCTGCGCGGAGGCCCGTGTAGGCTAACAAGGAACTCCAGGGTCGTGTCTCCGACATGGCCTTCCCACTAAATCAGAGCAGCAAGAGGAGGAGTAGCCGGGGAACCACCACGTCTTCCCCGCCCCCTGCACCTCGATGACCGTGGATACTCCCAGCGGCTTCGCCTTGAGCACTGGACTCTGCCCCTGCGTCCCTAGCAGAGGCAGAAGTTCGATGCCGAGAAGAAGCCCTCGTAGCCACCGCCGGAGCACAGCCGCGCCCTCTCCCTCTCACCATGGTGGAACGACAGAATGTGAAGAAAGAGAAGATGTGTGTGAGTTATCCCCTCCCCGCTCCCCTTTTTACACGAGAACGTGGCTAGGGGCTGGCTCCTCACCACCCAGAGAGTGACTGCCCCGCTCCACCAATCCAGTCGTCATGGACGGTTCCCAGAATTAACGTCCGCCCTCCCACGCCTATCCACAATGCTGGATTTCTGTCATGGCACCCGTTTCCATGTCCTCTGCATCCGCCGCCAACTCTGCACAGTGCATGAACTGTACGTGGCGAAAACGGCATGAGTAGTGGGATGAGTAAAATGGCAGTTATCCTCCACGAAGCTAGGCGACCCACATGCCAAGATGTGGGTCACCCCACGTCGATTCAGCACGACACGTGGTAAGACCGGAACCTGACTCAATCACATGTTAATGAAGAAGCAAGGAGAATATCAAGAGAGATGTAACTCCCACAGCGACATGGCTCTAGCACTCGCATGTGTACTTGTTGGGGCCTACACCAACTTTTCCCAACTGCGCGTATGGGCCAGGAACGAGGGCTCCTGTCTGTGCAATGAACATTTACGTTCATTGCCCGGACCATACACATGTATGTTGGCAAAAGCATAGCTGCACCCACATGCAAAGCGAGGCCAAGCCAGAGAAGCAGCTCTTTGAGAGGTTAAAGAGCGGATCAAGAAGACCAAGGCAAAAAAATGTTGCCATGGGAACGGGTCCAAGGTTTCCAAGAACGGGTCCAAGGTTTCCCCGGCAACCTTGCCGGGGCCGCCGAGGACGAATCTCCCCGCCAGGACGCCACCGCTCCACCGCACCACAACGTAAATCAGCTATCAGTGCGGTGTCAAGCTCTCAGGTGATTAAGTGGCCTCCACTAAGCACGTGGTGGACATTTGGAAGACAGATTACCATCAAAGGACACCCGTCCAGAGGCGTGTCAAGCAGATAAGCAGCAGATGACTAGGTGGCGCGGCAGGCTTACCGGGTTGCGTCCTCAGCATGACACCTAACAGTGCATTTAATGTACTTTGTCCTAACTGCTAGGGTTAGGTATGATAGCACTGTTAGCTATCCAATCAATGGATAATGAATGTTTTGCCACTGTGGTTACCCCTTAAGCTATAAAAGTAGGCACAAGGCTAACTAGAAAGGGATTCATACCCTCGCATACTTGTATGCGCATAGCTGCTCTTCCCAACGCCACCTTGCCGGGCATGAGCACTGCATGTTCTTCGGGTTCCTCCATCAAATCCACAAAAGTGGGATTAGCATTTTATGCCTCACGGTGTCCCGAACCTGGGTAAAAACCTCTAGTGTCACCGTCGTCGTGCTGCTTCATGGCCTCTGCTCTTTGTGCAACGTGATCTCCCCCACGCGAACCACAAAGGGGCCGACTGCCCCATAGGTGATCGTGTTTCTCCATGATAGGCATTACCCAGGAAAGTGTGTCTGGCCAGAGTAATCAACCGTGTTGGGTAATGTGGTGCACCCATGTAGGGAAGTTATCTATTTGAATAGTTGTGTCCACGGTAATGGACGCTCGGAGATGTATCCCGGTCTATTACAACTACAAATGAATACTTGAGACTTGATTTCTTTCTCGCAGGGAGTCAAGCAAGGATCTTTGGGTGTTTATGCTATGACATGCTTGTTATTTATAATATGATATTACGTACTCTTATTTAATGCCGCAAGATGCTTGAAGATGCTAGTCTTTGATAGGCTAGGCCTTTCCCCTTCTCTTCTGGCATTCTGCAGTTCAGTCTATAGTTACAATTCATTCCTTTGATACTGATGCATACTTAGTCTAGATCTGATGCTTGCGAGTACTTTGGATGAGTACTCATGGTTGCTTTGCTACCCCATTTTCCCCTTCTTTCTTCTTCCTTTATGGTTGTTGTGATCAATTGATGGATCGCAGGAGACAGATGTCACTACTGACGTCTACAACTACCTTGATGGTGCCTACTAGTACGTGGAGAACGTCGACGACCAGGAGTAGTTAGGAGGCTCCCAGGCAGGAGGCCTTGCCTTTTCGATTGTTGTTGTTTTTGTGCTAGCCTTCTTAAGGCAAACTTTTTTAACTTATGTCTGTACTCAGATATTGTTGCTTCCACTGACTAGTTTGTATTTCATCTTCTGTATTCGACCCCTTGAGGCCCGTGGCTTGTAATATGAAGCTTGTATTATTTTAATTTGTGTCTAGAGTTGTGTTGTGATATTTTCCCGTGAGTCCCTGATCTTGATCGTACACATTTGTGTGTATGATTAGTTTACGATTGAATCGGGGGCATCTCAAGTTGGTATCAGACTCGACTGCCTGTAGGAACCCTTTTTTCCAACTCCTTGGCAGAAGTTGAGTCCAGTCTTTGAAAATCTGTTTTACTAATATGGATGTGTGGCTTACGAGCCCACGTCGCCAATGGGTGGTATTAGGATCTTTTATTCCTTGTTCTACTCTGCGATTCTGATCTCTCTTCTATTTGGGTTAAAGTTTTTTCTAACTCCAACATTAGGATCTGGTGATCACATCCACCCGGAGGTTTGCCTTACCCCTTTCTCAATTGAGCGCCAAGATCTGCTTCACAATGTTCACTGACCGCAGGATCCTCATATCGAGGGCACCCTGTGTCGTCCCCTAAAGATGCATCACTCTAGTTTCAAATATTGTGTCTTTGCTCATTGTTCAGGTTACATCATGAATGAGTCCTTACATTTGCTCCACCCAGATACGTCTCCAACGTATCTATTTTTTTATTGTTACATGCTATTATATTACCAACTTTGGATGTTTTATATGCATTAATATGCTATTCTACATTATTTTTGGGACTAACTTATTAACCCAGAGACCAGTGCCAGTTTCTGTTTTTCCCTTGTTTTTGTGTTTGGTAGAAAAGGAATATCAAACAGAGTCCAAAATGAATAAAACTTTCATGATGATTTTTCTTGGACCAGAAGACACGCGTAGGACTTGGAGTCCAAGTGGGACAGTCCTCGAGGCGTCAACAAGTTTGGGAGCGCACCCTAGGTGGGTGCCCTATGGCTTGTGGCCCCCTCGGAGACCCCTGACCACCTTCTTTGTCATATAAATACAGAAGTATTCCAGAAACACTAGAGACACCGACAAAAATAATTTTCCACCGTCGTAAGTCTCTGATCTCATGAAATCTCATCTATAGGCCTTTTACGGTACTCTGCGGAGGGGGACTCGATCACGGAGGGCTTCTACGGCAACCTTGCTGCCCTTCTGATGATGCATGGGTAGTTTACCACAGACCTACAGTCCATAGCTAGTAGCTAGATGGCGTCTTCTCTCTCTTTGATCTTCAATGCAATGTTCTCCTTGATGTTCTTGGAGACCTATTCGATGTAATCTAGTTTTGCGCTGTGTTTGTCGAGATCCGATGAATTGTGGACTTATGATCATATTATCTATAAATATTATTTGAATCTTCTCTGAATTCTTATATAAATGATTTGATATCTTCTTATTTCTCTTTAAATTATTGGTTTGGTTTGGGAAACTAGATTGGTAGTCCTTGCAATGGGAAAAGTGCCTAGTTTTGGGTTCAATCTTGCGGTGTCCTCACCCAGTGACAGAAGTGGCAGCGAGGCACATATTGCATTGTTACCATCAAGGATAAAAGATGGGGTTTATAACATATTACTTGAGTTTATTCCTCTATATCATGTCATCTTGCTTAAGGTGTTACTCTGTTCTTATGAAATTAATACTCTAGATGCATGCTGGATAGCAGTTGATGTGTGGAATAATAGTAGTAGATGCAGAACCATTTCGGTCTACTTGTCACGGATGTGATGCCTATATTCATGATCATTTCCTTAGATATTGTCATAACTTTGCCCTTTTCTTCCAATTGCTCGATAGTAATTCTTTTACCCACCGTATGCTTTATTCAAGAGAGAAGCCTCTAGTGAAACCTATGCCCCCGGGTCTATTTTACGTTTATTATATTTAGATCTATAAAATAAAAAAACCCAAAAATATCTTGCTGCAATTATTTTGTGTTTACTTTATTTTGTATTTTATTTTAGTTTTAGGTCTATCTCTATCAGATCTCACTCTTGTTCGTGACATTGAAGGGATTGACAACCTCTCTTCCGCGTTGTGTGCAAGTGTTTGTTAGTTTGTGCAGGTGCATATATTGGGGACTTGCTTGTACCTCCGACTGGATTGATACCTTGGTTCTCAAACTGAGGGAAATACTTATCTCTACTTTGCTGCATCACCCTTTCCTCTTCATGGGAAAAATCAACGTAAGCTGAAGAAGTAGCAGGAAGAATTTCTGGCGCCGTTGCCGGGGAGGTCTACATCAAGCCTACCTAGTACTTGTCATAAACTCTCATCTCTTGCACTTACATGATTTTCCATTTTCCTCTCGTTTTCATCTCCCCCACTTCTAAAACATTTTTAGAAAATCACAAAAATATTTGCCTTTTTACTCGCCCTTCTCTCGTTCGTCTTTTTGTTTGCTTGTGTGTTAGAATGCTTTGCTATCATGTCTGAATCTGGGGAGTTTGTCATTGAAAAGGATGGTAATGATCTTAGAGGAAAGTTTGATGATTGCGCTAATGATTATCTCCATGAAAAAGAGCCTACTAGCATAAAAAAAATCATGTAGGTAGTGGCAATATTATTTGAAAATGTGTTATTCAAGATTTCTTTACTTGTGCTGGTGCATTACCTATGTTAGGAGCATCTATTCTTAATAAAACAAACAGCCTCACGGTTGCAATAACTTTGCTCATTATTGAACTTGAAATATAATTTGTTCATATGCATCCTTGCATACAGAGGATTTTTGTAGAGTTTTCTAATATTCAACATTTTTTTGTTAAATGTGCCGCTACTATATTCCTAGCTCACGAGTTTAGATTCATCATGAAAGAAGCTAGCGAAATTTTGCTGATTAGAAAATAAATGGTGGTTGCCCCCCATAGAGGAGATCCTTTTTTATCAAGAGGAAATAATGATATTGCAATCTCCCAATTATGTTGCCTAGTAATGAAAATTTTAGGAAAGGGGTTCCTACCCAAGTTTTGTTTGATAAGATTTCTGAACTTAATGATAATTTAGCTATACAAAACAATGGTTTAGGGTTCGCTTTGAGAGATAGGCTTATGACTTTTCATTAAAGGAACGCTTATAATGATAAGTTGGTTATAGAATATTGGGGACCGAAGGAGGAACCTATTCCTCCCAAACTTGATCTTAGGGATCCTTATCCCATTAAATTTAGCCCTTTGATTATTTTTGATTACCACAAAGGAAACTTGCTGCTGAGAGAAGGGAGTATGAGATGAGCATGGATGATCTCCCTTACTATTATGACAATACCTATAACATTGCTTTATGTGTAGAGAATAGCGTTAAACAATACCGCTTGTTGGGACGCAACCCAATTTTATTTTGGTTTTTACTTTTTTCTTGTTGTTCTTGAATAAATCTATCATCTATCCTCTAGTTACATGTGTTTTCATGTTTTAATTTAGTGTTTGTGCCAAGTAAGACCTTCGGGATGACTTCGAAGATAGTAGATTGGTTTTTTTCTGGAAAACAGAAACTTTTGCGTCCAGTGTCAGAATTGTTTCTAGTAAAACACATATCATGTGGTGAATAAAAATATAGCTCCGAGTATAGTTACCGATGGATGAAGACAAAAGAGGGGATGACTTCCCGGGGCATCCCCAAGCTTAGGCTTTTGGTTGTCCTTGAATTTTACATATGGGTGCCATGGGCATCCCCAAGCTTAGGATCTTGCCACTCTTTGTTCCATAGTCCATCAAAGCAATACTCAAAACTTGAAAACTTCACAACACAAAACTTAGACAAAAATCTCGTGAGCTCCGTTAGTATAAGAAAGCAAACCACTACTCAAAGGTACTGCAATGCATTCATTCTTTGTTTATATTGGTGTTAAAACTGTTGTATTCCAACTTATCTATGGTGCATACTTCCCAATATTACTCATAGATGCATTGAAATAAGCAAACAACACACGAAGAACAGAATTTGTCAAAAAAAAGAACAGTCTGTAGTAATATGTAGCTTTCGCATACTTCTGTAACTCCAAAAAATTCAAAATAAATTGGTAAACGTGAGGAATTTTTCTATTAATCGTGTGCAAAAAGATTCAACTAAATAGCACGCTCCAGTAAAGTCTGACGACCATTCTAGCGAGCGCTAACGATTCTGTTTTTCACAGCAAGATCACATAAACTTCACACAAGTCTTCCCAAAGGTTCTACTTGGCACAAACACTTATTAAAACATAAAACCAGATCTAAACAGAAGCTAGATGCAATATTTATTCCTAAACAGAAGCAAAACAAAGAAACTAAAAGAAAGTTGGGTTGTCGCGCAACAAGCGCTATCGTTTATTGCCCCTAACTAGGCATGATGATTTCAATGATGCTCGCATAAAAGATAAGGGGTTGGCACACGTTTTTGTCTTGACTCTTTGGTAGAAACTTTGGGGAACTCTTTGAAGTTCTTTGTGTTGGTTGAATAGATGAATCTGAGATTGTGTGATGCATATCATATAATCATGCCCACGGATACTAGAGGTGACAATGGAGTATCTAGGTGACATTAGGGTTTTGGTTGATTTGTATCTTAAGGTGTTATTCTAGTATGAACTCTAAGATAGATCGAACGGAAAGAATTGCTTTGTGCTATTTTACTATGGACTCTTGAATAGGTCGATCAGAAAGAATAAATTTGAGGTGGTTTCATACCCTACAATAATCTCTTCGTTTGTTCTCTGCTATTAGTAACTTTGGAGTGACTCTTTGTTGCATGTTGAGGGAATGATATATGATCTAATTATGTTATCCTTGTTGAGAGAACTTGCACTAGTGAAAGTATGAACCCTAGGCCTTTTTTCCTAGCATTGCAATACCGTTTATGCTCACTTTTAGCACTTGCTACCTTGCTGTTTTTATATTTTCATATTACAAAAACCTATATCTACCTTCCATATTGCACTTGTATCACCATCTCTTAGCCGAACTAGTGCACCTACACAATTTACCATTGTATTGGGTGTGTTGGGGATACAAGAGACTCTTTGTTATTTGGTTGCAGGGTTGTTTGAGAGACACCATCTTCATCCTACGCCTCCCATAGATTGATAAACCTTAGGTCATCCACTTGAGGGAAATTTGCTACTGTCCTACAAACCTCTGCACTTGGAGGCCCAACAACGTCTACAAGAAGAAGGTTGCGTAGTAGACATCAAGTTAATTTCTGGTGCCATTGCCGGGGAGGTGAGTGCTTGAAGGTATATCTTTAGATCTTGCAATTGAATCCTTTAGTTTCTTGTTTTATCACTAGTTTAGTTTATAAAAGAAAACTACAAAATGGAATTGAGGTTGCCTCATATGCTTCATCTTTTTAATATCTTTCATGAAACTGATGGGAAGGAAAATTGTGCTCAATTACTAGAAGAAGAATTACACAGAATGCTTAGCATAAAATATGTGAAAAATGATCATGATTGCAATGTTGTTAGTGTGAATTCTTTGAATACCCATGATGCTAATGATATGCAAAGCCACAAGCTTGGGGATGCTATGTTTGATGAAGATGATATGTTTAGTCCCCCAAGTTTTCATGAGCAAATTTATTATGATGAAAGCATGCCTCCTATTTACGATGATTATTGTGATGACACGTATGCTATAAAGAATAAATATAACCATGAAACTTCATGATTTTAATTTTCAATTGGATTATGCTTCACATGATAGTTTTGTCGAATTTGCTCCTCCCACTACTATGAATGAGAAGAATTTTGCTTATGATGGGAGTAGTAAAATTTCTATGTTGATGGATCAAGAAAAGAATGCTTTATGTGATGTTTATATGGTTGAATTCATTCATGATGATACTGAAAATTATTATGAGAGAGGAACTTATGTTTCTACCTATTGCAATAATATCAAGTTTCCTCTCTATATGTTGAAAGTTTTGAAGCTATGCTTGTTTTCCCTTCCTATGCTAGTTGATTCTCGTCCTCACAAGTTATTTACTCACAAAATCCATATGCATAGGAAGTGTGTTAGACTTAAATGTGCTACTCTATTCTTCATGACACTCTCTTTATGTTTCAATTCTTATCTTTTATGTGAGCATCATTGAAATCATCATGCCTAGCTAAAAGGCATTAAAGAAAAGAGCTTGTTGGGAGACGACCCAATATTTACCCTTACTGTTTTTGTGTGTTAACATGATTAAGCTACTGTAGTAATCATGTTTTATAGCTTTTGTTTCAATAAAGTGCCAAGTAGAACCTTTGGGAAGACTTGGGTGAATGTTAATGTGATCTTGGTGTAAAAAACAGAAACTTTGCGCTCACGAGATTAGCTGCCTTTTTTTTACTGGAGAGAGATTTTAAGTTGATTATTTTTGCATAAGATTAATAGACAAATTCCTCACATCGACCAATTTATTTCAGAATTTTAGAGTTACAGAAGTATTCGAAAGTTACAGATTGCTACAAACTGTTCTGTTTTTGACAGATTCTGTTTTTCATGTGTTGTTTGCTTATTTCGATGAATCTATGAGTAGTATCAGATGGTATGAACCATAGAGAAGTTGGAATACAGTATATATTACAACAATATGAATTTAAATGAGTTCACAATAGTACCTAAGTGGTGGTTTTATTTTCTTATACTAATGGAGCTTGCGAGTTTTCTGTTGAGTTTTGTGTTGTGATGTTTTCAAGTTTTGGGTAAAGATGCGATGGACTATGGAATAAGGAGTGGCAAGAGCCTAAGCTTGGGAATGCCCAGGGCACCCCAAGGTAATATTCAAGGACAACCAAAAGCCTAAGCTTGGGGATGCCCCGGAAGGCATCCCCTCTTTTGTATTCGTTCATCGGTAACTTTACTTGATGCTATATTTGTATTCACCACATGATATGTGTTTTGCTTGGAGCGTCAATTTTGTTTTATTTTGTTTTGCTTGCTGTTTGAATAATATCCCAAGATCTGAAGTTCTTAAATGTTAGAGAGTATTGACACAGTTACATAATTTCAACTACTCATTGATCTTCACTTATATCTTTTGGAGTAGTTTGTCATTTGCTCTGGTGCTTCACTTATATCTTGTTAGAGCACTACGGTGGTTTTATTTTGAAGAAATAGATGAACTCTCATTCTTAACTTATATTATTTTGTGAGTCTTTTAGAACAGCCTGGTAATTTTCTTAGGTTATGAATTTAGTCCTAATATGATGGGCATCCAAGAGGGATATGACAAAAACTATCATATAAAGTGCATTGAATACTATGAGACGTTTGATGCTTGATGATTGTTTTGAGATATGAGGATGGTGATATTAGAGTCATGCTAGTAGAGTAGTTGTGAATTTGAGTAATACTTGTGTTGAAGTTTGTGATTCCCGTAGCATGCACGTATGGTTAACCGTTATGTGATGAAGTTGGAGCATGATTTATTCATTGATTGTCATCCTTTGTGTGGAGGCCGGGATTGCGCGATGGTTAACTCCTACCAACGCTTCCCCTAGGAGCATGCGTTGAATACCTTGTTTTGATGAATTGTAGATTTTTGCAATAAGTATATGAGTTCTTTATGACTAATGTTGAGTCCATGGATTATACGCACTCTCACCCTTCCACTATTGCTAGCCTCTTTGTACTGCGCAACTTTCGCCGGTACCATTCACCCACCATATATCTTCCTCAAAACAGCCACCATACCTACCTATTATGGCATTTCCATAGCCATTCCGAGATGTATTGCCATGCAACTTTCCACCATTCCGTTTATTATGACACGCTCCATCATTGTCATATTGCCTTGCATGATCATGTTGTTGACATCGTATTTGTGGCAAAGCCACAATTCATAATTTTTTCATACATGTCCCTCTTGATTCATTGCACATCCCGATACACCGCCCGAGGCACTCATATAGTGTCATATTTTGTTCTAGTATCGAGTTGTAAATAAATAGAAGTGTGATGATCATCATTATTAGAGCATTGTCTCGAAAAAAAGGCCAAAAAAAGGAAGGCCCAAAAAAATAAAAAATAAATAAAAGGGGACAATGCTACTATCTTTTTTCCACACTTGTGCTTCAAAGTAGCACCATGATCTTTATAATAAATAGTCTCTTATTTTGTCACTTTCATATACTAGTGGGAATTTTCATTATAGAACTTGGCTTGTATATTCCAATGATGGGCATCTCCGTAGACCATTGATACGCCTAGTTGATGTGAGACCATCTTCCTCTTTTGTCTTCTCCACAACCACCACTGTATTCCACCTATAGTGCTATATCCATGGCTCACGCTATTGTATTGCGTGAAAGTTGAAAAAGTTTGAAAAAATTTAAGTATGAAACAATTGCTTGGCTGAAACCGGGGTTGTGCATGATTTAAATATTTTGTGTGATGAAGATAGAGCATAGCCAGACTATATGATTTTGTAGGGATAGCTTTCTTTGGCCATGTTATTTTGAGAAGACATAGTTGCTTTGTTAGTATGCTTGAAGTATTATTATTCTTATGTCAATATTAAACTTTTGTCTTGAATTTTTCAAATATGAACATTCATGCCACAATAAAGAAAATTACATTGAGAATTATGTTAGGTAGCATTCCACATCAAAAATTCTGTTTTTTTCATTTACCTACTCGACGACGAGCAGGAATTCAGCTTGGGGATGCTTGATACGTCTCCAACGTATCTATAATTTTTGATTGTTCCGTGCTATTATATTATCCATCTAGGATGTTTCATATGCATTTATATTCTATGATTTTTGGGACTAACCTACTAACCTAGAGGCCAGTGCCAGTTTTTGTTTTTTTCCTTATTTTTGAGTTTTACAGAAAAGGAATACCAAACGGAGTACAATTGACGTGCCAATTTTTGATGTTTTTTATTGACCAAAAGAAGCCCCCAGGGTAAAAGAGTTGGGCCAAAAGAGTCCCGGGCTGCCCACGAGGGTGGGAGCTGCACCCACCCCCCTGGGCGCACCCCCTATCTCGTGGACAGCTCGGAGACCCCCTGACTTGTGCCCTACGCCAAAAAATCCTATGAATACCCAAACCTCCAGATAATAACCTAGATCGGGAGTTCCGCCACCACAAGCCTCTGTAGCCACCGAAAACCAATCTAGACCCGTTCTGGCACCCTGTCGGAGGGGTGAATCCCTCTCCGGTGGCCATCTTCATCATCCCGACGCTCTCCAAGACGAGGAGGGAGTAGTTCACCCTCGAGGCTGAGGGTATGTACCTGTAGCTATGTGTTTGATCTCTCTGTCTCTCGTTCTCTTGAGATGGCACGATCTTGATGTATCGCGAGCTTTGCTACTATAGTTGGATCTTATGATGTTTCTCCCCCTCTACCTTCTTGTAATGGATGAGTTTTCCCTTTGAAGTTATCTTATCGGATTGAGTCTTGAAGGAGTTGAGAACACTTGATGTATGTCTTGCGTGGGATACTCGTGGTGACAATGGGGTATTATATTGATTCACTTGATGTATGTTTTGGTGATCAACTTGCGAGTTCCGTGACCTTGGGAATCTATGCATAGGGGTTGGCACACGTTTTCGTCTTGACTCTCCGGTAGAAACTTTGGGGCACTCTTTGAAATTCTTTGTGTTGGTTGAATAGATAAATCTGAGATTGTGTGATGCATATCATATAATCATGCCCATGGATACTTGAGGTGACAATGGAGTATCTAGGTGACATTAGGGTTTTAGTTGATTTGTATCTTAAGGTAGATCGAACGGAAATAATAGCTTCGTGCTATTTTACTACGGACTCTTGAATAGATCGACCAGAAAGAATAAATTTGAGGTGGTTTCTTACCCTAAAATAACCTCTTCATTTGTTCTCCGCTATTAGTGACTTTGGAGTGACTCTTTGTTGCATGTTGAGGGAATGTTATATGATCTAATTATGTTATCCTTGTTGAGAGAACTTGCACTAGTGAAAGTATCAACCCTAGGCCTTGTTTCCTAGCATTGCAATACCGTTTATGCTCACTTTTACCACTCGCTACCTTGCTGTATTTATATTTTCATATTACAAAAACTTATATCTACCTTCCATATTGCACTTGTATCACCATCTCTTCGCCGAACTAGTGCACCTATACAATTTACCATTGTATTGGGTGTGTTGGGGACACAAGAGACTCTTTGTTATTTGGTTACAGGGTTGTTTTAGAGAGACCATCTTCATGCTACGCCTCCCACGGATTGATAAACCTTAGGTCATCCACTTGAGGGAAATTTGCTACTGTCGTACAAACCACTGCACTTGGAGGCCCAAAAAACTCTACAAGAAGAAGGTTTCATAGTAGACATCATCCCCATTGGACATTCTACCTCTACCACTACAAGAGCACGGAAACATGGATGCAAGTGACCGAGCAAGCTATATCAAAAAGATGCATGAAGATACAAGGCACACCATTGAGTGTCAAGTTGAACGACACGCGTACAAGATCAACGTCAACAAGCACCCCATGGTATTCAACATTGGAGATCTTGTGTGGCTATACCTTCGCA
>LR738712.1:331829827-331902056 GCA_902687465.1 Secale cereale
CCCCCCCCCCGAGCGCAAGTCCAAGTTACTTCCATGAGTCAACAGACCTTTCAAGGTGCTCGCACACTCCAACAAAAGTGCCTACAAGATCGATATTCGACGTGAGAAGTACACCATGAGCGATACTTTTTTTTCGAGGAAAGGCATACGCCCAACTTTATAAATAAAGCCATAAGGCAAGTAGCAACCACATTACAGTTCGCATCACATCACCAACCAAACCCCAACCACGGGTCAAACGAAAGAGAAGACAGTGAGGTACATGGCTCCCTCGCCAGTACTCGGCACGCAGGCCGGATAAGTACAGCCCAAATTAAACTAGTTTGTCGAACCCAAAAGAAAAAAATCTAAGCTTCCTGCTCATGTCTGGATAAATGGGAAGACGAAGCCCGAACTTTGGAGATCAACACAGAGAGCGCTTCCTGGTAGTCGGCCTTAGTCAATGATTTCCACTGCTGCAAGAGAGCACACGATTTAAATAAGCAATCCGCAGGTTTAGCTGGAAACACATGCTCAATAGTAAGTTTGTTCCTAGTCGTCCAAAGGGACCAGCAGAGAGCACCCAGGCCCACCCAAAAGACACACCTGGATACCCCAGACAGGTTACTTGCGAAGATACGCAGCTCGGCAAAGGAGGCAGGGGCCCATGGAACGAGAAGACATTCTCTCACAAAACTCCAAATGAGCTTAGCCAAGACACAGTGGAAAAAAATATGCTCCGTATCCTCCAAGGCACCACACAAAGCACAAAATTGGGAACCCAGCCCATTTCTCTTGCGAATCTGATCAGCCAAAGGCAGCAGGCCTCTAAAGGCTTGCCATAAGAAAATCTTAATCTTAGGGGGAATCCGAGCCTTCCAAATCTGGGAGAAACGATTAGTAGGAGTGCCGCCAAGAAGCTTAGGATATAGCAACTTAACAGAAAAGCGCCCAGAGGGAGAAAGTGGCCAAACCATTGAATCCATGTTCATCGAGAGCATTGGGAAGAAGGCAGTAAGGCGTTGCCAGTCTTCAAACTCTTCAGGCGACAAGGATCGATGTAAGGCCAGGTTCCACCCATGGGAAGCCAACTCCGCAATAGAAATATTCGTGTCCGGTCAATAGGAAGATAATGTGGGGAAGGTCACAGAGAGGGGTGAGTCTCCACACCACCAGTCAAGCCAAAACCTAATAGAGGAACCATCCCCAACTACAAACTTAACAAAAGACTGGAAAACAGGCCTAACTTTAACCAAGGACTTCCAAAACTGAGAACCACCATGAGAGTTAGCAAACATCGGGCTCGAGGAAGGGAAATATTTAGCCTTAAGAATAGACGGCCAGAGGGGCTGGTCCTCAGCACTCATAATCTTCCACTGCCATTTGGTCAACAAGCATTGGTTCATGATGGAAGTATTAATAATTCGCACCCCCAAGGTTTTTGGGCCTACACATTAGCTTCCACTTAACAAAATGATATTTACGACGGTTATCAGCAGCATTCCAGTAGAACGCCCCACGGTGTTTATCAAAACCAGCATGTGTCCCACCCGATAATAGATAGAAGCCCATCACGAACATGGGAAGGGAAGATAGACAAGCATTAATCAAAGCCACTTTACCCGCATTGGTATTAGACCCCCCCCCCAAGGAAGCACCCTGCTGCCCACCTTGGTTACCACCGGGGCAAAATATTTCGCGTGAAGCACGTCCGGGGATATGGGAAGGCCCAGGTATCTGAACGGAAAAAATCCTAGCTTACTGTTAAGAAAATATGCCACTCGCACAGCTTCAGATTCGTCCACACCAGTAACAATAACTTCGCTCTTGGAAAAGTTGATCTTAAGGCCCGACATCGCTTTGAAGTAAAGGAGATTGAATTTGAGACTGGCGAGGCACGCATCATTCAGCTCAACCATGATGATAGTGTCATCCGCATACTAAAGGTGGGTCAACCCTTCGGGGATAAGATTAGAACTGACCGGAGAGACGTGACCATGAGAAGCTGCCCTAGAAAGCAAACGAGCTAAAGTATCCGCTACGAAGTTGAACAAAATGGGCGAGGCAGGGTCACCTTGCCGAAGGCCCCTACCATTGGCAAAAAACTTACTAACCTGACCATTAACAAAGATAGCAATATGGCCTCCCGAGACCAGCTGCATGATTTTATGAACAAAGTGCCCCTCAAACCCCTTAGCCAACAAGACCCTTCGCGAAAAAGGCCAGCTCACCGAGTCGTAAGCCTTCTCAAAATCGATCTTAAGGATCACGGCTTTAGACTTACGAATCTTAAGGTCATGCACAATTTCATGTAAGCACAGAACCCCATCCAAGATGAAACAACCTTTAATAAAGGCCGACTGAAAAGGATTAATGGTACAATGGGCAATGGGAGAGAGGCGCGTGGTGAGCCCTTTGGCAGGAAATTTTGCGAAATTATTGATGAGGGCAATAGGTCTAAACTGTGAGATCAGGTCAGCTCCTTTCACTTTACGAATGATAGAAATGATATCGTAATTCAGACGAGAAATATCCACCACCCCCAACCAGAAACCTGAGATGATCTTGCAAACGAGAACCCGCAACTGCGGCCAGAATTTCTTAAACTAGGGAATCAAAAAACCATCAGGCCCAGAGGCAGCATTCGAATTAGCCGAACTAATCACCTGCCAAATCTCCTCATCGGATAAAGGAACCATCAGGTCCAAGTTTTCATCAGGAGAAATCTTACTACCCGCATCCCAGAAGTCAGAGGAGAAGGAAAGCCCGGGATCCGGCTTGGAACCGAGGAGATTGGAGTAGAACCCAACAATGTGGTTCAAAATGAGAGACTGGTCTGAGGGCCTGACGCCATCAATAATAAGACTATCAATGAAACATCTCCGGTGTCTAACATTGGCGATCGCAAAGAAATAAGTCGTCATAGCATCACCCTTCAAGGTCCAATTAAGAGAGCCGCGTTGACGCCAATAAATTTCCGACTGCTGATGCAACATCATCAATGCATCTTCTAGGGAGTAACGAGTGGCTCATTGAGAAGCAGAGAGACAGACAAGTCCGCAGAGTGGTCCAGATCCCGGAGTTGGGATTCAAGGGCCTCTTTATCCCTATGCTGATCGGCGGCCCTGTTGCGAGACCATCCCCTTAAGAATTTACGAAGCTCATAAGACACCTTATGCCAGTCATCCATGGGGCCAAAGGAACGTTGAGGGGAAATAAGAAGATTAGAAATCTTAGAAGCCATCATCTCACAGAATCCATACACTACAAGCCAGGAAGCATCAAACTGGAAGCCGGAAGGCGACACAAAAGAGTTCATGCCCGCATCCACGATGAGGGGAACATGATCGGAGCCAACCGCATGCCTAGCTTTCAGTGCTGCACGAGGGAAAAGTGAATCCCACCTATCGCAGACAAAGACCCGATCCAGCACCGACCGGACAGGAGAAGACGTATAATTAGACCAGGTGAACCGTGCCCCACCCTAGGGAGCTCACGAAGCACGCAATTACTAATGAACTCATTAAAGGCATTGGCAAGGGCCAGGAGAAATTAGGGCTATTTTTATCCGCAGGGGAATGCAACAGGTTGAAATCACCACCAATTAATAGAGGAACGTTACACGATTCAATCATAATAGAAAGCTCATCCAGAAATAGAGGAGCGAGAGAGTGATCAGCAGGGCCGTAGACCACCATAAATTCCCATAATGTGTTTAGCTGACGATGATGAACCACACAACTAGCACAAAAGATGCCATGACCGAAGGTAATTGTCAGGACCCCGATCCTAAGTCACACAGGTGTAGCCTGTAACACATCATATCCCTTTGCGGCCTCACGCACGGTATCCCCACGGGTGCCACCTTACCTGGCACGGGACCGTTTGCGCATTTTGGCACACGTATATGATAGTGTCTCTAGCATCCATATGACAGAGAACCCGGGCCGACATGACTAATTATAAACCAAAAGTGGCACTAAATTACAGAGACATGCATACATGACCCAGCAACGAACGTGTCGGTCATCAACGTATGAACCCAAGTCGTAGCAAGCTACAAGGACTTAAAGGAACAACGCGTGACATTTTCCCTAAGGGACAGACACAAGAACGAAGAAGGACACATGCCGGCCAACCTAAGTGTTTCGGAGCAGTAGCAAGCTACCAAGGCTCAGTGGAAGCACTAGGAGACATTTCCCTGTAATATAGGCTACCAAGGGTAAACAACTAGGTGTCGGATCCCACACATAGCAATACACATTACACGTACGCATAACATGCAAGTATGTGTTGTACAACATGGCATCACAACGTAACTCAACAACTCATATAAATAAAGGCCCAGGAGAGCCAGTGTAGCATTTATTACAAACAGAGGTCACATGACCCAACATACAGAGCATACAGGCAACGGAAGCATAACATGTCTGAGTACAGACAACTACAAATGAAAAAGGCTGAGAAGCCTGACTATCTACAAGACCCTCCCAAGGGTACAAGATCGTAGCTGAGGTAACAAGCTAAACGTCGAAGTCCACGCGGAACCACTAGTGAGACTGGAGTCTCTCTGCAAAACATAAATTAAGTAAACGTGAGTACAAAGGTACTCAGCAAGACTTACATCAGAACTAGCTACATATGCATTAGTATCAACAAAGGGGTGGTGGAGTTTGACTGCTGCAAGCCAGCTTTGACTCGGTGGCTATCCTGAACTACGACTTCAAGTAACTCTTTTGAGGTGGCGCACACGAGTCCACATATTCACCAACCAATACACCACTATGGATCCGCTCCCATCTCCCTACTAGAAAGCCATCCATAGCACTCATGCTTATCTTGCGCGTTTTAGAGTATCCACTTTCACTTGTCTATGAACTGTTATAGGCAACCCAGAAGTCCATTACCGCGGACACGGCTATTCAAATAGATCATATATAACCCTGCAGGGGTGTACTTCTTCACACACGCTCTCACCACTTACCGCCGTTTACATGACATGTACTCGGGAACCTTCAAGCGGAAGCCCAGCGAGGGTGTCGGCCACAGCCTACCTAAACACTCAAGTCTCTAGTCCAGGTTTATCGCCTATTCAGGTTCCATCCGCGGGGAGTCCGGCCGAGGTTTCCACATACGGCCCCGAACGATGTGTACAGGGTTCCGCGACACCAAATGGGCGCCCAGCATACCCGGCCACGTGCCTACCGCATCACAGCCCACCCCTCCGGTCAGCACAGCGCACGGCCTCCAGCATACTACAAACACCAGAAATTACTTGCAACTCCTTGACAGAGGACAAGGGTGATTAAGAAGCCGAGAGAGCTTGGAGCGCCCGGAGCCCAATGCGTGGTAGTAACTGTTCATGGATCAACCAACACAGAACTCAGTTCCAAAGGACGGCTGCAATGAGACAACCCACCATGTACTCCTACATGGCCTCTCATCGCCACCTTTACGAAATTGTGTTCACACACTTAGCTCACACACATTAGGACATGTTCATCACCATTCCAGTTCATCCCCGATGAATCAGATCTGACACAACTCTAAGCAATAGCAGGCATAACCAGAAAGCATGAATGAGTAGGCACAACATGGCTCAAACAACTCCTACTCATACTAGTGGGTTTCAACTATTTACTGTGGCAATGACAGGTCATGCAGTGGAAAGGGGTTCAACTACCGCAGCAGGTAACAGTTGAAGCGTTGTTGTCCTAATGTAGTAAAGAGAGCAAGAGCGAGAGAGTGGGATTGTATCGGAATGCTCAATGGGGTTTTGCTTGCCTGGCACTTCTGAAGATAGTAATAGTTCTTCATCGGTGTCATCGAACTCATCGCCGGAACGTCGTCTACTGAGAGGGGACAAATACCGGCAACAAAGAAGGAACACAATCAATGCAATGCAACAATATGATGCATGATCATGACATGACAATATGCTGTGGATTGAGCTAATGCAACTAGCAACACAATTAAATGAAGTTGGTTTGAACCCAAGGTTCAAATTCAAACTCCACATGTGGTTATTTAATTATCATTTAATTTATTTGACCTGATCAGCAGCTTTAACTTGTTCAAACATGCATGAAAATGCCATAAACAGATTCCTCATATTTTTCTGATCATTTTTCATATATAAATTATTTTCATCTGAGCTACGGTTGATTTTATATGATTTTTAGAAGTTTAAACTAATTTCTGAAATAAATAAATCATTTCTGATTTATTTATAATTCCATGAAGGCTTTATGACGTCATAGTGACATCATCACTACGTCAGCAAGTCAAAGGCGCCAGCCCAGGTCAAACCTACGGCTGGGACCCACATGTCAGTGGCACAGCCAGTTAATAAAAACTGTTAGTGCTAACTAGCTAACTAAACTACCTAACCCAGAGGCTGGGCCCATAGGTCAGTGACTAACCTAACTAACTAAATTAATTAGCATTTAACTTAACTAACCTAGCTAATTAGGGGGGTTGGACCCACACGTCAGTGACCCACGGAGTCAAACTGGGTCAACCCGGGTCAAACTCGCCGGAGTTGACCCGTGGCTCGTCGCTCGCGGAGCCAGAGACGGCGGAGGGCGTCGGGATTGCACCTCCGGCATCCAAACCAACGACGGAGACCATCTACGTAACGAGGAGGCTCGGCCGCATCGACTAGTGCCATCGGTTTCACCGGAGGTGGCCCGGAACAACGGCGGCGTCCATTCCCGCGGTGGCCGGAGTTCGGGCGAGGTTGGAAGAGGTGCTGTGGGGCACGGCGGGGCGAACGGCTGGGTGCTACGGCCTCCTGGTGAAGCACTGAGTGCGGTGACATGCTCAGATTTGAGCGTGCGTGGCTGTGGCCACGACGGCGGCATCGCCGGCGGCGGTGAACACACGGTCACGGAGGGGATTGGGGCTAAAGCACGCGCAGGAGTGAGGGGACAGGGGGGAAGAAGGAGGGGCTCACGGCGAACTCGCAGAGCAGACAAACGGGCTCGGGGAGGCACGGGCGGCGTCGTGGCATCTTCGGCGATCTCGGCGGCCGAAGGAGGAAGAAGAGGTCGGGGACGAAGCTGTAGGGCTCCCGTGGTCGCATGGGTCGACGGCGAGGATGAGGGAGGCACGGCGGAGCTCAGGGGCGCGTCGGAGAGGCGAGGGGTGGCGGTGGACGCAGCTGCGGCCGCGGCGTGCTCACGGGCGCGTCGGCCATGGCTCTGGAGAGACGAGGGATGGAGAAAGGGGAGAGTGAGAGGTCAGGGGGGTTCCAGACGTCTGCCCCAGTTCGTTTGTGGCGTCGCGCTGGCCAGGGGAGGGCCAGGCAGGCAGCTGCGTGCCGGCGCGCGCGAGCGCCGTGCTCGGTCCTGCCTCTGCCAGTAGGCAGAGGTTGAAGACAGGTATGCCCCTGGTGGGCTGGGCTGCTTCTGCAGGGTAAGGCCCAGGTAGCTCCTTCTCTCTCTCTGCTTTTCTAAAACTTTTCTATTTCCTTTTCTATTTTGTTTTATGTGTTTTGATTTAGTTTAGGCACTAAACCATTTTTATAGATGCTGAAAATTATTGTGGATGTTAACTGAGTTATTCCAGAGACCCACAATAATTTTCAAAACATTTGGAGCTATAAAATTATTTATAGATTCTATTTGCTCCAATTCAAATACAATATACATTAATTAAAAAATCCAGAATGGCCTAAAAATAGTTGCACCATTTTTGGCAGAGGTTTTCACCTTTATCAAAAATCATGAACATTTTCAAAGGCATTTTGGGTTCATTGAAAAATATTTTAATTTGAACCTAGTTGGTTTCATCTGGTGCTAGGGTTTAGTCATCCCCATTTCAGGTTTCTGTGAAAAGTAAACATGATGCAACACCAGATGCTAGAACTGGACAGTAACAGAAGCTAGGGATGTGACAACTCACCCCCACTAAACAAGAATCTCGTCCTGAGATTCAAGTGTAGGGTAAGATGAAGGGGGGACGCAAACTAACACAATCTTCATGATCCAACTGTCCTTCATATGAATGTTGATTGCTTGCATTATGTGGATCCTGACATCCTTGCTTTCAAGGTCTTTGTCCAACACGAGGACGATGAAAGAACTCTACAAAATTGATCTCCATAAATATTGACCAACTCAATATCAACTCATGGAGTGAGACATTGAGACATCTCTGGAGCTAAGACACGGAATACACATCCAGGGGGATGGAGTGAAACAAGCGATGAAGGTTCACCTAGTGGCAATAATTCCACACCTAAGAAGATGGTGATCGATACCACCAGACGGGGCACCTTAGGAAAAGTGACTCGTAGAATTATCCCCTTAAGTGGCAAAAAGAATTACTTTTGATATAGAGATCATTGAAATTCCCTATACCAGCTTAGGCAAACACAATCGATCTTTTGACGGAGTCCGAAGGAATGACATTCTCGGGCCAGAATGGATGATGTGGACTACCTTGTTGAAGACAACACAAGGGATGATTTTACTTATCATCGGAAATGGATGGGACCCATGGCAAGTCCACTTCTGAAGAAAATCCTGAACAGCAGTGGCTGAGAAGGGCAACCCAGGGAAAATTGGCACATTGGCGGTGCAAGCTGGGAACAAAATGCAAATGCTGGGAATGATTCTGGTAACTGGGGTGAATCCCAACAGTAGAGAGTAAATCTACTCCTTGAGAGGTTATATCATAACCAAGAACACTGGGAGCAATCCTGGTTAGTGTCGATGATAACACCTAGTGCTTGTGCATGCTCTCAAGAACTTGAGCATTCCCATATTCATCAAGCTTTTACCAATATCTGTGTCAAGGATTCTGGCAACACCACATACTACCATGATGAATAATGATGGATGGTGCAGATGGACAGGAAGATAACACTTTCTCAGATTTCGCCTTAGCGGAATCAAAGGCAAAATCTGGATGATCGACCGGGAGACATTTAGCACTCCGCTTCTAATGGTCTCCTTGATGTGCTAGCGCAACCCATTTATTAACATGGTTTGGTACCTAGAACGTCAAGTAAAAGATCGGACTGCAGTAGCACAATATCCATAAGGATCAACTAGGGGGTAAATCCTATGAAATCCTTATGGGGAGGTGGCCAACTTCTTCCATCAAGATACTACAACAATAGGTCTTCCGACTAGGTGTGTTGGCCACGACATCCACTTTACCGGTTATCGAGAGACCAAATATTATAGTTCCTGGAAAAATGCCCCAACCATTATATCTACCTGAGATTCAGATCTGGTTGGTGTCAGGATATTCCAGACTCATCGAGTCTAGGAAGAAAAATGAAAGTTTGCAACCCCAATCGATGAGACAACGTTGCGAAATTCTCGGGATTGAACTACGATAGCAAGCTCCAAAACATGAGCTGGTTCTGCTACAAACCTGTGAACACGTTGCCTAGGACAAGCATGACCACGTAGTAGTCTTATGATAAAACACCACCGAGTTCTAGTTGGGAACCATTGTCTAGGATATCGAAGTCCTTACATAAGTCATATGATTAGCTCTTATTATGGAACTTCTTCTCCTTGAACAAATCAATCAGTGGCTTGGTGTGCTAGGCATATATACGGAATGAAGATGATCAGTCTATCAGACCAAGGAATACTTCGCACGTATGCATGACTGAATTGGGATGATTCCATAGGAGGTAAAAACAAGCTTTCTCAAATTCACGGCGGCAACTTGCACCTAATGCACGTGAACTGGGAGAAAGTCACTTCTTGCACCAACATATACCTCATGAACGGGACGCGAAGGCAATGCTTACAAAGTTTCCAACACTAGCTTAATGTCCTACAAGATCACGGAGGAGATAAGGATGTTTGTTGATGGGCTCAACAATAATCCATCCAGGTTTCCATATAGATGGAATTCCATGACAATGTGAACAAAGTGATAGCATTGGTCAGACCAAAAGATATAACGGTGTATGCTCGAGGGATCAACCACGAGTAAGACAACATTAAGAACATCGTTGGTTCTGATTTGATTTGAGGATAGCCCACACTCAAATCAAAGTTTTGGCAAGACAATAGGTCCAACAACTGGTCACGAGGATCAATCGATGAAGATATCATATTTTCTCTAACACACACACAAAAGATATCCCTTGGAAGGAACTAGGTCAGGCAAGCTTTTATCTTCCAACTCTCCAAGTTGTCGTTTAGCTTAACCGACTAGCTCAGGGTATCCAACACAGATTCTTGGAGAAAGGGTGGTTTAGAGAGAAACCAGCTTGATCAGGGGCTCAACATAACGGTCAGGGAGCATCCTGGTAATACTTCCGAGAAGATATTTGGAAAATCACGGACCGCCGCTATCTTACTAAACTCGAGATCAATCTTGCTTTTCAGGGCAAGATGATATGATCAAGTGAGCGCGGGATTGACACAATCCTAACTCACTGATCAAGGAGTGCACCAGGAAAGATGGACTAGTAGCACGATCAATCTTAGAATGGTGATTCAATAGCCAACACGCTAAGAATGAGATTATTGTCCTTTAACTACCAAGCAACGAAGTTGCTAGGAGTATTGATTTCACACATCACAATTCACTTGTCAGCATTCCGGTTACAATAACACGGAGGCCGAGGAATAAATGATGATGGCGAGAAGTATCACCTTATCAAAAGTTCATAGGAGGTGGTGCAATTCCCATGACATTCTTGACATAAGGATGGTAATACTCCAAGATAGAACAGATTAGAAGATGTATTAGCATTCTCCATCTGCGAAGTACAACTTCTTTGACCCAATCCTGGATATGGATAAGGTACTTGATTTTGTTTCTCCTAGTCATTCCAGAATAGAATGGCTTGACGGACCAAAAGAGTAAAAGGCATCAATGAACACGAATGCACGACTACTCCTGACTATCAATTGATAGACTAAGGTCGGAATACAACTAAAAGGGAGACAACTCAAGAACATATAGCCTTTTGAGTTGTCGATGCATAGGTTAGCATGTCGAACTAGTTCAACATATTTCTTCCGGATAACCCATGCAGAAAGGTAGAACTGGCAGAGTCACAATATGAATGGAGTACTACTCAAGAGCACTCTGGTTGTCATTTTTTGGTTCAGAAGAACTTCTGCCAAGGATGGTTCATGGTATTGGAAGAACGATAACCACGGACCTCGAGGACTATCACAAGGTTACTAGTATCCTAAAGGGACGAGCAAATACTACCAACAGGAGATAAGTGGAGTGAGTCTTGGGTTCAAGAACCCAAGAATAGAATGCCTACCAACTAAATGGCATCACGGGATGCTTTTGAGAATAATGGCCAGAATCATCACACTGGGAATATAAAGCATTGCTGCATTACTGGGTGATTCTCGAAGACACCTAGGGTCATAATAATAACTCCAACACATGTGTCGAGGTATTGGAGTACCTCCACACACCGGCTAGTGTGATTAGTCTGGCCTAAAAGGACATCGGAAACAGGGAGGAAAGGTTTGCAAATGCATCAGATTATTTAGCAACCTGGGATGACTCGGACAGCATAACGACTGTAAATGCTCGAAAATACTTTTGAGTTCCAAGCAAAAGGGTAGCATAATCACTTAGCATCATAAAGTCAAGGTTCTGAGTCCAACAGTTGAACAAACTGAAGTAGTAGAAACTAAACTAAGGGTTGAATCCACCATTAACGTGATCCTGATAAATAGAATGAGAATCCTAGTTCTTAATCCCCGTAGAAGAAGAAGGTGACTCAGATCAGAAGGTCATGGGGTAAAGGAGTAAAAAGAGCCTTACGTTCCCTTCCACAATCAATTCCCTTATATAACTAAAGAATTTCTAGACACGACTTCGACCAGTTTGGCTTACTAATCCTACAGGCAGTCAGGCTCTGATACCAAAGCTGTCAGGACCCCGATCCTAAGTCACACAGGTCTAGCCTGTAACACATCATATCCCTTTGCGGCCTCACGCACGGTATCCCCACGGGTGCCACCTTACCTGGCCCGGGACCGTTTGCGCATTTTGGCACACGTATATGATAGTGTCTCTAGCATCCATATGACAGAGAACCCGGGCCAACATGACTAGTTATAAACCAAAAGTGGCACTAAATTACAGAGACAGGCATACATGACCCGGCAACGAACGTGTCGGTCATCAACGTATGAACCCAAGTCGTAGCAAGCTACAAGGAATTAAAGGAACAACGCGTGACATTTCCCCTAAGGGACAGACACAGGAACGAAGAAGGACACATGCCGGCCAACCTAAGTGTTTCAGAGCAGTAGCAAGCTACCAAGGCTCAGTGGAAGCACTAGGAGACATTTCCAAGTAATATAGGCTTCCAAGGGTAAACAACTAGGTGTCGGATCCCACACATAGCAATACACATTACAGTACGCATAACATGCAAGTATGTGTTGTACAACATGGCATCACAACGTAACTCAGCAAATCATATAAATAAAGGCCCAGAAGAGCCATCATAGCATTTATTACAAATAGAGGTCACATGTATAGAGCATACATGCAACGGAAGCATAACATGTCTAAGTACAGACAACTACAAATGAAAAAGGCTGAGAAGCCTGACTATCTACAAGACCCTCCCAAGGGTACAAATGAAAAAGGCTGAGGTAACAAGATAAACATCGAAGTCCACGCGGAACCACTAGTGAGACTGGAGTCTCTCTGCAAAACATAAATTAAGCAAACATGAGTACAAAAGTACTCAGCAAGACTTACATCAGAACTAGCTACATATGCATTAGTATCAACAAAGGGGTGGTGGAGTTTGACTGCAGCAAGCTAGCTTTGACTCGGTGGCTATCCTGAACTACGACTGCAAGTAACTCTTTTGAGGTGGTGCACACGAGTCCATATATTCACCAACCAATACACCACTATGGATCCGCTCCCGTCTCCCTACGAGAAGGCCATCCATAGCACTCACGCTTATCTTGCGTGTTTTAGAGTATCCACTTTCACTTGTCCATGAACTGTTATAGGCAACCCAGAAGTCCATTACCGCGCACACGGCTATTCGAATAGATCATATATAACCCTGCAGGGGTGTACTTCTTCACACACGCTCTCACCACTTACCGCCGTTTACACGACATGTACTCGGCAACCTTCAAGCGGAAGCCCAGCGAGGGTGTCAGCCACAGCCTACCTAAACACTCAAGTCTCTAGTCCACGTTTATCGCCTATTCAGGTTCCATCCGCAGGGAGTCCGGCCGAGGTTTCCACATACGGCCCCGAACGATGTGTACAGGGTTCCGCGACACCAAACGGGCGCCCGGCATACCCGGCCACGTGCCTACCGCATCACAACCCACCCCTCCGATCAGCGCTGCGCACGGCCTCTAGCATACTACAAACACCAGAAACTACTTGCAACTCCTGGACAGAGGACAAGGGTGATTAAGAAGCCGAGAGAGCTTCGAGCGCCCGGAGCCCAATGCGTGGTAGTAACTGTTCATGGATCAACCAACACAGAACTCAGTTCCTGAGGACGGCTGCAATGAGACAACCCACCATGTACTCCTACATGGCCTCGCATCGCTACCTTTACCAAATCGTGTTCACACACTTAGCTCACACACATTAGGACATGTTCATCACCATTCCAATTCATCCCCGATGAATCAGACCTGACACAACTCTAAGCAATAGCAAGCATAACCAGAAAGCATGAATGAGTAGGCACAACATGGCTCAAACAACTCCTACTCATACTAGTGGGTTTCAACTATTTACTGTGGCAATGACAGGTCATGCAGTGGAAAGGGGATCAACTACCGCAGCAGGTAACAATTGAAGCGTTGTTGTCCTAATGCAGTAAAGAGAGCAAGAGCGAGAGAGTGGGATTGTGTCGGAATGCTCAATGGGGTTTTGCTTGCCTGGCACTTCTGAAGATAGTAATAGTTCTTCATCGGTATCATCGAACTCATCGCCGGAACGTCGTCTACTGAGAGGGGACAAATACCGGCAATAGAGAAGGAACACGATCAATGCAATGCAACAATATGATGCATGATCATGACATGGCAATATGCTGTGGATTGAGCTAATCCAACTAGCAACACAATTAAATGAAGTTGGTTTGAACCCAAGGTTCAAATTCAAACTCCCCATGTGGTTATTTAATTATCATTTAATTGATTTGACCTGTTGAGCAGGTTTAACTTGTTCAAACATGCATGAAAATGCCATAAATAGATTCCTCATATTTTTCTGATCATTTTTCATATATAAATTATTTTCATCTGAGCTACGGTTGATTTTATATGATTTTCAGATGTTTTAACTAATTTCTGAAATAAATAAATCATTTCTGATTTATTTAAAATTCCAGAAAGGCTTTATGACGTCATAGTGACATCATCAATATGTCAGCAAGTCAAAGGCGCCAGCCCAGGTCAAACCTGACGGCTGGGACCCACATGTCAGTGGCACAGCCAGTTAATAAAAACTGTTAGTGCTAACTAGCTAACTAAACTAACTAATCCAGAGTCTGGGCCCATAGGTCAGTGAGTAACCTAACTAACTGGATTAATTAGCATTTAACTTAACTAACCTAGCTAATTAGGGGGGGTGGACCCACACGTCAGTGACCCAGGGGGTCAAACTAGGTCAACCCAGGTCAAACTCGCCGGAGTTGACCCGTGGCTCGTCGCCGGCGGAGCCAGAGACGGCGGAGGGCATCGGGATTGCACCTCCAGCGTCCAAACAAACGGCGGAGACCATCTACGTACCGAGAAGGCTCGGCCGCATCGACTAGTGCCATCGGTTTCGCCAGAGGTGGCCCGGAACAACGGCGGCGTCCATTCCCGCGGTGGCTGGAGTTCGGGCGAGGTTGGAAAAGGTGTTGTGGGGCATGGCGGGGCGAACGGCTGGGTGCTACGGCCTCCTGGTGAAGCACTGAGTGCGGTGACGTGCTCAGATTTGAGCGTGCGTTGCTGTGGCCACGGCGGCGGTGAACTCACGGTCACGGAGGGGATCGGGGCTAAAGCACGCGCGGGAGTGAGGGGACAGGGGGGAAGAAGGAGGGGCTCACGGCGAACTCGCAGAGCAGACAAACGGACTCGGGGAGGCACGGGCGGCGTCGTGGCATCTCTGGCGATCTCGGCGGCCGAAGGAGGAAGAAGAGGTCGGGGACGAAGCTGTAGGGCTCCCGCGGTTGCATGGGTCGACAGAGAGGATGAGGGAGGCACGGCGGAGCTGAAGGGCGCGTCGGAGAGGCGAGGGGTGGCGGTGGACGCAGCTGCGGCCGCGGCATACTCACGGGCGCGTCGGCCATGGCTCTGGAGAGATGAGGGATGGAGCAAGGGGGTGAGTAGAGCTCAGGGGGTTCCAGACGTCTACCACAGGTCGTTTGTGCCGTCGCGCTGGCCAGGGGATGGCCAGGCAGGCAGCTGCGTGTTGGCGCGCGCGAGCGCCGTGCTCGGTCCTGCCTCTGCCAGTAGGCAGAGGTTGAAGACAGGTATGCCCCTGGTGGGCTGGGCTGCTTCTGCAGGGTAAGGCCCAGGTAGCTCCTTCTCTCTCTCTGCTTTTCTAAAACTTTTATGTTTCCTTTTCTATTTTGTTTTATGTGTTTTGATTTAGTTTAGTCACTAAACATTTTTATAGATGACAAAAATTATTGTGGATGTTAACTGAGTTATTCTAGAGACCCACAATAATTTTCAAAACATTTGGAGCTATCAAATTATTTATAGATTTTATTTGCTCCAATTCAAATACAATATACATTAATTCAAAAATCCAGAATGGCCTAGAAATAGTTGCACCATTTTTGGCAGAGGTTTTCACCTTTATCAAAAATCATGAACATTTTCAAAGGCATTTTGGGTTCATTGAAAAATATTTTAATTTGAACCTAGTTGGTTTCATCTGGTGCTAGGGTTTAGTCATCCCCATTTCAGGTTTCTGTGAAAAGTAAACATGATGCAACACCAGATGCTAGCACTGGACAGTAACAGAAGCTAGGGATGTGACAGTAATGAAATCAAACACGTCCCGCTTAGACCCTATCAAGATGCCCCCAGAATGGCCCGAGGCAGGGAGAAAGTGCCATTCAAACCTGTCCATGCCTGCCACCGCAGACAATTTAGGAGAGGAAAAAGATCCCTTAAACGTTTCAACAAGCCCTAAAATGTCAATGTGCTCGCCACAAACCAAGTCATGAATCTGGTCTTGGCGCCCCCTAGCGCCAAAGCCTCTAACATTCCAAAAAAGAGCTTTCATTTATAGGAAATGTTTTTAATACAGAGGCTCGATCTGCACGGGGTTAGACAAGGTTTAGAACGCTTGGCCTGACCTCTCTTGTCTTGAGTGGGAGATGGAGGCTAGTGGCCACAACCATTTGTCGCTCCAGCCTCCCCAGACTGACCCTGAGCCCCAGCAGGTCCCGCAGCGGCCGCGGTCTCCATTGCCTTGTCAATAGCTGCCTCGGCAACCTCATTTGCCCAAATGACAGAAAGAAGACAAAAAGTAGAGCCCAACCCCGGGTCAACAGACACACCGATATTGGACATAATATGAAGGAAATTATCATCCAAAAGCGCAGGCAAAATGAGGCGAATAGGGGAAGCAGGGAGAGGGGAGACAGGCGTACCTGAAGGCGGAAGATCCTTGGCCGCAGCGCGCCTCTCAGCCCTCACCGCCACCGACACGCCAGAGTCACACACGCACCAGACCTTGCGCGCCATGGACATCGGAGTGCGCAGTACCGGGGAGCACCGCACAGGCGACGCCGGACCTGGACCAGATCCCGAAGTAGACCCCAAGTCTTTATCCAGACGACGAGCTAGACCCGCCATAGTTTGCTTGGAGCCAGAAGATGCCCTACTCGTCGAAGAAAATTTCCGAACCGACGACTTCTTCTTCTTCTTAGTTGTGGGCTCAGTGGGTCGCGGGGGGGAGGCAGGAAGATCTTCGATCTCGGAGAATGAGGGGTACTGCGGACGAACAGACACATTGGAGCAAACACCAGAGAAAGGCGTACCCTTGCTAGCAGCATTCTCACGATGCTTCTGCGGATTAGCAGCCGGGGCATTGTCCTTGAACAACTCATGTTCCTCAGGATCCATCCTATCCCATTCAGACTGAGTGAAACGGGGATCCGAGCCACCACTTTGGTTTTGCCCACCAGCCGAACCATCACCCTGCTTGTCATCTTGATCAGACGGCTTGGAAGGAGGAGGCGGAGGAGGAGCATGGAAATCAGCACCCTCGACCCGGACTCGTAAGCGCACACCTTCAGGAGATGGAAAAACATCCACAGCACCATGAACACACACGGGGTCAATGCACCACACATGGAGACGAACCGGACCAACCTTGCCCAAAGACTCCACATCCACTTCAAAGGGCATGCCGATGAGATTCCCAAATGCCATCATGAACTCAATAGAGCGTAAGACAATTGGCACGTCATCAACTAACACCCAAATCTTGGACAGAGGGCCAACCGCCTTCGCACCACAAGTAGCCGCTTTGACTGATACAACCAGTTGGTTTAGAGGTAGAGTAAAGCCAGTACACAAGGAGATCATCGTTAAACATTCCTTCGAGGTAAAGACCACTGCAAACTCGAACTCTGAAAGCTGGCGCACCTGCCAGTCCCAACCGCCCTCGTCCCAAATCTTCAGGCCATCCAGGAGAGTCTGCGGGGAGATCTTTTGGCCACAAATAGTTATGACGACCGCGTTAGAGAGAGAGGGTGCAGCCATCACCAAGGAACATCGGAATCCAAAGCGAAGAAAGAGCAGCTTGGCAAACCCAACCCAAACTGACTGAAGGAAGGACTCTTGGAGCGATTGCGACAATCCACCGTCATGTGTCCATCCGAGCGATAGATGAAGCAGAAGGGAGGATTGGTGCATCTGGACTGGAAGTGGCCCGGACGATGGCAGGCGAAGCAGGTCAGGGATGGAGAGGGGCTTGAAGTAGCGGGATGCTGGCGCGGAGGGGGAGACGGAGCCGGAGGCAGGATGCTATCACCAAGGCCAGCAGAAGAAGCGCCTGGAGCAAAAGAAGGAGCACGACGATCTCTGGCCAGCACAGAAGAAGAACCAGGTTCGAAACGCGGTCCCAAGCGGGGGGGCAGCCCTAGCCGCGAAGGAGCAAGGAGGCGGCCGGAGCCGGAAGTGGGGCCGAGGAAGAGCCACCACCAGTCGAAGCGGCAGCAGCCTCCCACGGATCCGGCCCCGACGCCGCCGCGCCACCAGATGCAAGCATCGCCGACCCTGATCTGGCAGCCGAATGCTCTTGCTCGTCGGGCTAGAGCCACTCTGGCCCAGCCGCCCAAGCCTCGCACTCGCGCGAAGCCTCGCACGCCACGCGCTCAGCCTCTAGCTTAGACCGCAACTCAGCTTCATACGCCAGATCTGCTCCATTACTCGGCGAATCTTCACACGCACGCTTGCTACTCGAGAGGGCCTCGGAGGAAGACGCCCTGGACTTGTCTATTGGGAGAACTTCCATGAAGGAGAGGCGGAGGGCAGGAGGAGTGCAGTTGGATATGAGAATATGGCGGATAGGGCGACACGTTCTGTGAATATCAGCGCCAGAGGCCGAAAACTCAGGGGGGAAGGGAGCCGCGATGCACCCATAAGTAGCCAAGGCTGGCCAGGCCAGACTCGGGCGGGATGGAGCATTGGGCCGGGGGAGGGGAAACACGTGGGGCAGAGGCCACAACCAACTGCCCCGGGGCCACAGAAGGGAGGGGGGAAAGCAGCAAAAGAAGACAAAACCGGAGGCCCAGGCGGCCCATCCCGAGCCGGTCCAGGAACCTCTAGGCCCAACTGACCAAGGGGACCCACCCCCACCACAGGACGCTCCCGATCTAGGGTTTGGCCGATAGCCGACCTCGCACCCATCGGCGCAGCAGCATCCAACGGCAACAACCCCAGCAGGAGAGGAGAAGAAGGAGCATCACCAGCGGCGGGAGACCCCAAGACACACAGAGCCCCTTCAACCTCAAGGATCTTTCTCCCTTCCATGGTGGTGAGGATTTCACTGCGAGGTTGGATCTTTCCCAAGGGGGTGGGGGAGATGATGCGGAGCATCCTATGGTCATCCCCATGGACCCATCTCCCCAAGTGCCAAGTGGACCAATGACATGATCTCGTGCAAAAGCACTTGAAACCGAGGTGACATCCCTCCTTAATTACCTTCCCTATGTGGCATGTGAGACATGGTTGCTACCTCAAGAGGAAACTCTATGCATGTTCAGGTATTGAGAAGATGTACATTAAGATGCTACGACACATGGACAAGACAGGGAGGACAAGTCCAAGGATCAAGAGAAGAAGCGGCCAGAAATTCTAAAGGCACTGGACGAATGGTACACGCCGGACGTCCGACGCCTGAAGCTCCAGCCAGCCCAAGTCCCTGCTAGCATACGCTCCAGCGGCCGGACGACCGACCAGGACCGGACGTCCAACGACCTCCAGCTACCGGAGGACCGACCCCATCGGACATCCGACAACTCCATCACAGAGCGAAAGCATAGAAAGTCTGAACCCATCGGACGACAGATGCCGTATTGTGGGTTCTGGCAAACCCTTGAGGTTCGAACACTGGGGTGCACACGAAGATCTCTCTTTCCCGCTCTAGTTCGCTCTCACACTGATTCCTAGGCCTAGCTCGTCAAACCCAAAGAACAAGAGACACGAGGATTTATATTGGTTTGGTCCACCGTTATGGTGTAATACCCTACTCCAGTGTGGTGTGGTGGATTTCCTTGTAGGCTGAGGATGAACAAGTACACGGGAAGAATAGCCTCCTAAGGAGAGGTGTTCTTGTGCTCGGTCAGCCAGTGGGTGTAAGGGTGGTCTCAATGATCCTTTCCTTTTTATGGTGGTGGCTAGTCCTATTTATAGAGGCCCGGGTCCTCTTCCCAAATATTGAGCGTGAAGGGATCCCACAACGGCCAAGTTTGAAGGGGGATAGCTAGTACAAGCCATCATGACAAAAGGTGGTCTTCGCCTGCTAAAGGCTCTGGTGGTAATGTCGTCGTGGGCTTCGTGGTGACCTTCAACCTGCCGTCTTGCTGGTCTTGGTCTCGTTGCACCAATATGGAAACATTTGCCTGACGCCTCGGTACTCCTTGCCTGAGTTTGCCACTTTAGCACGAAAGAGGAAACTGGCTTCCTGCGCCCGCTGGCGCCTGCCTGGCCTTGGTCGTAATCGTTCACGCCTCGCGAACCTCGCGAGGTGTCCCTTGCCTTGATATCTCCGCTCCTCGGGAGCCAGCCTAGTGAGGCCACCCCAGGGGGGTCTTGCGTCGTCCGCCTCGTGAGGCTTGGCCCCTCGCGAGGGTCTTGAGTGGTTTGTTGATGAAGATGGGCCGTACCAGGCCGCTGGATGAGCCACGCTCTGGGCCGCAGGCAGGCAAGTCTAGGTACCCCAATTCCTAGAATGCCGACAGTAGCCCCTGGGCCCAAGGCGCGCTCGGACTTGGCTTCGCGGCGAAGCCAAGGGTCAAGGCGGAGCGCCGCGGGCCCCAAAGTCTTGTGGCCCTGATTGACGTGCGGCGATTGACAGGGCGTGGGCGTCTCCACTTCCCCACGCCGCCTCGGCAACCGTGGGACTGGACGAATCCCTCCATCTACAAAGACCATCATTACCTGTGATTATGGAGGCCGGCGGTTGGCCTCCTACTCGCTATAAATGAGGCGATGGGCGGAGCACCTGTTACCCATCTTCTTCCTCCATTCCGCCGGCTTCTTCCTCTTATTCCTTGCTCCCTGCTTTGCAGCGCCACCCATGGCACCGATACGGTGATTTTCCGCCCCCGAGAAGGGAAAAACCCCTCGCGAAGAGCTGGGGTCGCTCCCACCGAAGAAAATGCCATTCTGTTCTCGTGACGCCGTCCTGAGGCCGGAAGTTACGAGACCTTGGCACGAGAGGCCTCCCCCGGCTACCCGTTGCCCTTGTATGCCTGGGTGCAAGGCTCTGGAGGGGAAGGCAGCGCCCAGCGCCGCTCACGCCTTGGCCGCGTCGAGCACGCCGGTGTGGTGTGCGCCGCCGCCCCGCGAACACACGTTGGAGGCTCTTCGCGCAAATTTGTGGTGTGGGTGGCGATGCCTCCGAGCTCCTGGATCCGCTTCCCGCAATTCTTTTCTGAAGAGATGCCACCGAGAGGGCCGCTGGAGCTGTGGTTACAGCACGCCGAGTGCCGGGCCCGGTGACAGGGACTGTGGTTGAGGTCATCTCCCCGGGCAAGATCGTCATGACCCGCGGATGGGGCGAAGTCGCCCGCGTGTGCCTCGCGGAGGGCACCCTCGCCATCCACTTCGAGTACGATGGCGCCTCCGTGCTACTCTTCAAGGTGTTCACCGAGGAGGGACGCCTCCTGGAGTGCTGCCCCGGAGGGGGCCGTCAGGGTGGCACAGCGATCGATGCTATGCCTGCCATTGGTCCTGCCGTTGGCTCTCATAGCAGCAGCGATTGCCCTTGGGAATCCAGTTGCTCTCCCGAGGCTGACGAGTCTCCGGAGACGAGCAATGACAGCTACGCGCCTCCAAGCTCGCGCCACACCCAGAGCGCATCAGCTGCATGAGCCCGTCGCCGATGGTGACTTGAGTGGGGTCGGAGATGGCCTCTCGTGGCCTACTGTTGATGATGCCTCGATGATGGTAGCCGTAGTTAGGGTCTCCCGAAATCCCTCTCTTTTGTTCCTTGCAAGGAATCAAAGCCAACCCCATGGGGGCGTGTAAAGAACATGTAACGCTTTTGCTCCGTTGCTTATTATCCTCGCTAAGAGACCCTATTTGCAAGCCTCGTTCCGGCAGTGTCGCTCCTTTTTACCCTTTCAGTAGCTTGGTGCTCTACGCTGACAAGTCCCAGTCCCAAGGCAAGCTACAGCCGTCGCTGGTATGCCAGGTCGCGATGCCGTGTTCAAGGCCAGGAGGTGAGCGGCCCGGCGTCCGGTAAGAGCTCCCGAGGCGCGATGCTCAAGAGGTCCCCCTTGGCGTGCAAGCAGCTTCCGGAGGCTAAAAAGGGAGGTGACATTGCCGATGCGTGACTATAGAAACCAACTTTTCAAGTGATGGCGGCACGCTGATGGGATGCTTGACTTATCTTGATGGGTCTGAGGTGATTCCTCAAGTGATGCGCCTGGCTTGCTTCTGATGCTGCGTGGCTGAGATTTTGCGATTTCCTTCTCGCTTGCCTTAAAGTTCTGTGTCGGCAGAGCCCGACCCCGCGCATACCTCAGCCGCCAATGGCTACGTGGCCAGTTAAGCCCCTGAGACACGATGCTCAGGGGTCCACCTTGACGTACGAACGGCCCTCAAGAAGGAAATGTTGGACTAGGCCTTGGTGTTCTCCGTCGGCAGGGCCCAACCCCGCGCGTACATCAGCCGCCATTGGGTCGTCCGGATCGCCAGGACGAGACCAAGGGGTGTGGGGATATGTGGCCAGTTAGGCTCCCAAGTCGCAATGCTGAGGAGTCCCCCTTGACGTACGAACAGACCTGAGCTCTCTAAGTCGGCCTCCCCTTCTCCCGTCCTTCCTGGTGCTCTGCGTCCTTAGGTCCCGACCTTCGAGTGAAGCTCAGCCGCCGCTTGTATGACAGGTCGCGGTGTGGTGGTCAAGGACATGGGGTGAGTGCTGGAGAGTCAGTAGGATCCCCTGAGACGCGATGCTCAGAGCCCCCCTTTAACGCGCAAGCGAATTATGTGAGAAGGGGAGACCGACAGGGTCGCCTGCCGCCATGCTCCTGAGATTCCTGTGGGTTAGTCTGAAGCAGCACAACTTAGAACCGCGCCTACCGCTGGGCCACTGATCACTCTGCAGGAAGACGAAGGCACCGAGGACCTGGTGAGGTGATGTATGCGGGGCAGGCCGTGAGTCAGAGCTCGATCTCGCGGACCTGGTGAGGTGATGTATGCGGGACAAGCGTCGTGCCAACGTGCCCAGCACCCGTTGCCGGATGAGCAGAAGTCCATAAGGCAGCAAGGGAGGCCAAAAGAGGTGGTGAGTGAGCAGGTGATGTCCATAAAGTAAATCATAAGAGGAAATGAGCTAACCCAGGCGACGCAAAATGCGATACATGCCACAGGGATGCACCCGTGCGGCCTGTGGATGATGCGATCCGAGGGGCGCCCCCAAAAGAGTAAGCTAAAGATGCAAGAAGGATACACGCCGCAGGGGCAAGCCCGTGCGACTTGGGGATGATGCAGCCCGAGGGGCGCCCCCAACCGAACAAAACTGGAAAATGTCACCTGGCACAATTGCTGAAGTGGTGCTGATGTAGCTGAAGACGCTCGATGTAGATGTTGCTCCTCATGAGCCGCCTGACTCCGGGGCCTCGTAAGGCTCCGGAGGCTCCGAGAGCTCGCGAAGAACCGAGGCCACCTCCGCCAAGATCTCCTTATGCCTGGCCTCGCGAGTCGCCTGGACTTCCCGCATGTGGCGCTGGTGCAGGGCCGCCTGGTTCGGCAAGCCAAAGTGTCACACCCTGCATTTTGTAACATGTTATTTGTATCTTTGAAGCATGAAAATTTGGACCAGCAAAATTTTTTAGCATCATTTGGCTTTTATTTGGAATTGAGTTTTCTTCATGTGATTTTCATGTGCTCATTAAAGTCAACTATGACCTCTTGTAGATTTCATCTCCATACCCAAAACTCCTGCCCAATGATCATGCCAAGTGTTATATAGCAGTATAGTATTTTCTTACAAAATTATTTTGGCCAAAAAGTATTTTATAAATTTAGTTTTCCAAAAACCCCTGAATTGAGATTTGCACTGCAAGTACTTGATTTAGGGTGAGAAAATTATTTCAAAAGGTTTATTTGAGACCTAGTAGTCATAGGACTCCCAGAAACCACAAAGGTATAATTTTAAAAGTTATTTTCCTATTTTATTTAAAAGCTTTTTTAAGGCCAGAAATGGTCTTTAATAGGGGAAAATTATTTAACTGTTTCAAAAATATTTGCCAAAATTCAGAGAGACTCAGAGGACATATATTGTCCATATATAAGATTTTCAACACTTGGTCATGTTCAAAATAATGGGCTAAACCCTCTAAAACCCTTTCTGGATATTTCAAGCTTTTGAAATATTTACAAAGGAATTTTTCTCCAAAAATTCCAGGGAAATTCCATCATGTCATATATGACATATTTGATGCTCTTGCCAAGTCCCATGCCTTGGGAAGCAAGAAAACATCCTCAAACCCCTTCATAACCCTTCTGTCCATATTTGAAGTTTGAGCAACTTTACATTGCCAAACTTGTCCAAATACTCTCAAACTTGGTGCACATGCTAGAATGACCTGATAAGGCATCTAGACCAAATGGAACAAGATTTGGAATAGAGCAACTTGATCAGATCACCTCAAAACCCTTTCTGTTCAAATGCAAATTTGAACAACTTTACATGACCAACTTTTTATCTGGAGCTTCAAACTTTGTGGGCATGATCAATACCCCAAATGATGATGCTACACCAAGTGGTGCATCAAGGGGAGATGATTAGCTTGACTCAATCAAGATGAAACTGTTTCTGTTGATTTCTAGGGTTCACCAAAGTTACATTGGCTAGTTTCTTCAAATGAGCCCAAATTTGGTGAAGCACCCTATTTTCTCATGTCTTTCAACCCTGTCAAGTGCCATGTCAAGTGGAGTTCATTTACTTGACCAAACATTGATCAAACACCTTCTACAGAATTGCTAAAACCTCCAACTTGATCACTTTTACTTTTCTCCATGGCCTCAACTTCTTACCACATGATCATTGAGTTACTAGCTACCACCAGTAACTTCCCCAGCACCCCAGCTCCATGATTGAGGGGTGAAAGCCCTGTTTTACCTTGCTGGACAGCAGGTTTTCACCATTTCACCAGCACTCTCACTCTCTCTCAGCATCTCCAGGGCATCCAAGGCCTCAGGCCATTTCTTTACTCCTCCCTCAACGTGCTAGACACTGCTGGACACGTTGGTTTTGACCAGGACGGCGAGAGCGCGGCGATGCCAGCCAAACGCGCGCTCTGGAGCGCGTAATAGTGCAGACAAGCACTGTGGCTTCGGCCAATCGCTGACCCCGACAGCCTCGGGCCTCCCCCTCGCGCCAGTCGAGGCCCCTCGACGTCCTCAACCTCCCCGGCGCTGTCCCCCCTCCTCCTGCGCCCTCCAGTGGCCGTCGTCGCACGCGCGCTGGCCGCCCGCAGCGGCCACTCCTCTGCCTCGCACGCGCGCGCGCTCCTGACGCTCCCCCGCTTCTCTTTCTCCCTCAGCTGGACGTGGAGATCGTCCAGGAACTCCACGGACCCATTCCCTTGGCCTCCCGTGCGCTGTAGCCTCGAGCCGGAGCTCGCCGGCGCACTGGACCACGGGCCTCCGTCGAGCTCCTATAAATAGCCCCTCCCGAGCCTCTCCAACAGCATCAGCAGCTCCACCACACTCCACTGAGTCCCCCAGCATCATCCACTCCTCCCCAGGACGTCCCAGTGCTCGGGATCGACCGGAGCTCCGCCGCGTCGGGCCGCCGGTGATCCCGCAGTACGGGCCTTCCCCGCTCTTCTTCTTGCCCGATCTAGAACCACCGAGCCACACTGACCATTGCCCCCTTGTTTCCCCTCTCTGTGGCAGTCGGAAACGACCAGAACCACGACCCTCCGACGAGCTTCCACCGTCCCACCTTGCCGCCGGTGAACCAGACCTCCCCGCCGTGCCGCACCACCACCCCTGCATCCGCGACACGACAATGATTCCATCCATGCCCTCCGTTGTCGTCGCCGTGGCCGGGAACCTCGCCGGTGAGCTCGCCGTCGCCGTGGCCGTGGGGTTAGAGATGACAGGCGGGCCCCGCCTGTCATCCCCACACCTCTCTCCCCCTCCTCTCTGTCACTGACCCACGGGGCCCGCCCGTCAGGTTTAAAAACCTGAAGTGCGCGCGCAGGCTCCCGTGCGGCTGGGCTGGACCGCCTGGGCCGTGCACTGTGGCCTCCTCTGGCCCAGTGCACAGGACCCTTTTTCTTTTTCTTTTTCTGTAAATGTTTTAAACATTTCTACAGAAAAGAATAATGGTCCAAATTAAATAATTCCAACTCCTAAAATCTTGTAATATTCCAACCTATTTAATGGTACCACTTTCACTCAAATCCAGGAAACTTTGCTGTACTGTTCAAATTCAAATTCAAATTTGGGCAGTAATACTCCTGTTCAAAAATCAATAGGTTCTATTCTGTAACTCCAAAACTCCAACTAAGATTTTTTTTCCCCACCTAAGAAATTCCTCTAGTATTTTACAAAAATGAGTTGACATTTTTCTGAGCACTTTGATTTTTCTGTATTGTTTGTATTCTTATTTTCCCGTGGTTATTATGCGACGTATAGATCCCGTATTTGACGAAGTTGCTGTGGAAGAGGAAGGAGAAGGATTTGAAGACTTTGAAGACCAAGCCAATCCAGGCAAGCAGCCCTTTGACCATGATATACTTGTTCTTCGGAACCCGTATGTTTCCGATGCATGATGTTAGGGTTACGATAGTGACCTAGTTGATTCCACCATATGGTGCATGCCATGATCTTGATCTTGCTATGTGCTAGATGACTTGCATATGGTTAGTGGTTATGATTAGTGATGCATGTGTGACATGAACCTTCATGGTTGAAGTCTTTGCATAAAACCCCGTCGGGTGCCATTCATGCCCGAGGGAGATGATGATGAGTTGGGTGACCACTTGATGACGAAGTGGTGTGCCAAGGCAAGTGTGTGTGTTTTTCAAATGGATTGGTTTAAGTTGTGACCGTTATTCCAACCATACATGTGCAACCACACTACCCCTTATGGGACAGGGCTTTATTGATTACTTAGGTCGATACTAGCATGGTGCCCGCATTACTAGTGACGGGGAGACTTGAGGTCTTTCCCGGGACGGGGTCGTGCTTGGATAGACGACCATGACTGTTTTCACAGGGCACCGGACACACCGTTGGTCCCTTCGGGTATGCGTGATATTGAAATTAGGGCAAGTCCTGTGATCTATTGTTTGTACCCTAGGGCCGTGTACCAACGAGTGGACTCTATGTTAGTGTCGTCTAAGGAAAGATAATGACTGGGTGCTTACCCCGGGTACTTGAGGTACCGCGGGTCGTGGATGACACGGAAGTTCCCCGGATCTTGTGGGTAAAGTGTGCAACCTCTGCAGAGTGTCAAACTATTCGAATAGCCGTGTCCACGGTCATGGACAGTTGGGTAACCGCTCTTGGGCTACGTCCAATGTTTGTGAAACCATGCGTGTGTATGTGAGTCAAGGTGGTGACTTAACTCGAAGAGTTGAATCATATTCATGTTGATATCGGTAACGTGTCTTCGAGGTTACGCGAGTTTATTGATGCATTAACTTGATGGTAGAATATTTGTTCTAGCGTTGCTAGATTGATCATTATTATTCAATTGCACTGTTACTTTGTACCACATCATGGGTTGCTTGCGAGTACATTCAAAGTACTCATTGGCTTGCCACTGGTTATTTAATTGGCCAGGCATGGAAGAACAGGATTATGAGGAAGAGTTCTTTGGAGACGAACATGCGAACTAGGACGCTATCCCAGTCAGAATGCCTGTAGGGTTAAGGCAGATGGCATGGGTTCTACCCGTTTATCGAAGACTTCCGCTATTTGAGTTATTTCCTATTCAGCCCGTGAGGCTCTATCTATGTAAGACTTGGCCATAATGGCCTTAATTCGTGTAAGACTATTTGTATGGATGTAAGACTCTTGTTATTTCAGCTTCTGTGTGTTCAGTGAGCATTGATCTCTGGGATCACTGTACACGTGCATTCGGTGATCTCGACTTCTAAGTCGGGGTCCCCACAGAGCTGGTATCAGAGCCATCCTGACTGTAGGAAGCCTTAGTTAGCATGGGCGTTAGTTAGATGAGACCCCTTTTCAAAAACCTTCTGAACCTCTCTTCTTTTCTAAACCTGAGATTTCATCAACTTATTAACCCCTCCTATTCCACCTTTGTAGATGGCCGCTGTTCCCGAAGAGCACCTGACCACTGGGTTCCCCTTACTTCTCGAGGATAGTCTCCAGGAGTGTCAGTTCCACCGAGCACCCATCCTCACCTACGTTGAGCATTGGGTGAGCGATACTGAGGTGGAGTACCATGTGGAAGTGATCGTGAAGGCAAACGATCCTCCCACAAGTTGGTTCTTTGAGGGACCCCAGATGGTAACACTACCACTCGCTGTCGAGGCTGCTGCACTCAAGGCATTAACCCGTCTCCGTGAGCTTCTTCCAGAGATGGCAGCCAAGATGACAACTCGCTTCTTACCTTACCGGAAGGAAGGTGAAGAAGAAAGCAGCGCACTAGCCCCTCCACTGAAGGAAGGACTCTCGCTTCGGTTCCAGACCTACTTCAGTCTATGTGCCGACAGCCTGGCACAAGACTTGGCCTCGGAATCAATGAAGCTTCGAGAAGAACTTCACAAGATCAAGGCACTTCTTCGTCAAGCTCAAGAGAAGGCAAATAGGATCAAGAAGGAAGGAGCACCTTCTGGACAATCTGCTATCGCATACCGAGGCGGAAGGCCCTCCGAGGATGTATCTTCCAAGGGTGAAGAACCACCTCGGCGACGCTGGATGACGGCAAGGGAATATCGCAAGCTTTTCCCTGCACCACCGACGAAGCACCGTCGTATCCAACTCCTCCACTCCCCCACACCCTCAAGCGACAAGGGAGCCCAGACAGATGAAGACAAGGAGGAAGACCCATAAGAGCCGGAATACGCGACCGAGCATTCCGCCGCTTAGGCATTATTCGCTACTCGGACATGCCAGTTGTAACCTCTACGGTAGGATAGGTCGTGTAACCCCTATGCACAGTCGAGTCCTTGTATGGTTCATATGAAACCATCTAGTGTTTGCTTTTGTTGTGTCTGGATGTATGTCGTATTCTTCCTTCGGGAAGGTGTAAACGACAACATCACCCATTTGGATTTTAATGAATGTGTTTTGGCCTTACGGCCCCTACATGATTTGATTTAGTGTCACACCCACCCCCTTACTAGGCACCCATCTATCTTGCTTTCCCTCTTCCTAGTCATGAGACCTTTTACCGCTCCAACAGGATGCCTGTTGTAACTCGTACTGGTACCTCTACCCAGCAGCCCGAAGCCGGAGCATCCTCTCAGCCAGAGGAAGGCCACGACCAAGCTCCACCACCACCTCCTCCAAGCATGGACAAGGCTCAGCTTTTCCAAGCTTTCCGAGAGGAACGCCAAGCCAACACTGCAGCCCTTCAGCTGATTGCTCAAGCTGTCACCAACAACCGCCAGCCGGCGGGGAATGGCAACGAACGTTCCACGTTGGCAGAGTTCAAGAAGCATGCACCGCCAACTTTCATCGAGACTGCTGAACCCCTGGATGCAGATGACTGGGTCCGTTCCATTGAGGAAATTCTGGAACAAGTCGGATGCACCGAAGATCGCGAGAAGGTGGCTTATGCAGCCCACTGCCTCGGGGGGGACTGCTAGAGCTTGGTGGGATGGATTCAAGGTCATGCATGCTGAACAAGACATCACTTGCGTGAACTTCAAGGCAGAATTCCACAAGGCCCACATTCCTTCCGGAATCATGGCTATCAAAAAGCGCGAGTTCCGAGCCCTGAAGCAAGGAAGTGGCACTGTCAAGGAGTACATGCAGAAGTTCAGTATTCTGTCAAGGTATGCCCCTGAAGATGTCAGCACTGATGCTGCCAAAAGGGAGCGCTTCATGGAAGGCCTTAATCAGACTCTGCAGTACTCGCTTGTCGTGTGCGACTGCCCGTCTTTCCCTGACCTGGTGAACAAGGCACTCATGCTTGAAGACAAGCGGCGTGCTTTGGAAGACACTCGCAAGCGCAAGTTGGTCAGTAAGGGAAGTTCCAGCAACCAGAAGCCTCGTCCATGGCAGTCAGCCCCGGCCAAGCCAACCTATCAGCAGCCAAGAGCTCCTGCACCTCGTGCCAATCCTCAGCCTCAGCAGTATGCCAACCCCAGGCCAGCCTTCAACCCCAATACCAGTGGTGGCAACAAGATCAATCCAAACCAAGTCACTTGCTTTGGATGTGGTCAGCCCGGACACATATCAAGGGTGTGCCCCAACAAGAAGCCTGATGCCCCGCGCCCCAATGCGCAGAACCAGGGACAAGGCCGTGGAATGCCACCAAGGAACCCAGCTCCTCGCAATCCACCGAACTATGGGAAGGGGCGTGTGAATCACGTCACTGCTGAAGAAGCCCAGGAAGACCCGGACGTCGTGCTGGGTACGTTCCTTGTCAACTCAGCACCTGCAACTGTCTTGTTTGATTCTGGAGCAACGCATTCATTTGTCACTCAAAGATTTGCATTAAAAAGTGGCATAACCCCTACACCCCTGAATAACCCTATGGTGGTACAAACCCCCGGAGCCAAGATGAGAGCCAAGATAGGCTGTAACGGAGTCGGTATTACCATTAACGGTGTAGACTTCCTAGCAGACCTTATCATCCTGAGATCGCAAGGCTTGGATGTGATCCTAGGGATGGATTGGCTCAGTAAGCACCAAGGCTTGTTAGACTGTGCCAATCGGACAGTCACTGTGACCAATGACCAGGGAGTCGAAGTCAAGTTTGCTTCCAACTCCTCTTCCGCTCGAGCCGCTAAAGTCAACTGTCTGTCTGAAGTTGGGCTAGATCAAGTACCGGTGGTATGTGAGTATCCTGATGTCTTTCCGGATGAACTACCGGGAATGCCCCCTGACCGTGACATTGAGTTCATCATCGAGCTCGTGCCCGGAGCAGGACCCATCTATAAGAAGCCTTATAGAATGGGGACGGAAGAATTAGCCGAGTTGAAGAAGCAGCTGGAAGAGCAGCTAAGGAAGGGATTTATCCGCCCAAGTGCCTCCCCTTGGGGATCTCCTGTTCTGTTTGTGGCAAAGAGGGACGGTACCATCCGCTTATGCATTGACTATCGTTCCCTCAATGAAGTTACAATCAAGAACAAGTACCCACTTCCCAAGATCGAAGATCTGTTTGATCAACTCAGCGGAGCCAAGGTATTCTCCAAGATCGACCTCAGATCTGGGTATTACCAGCTGAAGATCAGACCCCAAGATATTCCGAAGACGGCATTCGTAACCAGATATGGCCTGTACGAGTGCACGGTCATGTCTTTTGGGTTGACCAATGCCCCAGCTTACTTCATGTATCTCATGAATAAAGTCTTCATGGAATATTTGGACAAGTTTGTTGTTGTCTTCATTGATGACATTCTTGTGTTCTCGAAGTCGGAGGAAGAGCACGAGCAGCACCTGAGGATGGTCCTAGACAAGCTTCGTGAGCACCAACTGTATGCCAAATTCAGCAAGTGTGAGTTCTGGCTGCATAAAGTTGGATTCTTAGGTCATGTCTTGACCGAGGAAGGATTATCTGTTGATCCTGCAAAAATCGAAGCTGTGACCCAATGGCAATCTCCAACGACCGTCAAGGAAGTTAGAAGCTTCCTCGGACTAGCGGGCTATTACCGCAAGTTCGTGGAAGGATTCTCTAGCATTGCACGACCAATGACTCAGCTCCTCAAGAAGGACAAGAAGTTCGAGTGGACGCCAAAATGCGAAGAGAGCTTCCAAGAGCTCAAGAAGAGATTGACCACCGCCCCAGTTCTGGCAACACCTGATATTCACAAGGAGTTCCTGATATATTGTGATGCCTCTCGAACCGGATTGGGAAGCGTTCTGATGCAAGAAGGCCGCGTCATAGCATACCTCTCCAGGCAGCTACGACCCCATGAGGAGAACTACGCTACTCACGATCTTGAGCTAGCGGCAGTAGTTCAGGCCTTGAAGACATGGCGGCACTACCTCCTAGGGAAACGGTGTGAGATTTACACAGACCACAAAAGTCTGAAGTACATTTTCACCCAAAAGGAATTGAACATGAGGCAGCGGAGATGGTTGGAACTCATCAAAGACTATGACCTCAGTGTTCAGTATCACCCTGGGAAGGCTAACGTGGTGGCCGATGCCTTAAGCAGGAAGCCTTGCTCTTTGAATGCCGTTATTCAAGAAAGGCAGCCAGCCTTGTTTAAGGAGATCAAACAATTCAGTTTGGAATTGGTCACCCCTGGATTTCTGGATCATTTGGAAGTCAGGCCGACCCTGATGGACGACGTTAAGAAGGCACAAGATGGACACGCAAGCATTGAAGGTATCAAGAAGAATATGAAGCTGGGCAAGGCCCCAGGATTCTCCGAAGACGAGCACGGGATTGTTTGGTAAAAAGGTCGCCTCTGCATACCAAACAACACCGAGCTGAAGACGCTAATTCTGCAAGAAGCCCACGACACTCCGTATTCCATCCACCCCGGAGGAACCAAGATGTACCAAGACTAGAAGGCACGATTCTGGTGGCACGGTATGAAGAGAGAGATTGCAACCTATGTTGCAAGGTGTGATGTGTGCCAAAGGGTCAAGGCTGAATATCAGCGACCTGCTGGATTGCTTCAACCACTCAAGGTTCCTGAGTGGAAGTGGGATAAAGTCGGAATGGACTTCATCACTGGGTTACCAAGGTCGAATAAAGGACATGACTCTATCTGGGTCATAGTCGACCATTTGACCAAGGTGGCCCATTTCATTCCTGTCAAGACCACCTACTCAGGCAACCAGCTGGCAACTCTCTATATCAACCGAATCGTAAGTCTTCACAGTGTTCCCAAGGAGATTGTGTCAGATCGAGGCACCCAGTTCACTTCTAGGTTCTGGAAGAGATTCCAAGAAGCCTTGGGAACCAAGTTGTCTTTCAGCACAGCTTTCCACCCACAGACCGGAGGTCAGACTGAGCGAGTCAATCGGATTCTCGAAGACATGCTCCGAGCCTGTGTCTTGGCATATGGAGCCAAGTGGGAAGACTGTCTCCCTTTTGCCGAGTTCTCCTATAACAACAGTTACCAGTCAAGCCTTCAGATGGCACCATTTGAGGTGTTGTACGGACGCAGATGCCGCACACCCCTCAATTGGTCGGAGACTGGAGAGGGACTAGTCTTTGGACTGGATATTCTCCGCGCAGCAGAAGAGCAAGTCCGACTAGTCAGAGAGCGATTAAAGGCAGCCAAGTCAAGGCAGAAGAGCTATGCTGACACTCGACGCCGAGACATGAGTTTCCGTGTCGGAGATCATGTGTACCTGCGGGTAACTCCTCTGAAGGGAACCAAGCGTTTCCACGTCAAGGGGAAGCTCGCGCCAAGGTTCATTGGCCCTTTCAAGATCACCGACCGACGAGGAGAAGTGGCTTACCAGTTGGAACTACCACCTAAGCTATCCGATGTGCACAATGTGTTCCATGTGTCACAACTCCGGAAATGCCTCCAAGTTCCAGACAAGCCCAAATCTACAAGGATGTGGATCACCAAGCCATTGATCTGCAGCCCGATTTGACCTACCGCGAGAAGCCCATTCGCATTCTGGACGAAGCAGAACGACGTACGCGGAGCCGTACCATCAAGTATTTCAAGGTCCAGTGGAGCAACCACACCGAAGCAGAAGCAACCTGGGAATGAGAAGACTATCTTAGATCCGAGTTTCCCGACCTCTTTTAAGCCCTAGTTTAGGAATCTCGGGGACGAGATTCTTGTAAGGGGGGTAGGTCTGTCACACCCTGCATTTTGTAACATGTTATTTGTATCTTTTAAGCATGAAAATTTGGACCAGCAAAAAATTTTAGCATCATTTGGCTTTTATTTGGAATTGAGTTTTCTTCATGTGCTTTTCATGTGCTCATTAAAGTCAACTATGACCTCTTGTAGATTTCATCTCCATACCCAAAACTCCTGCCCAATGATCATGCCAAGTGTTATATAGCAGTATAGTATTTTCTTACAAAATTATTTTGGCCAAAAAGTATTTTATAAATTTAGTTTTCCAAAAACCCCTGAATTGAGATTTGCACTACAAGTACTTGATTTAGGGTGAGAAAATTATTTCAAAAGGTTTATTTGAGACCTAGTAGTCATAGGACTCCCAGAAACCACAAAGGTATAATTTTAAAAGTTATTTTCCTATTTTATTTAAAAGCTTTTTTTAAGGCCAGAAATGGTCTTTAATAGGGGAAAATTATTTAACTATTTCAAAAATATTTGCCAAAATTCAGAGAGACTCAGAAGACATATATTGTCCATATATAAGAGTTTCAACACTTGGTCATGTTCAAAATAATGGGCTAAACCCTCTAAAACCATTTCTGGATATTTCAAGCTTTTGAAATATTTACAAAGGAATTTTTCTCCAAAAATTCCAGGGAAATTCCATCATGTCATATATGACATATTTGATGCTCTTGCCAAGTCCCATGCGTTGGGAAGCAAGAAAACATCCTCAAACCCCTTCATAACCCTTCTGTCCATATTTGAAGTTTGAGCAACTTTACATTGCCAAACTTGTCCAAATACTCTCAAACTTGGTGCACATGCTAGAATGACCTAATAAGGCATCTAGACCAAATGGCACAAGATTTGGAATAGAGCAACTTGATCAGATCACCTCAAAACCCTTTCTGTTCAAATGCAAATTTGAACAACTTTACATTACCAACTTTTTATCTGGAGCTTCAAACTTTGTGGGCATGATCAATACCCCAAATGATGATGCTAAACCAAGTGGTGCATCAAGGGGAGATGATTAGCTTGACTCAATCAAGATGAAACAGTTTCTGTTGATTTCTAGGGTTCACCAAAGTTACATTGGCTAGTTTCCTCAAATGAGACCAAATTTGGTGAAGCACCCTATTTTCTCATGTCTTTCAACCCTGTCAAGTGCCATGTCAAGTGGAGTTCATTTACTTGACCAAACATTGATCAAACACCTTCTGCAGAATTGCTAAAACCTCCAACTTGATCACTTTTACTTTTCTCCATGGCCTCAACATCTTACCACATGATCATTGAGTTACTAGCTACCACCAGTAACTTCCCCAGCACCCCAGCTCCATGATTGAGGGGTGAAAGCCCTGTTTTACCTTGCTGGACAGCAGGTTTTCACCATTTCACCAGCACTCTCACTCTCTCTCAGCATCTCCAGGGCATCCAAGGCCTCAGGCCATTTCTTTACTCCTCCCTCAACGTACTAGACACTGCTGGACACGTTGGTTTTGACCAAGACGGCGAGAGCGCGGCGATGCTAGCCAAACACGCGCTCTGGAGCGCGTAACGGTGCAAACAAGCACTATGGCTTCGGCCAATCGCTGACCCCGACAGCCTCGGGCCTCCCCCTCGCGCCAGTCGAGGCCCCTCGACGTCCTCAACCTCCCCGGCGCTGTCCCCCCTCCTCCTGCGCCCTCCAGTGGCCGTCGTCGCACGCGCGCTAGCCGCCCGCGGCGGCCACTCCTCTGCCTCGCACGCGCGCGCGCTCCTGACGCTCCCCCGCTTCTCTTTCTCCCTCAGCTGGACGTGGAGATCGTCCAGGAACTCCACGGACCCATTCCCTTGGCCTCCCGTGCGCTGTAGCCTCGAGCCGGAGCTCGCCGGCGCACTGGACCACGGGCCTCCGTCGAGCTCCTATAAATAGCCCCTCCCGAGCCTCTCCAACAGCATCAGCAGCTCCACCACACTCCACTGAGTCCCCCAGCATAATCCACTCCTCCCCAGGACGTCCCAATGCTCGGGATCGACCGGAGCTCCGCCGCATCGGGCCACCGGTGATCCCGCAGGATGGGCCTTCCCCGCTCTTCTTCTTGCCCGATCTAGAACCACCGAACCACACTGACCATTTCCCCCTTGTTTCCCCTCTCTGTGGCAGTCGGAAACGACCAGAACCACGACCCTCCGACGAGCTTCCGCCGTCCCACCTCGCCGCCGGTGAACCAGACCTCCCCGCCGTGCCGCACCACCACCCCTGCATCCGTGACACGACGCTGATTCCATCCCTGCCCTCCGTTGCCGTCGCCGTGGCCGGGAACCTCGCCGGTGAGCTCGCCGTCGCCGTGGCCGTGGGGTTAGAGATGACAGGCGGGCCCTGCCTGTCATCCCCACACCTCTCTCCCCCTCCTCTCTATCACTGACCCACGGGGCCCGCCCGTCAGGTTTAAAAACCTGACGTGCGCGCGCAGGCTCCCGTGCGGCTGGGCTGGACCGCCTGGGCCGTGCACTATGGCCTCCTCTGGCCCAGTGCACAGGACCCTTTTTCTTTTTCTTTTTCTGTAAATGTTTTAAACATTTCTACAGAAAAGAATAATGGTCCAAATTAAATAATTCCAACTCCTAAAATCTTGTAATATTCCAACCTATTTAATGGTACCACTTTCACTCAAATCCATGAAACTTTGCTGTACTGTTCAAATTTAAATTCAAATTTGGACAGTAATACTCCTGTTCAAAAATCAATAGGTTCTATTCTGTAACTCCAAAACTCCAACTAAGATTTTTCCCCACCTTAGAAATTCCTCTTGTATTTTACAAAAATGAGTTGACATTTTTCTGAGCACTTTGATTTTTCTGTATTGTTTGCATTCTTATTTTCCCGTGGTTATTATGCGACGTATAGATCCCGTATTTGACGAAGTTGCTGTGGAAGAGGAAGGAGAAGGATTTGAAGACTTTGAAGACCAAGCCAATCCAGGCAAGCAGCCCTTTGACCATGATATACTTGTTCTTCGGAACCCGTATGTTTCCGATGCATGATGTTAGGGTTACGATAGTGACCTAGTTGATTCCACCATATGGTGCATGCCATGATCTTGATATTGCTATGTGCTAGATGACTTGCATATGGTTAGTGGTTATGATTAGTGATGCATGTGTGACATGAACCTTCATGGTTGAAGTCTTTGCATAAAACCCCGTCGGGTGCCATTCATGCCCGAGGGAGATGATGATGAGTTGGGTGACCACTTGATGACGAAGTGGTGTGCCAAGGCAAGTGTGTGTGTTTTTCAAACGGATTGGTTTAAGTTGCGACCGTTATTCCAACCATACATGTGCAACCACACTACTCCTTATGGGACGGGGCTTTATTGATTACTTAGGTCGATACTAGCATGGTGCCCGCATTACTAGTGACGGGGAGACTTGAGGTCTTTCCCGGGACGGGGTCGTGCTTGGATAGACGACCATGACTGTTTTCACAGGGCACCGGACACACCGTTGGTCCCTTCGGGTATACGTGACATTGAAATTAGGGCAAGTCCCGTGATCTATTGTTTGTACCCGAGGGCCGTGTACCAACGAGTGGACTCTATGTTAGTGTCGTCTAAGGAAAGATAATGACCGGGTGCTTACCCCGGGTACTTGAGGTACCGCGGGTCGTGGATGACACGGAAGTTCCCCGGATCTTGTGGGTAAAGTGTGCAACCTCTGCAGAGTGTCAAACTATTCGAATAGCCGTGTCCACGGTCATGGACAGTTGGGTAACCGCTCTTGGGCTACGTCCAATGTTTGTGAAACCATGCGTGTGTATGTGAGTCAAGGTGGTGACTTGACTCGAAGAGTTGAATCATATTCATGTTGATATCGGTAACGTGTCTTCGAGGTTACGCGAGTTTATTGATGCATTAACTTGATGTTAGAATATTTGTTCTAGCCTTGCTAGATTGATCATTATTATTCAATTGCACTGTTACTTTGTACCACATCATGGGTTGCTTGCGAGTACATTCAAAGTACTCATTGGCTTGCCACTGGTTATTTAATTGGCCAGGCATGGAAGAACAGGATTATGAGGAAGAGTTCTTTGGAGACGAACATGCGAACTAGGACGCTATCCCAGTCAGAATGCCTGTAGGGTTAAGGCAGATGGCATGGGTTCTACCCGTTTATCGAAGACTTCCGCTATTTGAGTTATTTCCTATTCAGCCCGTGAGGCTCTATCTATGTAAGACTTGGCCATAATGGCCTTAATTCGTGTAAGACTATTTGTATGGATGTAAGACTCTTGTTATTTCAGCTTCTGTGTGTTCAGTGAGCATTGATCTCTGGGATAACTGTACATGTGCATTCGGTGATCTCGACTTCTAAGTCGGGGTCCCCACACAAAGGGCATGCGAAGCTCCTGGGTTGTCTTGGCGATGTACTCCTGAGCACTAGGCGCCTCACGCCTCGTGCCTGCTTGGGGAAGCGTGCAACAAAGCACGCCTCCACATGGTGCCCCAGCGCCTCCCTCGAGACATTGGCTAGGTCGTAGGCCCTCCAGAGGAGATCCCCTGAGCCCATCCTAAGGGGAGCGTCGGGTGAGCTTTCCTATGTGAGGGAGGGAGGCGCCCCATCCATGAGCGTAGGTCCTGAAGGGGTAACGCTGCTCTCCTGAGGCCCCTGGTGCAGCAGCTTCTTCTCCTTCTTCTTGGAGACGGCCTCAGGAGGGTAGATGGCGCCATCATTGTTTGGATCCTCGACCACCGCAGCCTGGTAGGAATGCTCGAGGGAGCACACCACGACCTTTTCTTCGCAGGCAACCGTGATGACGCTGCCGCTTCCTGGTATCTTGAGGACATTGTAGCCGTGGTGAGTCACTGCCGTGAACTTGGCCAGGGCTGGGTACTCGAGGATAGCATTGTAGGGAAGATGAATGTGGGCGACATCAAAGTTGATGAGCTCGGTGTGGTAGTTGTCGTGCTTGCCAAAGGTGACATGCAGGCGAACCTGCCCTATCGGGGTGGTGGAGCCGCCGGTAACTCTTGAGAAGGGCTTGGTAGGCTGTAGCTGATCGTATGGCACTTGGAGGCTATCGAACGTCTCGACGGATAGGATATTGAGCCCTCCGCCACCATCGATGAGGGTCTTGGTGACTTGAACGTTGCTGATGACGGGTGAGCAGAGCATCGGGAGAGCGCCAGCAGTCGCCGCGCACTTGAGCTGGTCTGCTGAGCTGAAGGTGATGGGGCACTTGGACCACCTAAGTGGGCGCGTGGCTTCGAGCTTGGGGAGAGCCATGTTTACTTCTCGAGCGAACTGCTTGAAGAGGCGCTGAGAGGCTGGGGCATGCGCACCGCCCAAGATGCACGTGATGGCGCGAGGCTCCTAGAAGCCCCCAGCCCCCTCGTCCTGGTCATCGTTTATCCTGGGTGGTGGCAGCGGAGGGAGGCCGGCCTTACCCTGCGGACGGTCCTCGCGAGGCTGGTCCCTCCAAGCACCCTCTCGAGGCTGATCGTGCCAGCGGTCCTCACAAGGCTGATCACGCCACACCTGAAGGGGGCCGCGGTCGTCCCAGCGCCCCCCGGTCCGGCTTCCTCCAGAGTCGTAGCCCGGGCGCTGCGCTCGGGGTGTCAGCCGATGAGCCCTTCGCGGATGGCCCTAAGCTCTTGACAGTCGTTGGTATTGTGGCTGTGCACATTGTGGAATGTGCAGAATGGACGGCTGCTCTTGGATGACTCCGGGTGGTCGCGGCCACGCTTCCTCTCTGGTTCAGCCACGAGCACGACCACCCCTTTGTGCTTCACGCCCTTGCCCTTGGCCTTCTTGTCTTCAGGGTCAATGGTGGGGAGCTCGACGAGGGAAGGGCACCCCTCCTCAGCTTTGGCGCACTTGGTAGTGAGGTTGAACAGCTACAGGTTCATGCACATATCTTCGTGGATGGCGAGCTCCTCCTTCATCTTGACATCATGGACGCCATCGGAGAATGCTGAGATGATGGCCTCGTCCGTGACCTTGGGGATCTTGACGCGGACGCTATTGAAGCGCTGGATGAACTTCTGTAGAGTTTCTCCTGGTTGTGGCTTGATGCGCCGCATGTCACCAGCGGCCGGGGGGAGGTCGTGGGTGCCCTGGAAATAGGCGATGAACCACTCTCGCATCTCACCCTAGGAGGATATCGATCCCGCGGGCAGGTTCAGGAGCCACGAGCGTGCGTCGTCCTTGATAGCCATGGGGAACCAGTTCACCATGATCTTCTCGTTGCCGTTGGGTGCCTCGATGCTCAGCTCGTAGAGCTACAGGAACTCAACAGGGTCGGGGGTGCAGTCGTAGCATGAAGGCAGATCGGGCTTGAACTTCTCAGGCGAGTTGACGTTGCGCGGCTCAGGGGCGGGAGCCTTGCAACCTGCTGTTGATACCAGAGCTTGTCGTGGAGGCGGAGCTTGGTCTTGGTTCTCATGCGCCACCATAGCAGGGGGCGCACGTTCTCGATGCGTCGGCGGAGGGAGTGCTGGTGCTCCTCCTCGAGGCCAGTGGATCTCTTGGCAGCTTCCTCCTTCATGCACGGGCGCCCCGCGCGGGGGGTCGCGCCGCGGGGCCACGTGCCTTGGATCGTGGATGACGCCTTGATGCGGAGGTGGTGGAGGTGCTTCATGGGCTACTTTGCCAGTAGAGGGAGGCGAGCGAGGTAGCGAGAGGGATGGTGCAGTAGAGCCCTCAACGGTGTTGACGAGCTCGGCGATCCGGTCGAGCCAGCATTCCTAGAGGCCATCGACGGGGCGGTAATGTAGGAGCTCACGTGCCATGAGCAACGCAGCCTGCGCGTCCGTGCTACTTCTCGAGCTTGCATTGTTTTCCCTCGAAGAGGAAAGGGTGATGCAGCACAGTAGTGTAAATTTTGAGAACCAAGGTATCAATCCAGTAGGAGACCACGCGCGAGTCCCTTGTACCTACACAAACAAATAAGAACCTTGCAACCAATGCGATAAAGAGGTTGTCAATCGCTTCATGGCCACTTGCAAAAGTGAGATCTGGTAGAGATGATAAGATAATATTTTTGGTATTTTTTATATGTAAACTGAAAGTAAAGATAAATAGTTGATGGAAGATTAATATGATGAAGATAGACCCGGGGGCCATAGGTTTCACTAGTGGCTTCTCTCAAGATAGCAGATTTCTACGGTGGGTGAACGAATTACTGTCAAGCAATTGATAGAAAAGCGCATAGTTATGAGAATATCTAGGCATGATCATTGTATATAGGCATCACGTCCGTGACAAGTAGACCGAAATGATTCTGCATCTACTACTATTACTCCACACATCGACCGCTATCCAGCATGCATCTAGAGTATTAAGTTCATAAGAACAGAGTAACGCCTTAAGAAAGATGACATGTTGTAGAGGGATAAACTCAAGCAATATGATATAAAGCCCATCTTTTTATCCTCGATGGCAACAATACAATACGTGCCTTGTTGCCCCTGCTGTCACTAGGAAAGGACACTTGCAAGATTGAACCCAAAGCTAAGCACTTCTGCCATTGCAAGAACTACTGATCTAGTAGACCAAACCAAACCGATAATTCGAAGAGACTTGCAAGGATATTTAAATCATGCTGAAAAGATTTCAAAAAAGAATCCAATATTTTTGATAGATAATCTTGATCATAAACCCACAATTCATTGGATCTCGACAAACACACCACAAAAGGAATTACATCGAATAGATCTCCACGGAGATCGAGGAGAACTTTGTATTGAGATCCAAAGAGAGAGAAGAAGCCATCTAGCTAATAACTATGGTCCCGAAGGTCTGTGGTAATCTACTCACAACTCATCGGAGGGACTATGGTGTTGATGCAGAAGCCCTCCGTGATCGATGCCCCCTCCGGTGGAGCTCCCGAATAGGCCCCAAGATGGGATCTCACGGGTACAGAAGGTTTCGGCGGTGGAATTAGGGTTTCGTGGTGCTCCTTGATGGTTTCAGGGTACATAGGTATATATAGGAGGAAGAGGCACATCAGGGGAGGCACGAGGGGCCCATGAGGGTGGGGGCGCGCCCCTGCCCTCGTGGGCGCCTCATTCACTTCCTGGCGTGTTCTCCAAGTCTTCTGTGTTGATATTGTTCCGAAAATGACTCTCCCGAAGGTTTCATTCCGTTTGGAGTCCGTTTGATATTCCTTTTCTGCGAAACACTGAAATAGGGCAAAAACAACAATTTGCACTAGGCCTTGGGTTAGTAGGTTAGTCCCAAAAATAATATAAAAGTGTATAATAAAGCCCATTAAACATCCAAAACAGATAATATGATTGCATGGAACAATCAAAAATTATAGATACGTTGGAGACGTATCAAGCATCCCCAAGCTTAATTCCTGCTCGTCCTCGAGTAGGTAAATGATAAAAACATAATTTTTGATGTGGAATCCTACCCAAAAAAATTCTCATTGTAATTTTATTTATTGTGGCATGAATGTTCAGATCCTAAAGATTCAAGATAAAAGTCTATATTGACACAAGTATAATAACACTTCAAGCATACTAACAAAGCAATCATGTCTTCTCAAAATAACAAGGCCAAAGAAAGTTCATCCGTACAAAATCATATAGTTTGGGTATGTTCCATCTTCGTCACACAAAATACTCAAATCATGCACAACCCCGGTTTCAGCCAAGCAATTGTTTCATACTTAATTTTTTTCAAATGTTTTCAACTTTCACGCAATACATGAGCGTGAGCCATGGATATAGCACTATAGGTGGAGTACAGTGGTGGTTGTGGAGAAGACAAAAGAGGAATATGGTCTCACATCAACTAGGCGTATCAATGGGCTACGGAGATGCCCATCAATAGTTTTCAATGTGAGTGAGTAGGGATTTCCATGCAACGGATGCACTAGATCTATAAATGTATGAAAGCATAACAAAAGAAACTAAGTGGGTGTGCATCCAACTTGCTTGCTCACGAAGACCTAGGGCATTTGAGGAAGCCCATCGTTGGAATATACAAGCTAAGTTTTATAATGAAAATTCCCACTAGTATATGGAAGTTACAAAACAAGAGACTCTCTATCATTAAGATCATGGTGCTACTTTGAAGCACAAGTGTGGAAAAAGATAGTAGCATTGTCCCTTTTTTCTTTCCCCTTTTTTCCCTTTTTTCATTTTTTGGGCCTGTTTTTTTTTTCCTTTGGCCTTTCTTCTTTTTTTTTCTTTGGGACAATGCTCTAATAATGATGATCATCACACTTTTATTGATTTACAACTCGATATTACAACTTGATACTAGAACAAAGTATGACTCTATATGAATGCCTCCGGCAGTGTACCAGGATATGCAATGAATCAAGAGTGACATGTATGAAAAATTATGCATGGTGGCCTAGCCACAAATACGATATCAACTACATGATCATGCATGGCAATATGACAATGATGAAGCGTGTCATATGAACGGAACGATGGAAAGTTGCATGACAATATATCTCGGATTGGCTATGGAAATGCCATGATAGGTAGGTATGGTGGCTATTTTGAGGAAGGTATATGGTGGGTGTATGGTACCAGCGAAAGTTGCGCGGTACAAGAGAGGCTAGCAATGGTGGAAAGGTGAGAGTGCGTATAATCCATGGACTAAACATTAGTCATAAACAACTCACATACTTATTGCAAAAATCTACAAGTCATCAAAACAAAGTACTACACGCATTCTCCTATGGGAAGGGTTGGTAGGAGTTAACCATCGCGCGACCCCGACCTCCCCACAAAGGATGACACTCAATGAAATACCTCATGCTTCAAATTTGTCACACAACGGTTACCATACGTGCATGCTACGGGACTTGCAAACCTCAACACAAGTATTTCTCAAATTCACAACTACTCTACTAGCATGACTCTAATATCACCGTCCTCATATCTCAAAACAATCATCAAGAATCAAACTTCTCATAATATTCAATGCACTTTATATGAAAGTTTTTACTATACCCATCTTGGATGCCTATCATATTAGGACTAATTTTATAACCAAAGAACATTAGCATGCTGTTCTAAAAGACTCTCAAAATAATATAATTGAAGCATGAGAGATCAATAAGTTCTACAAAATAAAACCACCACCGTCTCTAAAAAGATATAAGTGAAGCACTAGAGCAAAACTATCTTGCTCAAAAGATATAAGTGAAGCACATAGAGTATTCTAATAAATTCCAATTCATGTATATATCTATCAAAAGGTGTGTCCAGCAAGGATGATTGTGGTAAAATAAAAAGCAAAGACTCAAATCATACATGACGCTCCAAGCAAAACACATATCATGTGGTGAATAAAAATATAGTCTCAAGTAAAGTTACCGATGGACGAAGACGAAAGAGGGGATGCCTTCCCGGGGCATCCCTGAGCTTAGGCTTTTGGTTGTCCTTGAATTTTACCTTGGGTTTCCTTGGTCATCCCCAAGCTTAGGATCTTGCCACTCTTTGTTCCATAGTCCATCAAATCCTTACCCAAAACTTGAGAACTTCACAACACAAAACTTAGCAAAAATCTCATGAGCTCCGTTAGTATAAGAAAACAAACCACCACTTTAAGGTACTGTAATGAACTCATCATTTGTTTATATTGGTGTTAAACCTACTGTATTCCAACTTCTCTATGATTCATACCCACCGATACTACTCATAGATTCATCAAAATAAGCAAAGAACACACGAAAAACAGAATCTGTCAAAAACAGAACAGTCTGTAGCAATCTATAACTTTCCAATACTTCTGTAACTCTAAAAAAATTGAAATAAATTGGTGGACATGAGAAATTTGTCTATTAATCATCTTAAAAAAGAATCAACTTAAGAGCACTCTCCAGTAAAAAATGGTAGCTAATATCTTCAATGCTAAAGTTTCTATTTTTTACAGCATGATCGCATAAACTTCGCCCAAGTCTTCCCAAAGGTTCTACTTGGCACAAACACTAATTAAAAAACAAAACCACATCTAAACAAAAGCTTGATGAATTATTTATTAATAAATAGAATTAAAAACAAAGAAAATAAAATTGGGTTGCCCCCCCAACAAGCGCTATCGTTTAACGCCCCTAGCTAGGCATGATACAAGAATGGATCTAAGTGTTGCCATAATGATAGGGTAAATTGCGAAAACTCATCTCATCTTCCCTACGTTCAGCAGTGAGTTTTCTTTGTGGCAAGAAAAACTAATCTAGATGGCTAAATTTAATAGGACAAAAGTCCCAAAGATCAAGCTCGGGAGGTATGGGTTCCTCCTTTGGTCCCTTGTATTGCACAATAAATTCATCATTGTAAGTATTCTTTTGACAGAAGGTCATGAGCCTTTGTTCAAGAGAAAAGCCTAACCCAGTGTTTTGAATAGCAAAATCATCATTTAGTTCAGAGATTCTATCAACTAGAACATTGGTAGGAACCTTTTTTCCAAGGTTTTCATTATAAGCAAGAGGATCTAGTAAATAGGATAGCTTCTATGGGAGGACGACCAACGTCTACCCTATAATGCGTAAAAATTTCTTTGGCCTCTTTCATTATAAATCTGAACTCATGAGCCAAAAAGATAGTAGCTGCTCACTTAACAGAAGAATGCTCAATATTGGAAAATTCTAGAAAAATTCTCTGAATGCAATGATGCATATGGATAAATTGCCTTTCAAGTTCAACTACAAGCATAGATATGGCATCCGCAAGACTACTGGTTCTATGAAGAATAGATCCACCCATAGTGGGTAAAGCACCGGCACAAGTAAAGAAGTCTTGAAGAACTCCTTTTCCAATAATATTACCACTACCAATCCGGAACTTTTTAGTATGTAAAGTGGTAGTTTCATCATGAGTATAAACAAAAGCATCAAAGTTTCCCTTAGCGTTACTACCTTTTTCAATAACATCCTCCCCCATCTCAGACATGATAGCAACAAAGCGCACTAAGGACGAACACAAAAGAGGCAAGCGAACAGAAAAATTGCAAATAAAACGGCAAAGGTGAAGTGGGGGAGAGGAAAACGAGAGGCAAATGTCAAATAATGTAATGCGAGGGATAAGTGTTTGTGATGGGTACTTGGTATATGACTTTTGCATAGATCACCCCGGCAACGACGCCAGAAATTCTTCTTGCTACTTCTCGAGCTTGCATTGTTTTCCCTCGAAGAGGAAAGGCTGACGCAGCACAGTAGCATAAGTATTTCCCTCAGTTTTTGATAACCAAGGTATCAATCCAGTAGGAGACCACACGCGAGTCCCTCGTACCTACACAAACAAATGAGAATCTTGCTACCAATGCTATAAAGGGGTTGTCAATCCCTTCACAACCACTTGCAAAAGTGAGATCTGGTAGAGATGAAAAGATAATATTTTTGGTATTTTTGATATGTAAACTGAAAGTAAAGATAAATAGTTGATGGAAGATTAATATGATGAAGATAGACCCGGGGGCCATAGGTTTCAGTAGTGGCTTCTCTCAAGATAGCAGATTTCTACAGTGGGTGAACGAATTACTGTCGAGCAATTGATAGAAAAGTGCATAGTTCTGAGAATATCTAGGCATGATCATTGTATATAGGCATCACGTCCGTGACAAGTAGACATAAACGATTCTGCATCTACTACTATTACTCCACACACCGATCGCTATCCAGCATGCATCTAGAGTATTAAGTTCATAAGAACAGAGTAACGCCTTAAGCAAGATGACATGATGTAGAGGGATAAACTCAAGCAATATGATATAAATGAAGGAAATATGCCCTAGAGGCAATAATAAAGATGTTATTTGTATTTCCTTATATCATGATAAATGTCTTTTATTCATGCTAGAATTGTATTAACCGGAAACTTAGTACATGTGTGGATACATAGACAAAACAGTATGTCCCTAATATGCCTCTACTAGACTAGCTCATTGATCAAAGATGGTTATGTTTCCTAGCCATAGACATGAGTTGTCATTTGATCAACGGGATCACATCATTAGGAGAATGATGTGATGGACAAGACCCATCCGTTAGCATAGCACTATGATCGATTAGTTTTACTGCTATTGCTTTCTTCATGACTTATACATGTTCCTATGACTATGAGATTATGCAACTCCCGAATACCGTAGGAACACCTTGTGTGCTATCAAACGTCACAACGTAACTGGGTGATCATAAAGATGCTCTACAGGTGTCTCCGAAAGTATTCGTGGTGTTGGCATAGATCAAGATTAGGATTTGTCACTCCGAGTGTCGGAGAGGTATCTCTGGGCCCTCTCGGTAACACACATCACAATAAGCCTTGCAAGAAAAAGACTAATGAGTTAGTCACGAGATGATGTGTTACGGAACGAGTAAAGAGACTTGCCAGTAACGAGATTGAACTAGGTATAGAGATACCGACGATCGAATCTCGGGCAAGTAACATACCGTTGACAAAAGGAAAAACGTATGTTGTTATGCGGTTTTGACCGATAAAAGATCTTCGGAGAATATGTAGGAGCCAATATGAACATCCAGGTTCCGCTATTGGTTATTGACCGGAGATGAGTCTCAGTCATGTCTACATAGTTCTCGAACCCGTAGGGTCCGCACGCTTAACGTTTGATGATGATCGGTATTATGAGTTTATGAGTTTTGATGTACCGAAGGTAGTTCGGAGTCCCGGATTAGATCACGGACATGACGAGGAGTCTCGGAATGTCCGAGACATAAAGATTGATATATTGGACGACTATATTCGGACACCGGAAGTATACCGGAAAAGTTTCGGATTTAACGAGATTGCCGGAGGGGGTTACCGGAACCCCCTACGAGGGGGAATCGTCCATAGTGGGCCTTAAGGGAAAGAGAGAGGCAGCCCATAGGGGCTGGCCGGCGCCCCACCTAGGGTTCCTAGTTGGAGTAGGATTGGGGCGCGCCACCTCTCCCTCTTTTCCTTTCCCTCTCTTCCTTCTTTGGTGGTTCCTACTAGGAATAGGATTGCAATCCTATTCCTAGTAGGATTGCACCCCTAGCCGCACCAAACAAGGGCCAGCCGGCCTCCCCCCTTGCTCCTTTATATACGGGGGCAGGGGGGCACCCAAAGACACACAAGTTGAATTGTTCCAGCCGTGTGCGGTGCCCCCCTCCACAGAAACACACCTCGTTCATACCGTCGCGGTGCTTAGGCGAAGCCCTGCGCCGGTGAATACATCATATCCGTCACCACGCCGTCGTGCTGACGAAACTCTCCCGTGAAGCTCAACTGGATCAAGAGCTCGTGGGACGTCATCAAGCTGAACGTGTGCTGAACGCGGAGGTGCCGTACGTTCGGTACTTGATCGGTTGAATTGCGAAGAAGTTCGACTACATCAACCGCGTCACTTGACGCTTCCGCTTCCGGTCTACGAGGGTACGTAGACACACTCTTCCCTCTCGTTGCTATGCATCTGGTAGATAGATCTTGCGTGATCGTAGGAAAATTTTAAAATACTACGTTCCCCAACAGTGGCATCATGAGCCAGGTCTATGCGTAGATGATATGCACGAGTAGAACACAATGAGTTGTGGGCGATACTAGTCATACTGCTTACCAGCATGTCATACTTTGCTTCGGCGGTATTGTGAGATGAAGCGGCCCGGACCGACATTACGCGTACGCTTACGCGAGACTGGTTTCACCGTTACGAGCACTCGTTGCTTAAAGGTGACTGGCGGGTGTCTGTCTCTCTCACTTTAGCTGAATCAAGTGTGGCTACGCCCGGTCCTTGTGAAGGTTAAAACAGCACATACTTGACGAAACATCGTTGTGGTTTTATATGCGTAGGTAAGAACGGTTCTTGCTAAGCCCGTAGCAGCCACATAAAACTTGCAACAACAAAGTAGAGGACGTCTAACTTGTTTTTGCAGGGCATGTTGTGATGTGATATGGTCAAGACATGATGAGTTATACGGTTTTGTATGAGATGATCATGTTTTGTAATGTTATCGGCAACTGGCAGGAGCCATATGGTTGTCGCTTTATTGTATGAAATGCAATCGCCATGTAATTGCTTTACTTTATCACTAAGCAGTAGCGATAGTCGTAGAAGCAATAGTTGGCGAGACGACAACGATGCTACGATGGAGATCAAGGTGTCACGCCGGTGACGAAGGTGATCATGGAGGTGCTTTGGAGATGGAGATCAAAAGCACAAGATGATGATGGCCATATCATGTCACATATTTTGATTGCATGTGATGTTTATCTTATTATGCTTCTTATTTTGCTTAGAACGACGGTAGCATTATAAGATGATCCCTTACTAAATTTCAAGGTATAAGTGTTCTCCCTGAGTATGCACCGTTGCGAAAGTTCATCGTGCCGAGACACCACGTGATGATCGGGTGTGATAAGCTCTACGTTCAAATACAACAGGTGTAAGCCAGTTTTGCACACGCAGAATACTCGGGTTAAACTTGACGAGCCTAGCATATGCAGATATGGCCTCGGAACACTGGACACCGAAAGGTCGAGCCTGAATCATATAGTAGATATGATCAACATAAGATGTTCACCATTGAAACTACTCCATCTCACGTGATGATCGGACATGGTTTAGTTGATTTGGATCACGTGATCATTTAGATGACCGGAGGGATGTCTATCTAAGTGGGAGTTCTTTAAATTAATATGATTAAATTGAACTTTAATTTATCATGAACTTAGTCCTGATAGTTTTTTGCATATCTATGTTGTTGTAGATCAATGGCCCGTGCTACCGTTCCTTTGAATTTTAATGCATTCCTAGAGAAAGCTAAGTTGAAAGATGATGGTAGCAATTACACGGACTGGGTCCGTAACTTGAGGATTATCCTCATTGCTGCACAGAAGAATTATGTCCTTGAAGCACCGCTAGGTGACAAGCCCCCTCCCGCTAATGTAGACGCTTTGAACGTCTGGCAGTCGTGGTCTGATGACTACACGATAGTTCAGTGTGCCATGCTTTACGGCTTAGAACCGGGACTTCAACGATGTTTTGAACTTCATGGACCATATGAGATGTTCCAGGAGTTGAAGTTAATATTTCAAGCAAATGCCCGGATTGAGAAATATGAGATTTCCAATAAGTTCTACAGCTGCAAGATGGAAGAGAATAGTTCTATCAGTGAACACTTGCTCAGAATGTCTGGGTACTACAATCATATGACTCAACTTGGTTGCAAAGTTGACGAGGATAGTGTTATTGATAGAGTTCTTCAATCACTGCCACCAAGCTATAAAGGCTTTGTGATGAACTATAATATGCAAGGGATGCAGAAGACAATTCCCGAGCTCTTCGCTATGCTGAAAGCTGCGGAGGTAGAAATCAAGAAGGAGCATCAAGTGTTGATGGTTAACAAGACCACTAGTTTCAAGAAAAAGGGCAAGGAGGGGAACTTCAAGAAGAATAGAAAGACAGTTGCTACTTCCACGAAGAAACCCAAGTCTGGAGCCAAGCCTGAAACTGAGTGCTTCTACTGCAAGGGGACTGGACACTGGAAGCGGAACTGCCCCAAGTATTTGGCGGATAAGAAGGATGGCAAGGTGAACAAAGGTATATGTGATATACATGTTATTGATGTGTACCTTACTAATGCTCGTAGTAGTACCTGGGTATTTGATACCGGTTCGGTTGCTAATATTTGTAACTCGAAACAGGGACTATGGATTAAACGAAGATTGGCTAAGGACGAGGTGACGATGCGCGTGGGAAACGGTTCCAAAGTCGATGTGATCGCCGTTGGCACGCTACCTCTACATCTACCTTCGGGATTAGTTTTAGACCTAAATAATTGTTATTTGGTGCCAGCGTTGAGCATGAACATTATATCTGGATCTTGTTTGTTGCGAGACGGTTATTCATTTAAATCAGAGAATGATGGTTGTTCTATTTTTATGAATAATATCTTTTATGGTCATGCACCCTCAAAGAGTGGTCTATTCTTATTAGATCTCAATTGTAGTGATACACATATTCATAATATTGAAACCAAAAGATGCAAGGTTAATAATGATAGTGCAACTTATTTGTGGCACTGCCATTTAGGTCATATTGGTGTAAAACGCATGAAGAAACTCCATAGTGATGGACTTTTGGAATCACTTGATTATGAATCACTTGGTGCTTGCGAACCATGCCTCATGGGCAAGATGACTAAAACTCCGTTCTCCGGAACTATGGAGCGAGCAACAGATTTGTTGGAAATCATACATACTGATGTATGTGGACCAATGAGTGTTGAAGCACGCGGCGGGTATCGTTATTTTCTGACCTTCACTGATGATTTGAGCAGATATGGGTATATCTACTTGATGAAGCACAAGTCTGAAACATTTGAAAAGTTCAAAGAATTTCAGAGTGAAGTAGAGAATCATCGTAACAAGAAAATAAAGTTTCTACGATCTGATCGTGGAGGAGAATATTTGAGTTACGAGTTTGGTCTTCATTTGAAACAATGTGGAATAGTTTCACAACTCATGCCACCCGGAACACCACAGCGTAATGGTGTGTCTGAACGTCGTAACCGTACTTTATTGGATATGGTACGATCTATGATGTCTCTTACCGATTTACCACTATCGTTTTGGGGTTATGCTTTAGAGACAGCTGTATTCACGTTAAATAGGGCACCATCTAAATCCGTTGATACGACACCTTATGAACTATGGTTTGGCAAGAAACCAAAGTTGTCGTTTCTTAAAGTTTGGGGCTGCGATGCTTATGTGAAAAAGCTTCAACCTGATAAGCTCGAACCCAAGTCGGAGAAATGTGTCTTCATAGGATACCCAAAAGAGACTGTTGGGTACACCTTCTATCACAGATCCGAAGGCAAGATATTCGTTGCTAAGAATGGATCCTTTCTAGAGAAGGAGTTTCTCTCGAAAGAAGTGAGTGGGAGGAAAGTAGAACTTGATGAGGTAATTGTACCTTCTCCCGGATTGGAAAGTAGTACATCACAGAAAATTGTTCCAGTGATTCCTACACCAATCAGTAAGGAAGTTAATGATGATGATCATGAAACTTCGGATCAAGTTTCTGCTGAACGTCATAGATCAACCAGAGTACGTTCCGCACCAGAGTGGTACGGCAACCCAGTTCTGGAAATCATGTTACTAGACCATGATGAACCTACGAACTATGAGGAAGTGATGATGAGCCCAGATTCTGCAAAATGGCTTGAAGCCATGATATCTAAGATGGGATCCATGTATGAGAACAAAGTGTGGACTTTGGTTGACTTGCCCGATGATCGGCAGGCCATCGAAAATAAATGGATCTTCAAGAGAAAGACCGACGCAGACGGTAATGTTACTGTTTACAAAGCTCGACTTGTTGCAAAAGGTTTTCGACAAGTTTAAGGAGTTGACTACGAGGAGACTTTCTCACCTGTAGCGATGCTTAAGTCTGTCCAAATCATGTTAGCAATTGCCGCATTTTATGATTATGAAATCTGGCAAATGGATGTCAAAACTGCATTCCTGAATGGATATCTCAAAGAAGAGTTGTATATGATGCAACCAGAAGGTTTTGTCGATCCAAAAGGTGCTAACAAAGTATGCAAGCTCCAGCGATCCATCTATGGACTGGTGCAAGCATCTCGGAGTTGGATATACGCTTTGATGAGGTGATCAAAGCATATGGTTTTATACAGACTTTTGGAGAAGCCTGTATTTACAAGAAAGTGAGTGGGAGCTCTGTAGCATTTGTAATATTATATGTGGATGACATATTGTTGATTGGAAATGATATAGAATTTCTGGATAGCATAAAAGGATACTTGAATAAGAGTTTTTCAATGAAAGACCTCGGTGAAGCTGCTTATATATTAGGCATCAAGATCTATAGAGATAGATCAAGACGCTTAATTGGACTTTCACAAAGCACATACCTTGATAAGATTTTGAAGAAGTTCAAAATGGATCAGTCAAAGAAAGGGTTCTTGCCTGTATTACAAGGTATGAAGTTGAGTAAGACTCAATGCCCGACCACTGCAGAAGATAGAGAGAAAATGAAAGTCATTCCCTATGCCTCAGCCATAGGATCTATCATGTATGCAATGCTGTGTACCAGACCTGATGTGTGCCTTGCTATAAGTCTAGCAGGGATGTACCAAAGTAATCCAGGAGTGGATCACTGGACAGCGGTCAAGAACATCCTGAAGTATCTGAAAAGGACAAAGGATATGTTTCTCGTGTATGGAGGTGACAAAGAGCTCGTCGTAAACGGTTACGTCGATTCTAGCTTTGACACTGATCCGGATGACTCTAAGTCACAAACCGGATATGTATTTTTATTAAACGGTGGAGCTGTCAGTTGGTGCAGTTCCAAGCAGAGCGTCGTGGCGGGATCTACGTGTGAAGCGGAATACATAGCTGCTTCGGAAGCAGCAAATGAAGGAGTCTGGATGAAGGAGTTCATATCCGATCTAGGTGTAATACCTAGTGCATCGGGTCCAATGAAAATCTTTTGTGACAACACTGGAGCAATAGCCTTGGCGAAGGAATCCAGGTTTCACAAGAGAACAAAGCACATCAAAAGACGCTTCAATTCCATCCGCGATCTAGTCAAGGAGGGAGACATGGAGATTTGCAAAATACATACGGATCTGAATGTAGCAGACCCGTTGACTAAGCCTCTTCCACCGGCAAAACATGATCAGCACCAGGACTCCATGGGTGTGAGGATCATCACTTTGTAATCTAGATTATTGACTCTAGTTCAAGTGGGAGACTGAAGGAAATATGCCATAGAGGCAATAATAAAGATGTTATTTGTATTTCCTTATATCATGATAAATGTCTTTTATTCATGCTAGAATTGTATTAACCGGAAACTTAGTACATGTGTGGATACATAGACAAAACAGTATGTCCCTAGTATGCCTCTACTAGACTAGCTCATTGATCAAAGATGGTTATGTTTCCTAGCCATAGACATGAGTTGTCATTTGATCAACGGGATCACATCATTAGGAGAATGATGTGATGGACAATACCCATCCGTTAGCATAGCACTATGATCGATTAGTTTTACTGCTATTGCTTTCTTCATGACTTATACATGTTCCTATGACTATGAGATTATGCAACTCCCGAATACCGTAGGAACACCTTGTGTGCTATCAAACGTCACAACGTAACTGGGTGATCATAAAGATGCTCTACAGGTGTCTCCGAAAGTATTCGTGGTGTTGGCATAGATCAAGATTAGGATTTGTCACTCCGAGTGTCGGAGAGGTATCTCTGGGCCCTCTCGGTAACACACATCACAATAAGCCTTGCAAGCAAAAGACTAATGAGTTAGTCACGAGATGATGTGTTACGGAACGAGTAAAGAGACTTGCCGGTAACGAGATTGAACTAGGTATAGAGATACCGACGATCGAATCTCGGGCAAGTAACATACCGTTGACAAAAGGAAAAACGTATGTTGTTATGCGGTTCTGACCGATAAAAGATCTTCGTAGAATATGTAGGAGCCAATATGAACATCCAGGTTCCGCTATTGGTTATTGACCGGAGATGAGTCTCAGTCATGTCTAGATAGTTCTCGAACCCGTAGGGTCCGCACGCTTAACGTTTGATGACGATCGGTATTATGAGTTTATGAGTTTTGATGTACCGAAGGTAGTTCGGAGTACCGGATGAGATCACGGACATGACGAGGAGTCTCGGAATGTCCTAGACATAAAGATTGATATATTGGACGACTATATTCGGACACCGGAAGTATACCGGAAAAGTTTCGGATTTAACGGGATTGCCGGAGGGGGTTACCGGAACCCCCTACGAGGGGGGATGGTCCATAGTGGGCCTTAAGGGAAAGAGAGAGGCAGCCCATAGGGGCTGGCCGGCGCCCCACCTAGGGTTCCTAGTTGGACTAGGATTGGGGGGCACCCAAAGACACACAATATCCGTCACCACGCCGTCGTGCTGACGAAACTCTCCCGTGAAGCTCAACTGGATCAAGAGCTCGTGGGACGTCATCAAGCTGAACGTGTGCTGAACGCGGAGGTGCCGTACGTTCGGTACTTGATCGGTTGAATTGCGAAGAAGTTCGACTACATCAACCGCGTCACTTGACGCTTCCGCTTCCGGTCTACGAGGGTACGTAGACACACTCTTCCCTCTCGTTGCTATGCATTTGGTAGATAGATCTTGCGTGATCGTAGGAAAATTTTAAAATACTACGTTCCCCAACAATAAACCCCATTTTTTTATCCGCGATGGCAACAATACAATACGTGCCTTGCTGCCCCTGCTGTCACTGGGAAAGGACACCGCAAGATTGAACCCAAAGCCAAGCATTTCTCCCATTGCAAGAACTACCGATCTAGTAGGCCAAACCAAACCGATAATTCGAAGAGACTTGCAAGGATATTTAAATCATGCATAAAAGATTTCAGAAAAGAATCCAACATTGTTCATAGATAATCTTGATCATAAACCCACAATTCATTGGATCTCAACAAACACACCGCAAAAGGAATTACATCGAATAGATCTCCACGAAGATCGAGGAAAACTTTGTATTGAGATCCAAAGAGAGAGAAGAAGCCATCTAGCTAATAACTATGGACACGTAGGTCTGTGGTAAACTACTCACAACTCATCGGAGGGGCTATGGTGTTGATGTAGAAGCCCTCCATGATCGATGCCCCCTACGGTGGAGCTCCGGAACAGGCCCCATGATGGGATCTCACGGGTACAGAAGGTTGCGGCGGTGGAATTAGGGTTTCGTGGTGCTCCCCAATGGTTTCAGGGTACGTAGGTATATATAGGAGGAAGAGGCACGTCAGGGGAAACACGAGGGTGGGGGCGCGCCCGCTGCCCTCGTGGCCACCTCGTTCGCTTCCTGGCGTGTAATCCAAGTCTTATGTGTTCATATTGTTCAAAAAATGACTCTCCCGAATGTTTCGTTCCATTTGGACTCCGTTTATAGTCCCTTTCTGTGAAACATAAAAATTGGCAAAACAACAATTTTCACTGGGCCTTGTGTTAGTAGGTTAGTCCCAAAAATAATATAAAAGTGTATAATAAAGCCCATGGAACATCCAAAACAGATAATATAATAGCATGGAATAATCAAAAATTATAGATACATTGGAGACGTATCAGTCCACGGGTCCGCGACGAGCGTGTGATGACGAGTACAGTGGAGTCAGCGACGGGGTGGCGGTGCGTCCGTCCCGTCGCACAAAGGGGTGTAGGGACGAGGCCTGTATCTCGTGCCTCACTGGGCCGATGGCGGCTTTGGCAGCATGCCATGGCGAGCGGCGGGGAGGTCCACCGGCGGGAGCCGTCTAGGCGATGCGGGCAGCAAGGGCGGCCCGACGCTCAGCACGGGCTCGGCGAGCGTCGGCCATGGAACCGGCGGGATGATGGAGCGTGGATCAATGGAAGGGAAGCTTCGGTGCACCCCTATCTGGCGCGCCAAATGTCGGATCGTGGGTTCCGGCAAACCCTTGAGGTTCGAACACTGTGGTGCGCATGAAGATCTCTCCTTCACGCTCTAGTTCGCTCTCGCACCAATTCCTAGGCCTAGCTCATCAAACTTGAAGAACAAGAGACATGAGGATTTATACTGATTCGGGCCACCATTGTTGTGTAATACCCTACTCTAGTGTGGTGCGGTGGATTGCCCTGTAGGCTGAGGATGAACAAGTACACGGGAAGAACAGCCTCCTGAGGAGAGGTGTTCTTGTGCTCGGTCAGCTAGTGGGTGTAAGGGTGGTCTCAATGGTCCTCTCCTTTCTATGGTGGTGGCTAGTCCTATTTATAGAGGCCCGGGTCCTCTTCCCAAATATTGAGCGGGAAGGGATTCCACAACGGCCAAGTTTGGAGGGGGACAACTAGTACAAGCTATCCTGACAAAAGATGGTCTTCGCCTGCCTAAGGCTCTGGTGGTGACGTCGTCATGGGCTCCGTGGTGACCTTTGCCCTGCCCTCCTGTTGGTCTTGGTCTCGTTGCACCGATATGGAAACCTTTGCCTAACGCCTCGGGACTCCTCGCCTGCGCTTGCCCCTTTAGAACCAAAGAGGAAACTGGCTTCCTGCGCCCACTGGCGCCCGCCTGGCCTTGGTCATCATGGCTCACGTCACGCGAACCTCGCGAGGTGTCCCTTGCCTTGATATCTTTGCACCTCGGGAGCCAGTCTGGTGAGGCCGCCCCAGGGGAGATCTTGCGTCATCTGCCTCGCGAGGCTTGGCCCCTCGCGAGGGTCTTGAGTGGTTTGCTGATGAAGATGAGCCGTACCAGGCCGCTGGATGAGCCACGCTCTGTGCCATATGCAGGCAAGTCTGGGTAGAGCCAAAACGAGAGACAAAACGACGGACGTCCGACAAGTACCGGACGAACGGACCCTCGCGAGCCATCGGACGTCTGGTACCGGTCGGATGACCGACGCCTGTCTGCGCACAGTTTCGGGCCCGAAGCCCATGTACCCCGTCGTTTGCACTTCGACTATAAATAGGACGCCCTCTCCCTCTAGCTAGGGTTAGCACATTGATAGCTCATTTAGAAATAGAGCTTTGCTCATCCATTTGGTTCCACTCCTATGGGAGACCACGGCCTCTACGAAGAAGATCCCCCAAGTGGATTCAAGACCCCTTTACGGGAAGACCTTCAAGACCTCCTCACGATGAAGAACTTGTTACCGTGTATCGTCTGTTGTTGACTTTGGATCGTTTACCTCATTGTGTTCCCTGATCTAGCACATGCGTGACTACATCTTGTTGATTTGAGGGTTTACCTCTCGTTTCCCTCAACCCCCCTCGTGTTCTTTGTGTTCTTCATGGGAATCCTCTCCAATCATGAAAGATCGGCCTAGATCGGGTTAGCCCCACATCAAACCTGCAGCTGTTTTGTTATAACCATGGGGAAGTAACCCAAGAGGCCCAAACCCTAACCTACTTCTTGCTAGCCTTTACAAATCTCGAGGATGAGATTTCTTTTAAGGGTGGTAGTTTGTAACATCCCAAAATTTTCTAAATTTTGGAATGTTGATAATAATATATCATTTAGTGAATTGTTATGATTTTCAGGGGAAATTAAAATATTTTTGGTCTTGTTTGAAAGTTTTCAAATTAGATTTATTTTCTTTTGGACTCCTTTGAAATATTTCGAAACCATATTCAATATTATGGAGTGAGAATAAAATGACTTTCTCAGATGTGGTGGATAAAAATTACATTTGAAGTTCCAATTGAATTGGGTCTTATTTGGAGTCTATTGCAATTTAAATATTTTCGAAGTATTCAAATAAAATTTAATGAGACGAGATAATGTAACTTCTCCAAATATATATTATAAAATATTTAATATGGCACAATTATAATTTTGTGAATTTGCAGAACTCTAAATTGAAGTTTTGAGTAATTCAAATGTGTCCGTAAAGCATTAATAGTAGTTTGTGCACAACATGTACTTTAGTAAATTCTGAAAACTATTATTCGTGGACTCTAAATAATATTGAGATTAATGTAACATTTTTATTTTCTATTGTAAGTAAACTTTTGTACACGTACATGAGTAATTAACAAAATTCTGTCCTAAGCCTACTGCACCAAGTCCATCTTCCTCTTGTTCATTTGTATTTTTTCTAAGTGAAGCCCACTAGTTATTTGCCCTCCAAACCAAATTGGGCTTGGACCACTTATTCCCTCGCTTGCCCACCCATCTCATCTTCTTCTTCCCCATACGCATCTACAAAACGTAGAACGTACAGAGAACAACCATCGATGCCTCCACCTCTTCCTCCCTCCTCTTCCTCTCCCAACCAACTAACCCCTCTGAACAGATTCCCCACTCCGCCCTAACTCCGTCTCTTCCGTTTCACGCACTAAATCGCGCCCTAATGGCCACCTACAATGCAGTAACGTCCGCCATTAATGCCATAATATGGACGAACGCCCCTGCTCAAATTCCAAGCTCCCCTCTCCTATAAATAGTACCCATAGGTGCACCTCACGGTCCTCACCCCTCCCCTAGAAAACCCCTCTCTTCCTCACCCTCCTCTGCAAGCAATTGCTCGTCGGAGTTCGGTTGCTCCGGCGGTCGCTGCATGCCGCCACGGGACAAGGTGGAGCCTGTGACCTTATCCAACGGACTCCCCTTGTCGACCTCTTTGCTGTTCTTCAACTACTTGACGCTGACGACCTTCTTCCACAACTCCGGTGAACTTCTTTCCCAACTCCGGCAAGCCTCCTCTAAATTCGGTAAGTCATTTTTCAGAAAAATATCCAAACTTTGGAAATTCCTATCTCCCAAACCGTATGTCATATTTCAACAAATAAGATAACACCGGATTCATTAGAGCATGTAGATTTTTATAAAATTATAAAATTTCACTATTGAGAAAAAAATAGTTTTGATTTAAATGTTAAATTGAGTATTTTTGCTATATATTATAATCTATAATTCATATGAAAAAATTTATTATATGAAAATTTGTCATTGGAACCATACCAATCTGTTAGGAATCATGATTTAATTTTCCAACCATGTTTAGTTCATGTTTTAGCCTCAACACCATAAAATCATCTTTTTACTCATAATTTAATATCTTCAACCAATTAAATTTTATGCTTAGATAATCTTCTTAGAAGGTCCCTAGAAAACCTATCCGGTCTGTACCACTACAAAAAAATTGGGATTACAAGATTAAGAATTTATTTCTTCTATCTTAAAACCTATGTCATGCCCATTTCCTCTTAACCAAGTCAAATATACCGAACAAACCATTAAGAAATTATTGTAGAACCTTGCCCCACAATCCTCCTTATATCAAAACTTGATGTCCACCTTGTATGTGGCCCGTTCGGGGTCTTCCATGGTGCCAGCTATCGTCTGGTTTTGTTTTTCTAAGTTCTCCGTCAGAGTCGGAGCTGCGTTGTCTGGCTGCAGGTCTACATGTTGTCGAAGAGAGTGGGCTTTACCCTGTGTGCGGCAGTCTTTGGGTGAGGGCTTAGCCCTTGTTGTTCCGGTTTTTGCCTGGTTTTCCCTAATTAATTTGGCACTTCTCTTCTGCTTAATTAATAGATGAGGCAATCTTTGCCCCCGTTTCAAAAAACATATGTCCACCTTGTACCAATTTGATCCAACCCTAGGACATGACCTAGTGATGTCTCCTTCAAAACCAAACTAGATCCTATCCCAAACCATAGCCACATCATGATAATTATCCTAAGAATATATTTGTATTGTTACCTTGAATCTTTTATTTGGATTGTTGTGTGTTGAAACATTTTCTTTCATCGTTAGATATGACGTAAAGTGAAGGAGAGATGATAATAAGTAGGGAATCAACTTCAAGACACGGGCAAGTTGCAATTTGATCATGCCTTGGCCTATATTTTTATAATGCACCTCTCTTTAAATTCAATACTATGCATGTTTTAGAAAAGTTTTGCAAAATACTATTACTAGCTACAACCTTAGGTTCAAGACTTGCTACCATGCTTGCCGCGCTTGCACAAAATTGGTGGGTTGAAAATCAAACAAGTTTTAAACAAATAAACTTCCCCTCTTTTGGGGAAACATTTTGTGAAAACTTATGAAAAAAAACATATATTATTTTACTTCTATTCCATGGGCGGAATGGTATTGACGGGGGTGTCTACAAGTGATTGCGCCCAATCGGGGTCTTGCAGTGAATGCGCCCGACTGGGGTCTTGGACACATGTTTTTGGTGGGGACTGAGATCTTCCAAGTACAGTCTGATGTAGCTTCCAGTACAGCCACATGCTACTATGGGCTCTGGCTTAGCTTAGTACTATCGAGGAACCCTACCCAAGCACCGCCATCCGAGAGAGGCCTTCATGCCTAAGTTGCGGGCGGCTTGGCGGTATAGGGGGCTGTTATGGAAAGGCTTCGTCACAACCTCCTCCTAGTCATGCACCCAAGTGTGTAATGGTAAACAGAGTTGTTGTGTCATGTGGGGAACGTGTACGACCTCTGCAGAGGGTTAAACCTAATCAATTAGTCGTGCCCCTAGTTACGAGCAATTTTGGGCAACTGAAGAATTGGACTAAAGAATAATCTCCCCTCTCTTTTCAAAAAATCTATTTTAATGGTTAGCTTGAGGATTGACAACAGTGAATGTGTTTCACTTCAACCATCTATATGTTTTACCAAAATCAGAGAAGGAGCTTTGGTGCGTATATCGAAAGTCTCACTCCTATCTTTTATACAAAAAAGACTATTTTTATTTCAAAATAAAGTTTATAAAAACTTAGTATAGGAGAAAATTGGTTGTATGTAGAGGAAACCTCCCCCAATACTTACCCTGCATATGTAATCTGTTATACTTTCCTTTGCAACTTGTGATTACATTCCACATACTCATCTACACCTGTCATATGCAGATCTCGACATATTAAGAGATAATAGGGCTACAGTCTACACTCAATGAGCCCAGTGGCGTTGATGGGGCCCTAACTTAGCAACTACGTATGATTCCACTGTATTATGTGCCAGCATTGAGGTGTACCAATGGCATGTATTAGTTAATTCTGGATCTACCGTTGTAGTAAAATGATGTATGTTTTACTAATATTCATTCTGGTTACTATGTTCGCTAGCTACGATCCGTGGATGGCACAGTAAGCACAGAGACTTGGATTTTATCAAATCCGGGTCGTGACAGTCCTATTGCAACCACCTTTAGGTTCACAAAGTTCAACCCTTGCTTGTTGAAGAATTGAGAAAGCTGAACCTCCATATTGTTCCTCCTGGTGCACTTGCTCCGCTTCCTGAAGAGTTTCGCAAAATGAACCTCCACATTGTTTCCCAGGGTTCTCTCAATTCCCTGGTTCCTAAACTAGATCTCGTGAACTCCATCAAATTGATTCAGAAGTGTGACGCTGAAGACGAAAGGATTAAACACTATCTCGCAGAAGGAAATCCCTCATTCTTCACTATTGTTGATGATGGCGCTTTGTACTTCAAAGGCTGCCTAGTGGTACCGTGTAAGGAGAAAAACATGGATATGACTGAGAAGGTTATGAAGGAAGCTCATGATACCCCTCTGTCTATTCACCCTGGTAGCACAAAGATGTACCAAGACATTTGTCAGAGGTTCTGGTGGTAAAATATGAAGCATGACATTGCTTACTATGTTGCTGAGTGTGACGTTTGCCGTCGAATCAAAGTAGAACATCAAAGGCCTACTGGAGCTATGCAACCTTTCACTATTCCTGCATGGAAATGGGACCATGTTAAAATGTTCTTGATCACTGTATTTCCCAAATCACAGAAAGGTAATTATGCTATTCTTGTCGTCATTGACCGACTTTCTAAAGTCGCACATTTTCTGGCCGTAAAAAAAACCATCACTGCTAGCCAGTTGGCGACTCTCTATATGTCCAGGATTGTCTCACTCAATGGTATTCCACTGGTAATCAGTTCAGACCATGGCAACTTATTCACTTCAAGATTTTGGGCAAGTTTCCTAGAAGCTATGGGAACTCATATGTCTTTCAACACCGCTTTGCATCCTCAGTCATATGGACAAGTTGAACGAGTCAACCAGCTTCTCGAAGACATGCTTCGAGGTTGTGTCATTTCCTTCGACAAGAAATGGGAGGAATCTCTGCCGTATGTTGAGTTCTCTTACAATAATAGCTATCATGCTAGTCTGAAGATGGCCCCCTTCGTAGTGTTATATGGACGAAAGTATCGAACCCCTCTGAACTGGTCATAAATTGGGGAACGTTCACTCTTTGGTCTAGATATTATCTAACATGCCGAAGAACAAGTCTGCGTTATTCGTGAGAATCTGAAGACTGCTCAGTCTCGTCAGAAGTGTCAGTATGACCGCCATCACAAAGAAAAGGTCTATCAACCTGGCAAAAAGGCTTATCTTCGAGCCACACTGATGAAAGGTGCACACCTCTTCAAGATCAAGGGCAAGCTAGCTCCTCGCTATATTGGTCCTTTCACCATTCTTGAAAGGCGTGGAAAAGTGGCATATCAATTGGAACTACCGTCGTGTTGGGGAACATAGTATTTCAAAAAAATACCTACGATCACGCAAGATCTATCTAGGAGAAGCATAACAACGAGTGGGGTGAGTGTGTCTACGTACCCTTGTAGACCGAAAGCAGAAGCGTCTAGTGACGCGGTTGATGTAGTCGAACATCTTCTCGATCCAACCGATCCAAGCACCGAACATACGACACCTCCGCGTTCAGCACACATTCAACTCGATGACGTCCCACGAGCTCTTGATCTAGTTGAGCGTCACGGGAGAGTTTCGTCAGCACGACGGCGTGCTGACGGTGATGATGAAGCTACCGGCGCAGGGCTTTGCCTAAGCACTGCAACGATATGACCGAGGTGTGTAACTGTGGGGAGGGGCACCGCAAATGGCAAAAATCAACTTGTGTGTCCATGGGGTGCCCCTTGGACATGTATATAAAGGATGGAGGGAGGAGGAGGCCGGCCCTCATAGGGCGCGCCAAAGTGTGGAGTCCTAATAGGACTCCCTAGTCCTAGTAGGATTCCACCTCCCAAATGGAATAGGAAAGGGGAAGGGAGAAGGAGAAGGAAGGAAGGGGCGCCCCTTTACCTAGTCCAATTCGGACCAGTCCAAGGGGAAGGGGCGCGGCCACCCTCGAGGCCTTTCTCTCCTTTCCCGTATGGGCCATTAAGGCCCAATACGAATCCCCATAACTCTCCGGTACATACCCGAATCACTCGGAACCTTTCCGATGTCCGAATATAGCCTTCCAATAGCCTTCCAATATATTGATCTTTATGTCTCGACCATTTCGAGATTGTTCGTCATGTTCGTGATCTCATCCGGGACTCCAAACAAACATCGGTCATCGAATCACATAACTCATAATACAAATCGTCAGCAAACGTTAAGCGTGCGTACCCTACGGGTTCGAGAACTATGTAGACATGACCGAGATAGATCTCCGGTCAATAACCAATAGCGTAACCTGGATGCTCATATTGGCTCCTACATATTCTACGAAGATCTTTATTCGTTAAACCGCATAACAACATACGTTGTTCCCTTTGTCATCGGTATGTTACTTGCCCGAGATTCGATTGTCGGTATCATCATACCTAGTTCAATATCATTACCGACAAGTCTCTTTACTCGTTCTGTAATGCACCATCCCGCAACTAACTCATTAGTCACATTGCTTGCAAGGCTTATAGTGATGTGCATTACCGACAGGGCCCAGAGATACCTCTCCGACAATCGGAGTGACAAATCCTAATATCGATCTATGCCAACTCAACAAACACCATTGGAGACACCTGTAGAGCATCTTTATAATCACCCAGTTATGTTGTGATGTTTGATAGCACACAAAGTGTTCCTCCGGTATTCGGGAGTTGCATTATCTCATAGTCATAGGAACATGTATAAGTCATGAAGAAAGCAATAGCAAAATACTAAACGATCAAGTGCTAAGCTAACGGAATGGGTCAAGTCAATCACATCATTCTCTAATGATGTGATCCCGTTCATCAAATGACAACTCATGTATATGGCTAGTCAACTTAACCATCTTTGATTAACGAGCTAGTCAAGTAGAGGCATACTAGTGACACTCTGTTTGTCTATGTATTCACACATGTATTAAGTTTCCGGTTAGTACAATTCTAGCATGAATAATAAACATTTATGATGATATAAGGAAATAAATAATAACCATATTATTGCCTCTAGGGCATATTTCCTTCACGTCGAGCCTTTCGCGGGTTCAAGATGTCTTCCATGTGTCACAGCTCCGCTGTTGCTTCAAATACCCCATCCGAGAAGTGGACCACAAAATGCTCGAGTTGCAGCAAGACCTCTCTTATAGATTGCATCCTGTCCGCATTCTCGATCAAGCTGAACATCGTAGTCATCAGAAGGCGACCGGTACAGTGATCAAACCATTCTGAAGATGAAGCCACTTGGGAACGCGAGGATCGTCTTCGTCATGAATACCCCGATTCGTTTCCGTCTACCTCCTAAATCTCGGGATGATATTTCTTGTAGTGGAGGAGATTTGTAATGCCCAGGTAATTAAGCTACGATAATCCCCTGTTAATGGTGCCATGTCATCACACTAATCTTCATTTGATCTAAACCACAATTCAAATTCTAAACTAAGTTTAAAGTCAAAATTCAAATTTGTCAAACATGAAAAAAAATGATCAAAGTGTGGCAAATAATCCCTGCATATTTTTCATGTTGAAACCCAAATTTTATAAGTATTTAAAATTCCCTTAGATAAATAAAAACAGGGGTTAAAACAATTGTTTAAATGCTTTTGAAATATAAACAAACACAAATTAATTTACTTAAAGTGCCAAACTAAATATGGCAGTGGCCTAATTATTGATACTAATTTAGGTGCTAACTTTATATTTTATAAAAATTAAAATAAAATAAAACTAAAATGAAAAATAGAAAAGGTAAAAGAAAAATAAAAGGAAAAGGAGAGGAGAGAGAGAAGCCCCCTGCCCCAGTGGGCCGAGGCCCACCCGGACCAGCCGGCCCAGCTCCCCCTTTGGTCGCCTTCCACCTCGCTACACGGGAAGTCGAATGAGCAGGCGCGTGCTCCAGCCCGACCACCTCGCCCACAACTCCTTGTAGGTGGATATGGACGCGCCGGCACCTCGGTCCTCTCTCCCCATCTACTCTTTCCCCAATATCCCCTCGACCACTCGCTTGTCCGTCCCTTTCGTCTCGCCCCACACCTCCTCCGCCCCACATAGAGTGGGGTCGTCGCCGAGTCGCCGTCGTCAAGCCCACTACCACCGGCTACCGCTCGCCGTCCCAACACGGCCAGGCGCCCTGCCGTCGACATCTCCTTCGTATCCATCCTCGAGATCATCACCAGGCAGTTGTGGACTTCACCCCGTCTCAGGTGCATGCATGGCTGCATGTCGGCAGCATGCAGCAGCGGCTACACACCAAGGTAGTAGTAGTAGTAGTAGGATATGTAGTAAATCCTATAGCGTATGTCAGCAGTGATGTAAACACTGGGCATGACGTAAGTGCTTACCTCTTTGGTGGTAAAATATCTAGCTCATAGTCGGTTTGTAAGCACTATATAAGGGGCTGCACTCCACCCGGTTGTAGCATTCCATTCCGATCAATACAAGGCATCAAGTGACTCCAGTTTCCTCCTCTAGTACGTGTGTGTACCAGCTTCACTACTAGTGTGTGTGCAGCACTAGTGAGTGTATGCTCGTCTAGTTTACACTAGCTGTAGACTTAGTTGATCCTCGAGCAACTAGATACTAGCAGTAGTTTGGGCTAACAATTGGCATCAGAGCCTCAGGTTATGCCGAAGCATATGCCGAAAGAAGGCGTCGCCGGCGACGGCTCCAAGACCGCCGGGCAGAGCTCGGCTGAGGAGACCCATGCGGCAGACGCGCTCGCGCTGCGAGAAAGGCCGGGAGGCGAGCTGGGTGCGCCACGCTCCGTGCGAGATGTGGGCATGTCCAGTACCTCCTTCCCTCTCCTCACGCGGACCAACTATCCTAGTTGGTCGCTCCTGATGAAAGTCATCATGGAGGCGCGGCATATGTGGAAAGCCGTGGATACTGGCGATGTCGAGTATGAGGAGGACCGGTTGGCGATGGAGGCAATCTTGCGCTCCGTCCCACCGGAGATGGTGCTCACCCTTGGCGCCAAGAAGACGGCCAAGGAAGCATGGGACACCATCAAGACTCTGCGCATCGGTGTGGAGCGCGTACGGGAGTCGAAGGCCCAGACCTTGCGCCTCCAGTACGAGGAGATCCGGTTCAAGTCCGGTGAACAAGTTGACGACTTCGCCTTGCGGCTGCAAGGTCTCGTCAACGAGCTCGCAACTCTCGGAGATCCCATCGACAACAAGATGGTGATTCTCAAGTTCCTCCGCGTCGTCCCCAGGCAGTACAAGCAACTGGCCTGGTCCATCGAGAGCTTGGTGGATCTCTCCACCATGACGATCGAGGAGTTGGTAGGGCGGCTCAAGGTCGTCGAGGAGCGCGGCGACGAAGCCGACAACCGTGCTGGCGGCGAACTACTGCTCACCAGGGAGCAGTGGGACGCGCAGCTACTGCAGCGCGGCCGCGACGGCTCTTCCGGCAGTGGGGGAGGCGCCCCCACAGGAAGCAGAGGTCGCGGCAGAGGCGGAGGCCGCGCCTAGAGCGGCGGTGGCAATCGCGGTCGCAAGCCAAACTGGGCTGGGCGAGGCGCTGGCAACGGTGGCAAGTGCCGCTACTGCGACATGCCGGGTCACTGGATCCGGGATTGCCACAAGAGGAAAGCTGACGAGGCAGCCGCGGCAACGGCAAACCTCGTCCAGGCTGACGTGGACGGCGGGCCGGCAATGATGCTGGCAAGAGTCGAACCCTTGCAGGAGAGCCCAGCGTCCATGGGAACCATCACTCCAGTGACAGGCCACACCTCGACAACGACGTTCTCGGGGCCTGTTGACTGGGAGGTGATGAAGGCCCGGGTGTGGGGGAGCCACACCCCGGCGACGGCATCCACGACAAGCTCGGGAGCCGACGAGGCCGCGCAAGTTAGTGCGGCAACGACGCATATGGCGGACCACGCTCCGACCATGATGCTGGCAACCATCGACTCCGTGCAGGAGCGCACGGAGACTCGGATTAGGCACACCCCGACAACAAAGTGTTCGGGGTCCACCGTGTTGATGGGAGATGGCTCCCCAACAACGGCGTGTGCGTGCGGCTACGTCTTCCTCAATGAGGAGAGAGCCGTGACCACACCCACGCTTGCAGGCGGCAAGCAAAGTGAGGGTTGGTTCCTCGACACCGGCGCCACGAACCACATGACTGGTTCGGTCGACGCGTTCGCGGAGCTGGACCGCTCAATCACCTGGAAGGTGCGGTTCGCGGACGGATCCGTGGTGGAGATCCACGGGCGCGGGACCGTCGTCTTCGCCAACAAAGGGGGTGATCACAGGGCGTTTACGGACGTCTATTTCATCCCAGCGCTCAAGAGCAGCGTCGTGAGTGTCGGACAGCTAGACGAGGGCTGGTTCGACATCGGCATCCGGCGGGTGTTCTCACCGTGCGCGACCAACACAAGAGGCTGCTCATCGAGGTAACCCGCTCGTCAAACCGCCTCTACAAATTCTTCTTTCGACCCGTGCATCCTGTGTGCCTTGCCGTGGGTCATGTCTCCGACGCATGGCGTTGGCATGCCCGGTTAGGACACCAGCACTTCGACGGGTTACGGAAGATGGCACGAGGCAATCTCGTTCGGGGGCTTCCTCACATCGAGCACGCCGACGAGCTGTGCGATGCGTGTCTTGCCGGGAAGCAGCGACGCCTGCCCTTTCCCGAGAAGGCACGCTATCGGGCGCAGAAACCCCTGGAGCTTGTTCACGGGGACCTCTGCGGCCCAATCACCCCGGCAACGCCAGGAGGGCGTCGCTACATCCTGCTACTCGTTGACGACTACAGCAGGTTCATGTGGGTGCTGCTCCTCGCCTCCAAGGACGAGGCGGAGCAAGCCATCATCAAGCAGCAAGCGGCAGCAGAGGTCGAGTGCGGCCATAAGCTGCACGTGCTGCGCACGGATCGTGGCGGCGAGTTCACATCGGCCACGTTCTACAAGCACTGCGACGAGAAAGGGGTGCAACGTCACCTCACAGCCCCTTACTCGCCGCAGCAGAACGGCGTCGTCGAGCGGAGGAACCAGACAGTGCTCGGGATGGCACGCTGCATGCTCAAGGCAAAGCAGGTGCCGAGCACGTATTGGGGGGAGGCCGTGCTCACGGCCGTCTTCATCCTCAACCGCTCCTTCACAAGGAGTGTCGACGGAAAGACGCCTTACGAGGCGTGGTATGGGAGGAAGCCCGACGTACGCTTCCTCCGCACCTTTGGCTGCGTCGGGCACGTCAAGTCGACGCGCCCTTAGCTGAAGAAGCTCGACGACAGGAGCACCCCGATGGTGTTCATGGGCTACGAGACAGGCTCTAAAGCGTACAAGATGTACGACCCTGTCTCAAAGCGCGTCCATGTCTCGCGCGACGTCATCTTCAACGAAGATGCGCGATGGACTTGGGAGGCGTCCGGGGAGGCCCCGACAAGCAGCTCCTTCACCGTGGAGTACCCGATGTACTCTACAACCCCGGGAATACCGGGAGGTGTGGATCCAGGAACCGCAACCCCGAGAACACCGTCCCTGGATATGGTGTCCCCGGACACCCCGGCGTCAAGTAAGGTGGTTCCCAGGAGGCTGTTCGCGACCCCGCCAACAGCAAGGTCGGAGCTGTTTGACGCTGACGATAGCATTGGCGCCCCCCACAGGTTTCGGCGCATGGGGGATCTCCTCGGCGAGGCTGCGGCAACACCGCAACAGCCCGAGGACGAGGACGTTGATGATGATGAGGTCCTGCATCTGATGGCCGGCGAGGAGCCGACCACGTTCGCGGAGGCCGAGCAAGAGGATTGCTGGCGCCACGCGATGCTGGACGAGCTGGCGTCGATCAACGACAACGCCACTTGGACACTCACCACACTGCCTGCTGGGCATCGAGCCATCGGGCTCAAGTGGGTGTTCAAGGTGAAGAAGGACGAGCACGACACCATTGTCAAGCACAAGGCGCGCCTCGTCGCAAAGGGGTACGTGCAGCGTGAGGGAGTGGACTTCGAGGAAGTCTTCGCTCCGATGGCAAGGCTGGAGTCCGTGCGGCTCATCCTTGCCGTGGCCGCTCACCGCGGGTGGGAGGTACACCACATGGACGTCAAGTCAGCGTTTCTCAACGGCAACCTTAACGAGGAGGTGTACGTCACCCAGCCACCCGGGTTTGTTGCCAAGGGCCATGAGCAGGGCGTGTATCGACTACACAAGGCCCTGTACGGTCTTCGGCAAGCCCCAAGGGCGTGGAACGCCAAGCTCGATGCAAGCCTCGCATCCCTTGGGTTCTCACGCAGCGCTTCTGAGCACGGTGTGTATTCGCGTGGCACCGCGAACACGCTGCTCATCGTCGGCATCTACGTCGACGACCTGGTCATTGTCGGTGCAGAGCCTGAAGAGGTTCAACGCTTCAAGGGAGAGATGCATCGTCTCTTCAGCATGAGCGACCTTGGGCTGCTCCGGTACTACCTCGGGCTGGAGGTGAACCAGGAGGGTGGTCGCATCACGATCACGCAGACGGCCTACGCCACCAAGATGCTTGAGCGAGCAGGCATGAAGGACTGCCATGCCGTGCACGCTCCAATGGAGGCACGACTGAAGCTCAGCAAGGATAGCTTTGAGAAGGCGGTGGATGCTACGCTCTACCGCAGCATCATCGGGAGCCTCAGGTACCTCGTGCACACCCGACCGGACATCACGTTCCTTGTTGGGTACCTGAGTAGGTTCATGGAAGCCCCGGCAAGCGATCACCTCGCTGCCGTCAAGCACCTGCTCCGGTACATCGCGGGTACGCTCACGCATGGATGCGTGTATCGCCATGGCGACGGCGAGAGCTTGGTCGGATACAGCGACTCCGACCATGCTGGTGATGTGGACTCTCGGAAGAGCACCTCGGGCATACTGTTCCTTCTCGGGAATAGTCCTGTCAGCTGGCAATCGGTGAGGCAGAAGGTTGTCGCCGTTTCTTCGTGCGAGGCGGAGTACATCGCGGCAGCTACAGCGGCCTGTCAGGGCATTTGGCTTGCTCGCCTTCTCGGTGAGATGCTGAATCAGGACACCGCCCCTGCGCTCATCTTCGTCGACAACAAATCGGCGATTTCTCTCTTCAAGAATCCAGTGCTTCACGACCGTAGCAAGCACATCGATCTCCGCTATCACTTCATACGTGACTGCGTCGAGAAGGGTACGGTGATCGTGGAGTTCATCAGGACTAGTGAGCATAAGGCGGACATCCTGACCAAGTCACTTGGTCGTGTCCGGTTCCAAGAGCTGCGCGACAAGATCGGCATCGTTAACATCAAGCTCCTTCGACAGGGTTAAGGGGGGAGATTGTGGACTTCACCCCGTCTCAGGTGCATGCATGGCTGCATGTCGGCAGCATGCAGCAGCGGCTACACACCAAGGTAGTAGTAGTAGTAGGATATGTAGTAAATCCTATAGCGTATGTCAGCAGTGATGTAAACACTGGGCATGACGTAAGTGCTTACCTCTTTGGTGGTAAAATATCTAGCTCATAGTCGGTTTGTAAGCACTATATAAGGGGCTGCACTCCACCCGGTTGTAGCATTCCATTCCGATCAATACAAGGCATCAAGTGACTCCAGTTTCCTCCTCTAGTACGTGTGTGTACCAGCTTCACTACTAGTGTGTGTGCAGCACTAGTGAGTGTATGCTCGTCTAGTTTACACTAGCTGTAGACTTAGTTGATCCTCGGACAACTAGATACTAGCAGTAGTTTGGGCTAACAGCAGTCACCGAGTCCGCATTCAAGTCAGTCTTCCCTAACCCCGTCCGCCGCACGACCTCGCCCTAAATCTGCTTGACCTCGACTACCTCCGGCCTCCCCGAGGCACTCGTAACCCTCACTATGAGCTCCTGGTCCGCTGAGAACTCTCCCCTCCCTTCCCAATCTCCTCTAGGACTGATTTCCGCAACACCGTCCGTGGCCGCCGCGGGAGCTCGATGATGCTGTCATTATGGTCACCCCCTGCTTAAGCGGCTTGCGCTAATAGATGCGCGACTACATGCTGATGCCGTTGGACCGAACCCCGTGACAAATTGTCGCCGGAGACGCCTTCCGGCGAGTCGCCGCCGCCCCTGTAACTCGCTTCGCACATGACTTGGCCGCGTTTGCGCCCGCCCGTGTCTGGACGCACCCGCCGCTACCTGCTGTCATACTCGCACGCCCCAGCCGCGCCTGACACACGCGCGAGCCCTGCCTGTCGCCCTTGCTCGCCCTCTACTGCGTGTTGCCCTCTGCTGCCGCCGCACAGCTCGTCATTATCGATTTTTTTTTCAAAACTGTGCCTAAATTTATACAAAATTTGAAAACTGTTAGTCTGTTAGAGAAAAAATCGAAAATATGACCCCGTCGGCCTTAACTGGGCCGACCAGCCAGCCGTCGGCCTCGCCCTGGCCGACCAGGGGCCCGTCGGCCTCGCCCTGGCCGACCAGGGGCCCGTCGGCCTCGCCCTGGCCGACCAGTGGCCCGTCGGCCTCGCCCTGGCCGACCGGTGCCCGTCGGCCTGGCAGCGCCCGAGCGGCGGCTGGATAAGCCACCGACGCTTTCCTCTTCCTCTGTTCTTCGTTCCTGCTCCTCTCTCTCTCTCGTGTTTCTCTGTTCTTTCACCCCCTCCCCGATCTATTGATTGCTCCAGCCATTTTCTGTTCCAAGTAGCAGAATCAATAGATCATAGCATTCTTCACCGATCCATCCAATTATTTTTTGCTATGGGGTAGTTATTTGTGCGTATTTGAGGAGGAGCCATGGTGGGGTGGAATAGCCATGGTGGGGTGGAGGAGCTGCGGTTTTGGTGGTGGTGAGGAGGAGAAGGTGGTGGTGAGGAGGAGTTCGGGTGGTGTTGTCCGGTGGTGCAAAAAGTCTGCGATAAGGGCACACACGCGTCGAAGGTATACAAATGTCGTCACATTTTTTTTATTAGCTGAATATTTAGTGTACATAGTCATTTTAGCGTATAGTTAATGTAGCCGGTAATATATTTTGTTAGTGTAGCCGGTAATATTTTTGTTAGTGTAGCCGGTAATAT
>LR738712.1:331902562-332245307 GCA_902687465.1 Secale cereale
GGTAACATATTTTGTTATTGTAGCCGGTAATATTTTTGTTAGTGTAGCCAGTAACATATTTTGTTAGTGTAGCCGGTAATATTTTTGTTAGTGTAGCCGGTAATATTTTTGTTAGTGTACCCGGTAACATATTTTGTTAGTGTAGCCGGCAATATTTTTTTTCATTGCGATTATTGAGAAGGTGGCAATGTCTGACAGGTAAAAATGTCTGAATCAATAAATTTGACAGTTTACTACGGCCCTGGTAATGTTCGATATAATGAGTTGGGGGTTGATCTTAGCGAGTTTAAAAATGGCGTCATGACACTTTCAGACCCGAACAGACTGGACATTAGACAGTTGAAGTACTGGTTGACTACTAGTTTTGGGTTGAATCCTGAAGTATGTTCCGTCAACATTCATGCATTGTGGACCAAATCCTGTAAAAATGTGAAGTGGGAGTTGATGCCGGTAAATAGGAGCCAGCATTGGTTGACTCTGTTAAGTCGTTGCCGAGACCGAAGAATCCACCCATATGTTCTAGTGCAACCTGTGGCGAAGGAGGAGAATACTGTACAACTTCACGTGGGGTATGAACCCGGCCAAGGTAGTCAAGTGGCTAACGAGAATTATTTATCCGGGTCACAGCCACCGGATGTGGATGCTATCCAAGTCGAGAAAGAGTCAGAGTTCGTGTCCGACAATGTTTGTGGTCATAATACTGGGTAGAGTAGTCGGTCGATTATATTGGCGGAGGATCTGGATTCTGATGTGGATGAGGAAGAGGAGGAAATGCAGAGGGTGATGGAGGAAGAGGATGAGGATGGATTGGCTGAGGATCTGGATTCTGAAAATTCCGAGGATGAAGTGGAGGTACCGATTCCTTCTGCATGGGATCAGGACATATCCACCGGCCTTACGGTCAACGATGTCCATGAGACTCCATGGCAGTATAATCTGAACCAAGTCCAGATAGGGGCTATGTTTGATACAAAGAAAAAATTGAAGTATGCGGTGACAAAGTGGGCTATGTCTACGCAAAGGGTTTTTCGGACACACATATCAAGTCCAACAAACTATACCGTGAAGTGTGTTGAAAAAGGCTGTCCTGCGAAGGTGCACGGGCACGTGCCGAAGTATAACATCCACTGGGTTGTCACCAATGTGATCCCACATAATTGTGTGAGGAGAAACCTATTGGTTCGTCATCCAAATCTGACTTCAACTCTCATTGCGCAACTCATGTATACTGAGATAGTGGAGAAGAAAGATATGGAAGCAAAACACATCCAGACAGCAGTGAAGGTCAGATGGAAATATGACATTCCTTATGGGAAGGCTTGGAGGGCTAAGCAGAAGGCTATGGAGGAAAGGTTTGGGACGTTCTTCGACTCATATGATAATGTTGTCCGTCTCCTTGCCATACTAAAGGAGAGGAATCCCGGCACTTATGTAAACATACATCACACGAGGTTGGAGAGTATACCTGATTTCAAGGTGTTGAAACGAGTATTCTTCTCTTTCGCTATGTGCATCGAAGCTTTCCGGCATTGTCCTCCTGTGATGTTTGTGGATGGTACATTCCTGACTGGTCAGTACAAAGGGCAAATACTGACCGCAATTGGTGTGGACGGGAACAATCAAATCATCCCACTTGCCATGGCATTTGTGGAGGGTGAGAACTTTCCAAGCTGGGTATGGTTCTTCCGGCAAGTGAAAATTGCGATCGTGAAGGACCGACCAAACGTGTGTGTCATTCATGACAGACATGCTGGTATATTGAAGGCAGTGAAGACACTAAGGAATCCAGCAGAAGACGAACGAACACCTTGGAAGGACTTGCAGAGCCGGTGGTGCATGCGCCATCTAGGGGCAAATTTTTTCTCACAGTTTAAGAACAAGCGGTTGATGAACTTGTTCAAAAAATTATGCAAGCAGAACCAGCACCGTAAGTACCATTTTATTTGGTCAAAACTTGATGAGTTTACTAAGAAGCAGGTTACTGCCAGGAAGAAAATGGAAGCAGACCAGGTTAAATTAGCAACACTCATGGCAGAGCTAGAGGAGCCTGTAGGTCTGTGTGAGTTGCCAGGAATGACCCTCCTAATACTAAGAGAAAGAAGGGGAGGGCAATAAAGAGTTTTTCTCAGTGGATAGAGAAAGAGCCTCCCGTAAATTGGTCTTTGCTGCATGACACCCATGGAGCTAGGTATGGCCACATGACAAGCAACCTTGCAGAGGTGTATAACTTTGTACTTAGAGGGAATAGAGCATTGCCACTCACAGCTATTGTGGAGGCTGTATTCCATGGCACTTTGAGATATTTCAGAGAAAGGCATGAGTTAGCAAAGAAGCATATTGAAGATAAACAAAACACACCTTATTGTAGCCGTGTCATGGAGTACATGGCAAAGAAGATAGAGAAAGCAAAGAAGCACACTGTCAGACTCATAGGTAATCAGGAAATGAGGTATGAGGTTCAGCTTCCTACTGATGGTTTTGGTTCTGCAAATGAGGTGAAGACCCACGAGGTAAAAATAGGGAATGAACTTTATCCATCTTGTGAGTGTACATGCAACAAACCGGAGTTGCTGCACATACCTTGCTCACATGTTTTGGCTGCATGTGGCCAGATTAAGTTGGACGCTATCTCCTTCGTGTCCCCGTACTATTTAAAAGAAGCAGTACTCAATGTCTGGACAGGTGAGATGACTGGGTTTAGAGTCGTCGGCAATTTCAACAAGGTAAACGACGGGGATAGAGTATACATCCCGGATCCAGGACTTCGGCGAACAAGCAGGGGCAGACGTAAGGTAAAACGCATCCGAAACGATATGGACCAATCTGAAGCTGGTGGAGCAACCAGACAATGTTTGCTATGTGCGGCTTATGGGCATAGGATGAAATATTGTCCTGAACTGAAGAAAGACGGTGCTTCCACATCGACGAGTGCTTCCACATCGACGACAGTAGCAGCACGTGGTGGTCGTGGCAGTCGTGGTGCTCGTGGCAGTCGAGGTCGAAGGGGCGGACGAGGAAGGAATAACTCAGAAGCTATATAATGTGCTGCCAAGTGGTTTAGTTTGTAATATGTCAGACTATGTTTTAATTAGTAATATGTCGGACTATGTTTTAATTAGTAATATGTCGGACTATGTTTTAATTAGTAATAAGTGCGGACTATGTTTTAGTTTGTAATATGTCGGACAACGTTTGAATTTGTAATAAGTGCGGACTATGTTTTAGTTTGTAATATGTCGGACAACGTTTGAATTTGTAATATGTCGGAAGGACTATGTTTTAATTTGCACCTGCGATTTTTTATTCGAACTGCAGATATGGCTTCGTATCCGTTGCTAGGCCGCTGCCAGGCCGACGGGCACCGGTCGGCCAGGGCGAGGCCGACGGGCCCCTGGTCGGCCAGGGCGAGGCCGATGGGCCACTGGTCGGCCAGGGCGAGGCCGACGGGCCCCTGGTCGGCCCAGCCGAGGCCGACGGCTGGCTGGTCGGCCCAGTTAAGGCCGACGGGGTCATATTTTCGATTTTTTCTCTAACAGACTAACAATTTTCAAATTTTGTATAAATTTAGGCACAGTTTTAAAAAAAAAATCGTCATTATCGCTGATGCACGCCACTTCGAGTATCCCCGCGTACACCAACAGATTTGCCTCATCGCCGGCTCTCCAACTAGCTCACCCGTGCATCGAGCCGTCCCGGAAACGGCCGCGCGAGCAACGCCGGCGAGCTCTACCCCGCCGCCGTTCACCAGCTGACATGGCATCATTAGCCATTTGATTAACCCCACTAACCCAACCACTAAACCCTCACTGACACTGGGCCCCGCCGCCTAATTACCCCCCTTAAGAAACTAACCTAGTTAGTACTGCCTCCGTTTTTACTTACTCCGCATATTAACTTTGGTCAAAGTCAAGCTTTGCAAACTTTGACAAAGTTTATAGGCAAAAATATTAACATATATAATAACTAATCAATACCATTAGATTCATTGTTAAATGTACGTCCGCATCATATAGATTTCTATGGCAAATATTTATATTATTTTCTATCTATTTGGAATGTTTGACTGCAGTCAATTCTAATATGTGGAGTAAATAAAAACCGAGGGAGAAGTTAGACTATGACACGTGGACCCCATATCTAAATTAGTTTAATTGTTTTAAAGTTGCCATGTGACAATGAGAGTTGAGTCCCCCTGGGCCCATTGACCAGGTCCACCTTCAGCCTTTGGGAGCACACCTGGGTGCACTGCACTGGGTGCACCTAGCAATTTGCCTTTTTAATTTCGAAATTTAAATAATTCTAGAAAATGCAGAAATTCAATAGAGCTTTGAAAATTAATTTATAACTCATATGAATCTTTTATATATATGAAAACTGCTCAAAAAATCAAAAAAATCCGATTATGCAATCCAATCATATGTCACATGCCCCTCTCATTCATCTGTTCGAAAAATGCCAAACATGTAGTACTATGTTAAAACACCGTCTGCAACGTATAGTACTGCATTAGAACACCCATAGCACTTCATAATGTCTTGTCATGCATAGGGATGCACTTGTTTGCTATATATTTATTGTTTCTCCCCCCTCTTCTCTCTAGTAGGCCCTGAGAACGATGTTGCCCCTCTGATCGACTACGTCACTAACGACCCTTCTTCCTTTACAGTAGAGCTTCCACGCAAGAAAACCCCCTTGATCATTACTATATTGCCCATTCCATTCTCTCTCATGCTTTTTTTAATATAAACAGTAGGGTAAAACCCCACTGCTATTTTTATAGATAAAGTGCAAAGTAATAAGTATTCAAAGAGGCTTGAGGTAAGCCTACAGAAAGAGGAGTTTTAAAGAAAGAACTAAGCTACCAACATGAAGGAAAAATTACAACAGGGCCTCAAGCCAAACAGAAAATTGTCTCTCATGCTTTTTCTTCATTCTGAACCTTAGAAGCTTTAGTTCCTCCAGGAAGATGAATTTACATCCTTGGAAAGATGGTGTAATGTGTTTAAAAACTTTATTGTTTCTAGTTATCTAGATGGCCCATGCTCCAAGAACGATGATCTCCATGTAAAAGGGGTAGTTTATTTTGTCCTTAAGATCTTGGAATGCTTCCAACACTGACAGGTTTGGTGTTCTTGTTGGGCAAATAAAGTCCCAGCATTGTTGCACAAAGGGACATCCCCAGAATAAATGATGTAGTGTTTCTTCCTATTGACATCCACTAACTGCACATATGTATGCTTCTAAAACAAAGTTCTTTCTTCTAAGAAGATTCCTTGTGTTAACTCTGTCATGAAGCAGTTGCCAGAAGAATACTTTGTGTTTTGGCTGACATGAACTCTGCCAAATCCAGCTCAAATGAGGAGTTTGTTTGTGTCCAATTAAAACTTTATATGCTTTTATGGATGAATAAATTCCATTTCCCCAAATGTAACTCCATGTGTCCAAAGAGTCCAAGAATTCAGATTGTCTCATAGAGATGCAAATGTCTTCCATTTGTAAAAAATCCTCATATGCCTATGTTGTCAGTGGAAGATAGAAAAGATCCTGAAGGTATTATGTCTGCAACACTTGTTGTATGTTTAACTGTGTATTTTTCACAAAAGAGTATAAGTGGTGGAACTTGTGTTTGAGGACCTCCTCATGCCATAGATCATCCGAAAAAAATACGCTGACCCCATCTCCCACATTGCATCTAGCAATAGCTTTGTATTGATTAATGAGAGCTAGATTTGATTTCCACCAAAAAGAACCTACCATGCTATCGCATGGTAATTTGCCCTCACTGTAGTAACTTTCCCATATCAGATTGACCCATGGTATGTCATGTATGTTGAAAAATTTATGCAAATTCTTCATCAGCAGGGTTTTGTTGTCAGTGTATATATCCAGTACACCTAGCCCTCCCTGCTCCTTCGGTCTGCACATAGTGTGCCAAGCAACTAGTGCAGGTCTGCGATCCTCCCTGTCAGGGCCTCTTCAAAGGCAGTGTCTCAGGTATTTTATTATCTGTTTATTTATTGTTATTGGGATATCCAGGCAACTCATGAAGAATACTGACAAAGATGTGAGCACTGATTTGAGAAGGAGTAATTTGCCTGCTTGAGTCATGAAAATAGAGAGACCTACCAATCTCTTAGCAATCCTGTTAACAACAGGTAGACATTGTTCCACAGTTGGTTTCTATATTCCCAATGGGAGTCCGAGATAAGTGAAAGGGAATTACCCTCTAGCACATTGTAGTGTGTTTGTGACTAATTCAATTCTGTCCTCACAAATGTTCAAAGGAACCAGGAATGACTTCCCATAATTCACTTTAAGCCCTGTTGTAGAAGCAAAAGTATTGAGTAAGGCCTTCAGATAGAAGAGCTGCCTTGTATCTGCTTGCATAATCACCAGAGTGTCATCTGCATATTGTACTATTGGGAAATGAGGGCAAGAGTTGACTTGAAGTGGAGCAGATAGTAGGTTTAATCTCATTGCTTTGTTTAGAATAGATTGCAACATGTCAGCAGCAAGAAGAAATATTAAAGGAGAGTATGGGTCCCCCTGTCTCACTCCTCTTTTGATGTAATTTTTTTCCCAGGTACCCCATTCAGCAAAACAGAAGATGTTGTTGTTGCAAAGAGAGCTTTCATCCATGAAATCCATCTGTCTCCAAAACCTTTAGCTTTAAAAATATCAAAGATTGCTTCATGTTCAATTGTATCAAAGGCCTTTTCAAAGTCCAGCTTGATAACTAAGATTTCCTCCCTTGATTTATGACATTGGTGAATATATTCATAAGCCCATCCTAAGCAATCCTGGATCCCCCTGTCTTTAAGGAAGCCATATTGATTGATATGCACCTGTGATGGCCTGGCTTATTAGGGATGATAGACTACTCATATCAATAAGGAATTCCTTTTTTTCTGGGAGCCCGTTCGGAAAGAACTCCAAAGTTAAGCATGCTCAGCTTGGAGTAGTTTCAGGATGGGTGACCGACCGGGAAGTTGCTCCCGGGTGCGCATGAGTGAGGACAAAGTGTGAAGAAAAGACTAGTATTGATATGTGGGGCCAGTCTAGATCCCGCCAGGAGTACCGACCACCGGCGGGTGTGTCCTGGGCGTTACAAGTTGGTATTAGAGCCGACCCTCGTGGTTACACGGATGTTTGCGGACAGGTGCTCGGTCATGTTATTCATGACGTTTGTGACCCGTCGTGGCACACGGCATGGTGCATGTATCGGACTGGATGCACATATGTTTGTGCCAAGAGGGAACGTTCATGTGGCCCGACGAGGACGTCGGTTCCTCTGAGTGGGGGTGTATGTGATGGCCTTGCTTATTAGGTATGATAGACTACTCATATCAATAAGGAACTCCTTCTTTTCCGGGAGCCCATTCGGAAAGAACTCCAAAGTTAAGCATGCTCAGCTTGGAGTAGTTTCGGGATGGGTGACCGACCGGGAAGTTGCTCCCGGGTGCGCATGAGTGAGGACAAAGTGTGTAGAAAAGACTAGTATTGATATGTTGGGCCAGTCTAGATCCCGCCAGGAGTAACGACCACCGGCGGTTGTGTCCGGGGCGTTACAACACCATTTGCAGAATAACACTTTGTAATCTATTGGACATCAGTTTTGTAATGATCTTCAAAACTCCATTGAGCAGAGAAATTGGTCTAAAGTCATTTGGAGAAAGTGGCACTTCTTTTTTAGAGATTAGGGTGATGAAGGATTAGTTGATACTCTCAAGGTTTACTTTCTCAGCATGAAAATCTATAATAATTCAATGACATCAGCTTTGATTATATCCCAACAATTTTTTAGAAACTCATTATTAAAACCATCTGGGCCTGGTGATTTATCTGCTGGCAGATTCTTAACCACATCATCAATTTCTTCCTGGGTAAAAGGCTTTTCCAAATCAATGAATATGTGTGGATCCACTGTGCTTTCATACAAATCATTTAGATCAAAGTGCATAGAATGCCCATTGGACTGCCCCAATCTGCTTTTAAATGCCTCCCATAAAATTGCTGCCTTCCTTTCATGATCTGTGATTTCAACCTGGTCTTTGTTTACCAACATGGCAATTTGATTAAGTGTGTGGTTAATAGAGGCCTTTGTATGAAAGAATTTTGTGTTCTCATCTCCAAACTTCACACCTTTAATTTTTCCTCTTTGCTTCCTTTAAATCTTCTGGTTGTTGAGCATAGTTAATAAGAATTCCTTTAGCAAGTTTCTGCAGTTTGTTTCAAACACTGTAAGATCCATGTATTCCTCAATTAAGTCCCAAAGGAGAATAATATCATTCAGCTCTGCAATCTGCTTCTTATGACAAGATAAGTCTTTTTCCCATAGTTTGAGTGTTCTTCTAGTATTTTTGAACTTTGGATTTATCTTTTTTGCACAATCAGTGTGTCCCACTGGAATGTTCCATGCAGTCTGGACCACTTGCTTGAAGGAGCTGTGGTTTAACCAATAATTTTCAAACCTGAACAATTTTGACTTTGGAATATTTGTGCCAATTTTGATCATGAAAGGAATGTGATCAGAAATTGGTTTAGCCATGGGAAGAGCAATGGAATCTGGGTAGCTGGTCATCTAAGCAGCAGATGTGAAAACGAATCCAACTTCTCAAGGAGGGGGTTGTCCTGCATGTTACTCCAACTGAATTGTCTGCCCTTTAGAGGTAGCTCAATCAAACCAAGTTCACTAATAGCTTCATTAAACATGAGCATTTCATTTACATCACCCCCATGTTTATTTCTGTCTTCAGGTTTTCTAATGAAGTTAAAGTCACCCATGATAATCTAGTCCGCATTACTAGGCATCTGAATATTACCAAACCATTCAATGAACTCAATCTTATATTGATGATTGTAAGGCCCATAGATGTTTGTGAGAATCCAAGACCTGGAGGAGGTGTTGCAGGTGAACTGATTGGAAAGTGAAAACTTGTTTTGGAACATCAACTCTCCAAAGAATAAAGCTCCATTCCAAGCAGTGAGGATGCCACCGGATGCCCCAATGGAAGGTAAGTATTCAAATTTATTAAATCTCTGTGGGCAAACTTTATGTATATATGTTAAGTCAAAGGTCTCTCTCTTAGTTTCCTGTAAACACACAATTCCATCAGCACTTTCTTCCACTTTTTGTCTGATAGCCATCCACTTATCTGAAGAATTAATACCTCTGACATTCCATTTGAGTATATTCTAGGTTCTGTTGTTATTCATTGTGAACCAAAAGTATATGTCCTTGTACCCCAAGGTCCAACCCCTGGTGCCTATCCCAATACTTGATTCTTTTATGAACCAAAAATAAAACAAAGCTAATACAAATAGTCACATCACACATGCATTGCACTGAAACACAAATGATCCAAAGCCAAGGCAACATATAATGCATAATTAGAGCCTTGGTAGCAGTTGGAACAACACATTTAATTCCCACAAAAAGGTAGCACATATCACATTCTAACCCATTATAGCCAACTAACAAAAGATGTCTCTCATGATAATCGTGCAATGTGGAACAGTTTTTGAGATTAAGATTCACTACAAACATATAGAAAGGACACTCCAAAAGAGAACAGCAGGACACTCTGCTATTCCAGCTCATCTGGTGTGGACTTCTCATCATCACACCATCTTTGTTTTGCAATCTTCTCTAGGGGCCTTGGACACCTTGGCCACCTCCTCCTGCCCCTTCTTTTTAGGCTTCTTGGACAACTTTTCTTGCAGTTCATCCTCAGCAACCTTACAGAAAGATTTAGTAAGATTTTTCACTACATAATTCCGAATAACTGGTGGGATAGCATTACATGGCAAACAGGATTTAGCATCACATGATTTTCTTCTATAGCCCATATTATCTTTCTTAATTCTGTCACTCCTTCTTACCTCAGTTTCTACCATAGGAACTTTTTCCCTCCTTATCCTTGAAATAGCCTCCCCCAGTGGAAGGATTTTGTTTGGGGAGACTTGTTGAAGAGGGCTGGTTGCCCCACTGGAGGAGTGAGTTGCTGGGCTTACACCTTCATTTTTGTTACCCTGTTCCAGCAAGAAATCTTTACAGGTTGGGGCCTGGGAAGTAGAACATCCATCAGGTATATGGAAAAGCATAGTTTCCTCTTGTTCACAATTAGCATTCAACATTCTCCTTACATCAGACTTTAACAAGGGCATTGTCCAGCCAAACTTATCAGGTGTCAACAGCATATGAATTATGAAGTTGGACCAACTTACTGGTATTTCAATTTTGAAAGTGCTTGCTGCTCCTTGTGTTGCTGGTGCAAAATTCTTAATGCATAGCCCAAGTCCTTCTTCAGACATTAAATGTGAACCATCAACAATTTCCAAAGCATGATTTTGAGCCAGCTCATGTAAGACATACATAGAAGGAGTACTTGGCAGGGAAAAAGATCCAAAGTTACCTTTATTGTTGGGGTCTGAAGAGGTGCCAACATGTGGAATTGGGACATCTTCCTTGTCATTCTAATCTGGAAGCAGAGTCTATGGAGTAGTGATTGTTGTTTCAATCCAAGAACAGGCATCAGCAAATGTACCACCACTTGTAGAGCCTCTCACAACCTCATTATGTCTGTCTGTGATCATCTCAGTAATAGACTTGTCAATAACTTCCTTAGCTCTACCCTCATTGGGTTTATCAACCATGTGACCCACTTGTAAGTCAAGCTAAGGCTCTGCATTAGGAATATGAGGTACCAATGCATGCTCAAAGGCTAGAGCCTACTGTTGAGCATTATACATATTGTTCTGAGGCACTTGTTCCTCCTCTTCTGCAATTGCATTATAGGCCAAAGCAATGTTTAACAGTCCTTGACCAAATTGAGGAACTGTCACTCATTGATTCACTTCTTCACTGGCAGAGTGTGTAATGGAATGACGACCATCAGAGAGTGACATAGTTGTGGTAACGCTGCTATTAGGGCCCCCTCCTCTGGCAGTGCTGGAATTTCAACTAGCTGTTGCTGGGGATGAATAGGTACTGGTTGAGGAAAAACGCAGTGATGTTCCTGCTCTGCTTGCTCCTCCCAAGCATCCCAGTCTTCATTTGGAGCATGAATATTGTGGATGGGCAGAGGTTGGAATCCTGAGAAATCATTTGCATTTTGGGGTACAGGGTGTGGGTCCACACAATCAGGTGGAATGGGGTCCTCATCAGCAGGCCCACCACCCAACATTTCCTCCAGCAGCACTTCAACAGAGCAAGTCCAGGAGTCTTGATCAAACTGCTCCCCCTCAGACCATCTGATGCTCTTTGGTATTTCTTCTAGCTCTGTTACTCTGGCTTTTACTAAGATCTTGCCTTTGAGTGCATCCTCTTTCTCCCAGCTTATGATCTTACCCCATTTGGAAATAGCCGAAGCGATATCTTCAGTGTTGCAAAATTCAAAAGGAACGCCCACAAAGAGCAACCAACAAGTCCTATTGAAATGAACCCTATGCCAATTCCTGCCCTCATTGTGCTTGGAGAAAGAGATGAAAACATCTCCGAAAGCATGCGGACCCTGTCAAACACCCCCTTTCCCACAGATCGCCATCCCCACCCCCACTCCATAGCATGGCAGCATAAGCCCGGCTACACTTCCCATGGAGCTCGAGGAGCGACTGGCTCAAAAGAGGTGTATTGCGGCCTCTTCGTCCGACGTCGCCGAGGTGGCTTCCAAGGAAGCTGACCACCATTAATGGTCGTAGGCTTTCAACCAGTGGGCTAGATTATGCTTGTATGTCGTGGGCTCTAGCTACGACATCAAGGTTGTCGACACTGATGGCTTGACGCGGGTTATGTCATAGGTTAAGTGGCCCACCCCCAACCCCTCGGGTTCAACCGCTATTGATCTCATCCATGGCCCCGCAACTTATTTCCTTTGGCTCGCTATAAAGAATTTGCCATCCTACATCGCCATCGAGCCCCTTTTGTCATTTCTGAAGGACACATTTTGCGGCGCTGGCTTGGGATCCATAGCTGCCAAGTTAGACCTCATCGATGGCAACCAAAAGGACGTACCCTCTCCGGCTCTTCCAAGGGGAAAGAGCTCATCTGCGACATCAGGGAGGGCACCCTACAACCATGGTCTTCCAAGGGGAAGGAGCCCATCTATGATAACCAGGACCGCACCCAGACGAAACCCATGATTTATTTTGTAGTTCCTTTTCACAGGGGGAACCCGTGATTTGTTTTGTCGGGTACCTTTTGTAGTGTAGTGAGAATATGTCTAGTTTTAATTTCTATATTTGGTTGTTTGCAGCATGTCTGGTTTATTTCAGTTGTTCACAATGTAATGCTCTATATGTGCAACTATTTACTGTGAAGTACATTTTCATCAATACCAGTTTCAACAATACCAATAGGAATGAATATATTTGCTTGCTGTTAAGCCTGCTATAGCTAACATATGCCTCTTTTAACATTTTTTGGTTGTTCGATTGTTTGTAGTTAGCATATGTCTAATTTCAGTTGCTATCTTTGGTTGTTTGTAGTATCCCTTGTTTATTTCAGTTATTCAGAAACCGATGCTCTATATGTGCAACTATTTACTGTCTAGTACAATTTCATCAATACCGGTTTCAATAGTACTAATAGAAATGAATATATTTGGTACCTGTTAAGCCTATTGTAGCTAGCATATGCCACTTTTAATGTTTTTGTTGTTCTTTGGTTGTTTGTAGTTAGCATTTGTCCAGTTTCAAGTCCTATCTTTGGTTGTTCCTAGAATGCCTTGTTTATTTCAGTTATTCAAAAATTGATGCTCTATATGTGCAACTATTTACTGTGCAGTACAATTTCACCAATACTGGTTTCAACAGTATCAATAGGAATGACTATATTTGGTATGTGTTAAGCCTGGTGTAGCGAGCATATGCCTCTTCTAACGTTTTTAGGTTGTTCAGTTGTTTGTAGTTAGCATATGTCCAGTTTCAATTGATATCTTTGGTTGTTCGTACTATGCATTGTTTATTTCAGTTATTCACAAAGTGATGTTCTATATGTGCAAGTATGAAGTGTGCAGTTCAATTTCATCAATACCGGTTTCAACAATACCAATATGAATGACTATATTTTGTTGTTGTTAAGCCTGTTGTAGCGAGCACATGCCTCTTTTAATGGTTTTTGCTTGTTCGATTGTTTGTAGTTAGCATATGTTCAGTTTCAATTGTTGTAATTTGTTGTTCATAGTATGCCTTGTTTATTCCAGTTATTCACAATGTTATTTTCTATATGTGCAAGTATGAACTGTGAAGTTAAATTTCATCAATACCAGTTTCAGCAATACCACTATGAATGACTAAATTTGGTTGCTATTAAGCAAGTTGTAGTTAACACACCTTTCCATTTTTATTTAATAATAACTAGTGTACTTAGACCGACACAATACCAGTTTGACTGACTATATTTGATTGTTGTTAAATTTAGGCCTGTTGCAGTTAACACACCTTTCCCCTTCTTGTTTTGCATACCTAACATGATTGAAGCACACTCAAGCTATCATTTGGAGATTATGTTGTCTACCTGGATATATTTGGTTGATGTTTAGCCTGCTGACATGCCTTTTGATGTACTTACATAGGACAATTATGGGAACGACTGTTGTTTTCCATCGAGGTTAGTTTCATCCCATGGATTATATATACTCAATATTCAGGATATCGGTAGGTGGTACCATATAGGCCAGGGTTTATAAGGGATTATTTGGTGAATCAGACTTTTAACTGAATATATATGTAACTCATTCACCGTAGGTTAACTAGGGCCATATCTAATATATTTGAGGCTACATAGCAACATGCATTGTACTGGATGTCTAAATCTAAATGTGCAATCCTAGGCTACATAGCAACAAGGAAGAGTGTTACCTTAATGTTCTGATGATGTCTAGATATACATAGAAGAGCAGTAGCAGCAGCAGAAGCAGCAGCAGCAGCAGCAACAACAACAACAACAACAACAACAACAACAACAACAACAACAACAACAACAACAACAACAACAACAAGAACCACATAGCAGTAGTTAACTGCAGTTAATCAACCGATATTTGAAAAATGGTAATAAACTACGCCCGCCCCACAATATAAGATGTTTATTCATCCTATATAGAGTATATTGGATGTTATAAGATATTATATAATGAGACGGAGGGAGTATTGTACTATATCATTGTGCAATTGCTATTTAGCTTCTAATATTAACTTGGTGCTTTTAGTACATATGTCATCGATAAAGATCCACGCTTCGACCCTTCCTGCGTATGGGGCAATGAGATATTGATGAACTGGAATCAAGTGAGGAAACCGATAAAGATTGTTGGTAAAATGGGTCAAAAGATGGCAATTAAACTATTTATTTACACTTTATACAAGACAACCATGAACTGCAGGATGGTAAGTAAGAACTCTGCAACCTTCTTTTTACTGCCCATAATGAGTTGAGTTACATGACAATTTTTGAATCTTTTTTCTTTGAAGAGGTTCCTAAGGAAGTTTACTCAAGACCTCTCAAACTACATGATTGGTGGGCATGCAACTGTTAAAGTATTTCTAACAGAACACGATGACTATCTAGATGTCCTCATGAAGACAGTGAAGAATGTGTGGCCGACCATCACAAGGGGTTAGACTAGAGTCATTCGTGACTTCTGCATGGAGGAGGGCACAATATGGGTATTCCTCTTCACCTTGTTCAGCAACCAGAATGTCTTTCGCCTCTTTCTTTACCGTCTTTTATAGTAGAAGTATACAACTATTGTTCATCATTCTTTATTTGGTGCTTATGTAATTACTATTTTTTATGTAATTCTTGAACATATATAGATGTGAATCGAATAATGCATTGCTTGTTTGAACCAGATGGATATGAATAAATATATAACCTACTTTCAAATTCAAATTTGGTACAATTTTAAATAGCAACAACTAAATTAGGGTGAAATTATGCTCTATAGGTCGTTACGGCGCACACAATCGGTAAAGGACAACAGTGTGTGATATACATCATAATCTGACATGGTTCACATTGGGGAAACGCGTGCGACCATGCACATAGTTGTCGTTATCAAAGCGTGTGTGATGTCAGACAATACCACAAATGGTGCGAGAAAACTAAATGTTTGTGATAGTCGCCTTATCATACACGCTTTACAATCATCAATTATTTCTGATGTGGTACGCATCGTAAACGTTGCACCACAGAATAGCGTGTGCGATAGTTATCTTGTATGACACTCTTACAACGGTCCGACATTTCATAATCTTCTTAGTTATTTATCGCATACTGTTCTAGAGAAGTGAATGTGTGTGATTGTATTCTTATCATACGTGTTCTATAATCATGAAATGTTTGTGATGGCTTGCGCATCATAAATGTAGCATCACAGAATACCAACTAAAATGGTAATCTGAGCAGAAACGAGTAGCAAGGATGGAGCATTTGGGATATGTAAGATATCACAAACAGTTGTCCGAAGACTCGCGTTTGGGATACATACCGGCAACGCATATGCTTAGTTATGCAAAGCGTATGCATTGCTACTCCCTATCCCCGACGGTTTGTGGGTCGTGTGGGAAGGACCCCCTATCGCGCACACTAGCCTAGAGACGTTTTAAAAGGTCATCGCGGAAAGGGGTTAAAGACTGTTTGTATAGCAACTCGTTGTACCAGTGATAGCACATAGATATATGTTTGTTTGATGCTTTCATTATGTACTGCTTCACAATAGAAGACTTGTAGTTTAATCCTGTCCACCTTACTACTGAACTGGTCCACCAAAATGAGTTTCGTATACTACATGCTAAGCCTGTTATGTGTCTCATTTCTTCACCTTTTAGAATGGTGACAAAATATTGGAGAAGAGTACCTTATTAAGAAAGGGTAAAGGAAGAAATGTAATTAAGGTTCAGGATAGTGAGACAACCTTGCTAGTCTACAACAAAGCTGATAAAACAGATAAGGGAACCATCTTGAAGATAGTGAGACAACCCCAAAGTCCTGTCTTCATGTAGTGTTAGAGTTACTGGCCATTACCACTCACACAAGCTCTTCGAACTCACTATCTGAATTAGTTCGGTTTCTTGATTCTCAACTACAAGCTGAAAGACATCAATCAGCAGTTCTGCGACAAGAAGTTGAAGGACTCAGGAAGTCCCTGCATAATTTAGATGCACACTTTCTGGTGCAACAACAACCGTTGGAGGATTTTAGCGCCAAACAAGAGAAAGTTAATAAGCTTGCTAAGCTTATTGCGAGAATGATGGATACCCAGGATAACGTTTCTTGATATCTGATACGTCCATTTTGCATCATGATTATATGTTGATATTTATTGCATTATGGGCTATTATTACACGTTATGTCACAATACTTATGCCTTTTCTCTCTTATTTTACAAGGTTTACATGAAGAGGGAGAATGCCGGCAACTGGAATTATGGGCTGGAAAAGAAAGCAAACTCTGGAAACCTATTCTGCACAACTCAAAAAGCCCCGAAACTTCACAGGATACCATTTCAGAAAATATAAAAAATATCTGGCGAAAGAAGATCACCAGGGGGCTACCAGATGTCCACGAGGGTGGGGGCGCGCCCCCCCTCTCTGGACGTGCCCCCTGCCTCATGGGCCCCCCGATGCCCCCCCGATGCCCATCTTCTCCTATATGAGGTGTTTTGACCTGGAAAAAATCATAAGGAGGCTTTCGGGACCAGACGCCGCTGTTTCGAGGCGAAACCTTGGCAGAAACCAATCTAGGGCTCCGACAGAGCTGTTCTGCCGGGGATACTTCCCTCCGAGAGGGGGAAATCGTCAACGCCGTCATCACCAACAACTCTCCCATCTTGGGGAGGGCTATCTTCATCAACATCTTCACCATCACCATCTCCTCTCAAACTCTAGTTCATCTCTTGTATCCAATCTTTGTACCCAAACCTCAGATTGGTACCTGTGGGTTGCTAGTAGTGTCGATTACTCCTTGTAGTTGATGCTAATTGGTTTATTTGGTGGAAGATCATATGTTCAGATCCATTATGCATATTAGTACCCCTCTAATCATGAACAATATTATGTCTTGTGAGTAGTTACTTTTGTTCCTGAGGACATGGGAGAAGTCTTGCTATTAGTAGTCATGTGAATTTGGTATTCGTTCGATATTTTGATGAGATGTATGTTGTCTCTCCTCTAGTGGTGTCATGTGAACGTTGACTACATGACACTTCACCATTATTTGGGCCTAGAGGAAGGCATTGGAAACTAATAAGTAGATGATGGGTTGCTAGAGTGACAGAAGCTTAAACCCTAGTTTATGCGTTGTTTCGTAAGGGGCTGATTTGGATCCACTTGTTTCATGCTATGGTTAGGTTTACCTTAATACTTCTTTGTAGTTGCGGATGCTTGCAATAGATGTTAACCATAAGTGGGAGGCTTGTCCAAGTAATTATGGCACCCAAGCACACCCACATACCAAATTATCAAAGTACCGAACGTGAATCATATGATCGTGATGAAAACTTGCTTGACGATAATTCCCATGTGTCCTCGGGTGCGCTTTCCTTTATATAAAAGTTTGTCCAGGCTTGTCCTTTGCTAAAAAAAGGATTGGGCCATCTTGCTGCACCTTATTTACTTTTACCTTTTGTCACTTGCTACCAATTACCTTATCACAAAACTATCTGTTACCTATAATTTTAGTGCTTGCAGAAAATACCTTACTGAAAACTGCCTATCATTTCCTTCTGCTCCTCGTTGGGTTCGACACTCTTACTTATTGATAGGACTACGATAGATCCCCTACACTTGTGGGTCATCAAGACTATTTTCTGGCGCTGTTGCCAGGGAGTGAAGCGCCTTTGGTAACTGGAATTTGGTAAGGAAAATTTGTTATAGTGTGCTGAAATTTGTTGTCACTTGTTACTATGGCTCATAATCCTTTGAGGGGCTTGTTCGGGGTATCTTCACCCTGACCAGAAGAGCAAAGAGTTGCTCCTCAACCTAATGCACCTACCTAAAATGTTTTCTTTGAAATTCTTTTGGGTATGATAGAGAAACTGCTAGATAATCCCTTTACAGGAGACGGAACACCGCATCCCGATTTACACCTAATCATGTGGATGAAGTTTGTGGATTATTTAAGCTTGCAGGTATGCCCGAGGATGTTATCAAGAAGAAGGTCTTCCCTTTATCTTTGAAGGGAGATGCATTGACATGGTTTAGGCTATGTGCTGATATTGGATCATGGAACTATAATCGTCTGAAGTTGGAATTTCATCAGAAGTTCTACCCTGTGCACCAGGTTCATCGTGATCGTAATTATATTTATAATTTTTGGCCTCGCGAAGGAGAAAGCATCGCTCAAGCTTGGGGGAGGCTGAAGTCAATGTTAGATTCATGCCCCAATCATGAGCTCTCAAAATAAATGATCATTCAAAAAATTTATGCTCGGCTTTCTCTCAATAATCGCTCCATGCTCGATACTTCTTGTTCTGGCTCTTTTATGATGAAGACTATTGAATTCAAATGGGATTTATTGGAAAGAATTAAACGCAACTCTGAAGATTGGGATCTCGATGATGGTAAGGAGTCAGGCATGACCCCTAAGTTTGATTGTGTTAAAGCTTTTATGGATACCGATGTTTTCCGTGAGTTTAGCACTAAATATGGACTCGACTTTGAGATAGTAGCTTCTTTCTGTGAATCATTTGCTACTCATGTTGATCTTCCCAAGGAGAAGTGGTTTAAATACCATCCTCCCATTGAAGTAAAAGTAGATGAACTTGTTAAAGTTGAAGAAAATACTATCACTTATAATGTTGATCCTATTGTTCCTACTGCTTATATTGAGAAACCACCTTTCCCTCTTAGAATAAAGGATCATGCTAAAGCTTCAACTGTAGTTCGTATGAGTAATACTAGAACACCTACACCCTCTGAGCAAATTAAAGTTGAACCTAATGTTGCTATGGTTAAAGATCTCTTGGTAGAAGATTTAGATGGACATGTTATTTACCTCCAAGATAAATCTGCTAGAATAGCCAAACCCGATGCAAGGAATAAACATAGACCTATTGTAGGCTTGCATGTTATCTCTGTTAAAATAGGATATCATTGCAATCATGGTTTATGTGATGTGGGTGCTAGTGCGAGTATTATCCTTCATACCTCATGTCAAGAAATTATGCATGACATTGCACCTGTCGAGTTGGAAGGGATTGATGTTACTATTAAGCTTGCTAATAGAGACACTATTTCACCAGTTGAGATTGTTAGAGATGTTGAAGTTTTGTGTGGGAAAGTTAAATACCCTGCTGATTTTCTTATTCTTAGTTCCCCACAAGATGACTTTTGTCCCATTATATTTGGTAGACCATTCTTGAATACTGTTAATGCTAAGATAGACTGCATGAAAGATATTGTTACTGTTGGTTTAGGGGATATGTCTCATGATTTTAACTTTGCTAAATTCCGTAGACAACCCCTTGATAAAGAATTACCTAGTAAGGATGAAATTATTGGTCTTGCTTCTATTGCTGTGCCTCCTAATGATCCTTTAGAACAATATTTGCTGAATCATGAAAATGATATGCATATGAATGAGAGAAGGGAAATAGATGAAGTATTCTTTAATTAGGGACCCGTATTGAAAAACAACTTGCCTGTTGAAATCCCAGGGGATCCTCCTCCACCCAAGGGTGATCCCGTGTTTGAACTTAAACCTTTACCTAATAATATTAAGTACGTTTATCTCGATGAAAAGAAGATATATCTTGTTATTATTAGTGCTAACCTTTCAGAGCAGGAAGAGGAAAAATTATTGAAAACTCTAAAGAAGCACTGTGCTGCTATTGGATACACTCTGGATGATTTTAAGGCCATGAGTCCCACTTTATGCCAACACAAGATAAAATTGGAAGAAAACGCTAAACCGGCTATTGATCATCAACGACGGTTAAATCCTAAGATGAAAGAAGTGGTAAGGAAGGAAATTCTATAGCTTCTACAGGCAGGTATTATCTATCCAATTGCTGATAGCTAGTGGGTAAGTCCTGTCCATTGTGTCCCTAAGAAGGGAGGTATGACTGTTGTCCCTAATGATAATGATGAATTGATCCCGCAAAGAATAGTTACAGGTTTAGGATGGTAATTGACTTCCGCAAATTAAATAAATCTACTTAGAAAGATCATTACCCCTTGCCTTTTATTGATCAAATGCTACAAAGGTTATCCAAACATACTCACTTTTTCTTTCTAGATGGTTATTCTGGTTTCTCTCAAATACCTGTGTCAAAAGGGGATCAAGAAAAGACCACTTTTACTTGTCCTTTTGGTACCTTTGCTTATAGACGTATGCCTTTTGGTTTATGTAATGAACCTGCTACCTTTCAGAGATGCATGATGGCTATATTCTCTGATTTTCGTGAAAAGATTGTTGAGGTTTTCATGGATGACTTCTCTGTTTACGGAACTTCTTTTGATGACCGCTTAAGCAACCTTGATCGAGTTTTGCAGAGATGTGAAGACACTAATATTGTCTTGAATTGGGAGAAGTGCCACTTTATGGTTAATGAAGGCATTGTCTTGGGACATAAATTTTTTGAAAGAGGTATTGAAGTTGACAAGGCTAAAGTTGATGCTATTGAAAAGATGCCATGCCTCAAGGACATCAAAAGTATACGAAGTTTCCTTGGTCATGTCAGGTTTTATAGGGGGTTCATTAAGGACTTCTACAAAATCTCCAGGCCTCTAACTAATCTCTTACAAAAAGATATTCCTATTGTCTTTGATGATGATTGTCTAGAAGCATTTGAAATACTTAAGAAAGCCTTGATCTCTGCACCTATTGTCCAACCTCCTGACTGGAATTTACCTTTTGAGATTATGTGCGATGCTAGTGATTATGTTGTAGGTGCTGTTCTAGGACAAAGAGTTGATAAGAAATTGAATGTTATCCAATATGCTAGTAAAACTCTAGATAGTGCCCAGAGAAATTATGCTACTACTGAGAAAGAATTTTTAGCGGTTGTATTTGCTTGTGATAAGTTTAGACCCTATATTGTTGATTCTAAAGTAACTATTCACATTGATCATGCTGCTATCAAATACCTTATCGAAAAGAAAGATGCTAAACCTAGACTTATTAGATGGGTTCGCTTGCTGCAAGAGTTTGACTTGCATATTATTGATAGAATGGGAGTTGAGAAACCGGTTGCAGATAACTTGTCTAGGGTAGAGAATATACTTGATGACCCACAATCTATTGATGATAGCTTTCCCGATGAACAATTAGCTGTCATAGATACTTCTCGTACTGCTCCATGGTATGTTGATTATGCTAATTATATTGTTGCTAAGTTTATACCTTGTAGCTTCACATACCAGCAAAAGAAAAGGTTTTTCTATGATTTGAGACATTACTTCTGGGATGACCCACATCTTTATAAAGGAGTAGATGGTATTATTAGACGTTGTGTACCTGAGCATGAATAGGAACAGATCCTACGCAAGTGCCACTCTGAAGCTTATGGAGGGCACCATGCTGGAGATAGAACTGCACATAAGGTACTGCAATTTGGGTTTTATTGTCCTACCCTCTTCAAGGATGCCCGTAAGTTTGTCTTATCTTGTGATGAATGTCAAAGAATTGGTAATATCAGTAGACGTCAAGAAATGCCTATGAATTATTCACTTGTTATTGAACCATTTGATGTTTGGGGCTTTGATTATATGGGATCGTTTCCTTCCTCTAATGGGTACACGCATATTCTAGTTGCTGTTGATTACGTTACTAAGTGGGTAGAAGCTATTCCAACTAGTAGTGCTGATCATAACACCTCTGTTAAGATGCTTAAATAAGATATTTTCCAAGGTTTGGAGTCCCTAGATACCTAATGACTGATGGTGGTTCACACTTTATTCATGGTGCTTTCCGTAAAATGCTAGCTAATTATGATGTAAATCATAGATTTGCATCCCCTTATCACCCACAGACTAGTGGTCAAGTAGAACTAAGTAATAGAGTGTTGAAGTTAATTTTGCAAAAGACAGTTAATAGGTCTAGAAATAATTGGTCCAAGAAACTTGATGATGCATTATGGGCCTATAGAACTACATACAAAAATCCTATGGGTATGTCTCCATATAAGATGGTTTATGGAAAGGTTTGTCACTTACCTCTTGAGCTAGAACATAAGGCATATGGGGATATTAAAAAGCTCAATTATGATTTCAAACTTGCCAGGGAGAAGAGGTTATTTGACATAAGCTCTCTTGATGAATGGAGAACCCAGGCCTAGAGAATGCCAAGCTGTTCAAAGAAAAGGTTAAGAGATGGCATGACAGAAGGATACAAAAGCGTGAGTTTAACGTAGGTGATTATGTCTTTCTATACAACTCTCGTTTAAGATTTTTTTGCAGGAAAACTTCTCTCTAAGTGGGAAGGACCTGACGTTGTCGAGGAGGTCTATCGTTCCGGTGCCATAAAAATCAACAACTTCGAAGGCACAAATCCGAAGGTGGTGAACGGTCAAAGAATCAAACATTATATCCCAGGTAATCCAATAAATGTTGAAACCAATGTTATTGAAACCGTAAGCCCGGAGGAATACATAAGGGACACTTTTGAGAACGATTCAGACTCCGAAAAGGAAGAGGTATGTGGTACGGTAAGTAAACCGACTCCAAAATAGTTCTAATGGCAATTTTCACCGTTTCAGAATATTTAGAAAAATAGAAAAATAAGTGGCAGTCCGGAAGAGACACGAGGCATCCACGAGGGTGGAGGGTGCGCCCCCCTGCCTCATGGGCACCTCGTGTGCCTCCCGGACTCCGATTTCTTGTATGTTACTCCTTTTGGTCGGTAAAAATCATTATATATACTCCCGAAGGTTTTGACCTGTGTATCACGCAAAAATCCTCTGATTTCATTCCGAGTTGCTGTTTTTGATAGATCTAGATCATCATGGCTTCCTCCGACACCCCCAAGGACAAGTTCTTCGAGAAGGTCGTCAAGCCCTACCTTGCGGAGGTGCTGCATCACCCTCAAACCATGGAGTTGCATGAGGGGGTGCTGCACATCCGTGATGTTGAGGGGCCAAGGAGGACCAGAAGCGTGGAGACAAGACTCGAAGCAATGGAGCAACAAGTTTTCAAGTGCCAAGGTATGGTGGAACAAGGTTTCAACGCCAATCACATGATGATCTCGGAGCTCGCCAACAACCTCAAGCTGGACTCAAGGATCTTTGGGGAAGCTATCTCCAATCTTCAAGAGAAAATCGAACACCTCCAAGCCCAGATCTATGACCCGCAAAACCAAAACTGTGAGTATGAATTTAGATTCAGGAAGATGAGTTTGGCTACAGATTTGAGTATCCCGGAGACTCGATCATCCTTCTACGATGGTGAGCCCATGCCTTGGAAGATGAACAACAAGCCTACATCATCAACAACTCCTACATCACCACCCGACTAAGGAAACATAATCATATGGGTATGGGCACTCCCCTTGAAAAATGCAAAGCTTGGGGGAGTGACCCCGGTATGGTATCACCATCACTCCTATCTTTATCGTTTTTCTTAGTTCGGTCCTTTTGGTAGTATCTTGATCTAGTAGAATAAAGTTAGCATGATCTAGTTGTGAGCTTTTGCTTTATGGTCTTTACCCTTTGTAATCTAGTCCGTGAGCTATATAATAAAGATTAGTGTTGAGTCGAGGGCTTGATTTCCTCACTTTGGTCATGATAGAATAAAAGAAAACATAAACAGTGTCAAGAGATCATATTAATCTTTTGGGAAGTAATGACTTCACATATAAAGAGTATGATGAATACAAGTTGTTGGGAGTTGACAAACCTAGTTTTGGTCATCATTGCAATGAATAGGAAGTATTAAAGAAAGAGAGGCTTCACATACAAATATACTATCTTGGACATCTTTTATGATTGTGAGCACTCATTAAAATATGACATGCTAAAGAGTTGATGTTGGACAAGGAAGACACCATAATGGGTTATGTTTTCTTATATCTAAAATTAAGTATATTGTCATGGATCATCCAACATGTTGAGCTTGCCTTTCCCCATCATGCTAGCCAAAACTCCTCGCACCGAGTAGAGATACTACTTGTGCTTCCATACATCCTTAAACCTAGTTTTGCCATGAGAGTTCACCATACCTACCTATGGATTGAGAAAGATCCTTCCAAGTAAGTTGTCATGTTGCAAACTCGCTAAAATATGTATGATTTACTAGTGTGGAGGAAATAAGCTTTATACCATCTTGTGATATGGAAGTTATATAAGCGACAGACTGCATAAATATGAAGTGACATTCTTCTGTGCTAAGACTTTGTGCATCCAACCATAAAAGCACACGACAACCTCTGCTTCCCACTGCGAAGGGCCTATCTATTATTGTTCCTTAAGAGTCAAGGTGTAAATCACCTTTCCTTTTTACATTTTATCCTTTGGCAAGCACATTGTGTTGGAAAGATCCTGACATATACACCCACTTGGATGTAAGTTATCATGGTCTATTAGTGTTGACATTACCCTTGAGGTAGAAGGTTGGGAGGCAACAACATAAGCCCCTATCTTTCTCTGTGTCCGATTAAAACTCCATAAACATAAGTATTGCGTGAGTGTGAGCAATTGTGAAAGACTATATGATAGTTGAGTATGTAGGCTTGCTGAAAAGCTCTTATATTGACTCTTCCCGATGTTATGATAAATTGCAATTGCTTCAATGACCGAGATCATACTTTGTTGGTTTTTAATGAAGTTTATGATTCATGCCTGATATTGTGAATGAATTGTTACTTTACCATAAGAAGCATATGAATATATATATATATATATATATATGTTGCTGTTATGAGAATGATCATGATGCCCTCATGTCCGTATTTTATTTTTATCGACACCTCTATCTCTAAACATGTGGACATATTTTTCGATATAGGCTTTCGCTTGAGGACAAGCGAGGTCTAAGCTTGGGGGAGTTGATACGTCCATTTTGCTTCATGCTTATATGTTGATATTTATTGCATTATGGGCTGTTATTACATGTTATGTCACAATACTTATGCCTTTTCTCTCTTATTTTACAAGGTTTACATGAAGAGGGAGAATACCGGCAACTGGAATTCTGGGCTGGAAAATAAGCAAACTCTGGAAACCTATTCTACACAACTCAAAAAGCCCCGAAACTTCACATGACACCGTTTCAGAAAATATAAAAAATATCTGGCGAAAGAAGATCACCAGGGGGGCCACCAGCTGTCCACGAGGGTGGGGGGCGCGCCCCCTGCCTCGTGGGCCCTCCGATGCCCATCTTCTCCTATATGAGGTGTTTTGACCTGGAAAAATCATAAGGAGGCTTTCGGGACAAGACGCCGCCGTCTCAAGGCGGAACCTTGGCGGAAACCAATCTAGGGCTCTGGCAGAGCTGTTCTGTCGGGGATACTTCTTTCTGGGAGGGGGAAATCGTCACCGCCGTCATCACCAACAACTCTCCCATCTTGGGGAGGGCTATCTTCATCAACATCTTCACCAGCACCATCTCCTCTCAAACTCTAGTTCATCTCTTGTATCCAATCTTTGTACCAAAACTCAGATTGGTACCTGTGGGTTGCTAGTAGTGTTGATTACTCCTTGTAGTTGATGCTAGTTGGTTTATTTGGTGGAAGATCATATGTTCAGATCCATTATGCATATTAATAGCCCTCTGATCATGAACAATATTATATCTTGTGAGTAGTTACTTTTGTTCCTGGGGACATGGGAGAAGTCTTGCTATTAGTAGTCATGTGAATTTGGTATTCGTTCAATATTTTGATGAGATGTATGTTGTCTCTCCTCTAGTGGCGTCATGTGAACATCCACTACATGACACTTCACCATTATTTGGGCCTAGAGTAAGGCATTGGGAAGTAATAAGTAGATGATGGGTTGCTAGAGTGACAGAAGCTTAAACCCTAGTTTATGCGTTGCTGCGTAAGGGGCTGATTTGGATCCACTTGTTTCATGCTATGATTAGGTTTACCTTAATACATATTTTGTAGTTGCGTATGCTTGCAATATAGGTTAATCATAAGTGAGAGCCTTGTCCAAGTAAGGACATCACCCAAGCACCGGTCCACCCACATACCAAATTATCAAAGTACCGAACGCGAATCAGATGATCGTGATGAAAACTAGCTTGACGATAATTCCCATGTGTCCTCGGGAGCGCTTTCCTTTATATAAGAGTTTGTCCAGGCTTGTCCTTTGCTACAAAAAGGATTGGGCCATCTTGCTGCGCCTTATTTACTTTTACCTTTTGTCACTTGCTACCAATTACCTTATCACAAAACTATCAGTTACCTATAATTTCAGTGCTTGCAGAAAATACCTTACTGAAAACTGCCTATCATTTCCTTCTGCTCCTTGTTGGGTTCGACACTCTTACTTATTGAAAGGACTATGATAGATCCCTTACACTTGTAGGTCATCATGATCTTCTGAAGTTTTCTTAGTCATTGACTTGTTTTGCTGCCGTGTTTATTTGCACCGCTGGCCAATTTAGGTGCCTAGTGTATGTAATATGCTTATATGTTCCCTATATTTGCAATGGTGGTGAGCTTTGATGCCTAGTGGATGTAATATGTGTAATAGCCTAGCGTAAGTTGTTTACTTGTTTATTTCCTTATTGTCTTCTTTATTTGTTTGCTTGTAGTCACTTCAGTTCTTTTTGCCCGGTTTTCTAGTGGCCTTAATAACCTTTTTTACAACTAGGCCACAATAACCATGGGCCACATATGAACCGTTGTAACCATGGTCGTGCTACCTGATGTAGCATTGCCCTCCTACGGGTCGTAGGATCCATGCGGCTCCTATGGGTCGTAAGATCCATGAGCCTCCTATGGGTCATACCATCCATGGGCCTCCTATGGGTCATTCGATCAATGGGCCTTCTATGGGCCATAGAATCAATGGGCCTTCTATGGGCCGTATGATCGATTGGCCAAACATGGGTCGTACAATTCATGGACCAATGATGGACCACAATATGAAAATTGGAATCGTTTGTTTATGGGCCCGACCATAACGGGCCATTAATAGGCCGCTATGTATAACTGGCTTAATTCTGTCGATAGGCATAACATGTCGTTAATGGGACACAAATGGGCTGACTATATCGACATGCTGAATTTGGCCCATCAGGGGAACATGCCAGTAACGGACCGGAAGTAATCGAGTTCTAGAAATGAGCCCAAGAATAAATGGGCCCTTAGAAGGCCGAAAGATAACACAGGCTGGAAACGGCCCAACTGAATAACGGGCCATTTGTGGGTATAAAGTGGTATGTTGTTCATTATGGGCCACTTTCAACACGGGTTGTTAAAGGGCCCAGAGTGACAAATGGCATCATATGGTCCGAAAGATGTCATGGGCCATACATGGGACGAAAGTTACAACAGGCTGGAATAATATTGGATGACCCACATGACATTGTTGGACCTTATTTGGATAGAACATAACGGGACATGAGTTAGTGGGCTGTAAATGGGCTATACACGAATAGGTCATTAGCAGGCTTTCCGTGGGTCGGCCCGCTACCTTTTGACCAAGTCAAATGGCCGCCCTTTTAACCTAACTGGACAACTATTGGGCCTTGCCACGTGTAGACATATCATAGGCCCTTCTCATCCATTCGCTGGATGACATCTGTACCAACGCGAAGCTGACATGTGGATCCTTCGGCCAACGAGAATTTTACACGTGGAAAATTGCCATTGGTCGTTGCTGTTAACGGGTTATCGGATCCAAAATTAGACCTTGTAGCTTAATGGCTACCCGTTACTATGAGTGCCACGTGTCGGTCACCCTTGACGAAAACACTTCCATGACACATCATTTTTCGTCATGAAAGTGGACACTTTTGTGATGATAATTTCAGTATTGTCATGGAAGACTTCTACGACATCATAGGTATGACTATTTTGATTATGTCATAAAATCGTCATGGATGTACATGAAAGATAGAAAATGTGACCTACTGTGATAAATTAATATCATCGCGGAATTGTGTTTTTGTAGTGCTTGTACCTTCGCCGAGTCCACCTACCTCACCACCGTGTCTGCCACATCGACTACAGCCATGGTCGGAGACGCCGGCCTGACCACCACCAAACGTCGCCACCGCCGAACCCCCGCTAGAACCCCTCGTCATCTATCCGTAACTCACCGGAGACATCCCAGCCGTCAGATCTAGATCCAAACACATGTGATTAAATCTTTCAATTATGGGAATCGTTTTTGTTTTGATTCGGCCGTCCGGCTTCAGTCCGGCCGCTAGCCCACCCATTCACATACTGCCACGTAGACACCACCCGACCTGTAGCATTTTCGTTCTTTATTTTTTTAGTTTCTCTTCTGTTTTAAATCTTTAATATCTTTTATATTTTACTTGTTTTTAGGGTTTTCTATTTCTGTGCCCTTATTGCTTAGTTGTGCTCAGTTTTTTTCCAAAGAGTCTAAATTTCCTTACTTTTTCCCTCCCTGACTCGCCCCACTCTCACAAAAGCTCAAACGGAGCCTTGTCGTCGAGACAACGTAGTTGACGGTTACCTCCTCTGTTACTGACGCATGGGGCTGGAGAGACATGTGGATCGTGTATGACATGTGGGACTATCTGCAATAGCCTATGACAAGTGGGGCATAGGTTAGCCAATGTACTAGTGCGTAGAGCACTAGACATGGGTTGAGCATATACTGGTGTTTGTATGTCGCTTTCCCGTGCATAATGTCGCAGTCATGGGCATGCACATGTCAATGGAAAATGTCCAAAAACGTCCCATCGTATAAGAGGAAGGGAACCACTACCATACACATCGCCCCAACCATTTCCCCCCAAATCGCCGACCTCGCCGCAGCAAAACCCTCACCTCACCGCAGCGACAAGCTCAACTCCACCACACTTCCCTTCGTCTAGCCGCTTGTTTCTGGCTCCAATGAAGGATGCTCATGGTGCCACAACCACTTTTGTTGGGGATATAAGTATTTCATATGACCCGCCTAGGAGGGGCAGGGTTACCCAACGACGATTCATGAGACCAGCCCAGAAGTACATTAAAGATAGCGGTTTAGTTAAGGGCCCAAGGCCCGCGGCGGCTTAAGGCCTGTAAGTATCAACCGCCATATATGTGACTTGTATTGTAAGGCATGTAATAAGAGTCACCGAGCCGGACACGATTGTATGAGCCGGCCGGGACTCCGTAGGCCGCAGGGCGTCAACCTGTGTATATAAGGGGACGACCCAGCAGTGGCTTAGGGCAAGAAACAACTGATCGAGGGCTAGGCAAGCGCATCCGCACCCTAGCTGTCGACACCCCAGCAATTCCACCCTAAACTGGATTAGGTTTTACCCTCACCGCAGGGGCCGAACCAGTATAAATTCCATGTGTCCTTTGTCTTGTTCTTAACCCCTTTAAGCTAACCACGTCTCTATGGCTCCGTAATCAAGTCCTTACCTTAGGACATCTGCCGTGACACTTCCATGACAGTTGGCGCCCACCGTGGGGCCTGCGGCCGGTGGTTTCGAGTTCTTGAAGGGCAACTTTGAAGGGCTTAAGGGATACGCCATGGGCCGGATGACTAAGAGTCGTCGCGGCAAGCTTTACATCAATGACGAAGGGTGGGGTCCCGAGGCCGGCTCAATTGAGTATGGGTACCGGGTCCCCTTCGGTGGAATTCACGTCTTCATCGGCAAGATCGGCGAACCGGGCACTGAGCCGGACACTTGCACCGACATCGTCGAGCCGGCTCAGCGTGCGCGACCCGCCCGGGTTCGGCCCACGAGGAAGCGTGCTTTCATCGGATACATCTAGGGCGCTACAGGCTCCGAATCTTATGAAGAAACAAATGTTCTCTCCGACGATGAGTCATCCATAGGTGAGACTAACTCCATGTATCGGATGCAGAGTGGACGGCTTGGGGGCTCGTTCGACGGCAACACTATTTCGGACATCGGCGAACCGCCGAATAGGGTGGCGATTTTCATGGCCGGCACCCATCCGGCTCTCAGATCAATAGTCATCGGGACCATAACACCCGGCGCGACAGCACCTGGGGCAGGCGCGGACGGCTCAGCACACCCGCCGACTCAAGCTTTTTCAGATCTTTTGGAGAATCTGGCGACTCTGATAGGAACGGAGGTCACTCCAGAAAATCAGGATCAGCACAAGACGGCTGTGGATAAGTTGCGGCAAGAGATAACGCAAGTTAGGGAGGACATGGCAGCCGAGAACACCAGGATGGCTGAAGAACGGTCTGTTCTAGATGCCCCAGTCGAGCGGATTCAAGAGGAAGCTTTCCGGCTCTCGGTAGGTCAGAATGCTGCTAATGAAACCATGATGAGGAGAAAGCAACATAGTCTTCTCCCCTTTGTTTATGAGCCAAGGAATCTTTTCTCGGACGGGGCAGGGGACAGTGGTCCGTCGGTATAAAACCGGACGGCAGAGGCACCCAGGACCGGCGGTCCGGTTTATCAGCGTACAACCAGATCTTTGAATGCAGATTAGAACCGCCCGGCCCCTCGCTACCCTCCGACACCGGTGGGTCACTATTCCAACCCTCTGAATAACATGATAGCAGCGGCGTCAAGGCTGACGGCTTTTCCAGTTGAGGGCGAAACTCCGGTGGCAGTGGAAACCCGGAGAGCTCAGGAGTTGCTTCAGACAGCACTACAGCAGCAGCAGGCTTATTCTTATAGTCGAGACTGGATTCACTCAACCCCCCATCCAAGTGCCAGCTACAGCAGACACGTTGACTCGCCAGAGGTTTCAAGCACAGAACGACATCGTAACTCGCCTCGTGGATATAACCTGGCGCGGCATGACGCTAGGGTACAGGATGTGTCGGTTCAGGCGGCCGATCATCAGCCGGCGCCACATTACCCGGCAACGTCAGTGGAAACAGGTAGAACTTCCCGGGTGTGGGGTGTGCCGTGTCTAACAGCGGCTATAAGGAACGAGCGGTTGCCTAAGGATTTTAAGGGCCCTCGCAAGGTGCCGAATTACAAAGCATATCAGCCCCCTAAGGTTTGGGTAGAGAGCTACGAGATGGCGATGGAGATGTTGGATGTTTGCGAAGCTACATGCGCTAAGTACTTCACCATGACGCTAGAAGGCACGGCTCGCAACTGGTTAAAGGGGTTACCCGTCAACTCCATCGGGTCATGGGTAGAGTTGAAGGCCAGGTTCATCAAGCACTTCAAGGACACATGCACGCAACCCATGTCGATCGTGGATCTAGACTCTTGTGTTCAGAACGAGGGTGAGTCAACAACTAGTTGGGTACGCCGGGTTTCAACCATCATGCACTCCTCAGATAAGATCAACACCGAATCCGCAATAATAACATTGGAGAAGAATTGCCATTTCCCTCCACTCAAGCTGAAGCTAGGACGACTTAAGCACCATTGTAATGATGTGGGGGAGCTCATGGCGGCCCTCGTCAAGTATGCCGACACTGATAGTACCAAGGACCCCGAGTCTGTAGCAGATAGGCCGGCAGAGGGAAAAAGGGGTAATGACCCGGGAGGACAGCGGTATAACCCGGCCAATCAGCACAATGGTAATAAACGCAAGGCTGATGCTTTCGTAGCTAATACAGGGGCATGGAATTTAAACCAGCGTCGCAAGGGGAGGCCACCTCCAAGGTACAATATCAATGAGGTGATGTATCAGCCGTGTCTGAAGCATGGGTCGGATGAAAAACCGGCCACCCATGCGTAGAAAGATTACAGCATCATGTGATCTTACAGAGAGTTTATACAGAACGGTCAGGGACCGAACGACGGCTCAGGATCCAGTTTTCAGGGTCCGGGTCATGGTGGCGGCAGTTCCAGCTCCGACTTTCAGGGACAAGGCAGTCAAGGCGACAACAATCAGCTGAACAGCCAAGGGAACCAGCAGCAGTCCGGTTATCAGACTAACCCGAAGCAGTTGAGCAATGGGCAATACCACGTGTTCACCACAAGTCTGTGCAAACGAGACTAGAAGCTCCATAAGAGGGCAGTGAATGCCGTTGAGCCGGCAGTGCCCCGTTACATAAGATGGTCTGAGCAGCCCCTTATGTGGAGCCGCGAAGATCGCCCGCCTCGAGTTGATAATCCGGGTCAGCTGGCCCTAGTAGTGGCCCCTCAGGTCGGAGGGTATAAGTTCACCAAGGTACTCATGGATGGAGGGAGCAGCATCAACACTCTGTATTACAATACCTTCCGTCATATGGGGTTAACTGATAAGAAGCTTGAGCCGTCGAACACTGTCTTTCACGGAGTTATGCCTGGTAAGTCGGCGTATCCAGTTGGTAAAATTGATTTGGAAGTAACCTTTGGAGATGAGCATGATGCCAGGGAAGAAACCTTGACGTTTGAAGTTGTGAGGATCCATAGCCCATACCATGATTTATTTGGCAGGCCGGCTTATGCTAATTTATGGCAAGGTCATGTTATGTTTATTTGCAGCTCAAGATGCTGGGTCACAAGGGGAATATCATAGTGCATGGGAGTCGCACCATAGCTTTGGAATGTGAAGAAGGCGATGCAGCTTATGCAGAGTCGGTTTGTGCCACAGAGGAGCTCAACTTTTACAAAGATAATGTTGACCCGACAGATATGACATCTTTAAAGAAGCCAACTACAGAGCATGACCCGTTGTTGAAGTTTAAGTTGGCAGATGACACCAAGATGGTTGATTTTGTTCCTGGCGACTATTCTAAGCAGTTCAGTGTCAGTGCCAATCTGGATCCGAAATAGGAAAGCGCGCTCATCGAGTTCATCCGTGAGAACCGGGACATCTTTGCATGGAAGCCTTTACACATGCCGGGTGTACCGAGAGAACTCGCTGAGCACACTCTTAATATTGATCCGAAGTATAAGCTGGTCGGACAGTTTCTTCGCCGTTTTAATGAAGAGAGACAGAAGGCCATCGGTGAAGAGGTGGCTCGGCTCTTAGCGTCCAGGTTCATCGTAGAAGTTTTTCATCCCTGAGTGGTTGGCTAACCCGGTTTTGGTGCTTGAAAAGAATGGCACGTGGCGCATGTGTGTGGATTACACAGATTTAAATAAGGCTTGTCCAGCTGACCCGTTTGCCCTCCCTCGTATTGATCAGATCATTGATGCTACAGTGGGTTGTGAGCGCTTGAGTTTTTTGGATGGATATTCTGGATATCACCAGATCAAAATGGCGGGTAAGGACCAAGAGAAGACGGCTTTCATCTCTCCTTTCGGAGCCTTCTGCTATGTATTTATGCCTTTCGGGCTTAAGAGTGCCCAGGCGACTTTCCAGAGGTGTGTACCGAACTGCCTGCATGGTCAGATTGGGCGCAATGTTCATGCTTATGTGGATGATATCGTGGTCAAATCCAGGAAGAAGGAGACTCTAATTGATGACTTGAGGGAAATGTTTGACAATCTCCAGGTGTATATGATGATGCTTTACCCGGCCAAGTGTGTTTTTGATGTTCTAGTAGGCCAGCTTTTTGGTTTTCTGGTCTCTGAGCGAGGCATCGAGGCTAACACGGAAAAGATCAAGGCCATGACCTCCATGGCACGACCAAAATGTATCAATGATGTCCAACACGTGGCAGGACGGATAGCAGCATTGAGTCGGTTTATAAGCCGCTTAGGTGAGAAGGCTATCCCTCTATACCAGATGATGAAAAAGACAGATGATTTTGTCTGGAGTGAAGCTGCTGATGAAGCGTTCGAGGCACTCAAGAAGCAATTGGCTGAGCCGCCGGTTCTTGTGGCCCCCGTTGATAAAGAGCCTTTGTTGTTATATGTTGCTGCAAACAGCAGGGCCGTTAGTGTGGCTATTGTGGTGGAAAGAAAGGAGGCTGGTAAAGAGCATCTAGTTCAAAGGCCGGTTTACTACATCAGTGAGGTCCTCATCGAGTCTAAACTGAGGTATCCACATTGGCAGAAGCTGGTTTACGGAGTCTTTATGGCAAGCCGGAAGCTCAAGCAGTATTTCCCGGGTCATCCCATTACGGTCGTGAGCTCTGCTCCCTTGGGAGACATTATCCAGAATAGCGAAGCTACATGACGAGTGGCCAAGTGGGCCATTGAGCTTGGGTCTCATGATTTAAAATATATGCCTCGAACAGCCATCAAATCGCAAGCGCTGGTGGATTTCATCAACGACTAGTCAGAACTGCAGGCACCTGAAGAAAAACTGGATAATACATATTGGACGATTCACTATGATGGGTCCAGGCAATTGGAGGGCTCGAGGGCTGGAGTTGTTTTAACTTACCCACGAGGTGATAAACTTTCTTATGTCCTCTGGCTCATGTTTCCATGTACTAATAATGCAGCTGAGTACGAAGCCTTGCTCCATGGCCTTCGGATGGCTAAAGAGATGAATCTAAGCCGGGTCAGATGTTTCGGCGACTCAGATTTGGTAGCTCAGCAGGTTTCTGGCACCTGGGACTCCAAGGATACGCTCATGGCGGCTTATTGCCCAGAAGTTGATGCTATTGCAGGTCACTTCAAGGGTTTCCAAGTTGAGCACATCGATCGAAGGAAGAACGAGGCAGCAGATGCCTTGAGCCGGTTAGGATCTCAGTGTAAGCCGATGCCGCCCAATAGCTTTTTAGACATTTTGCTTAACTCGTTTGTCAAGTTGCCTACACAGGAGGACCTCGCTATCCCTAACCCGGAGGCACAATTGGTGGTGGCTCTTCATGTCATACCAGATTGGACAGTTCCTTATTTGGCTTATATGACCCGGAGTGAGTTTAATGAGGATGAAATTTTAGCCAGACAGATAACCCAGCGGTCTAAGTCAATGACGATCGTCAATGGAGAATTGCCCCACCACAGTCTTTCAGGTGCGTTTCAATGCTGTGTCTCGCATGAGGAAGGCTGCAAGATTCTACGAGAGATCCATGAGGGAGATTGTGGTCACCATGCCGGTTCTAAATCTCTGGTAGCAAAAGCTTTTCATCATGGATTTTACTGGTTAACGGCTCATGCTGATGCTGAAGACTTGGTCAGTAGATGTGACGGTTGTCAGAAATTTTTGCGGCGTGCTCATGTTCTGGCTCAAGAGTTGAGGATGATTCCCATAACCTGGTCGTTTGCAACTTGGGGGCTTGATATGGTAGGACCTTTTAAAATATCCAAGGATAAGAAAACCCACCTGTTGGTAGCAGTGGACAAATTCACCAAGTGGATCGAGGCAGAGTCAGTCAGCAAATGTGATGTAGAAACAGCGGTGCAATTCATCAAGAAGGTGATTTTCCGGTTTGGTTTCCCCCATAGTATCATAACAGACAATGACATTAATTTATCTAAGGGTGCTATGAAGGAGTTTTGTCAGCGTGAGCATATCCGGCTTGATGTATCTTGTGTGGCTCATCCCCAGTACAATGGTCAAGCAGAGCGGGCCAATCAAGAGATCTTACGAGGGATCAAACCCCGGCTCATGGTTCCTCTAAAGAGAACGTCGTGTTGTTGGGTGGAAGAGTTACCTTCTATGTTATGGAGCATTAATACAACACCCAACAGGTCTACAGGATACACGCCTTTCTTCATGGTCTACGGAGCAGAGACGGTTCTTCCCAGCGATATCTGTCATGACTCGCCCCGAGTGGCGGCTTACGTGGAAGCTGATAATGAGACGGCATGTCAGGATCAATTGGATGAAGAGCGTGATCTCGCAGAGGCTCGATCGGCGATTTATCAACAAGATTTACTACGATATCACACCCGATGTGTCAAAACCAGAACCTTTCAAGAAGACGGCTTAGTTCTCTGGCTCATCCAAGATCAGACTGACATGCATAAACTTTCGCCGCCTTGGGAAGGACCTTTTGTCGTCAGCAAGAATCTGCACAATGGGCCATACTACTTGATCGATATCCGAGAGCACAAGGACTCACGCACATCAGAGGAGGAGACTAATCGGCCGTGGAATATCGCTCACCTTCGGTCTTACTATACTTAAGCCTTCGGCTTTCATGATGTAATTCGATGATGTAAATATCAATACAATATAATAAAGCCAGCATCCCCGCCAATTCGGGGCCTCTACCATTTTTTCAAAAGTTGAGTCTTTATTATCATCATACATATCTTCTCAAGAAGCTTAGTACCCAAATCAAAGGAATCATGAAGAGTTGGATGCATAACACAGCTCCAACATAAGCTCTTGATGAGAATAATCAGCAAGTATGTCAGTTGGGGGCTTCCTGTTCAAACATAGGCGTATTCGACCAAAGAGAACACAACGTTACTACCCATTTGACCGGGTTATGTTCAAACATAGGCGTATCCGACTAAAGAGGACATAACCTGTGGGTGATCCTACCTGTGCCCAGCTGCTTCAACTCCATCAGGTCATCCTGATTGACCCGGTGAACTCTTGGCAATCAGTCTTAATGGCGTATTCGACCAAGACCTGGGCTTGCTAAGGTTCAAACCTCGACTGTCACTGGGAGAGCATGGTGCTACAAATAGTCAGGATAGATCCAGGCTCAAAATGCCACCTTCCTTGAAACTTGGATAACTCGTCCTATGATGCAAGATGCAACTCTGACCCCGCGCACTCTAGGCAAGTCTATCTTTAAAAAACAAAGACCTGCATTTTTCTAGGTTCAAATGTCGATTGGGTACTGTGAGAGCCGGCTCATAGCACGCACGTACCTTCCAGGGGCCACCATGGCTAGTTTCATTCAAGAAGAACCTTTGGCTTGGCGGCCTGCAAAAGCCTCGAGTTTTTTTTGCTTGTTTGTTTCTATTTTCTTTTTGCTTTCTTGTAAGTTTTCGTTTTGAGTTGTGTTCTTTGCAAGATCGGCCTAATCTCCTCCCTTCATGGTTCATATTTGAAGCCTCTCCGGGTCTCTATAACCCAATCTACTGAACGGCTCTCAACCACCGGAGAATAAACATCTTTATGGAATTATACCTTTACAGGGTTATGAACATATGGAGGCTGATTAAGCCAGCAGTTCAAATCATGTCGTCATGTATGACTATGTTTATAGCAATTAAACTGGCCCTGGTTCTTGACGCCTGTCCCCAGTGGCACTGGTTGGACACAGTGACCCACCCGGCGGTCAACCGCCGGGGCACTTGTTTTCTGTTTATATGCAGGATGCAGTTTATATTGATCTGCGAGCGCCAATACAATCATAAGGATTAAGTAAGGATTTCAACATTCAGAGACTCATAATGTCATCAAAAGACAAGCAGTGCGCACGACGGAGTGATAGTTGGTACAATAAACCGGCAGGAAAAGTGTTTCGCTATATATCCTATTACAAAATGCCGTGAGCCAGACAAAGGTCCAAATATTTCTATCATAGGTACGTGAGCCGCCCGATGAATCATTCTCCTTGGCCTTGCTGCTTTGATGATTCTGGGTCATTCGTTGCCTGTTCTTTGTCCCCCACTGTTTGAAAATTCTGCGCCAACCAATCCAAGCCAGACAGAGCTTCAAATTTAGCCGCCCCATCAATAAGGTCAGTGGGATCAATTTCACGGGCAAAGGTATGCTTACTAATTGGAGGAATCAGATTCATCACTTTATAAGAAGGACTGGACATCCTCTGGTTCTCCATATCGTAAGCCGGCTGATACTTCGACAAATCCATTTCATTTGCAATCAAACTGGCCAGTGGGCGGATGTCCTTGACACAAGCAGCGAAGTCTTTATGGTCAAAAGCTGAGCCGTCTTCTTTCAAACTCGGTTACCCAGTAGCCAAGTCGGATGTTTCAAGTTCTGGAAGCCATGCCTTAGCTCGGCTCAAGGCCGTGACAGCGCCTGCTCTTGAAGATGACCGCTTGATTTCGTCTATCCTGGCAGGCAGAACTGAGAGTCTTCGCAAGATATCGACAAAGAGTATTGGTGCTTGGCTGGACGGAGAGATAACAGCCAGGGCACGCTGCGCCCCAGTATACAGTTGCTCCACAAGGGTGTAGACGACTTTCAACTCTACAAGTGGATCTCTGGCAAGGATATCACTTCTTTTACCTACAAGACCACTAAGTTGATCAATAGCGGCTTAAGTTTCTCCAGAATTTTATTTCAAAAAGTTATAACACGGCGGCATACCAAAGATGGTTGCAGTCATTTCTGAGACACGGCGTTTTAAGCCGGAGAGCTCAGTTGTCATCGCTTCAAGAGATGTCTCGGCTTTTTCGGCCCATTGCACTAAGGCAGCCCTTTCTTTAGTCCATGCAGATTCCTCGGACTTAAGTTTAGCCTTCAAATCATTCGCTTCATACAAGCTAAATTGAAACTTGGATTCAACTTTCTGAGTTTCTGATTCTTGGTGCTTAAGTCGTTCCCTAGCATCCTTTAGATGTCTTCGTAATTCAGAAGTAGCTTCCTGAACAGGTAAAGTAAGCATGAGACGGATTAATTGCCGATTTAACAAAGATTCAAGTCCCAAGCCTTTTGCAAGCAACAACACTTGGCACTTGGGGGCTAATGGAGGCTGAAGTTGTTCTTTCTGAGCCAGATTCATGTTATTAAGTCTCAAGTACTTTGCAAGCAATAACACTTGACCCTTGGGGGCTAATGCAGGCTGAAGTTTTTCTTTATGAGCCGGATTCATGTTATTAAGTCTCAAGCACTTTGCAAGCAAAAGCACTTGACCCTTGGGGGCTAATGGATGCGGAAATTTTTCTGAAATTAATAAATTCATTAGCATAGAAGTCCCAAGCACTTTGCAAGCAACAACACTTGGCACTTGGGGGCTAATGTACATCGCTTTCATATGTCAAGTTAATTATGGTAGCCGATGGCAGCTTGGTTTTTACCACTGGTTTAAGGATGGTGTGCAGATAAGTTATATGCAATATTAAATAAGGACCGGCTCATTCAACCTGATTAAGCCGGCCATTGGTGGCTACAAATGCAATGTTCATCAAGGAGGGATTTTTTGTTAAGTGATATGCCGAACTAAAGTCTACAGAATATTCGTTTTATCATATCCACTAGACTTGGGGGCTGGAAGGACAGTCACAAATTGGTCAAGAACGTTACCTCAAACTTGTGATGCATCTGCTTCACCATATCGATTTGAAGATCATGACTGCTATGAATCTGATTGAGAAATCCAGACAAGACTTCGCTAGTACTCAGCTGTGTATATTGTGACATGTCAAACCTCACGCGCCGGTTTTCAACAAGTTCTTGCTTGGCGGTGTGTTTGGCTAACACTGTTTGGTTGCCCGGCTCTCTGAAACTAGTGCCAATAAATGTAACGTCTTCAGGCCGGTCTTCTGCCGGCTCTGATGGGGCAGGCAGTTTAGCAGGTGCAGAATCAACCTTGGCAAGAGAAGTGGTGGCATCGGGCACCTCAAGAGGAGCGTCAGGAGTAATCTCTTCAGTTAGTTTATGAGCATCTGTTACCGACGTCTGCAGTGCCGGCTCAGTGACCTTGGTATCAACTGTCGGTTTAGTCGCCCCGGCCCTCTTAATAGGTTTTGCTTGACCTCTGCATCAATTACAGTAAGTCGCTGCAAGGTTATAAAGATTTAATGATAAGTTGAACAAGGGACCAGTCGTTTTCCCAGGAGCGGTCTTGAAAGCCGGAAGTTCACTCTGAGATGAGTCGCTGGAGGATGAACGAGAAGTTTCCTGTTAATTTGAATCGGACAAGTTCAAGGGTTGTTGTATAAGACCCGTTAGCGTATAATGAGAGTTTATGAATGGAAATACCTCATTCTGGCATTTCCGATGAGGCGGAGTATTGGGTAAACCGGAGGATAATTCCTCTTCTCCGGAGTTGCGAGTCCGACGCCGACTCTCGTGTTGCTGTTGCTTCAAAAGAAAGTGAGGATCTAAATGAGCAGAGGGGTGTGAAAATCTTACTTTCCAGATAACCCGTCGAACTTTTTGTCTTGGCAAGGACTCTGAGCCGGAGGAAATAGTAATTACCTCTTCATCTGCGGCCTAACTGGCCTCCGTGTCATCCCGGCAATAATCAGTGTCAATAAGATAGCTGAAGTAAGAACGAAGAGAGTCAAGGACTACCTCCAACTTAGTGCCGTAGTTTAATTCAAACAGTTCGGAAGCACTGGTTTTCTTCTTGGTCTTCTTAACAGCTTTTTTGGCGGCTTTCTTGGTGGCTCTGGCTCTCTTGGCAGCTCCATGGTCATAAGGTTTCTTCCAGAAGGCTGACTTAGCCTGTGAGAAGTAGCAAATTCAAGATTGGCAAGGGAACTGTAATTATGAAATGGCAACAATTAAGGTTAATATTTACCTCTTGTGCCGGGTTAGATTTGCAGAAAGGCAACAAGCCCACTTTGCTGCAGTCAGACAAGGTTTCATTTAAAATAGTATTTGTCATATCTGCGATGACATTCTCCTCCAGGTCCTCAGAAATATGGCGCAAAGGGTCATTCTTTTCTCCAGTATATTCACACAATAAACCGGACCTGCGGCCTAAAGGAATAATTCGCCAAGCGAGCCAGCACCGGGCTAAGTCAATTCCAGTTAAACCGTTTCCCACAACGGCATTCACCTTTGAAAGAGTGGGGGCAATTGACTTGCGTTCTGCAGCGGTGAGCTTTTCAACAAGAGGGTGATTGGCGTCTAAATGTTGAAAACAGAGACCCGGCAAAGGATGCTCGTCAGCCTGAGAAGTATCTTTACAATAAAACCAAGTTTTGTTCCAATCTTTCGGATGACTCGGCAGACAGGTGTAAGGAAAAATAGAGTCTCTCCTTTGTATAGAGACAGCCCCAAGCTCCAAGCTAGGGCCATTGGTAAATTCATTCTGGTGGTTTAGGTAAAATAACTCTCTAAAAAGCAAGATGTTGGGCTCCTGTTGAAGATATATGTCGGGGAAACTGATCCACCCACGAACACCTATGGGGACGGAGCCCCTTTTCGGTACGACAGGGGGCGGAGGTCGCACAAAGAGCAGATCGAGGCGAGGCACACGAGCAGTTTACCCAGGTTCGGGCCACACGGATGCGTAAAACCCTACTCCTGCTTTGTGGTTTGTATTGAGTTCTTGGCTCGGGAGCGCTGAGAGCTACAGTACACTTCAGCAGCTAACGAGACCGAGCGTGAGAGTGTTCCAAATTGCTAACCCCCCTCTACGTTGCGCATGGGCCTCCTTTTATATGCTCAAGTGGTCACCGACATGTGGCAACGCAGATGAGGGCAAAAATGGAAAGATGTTGTAGTAGGTACAGCTACCTGTACAGTGTTCCATACCTAACCCTGACGGCAGGGGACAAGGGCATTAAATGCCCATCGCCGTCGCCCAAACAGTGCAAAAAGGGGCCGTCAGGGGAGCCACCGTTTGCCACGATGGCAACCATGTCAGCGCCGCTTGCCACCGCGTACCCCTGGCTGCACAGCCTCCCGCCACGTACGCCAGGAACGGTCCTAGAGCGACACGTTAGCGGATGTGCTGGAGCGTGGGCACAGAGTGGTAGCTTGCCGCGGTCGCTGTTTTGTCGCGTCCGGGAGCTTGTCGCTCACCGGGCCTTGCCGGAAAGCGTGGCGCGTCGCGGTAAGTTCCTTGAGATGCCTTGGTTGGCCTTCCCGGCAAGCTCCTCTTGCCGGGGTCTTGTCTCCTTGGCTTGAATACTTTGTTCTTGAATGGCTCCAAAGGAACCACGGAGGACCGTGGCGTTCGCCAGGCAAGCCTTGCCGCGGGGCGCTGCGACTGCCCGTGCACAAGTTCGGGATACTAGGGTACCCCTACTTTAGTACACTGACAGGAGCCCCCGGGCCTGGGCCACACACGGTGCCGAGTGCTGTTGGGCCAGGCCCTAAACAGTGCACGGGCACTCGCGGCCTTGGTCACGCCGTATCTTACTCCGTATCTACCGCGCCCTCCCCGAACGGCACGCGTTGATTGCGGCGTCGTGGGAGAGATCGTGGGCGGTTTCTTTATTCGGAAATGCGGAACGTCCGCCCCCCCCCCCCCTTATAAGCAGGAGAAACAGGAGCAGTTCGTCCATCCGCCCGTTGCTACTTCAACCTCCGCCGCTCCCCTTCTTCCCAGAGCTGAAAGAGAGCAGCGCTCCGCCCCCCATCGCCACCAGCACCCCCAGCGCCGTCGACCTCCCTCACCGCTTCCGCCATGGCTCCGAAAGGCGAGAAAGGGAAGGCTGCGAAGTCCGCCGAGGCGCTGCGGCTCGCGGCGCTGCGAAAGACGCGGGCTGTCTTCCCCCCAAGCTTGCCGCGAGGACGCTGAGGGAGAACTACTACGTCTTCTGGTCGGGGGAGACGCGGGTGCATCCTCGCACCAAGGTACACCCAGCCGTTGCTTGCAAAATGGCTCCGAACGGATATGCGTTCTTTGCCTTGTTCTTCTACTGCGGGCTCTGCCCGCCTTTCTCTGAATTCTTCTGCGACATTATGAACACCTACGGGTTCCACCTCCTTGACTTCACCCCCAACGCCGTTCTGACCATGGCAGTTTTCGCACATCTCTGCGAAAACTTTGTCGGAGTCTTCCCAAATGTAGCCCTTTTCCGCCACTTCTTTATGCCTCGAGTCGAGAGAGGAGAGCCTTTATCCGGCGGAGTCTCCTAGATCTCGAGAGCCCATAAGAAGGAGGCTTATCTGGAGGGAGAGCTCCGCAGCAAATGGGTGGAATGGAGAGCCAATTGGTGTTGAATTGTCGAGGAGAACCCGCAGCCATTTACCGCCCGGCGCCAAGCCCCAGTAGTGCGCGGCAACGATTGGAGCGACCTGGCCCCGGAAGACGCTAGACTGAAGATTGCCACTGCCCGGATCCGACGCCTCAGGCTTGCCGGGCTCACTGTAGGCGTAGTTGGCACAGATTTCCTTCGCCACCGCCTCGCCCCCTTGCAGGAGAGGAAGAGGCCCGCCTGGGAGTTCGAGAACGCGGCGGATATCATGAGGCTGCGCGCGGGCCTCAACTTCAACTTCACTGTCCTGGAGCTCAACGCGATGCTCCAGGAGCTGTTCAAGTATGACCCCGATCAACCCGAAGTGTTCAGGTTGCCGAGGGGGGTCGTTCCGCTGTCCAATAACTCCGCGCTTAGCCGCATCCGCGCAATGATGCCGCTGTGCGACTCGCATGGGATCGACCCAACTTGGCAGGAGCCTGCCGACGATGCCGTGCATGCATTCTTCGACGGCTTAGAAGAAGTGCCGATCCGCTCCAACGAGAAGAAGGGCCTCACCCGCGACACCACCGACAAGGATATGGCGTACATCGCCACCAGGCTGGAAGAGGCGTCGGCAGCCGCAGCCGCGGACGAGTTCGGATTCACCCCGGAGGAGGCGGATGCAGCAAAGGCGGCAAGCCTTGCCGAGCGAGGGGAGTTTGTCGGCGAGGGAGAACCTGCCGGGCAAGACGCCGAGTCGAGCGAGCCCGCTGAGCAGGGTGTCGGGCCGAGCGAGCCCACCGAGCAGGGCGACGAGTCGAGCGAGCCCGCCGAGGATACGAGTGGCTCGCTGGAGATCGACTCCTCTTCCTCCTCATCTTCAGGCAGCTCGCCACCAGCAGAGCCTCCAGCTCCACCAAGAAGGCGTCTCCGCAAGGCCGGGGACGTAATGGTGCCGCAGACGGGTCAACAGCCGCCGCGCCGCGCGACACGCTCCACCGCAGCAAGCAAGGTTGCTACAGGAGCACCTCGCGCATCCGCGGCAACTGGAGCGGGGTCTTCCCAGACCACCGCTTCTGCTCCTGCCGCTCCTCACGCCATGGCGGCAGCCGGAGCGGGGTCGTCTCAGACCACCGCCACTGCTCCCGCCAAGCGGCCAAGGGAGCCTACTCCTCCGCCTCCTCGTGCCGGGCATGAGCCGGACTTCAACTTCTCCGCGCTCAGCTCCGACGAGGAAGAAGAAGAGTAAGACTTTGTTGTTCTTGTATTTCTTCGATTTTCTGCTGTTTTGTCTTGTATCTCATTTGCCTCACTCTGAACCTGTTCCTTTTTTCAGAACTCTGGCCCAGAGGGCGGCAAAGAGAGCCAAGGTCCCGGTCATTGTCATCGAGGACGAGCCCACCGTGACAGCAGGGGGCGCGCCTGAGACAAGCTTGCCGGATCCGGCAACTGATCTTCAGAGCAGCCCCCAGCGCAGCCCCCAGCGTAAGTGTATGGTTCACTTTTCGCAGTTAGGCGCGCGTGGGTGTTCTATCTTTGCTGACACCTTAATTGTTGATCTGTGTAGGAGCAGAGCAGCCACCCCAGGAGTGCCCGGAGACCGTCCCCGACGTGCCATCTGCTTCAACAACGCCGCCAAGGGGGGGTTCTCCGACAAGGGAGAGCCCTCCACCAAGGGCGAATTCTCCGCCAAGGGCGAGTCCTCCGGCGAGGGACAGCACTAGCGGCCCTCCGCTGGCGGGGACTACAACTACGTCGCCAAGGGAGAGCTCTCCGGCAAGGGAGCTTACCGAGGAGCCGGCTCGCGCAGGTAATCCTCTCGCTTCAAACTTCCCTTGGGCTTTTCTTCTTTCGATCTTCTTTTTTGGATATTTGCTTGACTATTTTCCCCCCTTTCCGGCCGTCAGATCCATCTGCTACGGAGCCGATGGAGACGGAGGTCGCTGATGAAGAGAACGCGCGCGGCAACACCGGCGACGCTGTTACCACCGAAGAGGCGGCCGGTGCTGACGATCCCACCGGCGACGAGGCCGCCAAGGCTGCTGCCGCAGCAGCCGACGAGGGGTCCGGCGATCGCACTGATGGCCCTGAGGCCGCAGGAGTGCCAGGCGCTACACCGATCGCCGAGCCCTCCGCCGCTGCTGCAGCCCCAGGCTCCGAAGAGCCCGAGCTAGGCGCCTACTTGAAGGCCGGCGACGGCGTCTTCATCAAACTCCCCTTGGCCTCAAGCTCCAGGGCGCCGGTTGAGGGAGAAATCTTCGACGGAGAGATACTTGCCTCCGCCGGGCTGACGCTCGTGGATGCGCCGAGCAGCAGCAGCGGCGAGTCTGAGGAAGAGCAGCTGCTGCGGAAACTACTGTCGCTCTACCGCGCTCGGCAGGCCAAGCTGGAGTCCAGAGAGGCGCTTGCCGTGAGGGCGGGAGCTGACATTGAGAAGCGCGCAGAGGAGCTCTGGGGCCTTCACCAGGCAGCTCTCCGGTCCTTGGCAGAGGAGCGGGAGCAACTTGCCGAGGAGCGGGCGGCCTTCTTCCTTGAGAAGGCCGAGGTAGAAAAGCAACATAGGCTTGCCGGCGAGAAGCTATCTGCGCAGGAAGGCGAGCTGGCGCAGCGGAAGGTCAACCTCGACAGCCACGAGGAGGACCTTGCCGCGCGCGAGCAATCATTTGGCGGGGCCCTCCAGGAGGCAAAGGACGCTGCCACAGCCGCCGAGGTCACCAAGAAGGAGCTGGAGACGAAGGTGACGCACCTGGAGGCCGACCTCAAGGCGAGAGGCGAAGAGCTTGCCGCGCTCAAGCATGAGCGGGAGAAGGATGCCCACACCCACTTGGAGTTGCAGGTTCGCCTCACCTAGAAGGGCAAGGAGCTTGCCGCCGCCAAGGACTCCAATGCGGATCTTGAGTTGAAGCTGACCACTTTGACCAAGACGCTGGACGGCGCCAGGGAGCGGGAGGCGACCCTGAGGGAGGAGATCAGGGCCGAGAAGGCGTTGCTGGAGAGTGCTGCCGTCACCCAGAACATCTTCAGGGAGACCGTCGAGCACTGGACGGAGGGTCTTGTCAATGCTGCCTCAGATATCGACAGGGAGCTGGCGCAGCTGGGGCGGAGTATCTCGGGTATTCCTCCGACGAGAACCTCCACCCCAGCGCCAAGCTCACGCTGTTCTTCAAAGGCGTGGCGACGGCCCTCCAGCAACTCCGGGAGAGGATCCCAAAGCAGCTGGCAGACGAGTCACGCAAGCTCTGCGCGGGAGCCCTTCAAAAGGTGTTGATGAAGGTGGCCTTCCACAACCCGGGCCTCAACCTCACCAACATCCTCAAGACCCTGCCGCCAGATGCTGATCTGGAGGCGCTGAAGGCCCTTGTCGCACCTATTGTGGACAAGGTGAGCGGGATCAAGAGGGTTGAGGGCGATCGCGCAGATTAGGTCGCCTGTCTTCTTCTTTCCTTGTCGCTGCTGATTATGTTATGAAAACAATCTGTTAGAGCTGCGACAAGCTATCTTTGTAGTATAACTCTATTTTGGGTAATGGTTGCAACGTTATTTCCTTTACTTGATCCCTTGCTTTGTATGTTTTTGCCCTACGCTTTTAGGGAACTTGCCAATGCGGGCACCTTTGCCGCGAGCGCTGAGTGCGGAACGTCAGCAGCCTGCTGGCGATGCCGTTACCGACAAGAAACCTTGTCGCAACCAGTTGCAGCACACTTAGGTTGTTGAGCGGGCTCGAAAACAAAGTAAGGGCACGACACTAGTCGCAGCACACTTAAGTTGTTGAGCGGACTCAAAACAAAGTAAGGGCGCAACTAGCTACGAGTTGGTTCCTCCGCGCACAGGTTTTCCATACAAAGCACGGTCGTTCAAGGAAGATAACTTAAAAATTTAAAAATCTAGTTGCTCAAGCTTTGGCAACTTAGCTTTTCTGTTGTTTGCTTCCCGGCAAGGCGAAACTTTCTTTGAACGACGCCTGGTCCATACCACTATCTTCTCCTTCCCCCCCAGCAAACTTGTGCACGAGGGAACCTTCCTTTCCTTGAGATAAAAGGAAGAAGAGAAAATACAGATATGGAGCCTTAAGGCTCGTTATTGCTTACCGGTGGTAGGTGCTGGACAAAGTGTCAGATAACACATGCAAAAAATAAAAGGCATGAAATGACAAGATGTGCGGAGCACATGAGCTTTACTGATGCACGGGATCTGCGCCCAGCTTTGTACAAAGGATTACATGCAACAGCGGCAAGACTTGTACAAAAGGTGGTTGCCGGAGCGGGTCGCGGCAACCGCGCCTTACGGGTAAAACTTACGAAGATGCTCGATGTTCCATGAGTTGCTCACCGGAAAGCCATCTTCGGTCTCAAGGCGGACAGCTCCAGGCCTAGTGACTCGTTTCACCTGGTAAGGGCCTTCCCACTTGGGCGTCAACTTGTTGGAATTCTTGGCGGACTGAACGCGCCGAAGAACAAGGTCGCCTTCCTCGAGACTTCTGGCATTAAATTTGCGGCTATGGTAGCGGCGCAAAGCTTGCTGGTAGCGAGCAGCTCGTACAACAGCCTGAAGACGGTCTTCCTCAAGGAGCAGCGCGTCATCTTGTCGCAGCTGCTCTTGCTCAAGCTCATCATAAGCGAGCACTCGAGGTGACTCGTATACGAGTTCCGTGGGGAGAACTGCCTCTGCTCCATAGACTAGAGCAAAAGGTGTCTGTCCAGTGGCTCGATTTGGCATCGTCCTGATCGACCAAAGAACCACCGGCAGCTCCTCGATCCAGTTTCTTCCGCACTTGTGCAGCCTGTCAAAAGTTCTGGTCTTGAGGCCACGCAGCACTTCAGCATTTGCCCTCTCCGCTTGACCGTTGCTTCTCGGGTGAGCAACAGAAGCGAAGCAGACCTTGGCGCCAAGATCTTGGATGTACTGCATGAAGGTGCGGCTCGTGAATTGCGTATCGTTGTCGGTGATGGTCCTGTTAGGGATCCCGAAACGGCAAACAATCGACCTGAAGAACTTGACTGCTGACTTTGCGGTCACCATTCTCACTTGTTCCACTTCCGGCCACTTTGTGAACTTGTCGATTGCAACGTACAAGTACTCAAAGCCCCCGGCTGCGCGGGGAAAGGAGCCGAGGATGTCGAGCCCCCAGACCGAAAATGGCCAGGATAAGGGGATTGTCTGGAGAGCTTGAGCTGGCTGGTGTATCTGCTTGGAATGGAACTGGCACGCTTCACACTAGGTTACTTGTGCAGTTGCATCCTGGAGGATGTTGGCCAAAAGAAACCTTGCCGGAATGCTTTGCCGGCAAGTGCTCTTGCGCCAATGTGGTGACCACATATGCCTCAGTGTATCTCTGCCAACAGCTTTTGTCCATCTTCCCGGGGAATACACTTCAATTTCACACCGTTGAGTCTTCTTCTGTACAATGTGTTGTCGACAAACTGGTACATACTTGACTGCCGGGCCACTCTTTCCGCTTCTTCTTGCTCTTCAGGAAGTTCTCCTGTCTGAAGGAAACGGACTATCTGCTGTGCCCATGCTGGAGCCTGTGGCTCGACAACAAGGACTAAAGGCACATCTGCTGCTGCGGGAACATCCGCTTCTACGGCGAGAACCTGCGGCTCAGCCGGAGCTTGATGTTCCCCGGCAAGCTTGCCGGAGCAAAACTTGTCGGGAGCGTTTGCTTCAACGGAACAAACCCTAGGGCTTGCCGGAGCAGACTGCTCCTCAGCATTTTTGATGTTGATCTTGGGGACCTTCTTGGCGGCGGCTTCGGGAAGCTCTGCCGGAAAATAGTCGCCAGAGATCAACTTCCTCTTCTTGCTCTGTCCAGTTGACGGTGTTACGGATGGTTGAGTCAGCTTGAGCACAAAGATCCCTGGTTCCACAGGTAACTTAAGTGCGGCGCACTTCGACAGGCCATCTGCGATGTTGTTCTGAGCTCTTGGAACATGGTCCATCTGTAGGCCGTCAAAGTGCTCTTCATGCTTTCTCACTTCATCAACGTAGGCTTCCATCAACGGACTCTGGTAATTCTTGTTTACTTGGCGGACGACAAGCTGTGAGTCACCCCTGACAATGAGCTTCTTGATCCCAAGGTCTGCCGCAATCCTGAGACCGGCAAGCAAACCCTCATACTCTGCAGTATTGTTTGTTGCTTGCTCCTTGGGAAAGTGCATCTGGACTACGTACTTGAGGTGCTCTCCGGTGGGTGCGACAAGCAGCACTCCAGCACCGGCGCCTTGCAGCGAAAAGGCACCATCAAAGCACATCAGCCACTCTTTGCTTGCTTCCTTGACGGGGATGCTCGTTTCTGGAATCTCTTCATCTGGTGTTGGCGTCCACTCTGCTATGAATTATGCCAATGCTCTGCTTTGGATAGTTGAAATGCTCTCAAACTTGAGGCCAAAGATTGACAGTTCCAGTGCCCACTCAACAATCCTGCCTGTTGTTTCTGGATTCCGCAGTATCCTCTTCAGCGGAAAGCGAGTGACAATTGTGATCTCATGTGCTTGGAAGTAATGGCGCAGCTTTCTCGAGGCCATGAGTAGGCCGAAAAACAATTTCTGCACACCAGAGTACCTCGATCTAGCCCCCTGCAGAAGGGAGCTGACAAAGTAAACCGGGCGCTGCACCATTTTCTTCCGTATCTCCTCTTGCGCCTGCGCGGATCCATCTTTGTCGGGACCAGAGCTTGTCGGGGAAGCCCCCTGCTTGTCGCTGGACGTGCCTGCCGTGGTTGCTGGCTCAGCATCTGCCTCCCTCTCCGCTACTAACGCAGCACTAAGCACTTGATTGGTTGCCGCTAGATACAGCAGCAACTTCTCTTGTGGCTTAGGTGCGACAAGTATTGGAGTGGAGGACAGGTACCTCTTCAAGTCATGCAGCGCAGCCTCCGCTTCCGGAGTCCATTTCATTGGACCTGCCTTTTTCAATATTTTGAAAAACGGCAGGGCGCATTCAGCAGACTTAGAGATAAACCTGCTGAGAGCAGCCACGCAACCGGCGAGTCTTCGCACATCCTTGACGCGCTTTGGTGCTTCAATCTGCTCAATGGCCTTGATCTTGTCGGGATTGGCTTCAATTCCCCTCCGAGACACGAAGAACCCGAGAAGCTTGCCGGAAGGGACTCCAAACACACACTTCTCGGGGTTGAGCTTGAGCTGGATCTTGCGCAGATTTGCAAAGGTCTCGTCTAAATCATGAATCAGGGTCGCCCTATCTTTGCTCTTAACCACTATGTCATCCATGTATGCTTCTACATTTCTGTGTATTTGTGGCTCAAAAGCTGTATGGACTACCCTTGCAAATGTTGAACCAGCATTCTTTAATCCGAAAGGCATCCGTATGAAGCAGTACGTGCCACATGGAGTAATGAATGCGGTCTTCTCCTCATCCTCTTCTGCCATGAAGATCTGATGGTATCCTGAGTATGCGTCAAGAAATTAAAGCAAATCACATCCGGCTGTGGAGTCAACAATCTGGTCCATGCGCGGCAAGGGAAATGGGTCTTTGGGACAAGCTTTATTCACATCGGTGAAGTCGATACAAAGCCTCCATTTCCCGTTTGCCTTGCGCATGACTACAGGATTGGTCAACCACGTAGGATGGATCACTCCTCTGACAAGGCCTGCTGCTTCCAACTTCTTGATTTCTTCTGCGATGAATTATTGGCGCTCCACCGCTTGTTTCCTGACTTTTTGCTTGACGGGCCGCGCGTGAGAACAGACGGCAAGGTGGTGCTAAATTACTTTCCTGGGAACACTGAGGATGTCGGACGGTTGCCACGCAAACACGTCGACATTCGCCCGCAGGAAAGCAATGAGCGCGCTTTCCTATTTAGGGTCAAGTGTGGCACTGATGGTGAAGGTACCACCAGTGCCGTCCTCCTTGGCGGACACCTTCTTGGTTTCTGGCGGAGCTGCCACCATCTTCTTACACTTGCCGGTGGAGCTCGATGGTGCGTCCTCGACGGTAGCGCAGCACTCCGAAGAGGTGCGCTTGCCGGAGTGGGCATCAGAGCTCTTGCCGGACTTGGTCTTCCTCTTCCCCCCGGGAGCTTCAGCGGCAAGTGTCTTGCTATCTGTTGTGGCTGCTGCTTCCCGGTAGATCTTGTCGGCGCAGATAAGAGCATCCTTCTTGTCGCCAGGGACAGAGATGACGCTTATCGGGCCTGGCATATTCAGCATGTTGTAAGCGTAATGAGAGGCTGCCATGAACTTGGCGAGCGCCGGACGGCCAAGGATCCCATTGTAAGGCAATGGAAAATCGGCAACGTCAAAAGTGACCCTCTCAGTCCTGAAGTTCAGCTCGCCGCCAAATGTTACTGGCAACATGATCTTCCCCTTCGGCTTGCTCCTTCCCGGGTTGATTCCTTGGAATGTGCCGGTCTCTTCGAGCTCGCTGTCAGGGATCTGGAGTTTCTGGAGTACAGAGGAGGAGATCAAGTTCAAGCCGGCCCCACCGTCAACTAGCATCTTAGTGACCTTGAGTTTGCGGATAGTTGGTGAAACCAACATCGGCAAGCACCCGACCGCAGTTGTGCGATCAGGATGGTCCTCAATATCAAAGATGATAGGCGTGCTGGACCACTTCAGAAGCTTGCGCGATTCGACAGGTGGTTCTGCTGCATTAACTTCCCGCACCCACTGCTTGAGTTGGCGGTGTGAAGTATGCAGAGAAGCACCACCGTCAACGCACAAGACCTCTGTGGCTTTCTGGAATTCCTGCTCACTGTTCTCAACATCATCCATATCTTCATCGTCGTCGTCGTCTTCATCCTTGTCGCGGCGGCGGGGAGGTCTGTCTCCTTGCCGCTGCTTGGCCTTGCCGCGGCGTCCTCCCCGGCCATTGAATGACCGTTTCTTGCCGGATCCTCCATCACCTCCCTGGGCCTTCTCCTTGTCGCGTCGCTCGTACTCAGCCTTTTGCTGCTCGACGAGCTCCTCGACCCTCTTGCAGTTCTGGAGGTCATGGCCCTTGGTGCGGTGGATCTTGCAGTACTGCTTGTCGGTGCCGTCCTGCTTGTCGGCGGCCGCCACAGCCTGGCAGTTGGTGCATGCGGCAGTCTCCTTGCCGGAGCTACCAACTTTGGCCTTGTCGGCGCCCCCTCCGTTGCAGGACTGCTCAACGACTAGCACATCTTTGCCTTTCTTTTTCCTGTTGTTCCGCCGCTGATTTTTCTTTGCCGGGGCAGCATCCTCACTGTCAGATCCTCCTTCTCCTGTATCCTCTCCGGGGAGTTTCCTCCCTTCCTCAGCACGTGCACACTTGTCGGCCAGGGCGTACAGCTCACTGGCGTCCCTGATCTTACACATCGCCATCTCCTCCCTCATCCTACGGTTACGCATGTTCTGATGGAACGCGCTGATAACAGCGGCAGGGTGGACATCTAGGATGTTGTGCTGCACACGGCTGAATCTCTGGATATACTTGCGCAGGGGCTCTCCTTCCTTCTGGGCGAGCAGGTGAAGATCACTCTCTTGGCCATGAGGTTTGTGGCTGCCTGTAAAGGCGCCGACAAACTGATGGCATAGGTCAGCCCAGGAGGATATGGAGTTACCCGGCAAGTGCATGAGCCTGGATCTGACGTTGGGCTTGAGCACCAGCGGGAAGTAGTTGGCAAGGATCTTGTCGTCCCGCCCTCCGGCAGCTTGCACCGTGATGGTGTAGATGTTGAGGAACTCCGACGGATGCGTCTTGCCGTCGTACTTCTCTGGTACGTCTGGCTTGAAATTCTTCATGCTGGGCAACTGGACTTGCCGCAGCTCACGAGTAAACGCAGGGCAACCTACCGCGTACGGCAAGTCGCCTAGTTCCCCTGGCGCATGCATGTTGACAGTGGGCCCAGCGCGCTGGTCTGATTAACGCCGCGCTTCTCTTCGGCGCTCGATACGAGTACGAGCGTCTTCTTGCTGTCATTCGTGAAGAACTTGGCGCTGATCGCGGCGAGCTCGCGGATCTGACAACGCGGTGGAGTCGCTGTCGATGTTGATCCGGCGAGTCGGCGATCTTGGCCTTCGGGGCGGAGAGTGCATGGTGGTTGCACCCCCACCGGTCTTGTCACCATCGGCCCGTGCCTGGCTGACTTGCCGCGGCTGCGATGTGCTCGGCTGCCGCGGAATGTCGCCGTTGGCGAAGGCGATGAGACTCTGAATGGTGGCCCTCCAGTCGTCGGCCTTGTTTGCCGCTGGAGGGAAGTCTAAGAGCAGTTGAGCTCGTGCCAAAGCTTCTGCTGGAGTGGTGGGTACAGGTGGCGAACGGTGCGAGGAGCGGGATATGCTCGGACTTCTAACTATGTTAGAAGGAGCAGTATCCCGTCCAGGCGACCGTGCCTTGCTCGTGCCGGCATGTTGGCGTGCATGCTGGTCTTGAGCATCCCGGGATCCACCAGCTCGATCTTGGCCCAGCAAACGTATGGTACCGTGAGTACCATGACGCTGCCGGTCCCGCACCTCCTGAGATGGGCGCGGTGCATGCACGGACGCCGAGGTCTTGGAGTGCGCCCGGTCGTTGTGGGAGTCGACTACGCCGCCGATGGGCAGCGCAGCTTTGTCCTTGGACTTGGCGGCACCGTGAGGTCCCTCGTCGGCGCCCGTTCTTCCGCCGGCGTCTAACCCACCAGCCGTTGGTTCCGGCGGTGTTGGGATCGACGCGGACGGAGCAGCTGCCTGCGAAGCCTTCTTCTTCGGCGGCATGTTGATGAAGATGATGAAGATCTAGCTCGTGTGGACGCCGGATCAGGTTTACACAACCTCGACGCACCCCCTACCTGGCGCGCCAAAGATGTCGGGGAAACTGATCCACCCACGAACACCTATGGGGATGGAGCCCCTTTTCGGTACGGCAGGGGGCGGAGGTCGCACAAAGAGCAGATCGAGGCCAGGCACACGAGCAGTTTGCCCAGGTTCGGGCCGCACGGATGCGTAAAACCCTACTCCTGCTTTGTGGTTTGTATTGAGTTCTTGGCTCGGGAGCGCTGAGAGCTACAGTACACTTCAGCAGCTAACGAGACCGAGCGTGAGAGTGTTCCAAATTGCTAACCTCCCTCTACGTTGCGCATGGGCCTCCTTTTATATGCTCAAGGGGTCACCGACATGTGGCAACGCAGATGAGGGCAAAAATGGAAAGATGTTGTACTAGGTACAACTACCTATACAGTGTTCCATACCTAACCCTGACGGCAGGGGACAAGGGCATTAAATGCCCATCGCCGTCGCCCAAACAGTGCAAAAAGGGGCCGTCAGGGGAGCCACCGTTTGCCACGATGGCAACCATGTCAGCGCCGCTTGCCACCGCGTACCTCTAGCTGCACAGCCTCCCGCCACGTACGCCAGGAAGGGTCCCAGAGCGACATGTTAGTGGATGTGCTGGAGCGTGTGTACTGAGTGGTAGCTTGCCGCGGCAAGCGCCTTGCCGCGGTCGCTGTTTTGTCGCGTCCGGGAGCTTGTCGCTCACCGGGCCTTGCCGGGACGCGTGGCGCGTCGTGGCAAGTTCCTTGAGATGCCTTGGTTGGCCTTCCCAGCAAGCTCCTCTTGCCGGGGTCTTGTCTCCTTGGCTTGAATACTTCGTTCTTGAATGGATCCAAAGGAACCACGGAGGACCGTGGCGATCACCCGGCAAGCCTTGCCGCGGGGCGCTGCGACTGCCCGTGCACAAGTTCGGGATACTAGGGTACCCCTACTTTAGTACACCGACAATAAACTTCACAAAAAACCTGAAAGTTGCAGATATTTGACACGGAATTGGGTCCGATGTCTTGGGGATGGAGCTGGAAGAAGTGCAGAACATCTTTGAAGAATTTAGAGCCGGGTGGTGAGAAACCCCGGTTCATGTGATCAGTAAAAACAATTACTTCATCATCTGTGGGTGCGGGTCTTTCTTCGCCCGGGTTAGGAGCACGAGAAGGCATAACTGGAGCATTTGGCAGATATCCAACTTTGACGAAATCGGCCAGTGTGGCTTCAGTAACAATTGAAGGGTCCCAATTGCATATGGCAACTGTCTTTGGTGGCATTGTGAACAAGCAGACCTAACGAAAGAAGGATTATTTCTGGTTCAAAATCAGTTCATTAAAGCCGGAATCAAATTATTATTACCAATTCAGCATGGCGGCTTAAATGGGGCCTAATGGCATAAGAATAATCATAAGTCGAAAAATTAAGCCGTCATGACAGATGCGAGTGTTCAGAAAAGCAAATTTCACAATGTTCGGGAAAAAAAGTTTTCACAGGTTGGGGCGGTAATTTTGGATCTACGGCTGCTCTAAAATCAAGATTAAATGACGAACAGGAAAAACCTATGATCAATATGATGCAGTTCCAAGAGATGAATCTATTTATTCGCAGAGATGAGATATTACAGTATTGACTAAAGAGATACTATCAACATCAGCATATGAAGGGACATCATGTTCAGAAGAAAAAAACCATACTTGTAGAGGAATAAGAAGATGAACTCTGAAGAACTTCACGAGAACCCTAATGGATCTAGGACGAGAAGGACAAGAATGCACCTAAGCAAGTAAGACTGCGGCGGCGGCGCGCGGAAGAGACCTGGTCACGCTGGGTTGATGAGGCGGCTATTGGTGAAGACGAGCTAGAGGGCGACGGCGCCGGCAGAGCTCGGTTGCAGGGACGTCGTGAGGAAGGCGACGAAGAGAAAGAGACGAATGAGAGAATGGAAGGGGACCTTCGACCCTATTTATAAGCTAAGTGGATAAAGGCCCGGTGCGAAAATCGAGGAGATGAAAAATAGGTAAGTAACTGTGCAGGCAGCTCGATTCTCGCAATACCAATAAATGCGGAAGATTTGTTAAGATCTAGACCATTTGCAAGTAAGTGGCATCATGGCGGGTTACCGTTATTTAAAAAGCTGACGTCATGGCGGATAATTACCGTTTCAAAAGTGAAGATAACGGCGGTTTACAGTCTCTCACAAGAAGATGAAGAAAGATTGACATGACCAAGTTCAAGATCAACCTGGGGCCTAATGTTGGGGATGTAAGTATTTCATATGACCCGCCCAGGAGGGGCCGGGTTACCCAACGGCGGTTCATGAGACCATCCCAGAAGTACATTAAAGATAGCGGTTTAGTTAAGGGCCCAAGGCCCGTGGCGGCTTAAGGCCTGTAAGTATCAACCGCCATATATGTGACTTGTATTATAAGGCATGTAATAAGAGTCACCGAGCCGGAACCGATTGTATGAGCCGTCCGGGACTCCGTAGGCCGCAGGGCGTCAACCCGTGTATATAAGGGGACGACCCGGCAGCGGCTTGGGGCAAGAAACAACAGATCGAGGGCTAGGCAATCGCATCCGCACCCTAGCAATCGACACCCCAGCAATTCCACCCCAAACTGGATTAGGTTTTACCCTCACCGCAGGGGCTGAACCAGTATAAATTCCCTGTGTCCTTTGTCTTGTTCTTAACCAGTTTAAGCTAACCACGTCACTATGGCTCCGCAATCAAGTCCTTACATCAGGACATATGCCATGACACTTCCACGACAGCTTTGATCGGAGATGTGCTGGAGGAGAAGGTCACAGGGACCGTGCCAGATGCCATGTAGGAAGTTTCCTGCGTCCACGAGGGTGTGGGAGATGCTGCAACTATTGCGTCCATGACAATTGCTAGAGCCGTAGCTGCTACAGAGGATCTGGTGGAGAAGGAGGTGGTTGGCTCTGACTCGTCCATGCCGGAGCTAGAGGATAAGGCGTCGAGGGCACAGTGCTTGCTTGTGCACAGGCCAGCGACGAGCAGGTGGTCGAGGAGGTACTTCTTCTCTTTTGCATTTTGTAGTTAGTGCTAAGTTTTATAATAAATGGTTGGTTAGTTAGGTTATGATTCATGTGTTATTATAGATGGTATCCCCTAAACAACTGTATAATCAAGTAGTTAGAAATATTTGGAATTGGGTTGTTACAATTGATCTATTTAATTCACATGGCTAGATTTGTCACATTTATCTTCATTTGCACCCATTTCCCATTTCTATATCATGCTTCAGTTGATCATAAATTCGAGCGTTGATCTTGTGTAGAAGTGGCTATTATTGAAAATGAATGCATTGATTTATATGTACCGATCAATTTATTTCAACTGCACTTTTTAGCATAGTTTGGAGCATTGCTTCATTATCCAAAATCAAGAATGTTTAGGTAGATTAATTTTTTTATTTTCTATAAGTTTCCTTTAATTGTAAAGTTCTCCACCATATATAGTTTTATTAGCTTTGTTTAGAAATATGTGCACATGCCAGTGCAAAATGCAAATAGGTTAATATTATGGATAATATGATCAATGTGACTATTGTGTGTATTTGAATTTTCTGTTGATTTCCTATAATTAATAGTAATGGGTGTACTTTTATACTACAGGAGGAGGATCCTATGGGCAACAAGAGGAAGCTTTTGTTCAGGGCATAGCATTGACTCCCGTTTAGTAGCCCTCAGTGATCTTGATCATCTAATGTTTCACTTTAGTTAAAGTCCATGTGGTTGTGAACTATTGGAAGATTGTATATTTCTGTAATGCAGTATGTGAACTGTTGGAGTTTATTGTTAATTTCTATTACCTTGTGTTTTATATTATCATCTAAGAAAAGGACTGTTATTTTTTTAAAGGATTTTGTAATCTAGTATGTAGGACAGAAATAAAAAATAAATAGAAAAGTAAAAAAGTACAGTGCAAATATACGGTCCATGCCTCATATTATCTCATGGTTTATATTATCTTGTGTTTTATATTTTTGTAATGTAGTATGTATGAAAGAAACAAAAAAGAAATATAGAAAAGTAAAAATAGTGTATAAATATAGGGTCCATGCCTTATATTATCTTGTGTTAAAAATAATTTTAAAGGAGTCTGGGAAATGTATGAAAGAAATAAAAAAGAAATATAGACGATTAATAAAATAGTAGGTAAAAGGTATGTGCAAAAATCAACATCCGAAATAAGAATCGAGTTTTCCATGTCCTCCATTGTCATCCAGTGTGCAAATATACGGTTCATGCCTAATATGGGATCGTTTGGACAAACTATGACATAGTTAACCTTAAACCCTAGCTCATTCCCCTTGAAAACCATGCAACCTTGTTTGTTATAGCTAAGTTGTAGGAAGGAAATTTCATGAAAATATCTGTAGTTATGGTTTCTTATTTTTACTAGTAACTTAGTAACATAAAACAATGATGTGCGCAAGTTCCAATTTTTTTATTTTTAATTAGTTATGCCCAACCCTAGCACTCAAAACCCAGCACTACTAGGGCCATTGGATTGCTGTTTGGGAACAGCTTAGCTCATGATCTAGGGTTTGCCATGGTCAATCCGCAAGATGAGGCCTAATTGGAAGGATCGGGCGGGTGCTCCGTGGTTGTGGATGGCCAACTTGGAAGCGGTGGAACAAGGACACGCTACAATGGCTGTGGGTCGCCTGCTAGGCCGATGATATATCGTAGAAGCTTGGTCTCATCCTGCCAGGCCTGCGCTAAGCCACCTAAAGTAGCTTGACATGCATGCGTGCTACCATGCAGCGTCTTTGAATCAAGGCAATTAGTGCACCCTCAGAACACAGCTTTACCGATCGACATGCCTCGATTCAATGTGAAAAGACGGAGGCAGTGCTCCGTTGAACTCCTCGCACCGACGGTCCACATCCCTCACTCCTTTGATTATATACCGATGTGCGGCATTACTCCACCGACGCTTCACTACATGCTTCCACCCATGCAATCCAGAGCTAGTTCAGCCAAAATGGTGAGGCAGCTACAGACCGCAAGGATCTCCATGGGAGGTCTATGGCCAAGGGCGCTGGTGCCCAGCACCGGCGATGGCTCAAACACTGGACTGGCTACGAGCTCCAACTCTAGCACATCCTCGTTGGGCTCCAACACCTAGTACAACTACTCCGAGCTCGATCCCATGTCATCTAAGCTATCTCGTAACTGTAGGGAGCTCGAGGAGGAACCAAGGAGGAGCTGGCCTTCGAGGCGATGTAGGAGCACCTCGACATCTAAGGCATAGATTATGTGGCCTAGGAAGACGCACCTCCTCCTGCTCCCGATGTTGGCGTGCTCACTACCAAGGTTGAGGAGGCCTTGCACATGGCGCAATAGCAGCTCAGACAGGCGATGCAAGCCACGTCTCTATCAACAACACAGACAGAGGCTGTTAGGCATCGGGCAGCTGAAGAAGAGGCCGCAACTCGAGAGCACAGTAGGGCGGCTACTCTACGTGCAGAGGCCGGTGGTACGTCCATTTTGAATAACGTTTTCCAACTGTTATTTATTGTCTTTTTGGCCAATATAATACTTTTGTTGAGCAATTCTAATGCCGTTTCTCTCTTAATTTGCAAGATTTACATGAAGAGGGAGATTCCGAACAGCTGGAATTCTGGACCTAAAAAAAGCTATGTCAGAGATACCTATTCTGCATATCTCCAACTGAGCTGAAATTTCACAGAGAATTATTTTGGAATAAATAAAAATATTGGAGAAAAGGAATACCAGAGGGGGCCACCCATGTGCCCACAAGGCACCAGGGCGCGCCCTGGTAGCTTGTCGGGCCCTAGGCTGCCCTTCGGTGCCCATCTTTTGGTATATGAGGACATTTTCCTTAGAAAAAAAATAAGGAGATGACTTTTGGGATGAAGCACCGCTGTCTCAAGGCGAAACATGGGCAGGAGCACGTTTTCTCTTCGACGGAGCGATTCCGCCGGGGACACTTCCCTCCGGGAGGAGGAAATCGTAGCCATCGTCATCACCAACAATCCTCTCGTCATGGGATGACCAATCTTCATCAACATCTTCTCCAGCACCTTATCATCTCAAACCCTAGTTCATCTATTGTATTCAATCTTTTTCTCAAAACCTCAGATGTGTCCCTCTCGGTTACTAGTAGTGCTGATTACATCTTGTAGTTGATGCTAGTTGGTTTATTTGGTGGAAGATTATATGTTCAGATCCTTAATGATATTCAATACCCCTCTGGTCTTGAACATTAATATGATTTGTGAGTACTTAGTTTTGTTCTTGAGGGCATGGAAGAAGTCATTTCATAAGCAATCATGTCAATTTGGTATTCGGTCGATATTTTGATGATATGTATGTTGTTGCTTCCTTTAGTGGTATCATGTGAACATCGTCTACATGATACATCACCATCTTTGGTCCTAAGGTAAGGCATTGTGGAGTAGTAATTAGATGATGTGTTGCTAGAGTGACAGAAGCTTAAACCCTTGTTTATGCGCTATTCCGTAAGGGGCTAATTTGGATCCATATGTTTCATGTTATGGTTAGATTTATCTTAATTCTACTTTCGTAGTTGCGGATACTTGCGAGAGGGGGTAATCATAAATGGGAGGCTTGTTCAAGTAAGAACATAACCCAAGCACCGGTCCACCCACATATTAAATTATCAAAGTAACGAAGAGAATCAAACAAACATGCTGAAAGTGACTAGAAGAAATTCCCGTATGTCCTCAAGAACGCTTTACTTATTATAAGAGACTGTTTCGGCCTATCCTTTGTTACAAAAAGGATTGGGCTATCTAGATGCACCTTTCTTAACGTTACTACTTGTTGCTCGTTACAAATTATCTTGCTACCAACCTATCTGTTACCTATAATTTCAGTGCTTGCAAACAATACCTTCCAGAAAACCGCTTGCCATTTCCTTCTACTCCTCATTGGGTTGAACACTCTTACTTATTGAATGGACTACGATTGATCCCATATACTCGTGGGTCATCACGACTCTTTTCTCGCATCGTTTCTGGGCAGTGAAGTGCCTTTGGTATTTGGAATTTGGCAAGGAAACATGGTATTACGTGCTGAAATTTACTATCACTTGTTACTATGGAAAACAATACTTTGAGTGGTTTTTTCAGGGTATCTTCACCTTGACCGGAAGCACAAAGAGTTAATCCACAACATAATGTCCTTCAGGTATGATAGAGAAACTGTTAGATAATCCCTATGCAGGAGATGGAACAATAAATCCCGATGTGCACCTAATCTATGTGGATGAAGTTTGTGGATTATTTAAGCTTGTAGGTTTACCCGGAGATGAAGTTAAGAAGAAGGTATTCCCTTAATCTTTGCAAGAAAAGGCATTGACATGGTATAGGCTATGTGATGATATTGGAACGTGGGACGGGAAACGATTGAGATCGGAATTTCATCAGAAGTTTTATCCTATACATCTCGTTCATCGTGATCAGAATTATATATACAATTGTGGCCTCGTGAAGGAGAAAATATCCCTCAACTTTGGGGGAGGCTTAAGTACATGAAGTACACATGCCTCAATCATGAGCTCTCAAAGGAAGTTACTTATAGAATTCTTATGCTCAGCTTTCTCATAATGATCAAACCATGCTCGATTCTTCTTCTACCAGTTCCTTTATGAATAAAACTATTGAATTTAGATGGGATCTAATGGAAAGAATTAAACACAACTCTAAAAATTGGGGACTAGACAAAGGTATAATACTTAAGTTCGATTATGCGAAATCTTTTATGGATACCGATCCTTTTCAAATGTTTAGCAATTAATATGGACTTGACTCTGAGATAACATCTTATTTTTGTGAATCATTTGGGTCGGTGTCAAAACCGGAAGACCTCGGGGTAGGGGGTCCCGAGATGTGGATATGGGATCAATAGGGAACAAGGGCCGATGAACATGGTGTTTACCCAGGGTCGGGCCCGCTCGAAGAGGTAATACCCTACGTCCTGCTTGATTATATTGGATATGTATATGATTACATAGTTGATCTACATGGAGATCAGCATGAGCTAAACCCTAAGGTGATGAGGTGACGGATGTAGCTCTGTCCCTAAAGACTACAACCCTCGGTTTATATAGACACTGATAGGGTTAGGGTTACACGGGATCAATACAACGAGAGGCGGAGAGATCCCGCCTACCCTTGACTTGGAGGGCAAGTCATGACTTCATACATCTTCTGTTGTTATACAGCTTCAACAGTCTGGCCCACATCCAATGGGTCGGAGCCTCGAGGACCCCTTAGTCCATAACTCCCTCAATTTGCTAATCATGTTGATCTCCCTAAGGAGAAGTGGTTTAAGTGGCATCCACCTATTAAAGAAAAGGGTGAAGAATCTGTTATAGTTAAAGACGAAACTATCATTTACAATGTGGTCCCAGTAGTTCATACCGCTTACAGATGAAACTATCTTTTACAAAGTTTCAGTTATGGTTAATAAAAGTAATATTAGAGCACCTAGATCCTCTGAACACTTTAAAGTTTAACCTAATGTTGCTATGGTTAAAGATCTCTTGGTTGATAATATCGATGGGCATGTTATTTACTTCTGTAATGAAGCTACTAGAATTGCTAAGCGTGAAACTAAAGATAAGAATGAACATGTTGTTGGCATGCATGTTGTCTCAGTTAAAATAGGAGATCATTGTTACCATGGTGTATGCGATTAAGGTGCTTGTGTGAGTTATATTCCTTTTACCTGATATCAAGAGATCATAAAAGATATTTCACCTGGTGAGATTGAAGACATTAATGTTACTATTAAGCTTGCGAATAGAGATAATATTTCACCGCTTGGGATTGTTAGAGATATTGAAGTCTTGTGTGGAAAAATAAAATACCCTACAGATTTTCTAGTTGTTGGTTCTCCACAAGATGATTTTTGTCGCATTATATTTGATATATTTTTGTTGAATATAGTCAATGCTAAGCTCGATTGCAATAGAGAAACTGTCAATGGTAACTTTGGTGATGTGTCTCAGGAGTTTAATTTCTCTAAGTTCCATAGACATCCTCATGATAAAGAATTGCCTAGTAAGAATGAAATTATTGCTCCTGCTTCTACTGCGGTACCTCCTACTGATCCGTTAGAACAATATTTTCTAGACCATGAAAATGATATGCACATGAATTAAAGAAATGGAATTGATAAGATGTTCTTTGATCAACCGCCTATCCTTAAACACAATTTTCCTATTAAAACTCTTGGAGGTCCTCCTCCACCTAAAGGTTATCTAGTGTTTGAAATAAAACAATTGCCTGATACATTGAAATATGCTTATCTTGATTAAAAGAAGACATATGCTATTATTAGTAGTGCTAACCTTTCAGATCATGAAGATAAGAGGTTACTAAAAACACTGAGGAAGCACCGCACCACTATTAGATATACTCTCAAATGATTTTAAGGGCATTAGTCCCACTCTATGCCAGCACACGATTAATATGGAACTTGATGCTAAACCAGTTGTTGATCACCAACGATGGTTAAAGCCTAAGATGAAAGATGTGGTAAGAACTGAAACATTGAAGCTTCTAGAAGCAAGTATAATCTACCCCATAGCTAATAGTGTTCCTAAGAAAGGAGGTATTACCGTTGTTCCCAATGATAAAAAATGAGCTTATCCCACAGAGAATTGTAACTGGTTATATGAAGGTAATTTATTAGGATATTAGACGAAGGTACTAGAAAAAAAATCATTACCCCTTTCCTTTTATAGATCAAATGTTAGAATAATTATCTAAGCACACACACTTTTGGTGATCCAACAACAGAAATCTCAATGAAAGCACCAATGACACTGTCAAAACCGGCAGACCTCGGGGTAGGGGGTCCCGAGCTGTGGATCTGGGATCAATGGGGAACAAGGGACGATGAACACCTTGTTTACCAAGGCTCGGGCCCTCTTGAAGAGGTAATACCCTACGTCCTGCTTGATTATAGTGGATGTGTATATGATTACATAGTGGATCTACCTCGAGATCAGCATGAGCTAAAACCTAAGGTGATGAGGTGACGGATGTAGCTTTGTCACTAAAGACTACAACCCTCAGTTTATATAGACACTGATAGGGTTAGTGTTACAGGGGATCGAATACAATGAGAGGTGGAGAGATCCCGCCTACCCTTGACTTGGAGGGCACTCCACGGCTTCATAAATCTTCTGTCATTATACGGCTTCACTATTCCGGCCCACATCCAATGGGCCGGTGTCCCGAGGACCCCTTACTCCATAAATCCCTCAGTAGCTCTCGAACTAGCCTCCAACACCGAGGATTGTCTTATGGTATCTTCATATCATCGGCTTGCGAGACGAGTTCCTCTGTTCCTTTATTTAGTCTAGAGCCGCATCAATCTTTGTCGAACACTACCCAGAACTCGAACTAATATCATGCTCAGGCCTGGACAGTTTCAATAGCCTCGTATATGAAGATATCTCAAAATTTGAGGTGCGAGCACCAGAGTACAACATCCTACCTCGGGGCAAGGGTTCCGTGCACCTTTTCAAAAGGTGTGCGGACCAATGCCATCTTTTCATGAGCCCATCCTTCTAGCTTCAAGGCGAAAAGCCTATTTATAGATCTAGAGGTGCGGGGGGCCATTTACCTCCCCCTTTCATGAAATTTGTTCAGACGCCATGGCCGACCTTCCCGGTTCATCCTCGCGCCCACATGGCCCACTCCCAGGCTATTAGTCGAGTTGTTCAGTTTCACATCTTCAACTAAGCTGCCTGCGGATGCAGAGCTGTCTTCCCCCGGTAGATTTGGTTCCTGTCCGCGCCGGCCTTATCTCTGTCGATGGCCACGCCCTCACCAAGAACTCCCCCGCTCCAAGAAAAGAGGAGAGGGTATGCCAAGTGCCCTTCCTACTAAGAGGTCTGGGCTTTCCTATCCACCCCTTTTTATGAGGCTTGTTAGAGTTCTATGGGATCCAGCTCCAGAACCTCACCCCGGGGTCCATATTGCATATTTCTAGTTTCGTGGCTCAGGGAGTCATGAATTTATGGGTCCTCGAGTGTCCAGGCTACTGAAGCTCGGCCAGACTGATGGGCCGTGAAGATAAGAGCGGAAGGTCATCCCCCGTGTCCGGATAGGACACCTATGTATGTAGAAAGGCAAAATAGATGTCCGGATGTAATGATTCCTTCCTTCCCAAGTCATCTTTATGTAACCCTAGGCCTCCTCCGGCATGTATATAAGCCGGAGGGTTTAGTTCGTAAGAGCTAGCAGAATCACAATTACATAGGCTAGACTTCTAGGGTTTAGCCATTACGATCTCGAGGTAGATCAACTCTTGTAACCCTATATTCATCAAGATCAATCAAGCAGGAAGTAGGGTATTACCTCGATAGAGAGGGCCCAAACCTGGTTAAACATTGTGTCCCAGTCCCTTGTTACCATCGATCCTTAGACGCATAGCTTGGGCACCCCTACCCGAGATATGCCGGTTTTGACACCGACAATGGTGCTTTCATTGAGAGATCCACTATGTACTTGCAAGAAGCGATCAGTGGCTCGTCTCGTTATCAATGACAACATCACCCTCTGAAAAGGCCTGGCTCTTGTCCAGGTCCTCTAGCTCAGCGGGTTCGCCATATGCGCCTGCGTGGCCTTCATGCCGACCGCATCCCCTACAGTGACCGAGCACCACTCTTACATCGGCTCCGAGCACTCCGAAGATGCGAATCCGGTAGGATCCTCATCTTTGAACGAGTTGCTCAATCGCACTGCTGCCCTAGGGCTTGTAACATCCAATGATCAGATGAGGCCTAAACCTCACCAGGAGGAAGAAAATTCCACCCCGATCACTCACCTAGTGGCAGCCGTCGAGGAATGGGCAAAAGTCACTTCTCCTTGTAAACCGGAGACCGGCTGTGTCCGGATCTCTGGACCCTTTGAGCCATACACACCTCCTGCGGGTGGGGCTCCACATCATTCTAGCTCAGGGACAGACACCAAGCCCGGGGAACACCCAGATCCCGCCGGGCTCGGGTTGTCGACACCGGAGGTTTCGCAATCCTCGGACACTATATTGGGTTGGGATTCAAATTTTACCATGCCCACCCACCACAATAAATACTCTCCAAGTAACTATGGCCCTCCGAACATATGTGACTTAACGTACGTGCGGCAGCAGCCCCAGGAGACGGTCCATCAATTCTGGGCCAGATTCCTACTTGTTAAAAACAAGATTAAGGACTGATGCGACGACAACACAGTTCCAATCTTTCACCGCAATTGCACGGACAAGGGGGTCTTGAACGCCCTCAACCGCCTTCATGTACAGAGTTTCATAGAATTGTCGCAATTAGTACGAAAGTACTGTGCCATGGAAAGACTTGGAAGGCCCAGAATACCCATCTGGAACAGCCTGTCTTCGGACAAAACGCCACTAAGGCGAAACGAACATACCCTAACCGGGCATCCAATCATATACCCGTCGGCAAGAAACATAATCCTTTTGCAGGACACATGACCGTTCTGGATGCACTCCTAGATAAACCTTGCCCGATACTTCAACCCCGGGCACGACCCCAACCCACAACCTTCAAGCATGTTGGGTACTCCGGCAGGTAGCCAAATGTGGTGAAGCCATCCTGGCCACTTCAACTCCAGAAGAGGAGAATTTTGACGTCCTCACGGTCTTTGTGACCTTCAAACAACCGGCGAAGAGAGCACATCGCGAGCTCGCCGAGGTTCATCAAATAACCGCTGCAAGCCCATGGAACGATGCGGCAATCACTTTCAGTGCCGATGACGAACCTCGAGGCCGGACAATCCGAGCCCCAGCTGCTCTTGTACTAAATCCAGTAGTAGATGGCTTCCGCCTCACAAAAGTGCTCATAGACGGCGGCAGCAAACTCAACCTCATATACGAGGACACACTCAAAAAAATACAGGTCGATAAAACCCGCATTGAGCAAAGTAACACAACCTTTCAAGGAATCATACCCAGCCGGGAAGCACGGTGTTCGGGATATATTAAATTCGACCTAGTATTCAGCATGCCCGACAACTATAGGTCAAAAGAGCTACTCTTCTGCATTGTCCCCTTCAACAGCGGATACCACGCCCTTCTAGGGCGAGACGCTTTCTCACGCTTTCAAGCCATACCCCATTATGGGTACATGACGCTTAAAATGTCAGGGCCCTGTGGCATAATGACAGTCATAAGTGATCTGGATAGAGCACTCCATGCCGAAAACAAAACCTCATCCTTGGCCCTAGAGGCACTATCCGAAGCCTTTACGGCCGAAGAACTAACCACCTTAAGATCTATGGTGGACAAGTACGACGTAGTCCTTGAGAAAACATCTAAGTCTACCTCCTTCAAACAACCATATGAAATCATCAAATTTCAGGTAGATCCAACGGACCCCAATAAAATAGCATCCATTGGATCACAGCTGGACCGAACGGTAGACCGCGCTCTGCACATTCCTATGAGAAAACTAGGACATATTCGCCTGGCATCCTTCAGACATGCCTGGGATCCCATGCCGGCTGGCCGAATACAGCCTCAACATCATCAAAGGGTTCAAACCAGTCAAGCAGTCACTACGATGATTTTTCGAACCCAAAAGACAAGCTATGGGGGAAGAGCTGGCCAAGTTACTGGAGGCCGGATTCATCAAGGAAATTTAACATCCGGATTGGCTAGCCAATTTGGTCATGGTACCGAAGAAGGATAAATCCTGGTGCCTTTGTGTCGACTTTAAAGACCTGAATAAGGCCTACCCTAAGGACCCTTTTCCGCTGCCCCGCATCGACCAAATCATCGATTCAACAGTAGGACATGACTCGTTATGCTTCCTCGACGCTTACTCTGGATACCATCAGATAAAAATGAAGGATTCCGACCACGCCGCGACAATGTTTATCACTCTGTATGGGCCCATTTGCTTCAACACTATGCCCTTTGGGCTCAAAAATGCTGGTGCCACATATCAACGCATGATTCAAACATTCTTAGAGAAACAAATTGGTAAGACAGTGGAGGCATACGTCGATGATGTAGTCATCAAGACCAAACATGTCAGAAACATTGGTGGACAATCTCCGCCTCACGTTCGATAACCTCCAAACATATGACATACAGCTCAATCCAGAAAAATGCGTCTTCGGCGTTCCAGCCAGAAAGCTGCTTGGGTATATCGTATTCCATAGAGGAATTGAGGCGAACCCAACTAAAATTCGAGCCTTGTCACAGCTGGCTACGCCAACCGATCTAAAACAAGTCCAAAAGCTAGCATGGTGCATGACGGCCTTAAGCCGCTTCATCTCCAGACTAGGACAAAAAGCATTACCACTTTATAGGCTGCTGAGGCTCACGGACAACTTCGAATGGACGGATGCGGCCATGGCCGAATTGAATGAAAAAAATATCTTATTAGCGGGCAACCCAATCTAGCCGCTCCAGGTGTTAGCGAGCCAATGCTGCTTTATATCTCAGCCACTCACTAGGTAGTGAGTGTTGTACTCATCGTCGAACGAGAGGAAGAGGGACATAAATTCCCTGTCCATAAACCAGTATACTACGTATCAGAGGTTCTCACACTGTGCAAGTCACGACACCCCCATTATCAGAAAATTGCCTATGCGGTATTCATGGCATCTCGGAAGCTTCGACACTACTTTCAAGAGTGTTCGATTATAGTGGCATCCGAAGTAGCACTCAATGATATCATAAACAATAAAGGCGCCACATGCCGCATAGCCGAATGGGACATCGAGATCTTGTCATTCAAAATAACGTACAAACCACGCCAAACTATTAAGGTGCTGGCTGACTTTGTCGTTGAATGGACTGAAGCTGAACTCCCTAAAGAGTACGGATCATACTCCCACTGGACCATCTATTTCGACGGCTCCAAAATGCTAGCCGGATTGGGGGCCGGCGTCATCTTGATATCCCCCACATGAGATACAGTCCGCTACATACTGCAAATCAAGTATACGGACTCAAACAATGCTGCCGAAAACAAGGCACTACTACACGGCCTCCGCATGGCCGTATCCATGGGCATACAACGCCTCGAGGTGCGCGGAGATTCAAACCTCGCAATATCTTAGATAAACGAAGAATTTGATGTGAATTATTCAAATATGGTATCTTATCGAAACACCATATTCAAAATATCGGCTCGATTTGAGGGGCTGGAATTTCACCATGTCGCTCGGGACAGTAATCAGGCAGCAGATATACTCGCTCGCATGGGCGCCAAACGCGACCGGTCCCACCTAACACCTTTGTTGGAAGGCTATTTAAGCCATTAGTGGCATGGCAGGACAAGAGCGGGGTTGCTAATGCAAACCCAAATACGCCCCCATCAGCCGAACTCCAAACAGATGTCATAAGGGTTCGGATATGGAAATAACATCTTCGGCTCATGAGATCATGGCTGTCATTGCCCCCTAGACCGAACCTTTTCTGGCCTACCTTAATAGGCAGGAGCTCCCCGATGGACAAAATGAGGCCCATCGCATAATTCGGTGTTCTAAAGCCTATAAAGTCCACGAATGTGAAGTATACAAGAAAAGCACTACTGGTGTTCTCCAAAGGTGCATCTCTGAAGAGGAGGGACGACAACTTCTAGCCGAAATACACGCTGGCATGGGTGGCCATCACGCCGCAGCTAGTGCTCTCGTAAGCAAGGCTTTCCAAACAGGTTTCTTCTGGCCAACTGCCTGAGCAGATGCTCAAGCCCTAGTCCAACATTGTGTTGGATGCCAGCTTTTCGCGAATCAAAGTCATATGCCTCCCACCGCTCTGAGAAGCATCCCTATTACTTGATCCTTTCCGGTCTGGGGGCTGGATATGGTCGGACCACTTAAAGGGGGAGCCACAAAAAGAAACATTTGCTGGTCATGGTGGACAAATTCACTAAATGGATAGAGGCCAAACCAGTCAGAACGGCTGAAGCAGGGCTAGTGATAGATTTTATATCCGGTGTAGTACACTCTTATGGTGTCCCGCATAGTATTATCACAGATAATGGCTCCAGCTTCAAAGCCGACGAGGTGAAAATCTGGTGCGCCAAGTTATGCATTATACTTGATTACGCCACCTTGTACCACCCTCAAACAAACGGTCAAGTCGAATAGGCCAATGGGTTAATAATGAGCAGCATTAAACCCCGACTGGTTTGCTCCCTATGGGAGTCAGATAAACACTGGGTTGAGAAGCTCGCCTCCGTACTCTAGGGGCTGCGGACCACACCTAATCGGACAACCGAATACACGCCTTTCTTCATGGTGTACGGCGCAGAGGCTGTTTTACCCAGCGACATTATTCATGACTCTCCTCGGGTGCGTATGTATGAAGAGCGAGATGGCGAGCTCGATCGGCAGGATGACCTAGAAGGCGTTGAAGAGGACCGTGATATCGCGCAGGCTCGTTCCTCATTCTGTCAACAACAGGCAAGGCGATACTAGAGCAGAGAAGTGCGGGCCAAAACATACAATGTAGGCAAACTCGTTTTGCGCATCCTGGAGAAGAAAAAGGCTAAGCTCAAACCAAGATGGGAGGCCCCCTTCATCATTGACGAAGTACTCACCGGAGGAGCCTATCGCCTTCGAAACGCAGAGCGGAATCCATGGAACGCAGCCAGGCTATGACGATTCTATGGATAGTTCGGTAGCACCTTTTATCTCTCTTTTCGTTTAGGTCTCTTCCCTTGTTTTTTCTTTTTTCCTCTTCATTTTTTGTTTTTTCCTTCCCGAAAAGTGTTCGGCTAAACCGAACTATTAGGGGTGAACATTTTCAAATGTATATACCTTAAAACACCTAGGGGCTTCTATAACGAAGCTTATTACTACAAGCTTATTGCTTACAGTACTCATGTCGTCTGTTTCATACAGTCTCTATGCCATTATATGCACCTTTATGACTTAAATTTTTTGCCAAGCTGGGTTGCCTGGCTCTTGTGTTTATACCCTACATTCCCGATTGTTTGTCTAGGGTGTAAAGGGAGCACCTCTGCAATTGTTACAACCGGGTAATCCGGACCTGTACCTCAGACGGGTGAAGCCGAAAGCTAGCGTTCTTAAGGGAATCATTGGTCAGAGGACAAACGACGAATTGCTTTTTGGCACATAATTTCTCAATATTAAAGGATAGGCTTCCTGTAATCCTATTTTTTAGGATCAAAGCCTAGGCATGCATACATACGCATGCTAACCCAGGGAAAGAAACCCTTAACGAAACTATTCTATCTGGAAGATGTTTCTTATGTTAAATAGTAATATAACATAACTCCCTGAACGAAATTTGTCTGCTCAAGCAAAAATGACCGGATTGCCTGGTTTCCGAAAATACTAAGTGTTTACCACAAATATAGTATCCGGAAACACTCCAACCTTTGGATTTACGAGGTGGAAGCCGAAGGTCTGCCATGACAAACCTTTTAAAGTTCGGTTGGAGATAAGTTTGATGATAAAGTACATTATTACATGGAATCAAACGCCTATTCTTCATCTATGCCATCAATAAGTCTGTCTAACTTACAGTCTTCTTGCGAAAACTTTGCGGCTACCATTACTTGGTCATACACCAAGCTAATGGGAATTTCTTGACCGTCTGGTCCATGTGGTCCAACCCGGGCCATATGACTCGGCTCAGGCCTCTCGTGCACCTTCTCGGCATGCTGATGCCTTCCATAGTTCAAAACGACCCTGAGCTCCATTGAATAAGTTCGCCGGATCCTCCATAATTTCTGGAGGAGAATCGGAAGGCCATAAGGCTTAGGCATGCTTTTCATGGATTTCTGAACTCGCTCATGAAATTTGGAGAGCTCTTATAGCACCTCACCTTGAAATCCGGATACTTCTCCTTCGGGCCTACCAGTTAACAAATCTGCAAAAATAGCATTATAAGGCTATGAATCATGGATAAATATAAAGGCTACGTTAAAGGTCATACTGAATATGCCGCCCTTTAACTTTTTATTCTCCTTCAAAGCATCCCACAGTTGGGCCCATAGATCCTTTAGCTCTTCGGCTTGCTTGAGATTCTCATCTAGCAGTTTGTTCTTTTCATTAATGGTCCGTGTTAGAACACATTGACCAGCGGCTTCTTTCCCTTCAGCATGTCTTTTGTCCGCCTGAGCAGCCCTTAGTTTCTCCTCCAGTCGATCTGTCGATTCCGCCACTGAATTTGAAACAATGTACGCTTAAACATCATTGACGGTGCATAACCGTATTTTCCAGGCACTATTCGTCCTTACCATCAGATCCCTTCTTGGATTTCTTCAAATCTACCAGCTCGGTGGTGACAACATTTAGCTTAATCAGGTTCGCTTCAAGCTCCTTGGATAATGTGTCATTCTTTTCCTTGAGAACCTGCGGGAATAAACGATCCTTAAATCAGTTGGGCCAACTGCTTCAAGTCTCGGGGGCTACTCGCATATGCTTATTAAATTTACAAAAGTACTTACCCGCATATCTTTTGGAAGCAGGTGAGTGACTCCAGCGAGTCCATCCCAAGCATCTCGGATATATGCATCCGCAGAGCTGAGGGCGTTGAACGCCTCTTTAGTAAAAACTGGATCCTGCAGGGCCTCTTTTCGCAGCCGATGGTTCATCGTGCTCCCTACTTCAGAATTTGTAACGTATATATTATCCAAATCCTCCTGGAGAGGACATCCGGCATTACGCATGTATCGGCTCTTGTCCTTGTGGATGGGCCCAGAGGAGGATTGGTTGGTGTTTGGCCAGCAGGGTCCTCGGACACAGTTCGGCGTACACTCCTCCTGAAATGAGATAAAGGGAAAATATAACAATCCGGCCTTGATACCGAGCACATGTTGAAAACTATACCTGTTCGATGAATGAGGGGGCTCGACAGTGCCTCCCGTTTCCTTTCGCTTCGAAGACTCGCCATGCGCGGGTGATGTATTCTTAAGAGATGCCCTTGAAGCAGTACGACGAGACGAGCGCCACCCCCTTGGAGCACGAGGTAGTGCGGTGGGTGAGGCGCGAAGGGGAGGCTCTCTTTGAGGGGATGTCTCCTGGGTACTTACGTGGGAGGAGGGAAGAATTCCAGGGTAATCGGCTACAATGGCCAGTTTTGTGCCATCATGGCTCGCTGATGAAAGACTCCGTCGGTAAGCTCTATGAATATGTCCGGTTCTTCTTCAAATCCGGGATCTTTGTCGCGAGCGTGGTCCTCTGGCTGCGGAGCGGGGCAGTAAACCCCCTCGATTACCTTCCTCCACTCCTATTGAAAACAACAGAATTTAGTTCGGTTGACATATTTCGGAAAAGAGATTGTATAAAGCTGAATAGCCGAAAATACTCACCCGGTCGATGGGGTTATGCATGGAAAAACCTTCCCGATATTTCAAGCAGATGAAGTCTTCCTTTTCGCCTTATAGAGATCGGTCAGGATAGCGGCCAAAGCGGCAGGGGTATCCGGACCCTTGCGTAGGCAACGGGAGGCATCGTCTTGCTAGTTATAGTGCCACATGGGAAACCCTCTAGACTGAATTGGCTGGAGCATTGCGTTATCGTAATAGCCATTACTTCAACTATTGAGAGTCCGAAGTGGGCAAGTACTCTGATCTTACTGACTAGCCTCTTAATATCTGCATTGTCCTCTTCCTTGAGACACTTGGGATGCCAGTTGAAGCGTTTTTTCAGAGGAGCGATGGAGAATTCGGGAAGACCTTGTCGAATTAGGTCTGGAAGAACAACGTCTTCAATGTAAAACCACTCCGAGGGCCATTCCTCGGATGCTTTCTTGGGAGTGCTGGAAAGGTAACATGTCCCTACTATGCGCCACACTTCGGCGCCGCCCACCTCAAATTTGGATCTCTTTTCGGAGCGGGGAATGAGGCAGAAGAATTTCCTCCATAGCTCGAAATGAGCCTCGTAGCCCAAAAATAGCTCGCAGAGAGCTACGAAGCCCGCAATATGCAGGATGGAGCCTGGCGTGAGATTGTGCACTCGGATCCCATAAAAATCCAGAAAACCCATGAGGAAACGATGGATTGGAAATCCTACGCCTCTCAAGAGGAAGGGGACGAAACACACCCTCTCCTCTTTGGTGGGGTTAGGGAAGTTTTCCACCAATGCTTCGGTGTCGATTAAGGTCAATGCAGCCCGAACAGAGACTAGATCCGCGGGAGGGAGATATCCCTGCGTCTGAAGTCTATTCATATGGGTATGAGATACCGAGCAGCTTTCCTAGTCGCCCGCTTGAGGGCCGTGGGGTGTGAGGAGGAGTCGGGAATGCTGGCCATGTTGGGAGTATTTTCAGTGGCTGGCTCTGAGGGTTTCTGCGTGGTGTGGAATGCCATATGAGATCCAATCTCTTTAAATATATGCCACCCCCGCGAGTTCAAGGGGTTATTTGTAAAATGTACATGGACTGTTCGCATTCGTCTGACACGTGGAAGCTGAGGCGACGGTGGGATGGAATCAACAGGACGCAGTCAAGAGCCGAACTGTCGCTTATTCCGAAGAAGAACCTACCTTGCAAGACGAAAGACATGGAGCCGGATATAACCTCGTCATTGAAGGCAAGTTCAAGGGGTACTGAGGGAGTCCTGGATTTAGGGGTCCTCGGGTGTCCGGGCTACTAAAGCTGGGCCGGACTGATGGGCCGTGAAGATAAGAGCAGAAGATCATCCCCCATCTCCCGATGGGACTCCTATGTATGTAGAAAGAAAAAATAGATGTCCGGATGTAATGATTCCTTCCTCCCCAAGTCATCTTTATGTAACTCCAGGCCTCCTCCGGCGTGTATATAAGCCGGAGGGTTTAGTTCGTAAGGGCTAGCAGAATCACAATTACATGGGCTAGACTTCTAGGGTTTAGTCATTACGATCTTGAGGTAGAACAACTCTTGTAACCCTATATTCGTCAAGATCAATCAAGCAGGAAGTAGGGTATTATCGCGATAGAGAGGGCCCGAACCTGGGTAAACATTGTGTCCCAGTCCCTTCTTACCATCGATCCTTAGACGCACAACTTGGGCACCCCTACCTGAGATCTGTCGGTTTTGACACCGACAGTGGCCCTCTGCGAGATATTTTTGAGCTGCAAGGCCCACTTCGACTTGTGGAGGAATAATTTCTGTATCGTCCCTCATCTTCGGGGAGGATCCATATTCGAGGTGGGCGGTGCCGAAGTGTGGCGGATGGCCGGGATCGGGTACCCTATTTGAACTCCACGAAAAGATCCCGAAGAATGGACCCCAGAGTGGTTTTATATCAAAGATGTTCCACTTACCGATCTGATTCGGAAGGACTTCCATATAGTCAAACGACCCACCCATAAAGCGGGTCAACTTGAGGCCCAAAGGCCCTACCCAACAGGACAACAAAGAGGTGCGCTCGTTGGCGGCCAAAGTCAGGCTACTATATAGTAGTAAGCTGACCATGATCGAGGTGATGGCCATTGCTATTACCCTATGCGTGCAACCCCTCCACCAAAGGAGTCATCCTATATGGTGCTACAACGGGACCAGCGATGCCACCCGCTGTAAGTGACAAGGGCCAGACGATAAGGCGGCCCTGGCCAAGATACTGGCCGATCTCTTCAAAGGAGAGGAGGCAGATTTCACTCAAATGAGCATCCGGGAAGGTTGCTCCAAATACAATCTGACGGATTGAGTAAGCCACAATCCATTGTATTGAGCTCACGAATTACGTCTAAACTCTGACTTGTTACATTTGAACAAGGATGGAGGCATCAAGTTAAGTCCATTAACTACCCTCCTCCTCAACCGAAGGATCATCCCCGTGACGAAGATCCGGGGTTTCACGACGACCCAGAGACGTCGATTGATTTTGACGTAGGGGTGTTTTATCAGGAGAGCATTGACATCGCCAAGGTAGCTCTGACAACCGATCACCCCGGGGATCTTCCCTCTTCCATAGAAAGTGAAAAGATGACCCTCTCCCGCACAGGGCGCTCGTCTCGTGCTATTCCCAATGTGCCAACTTTTGCACCCAAGGGTCGCCGCACCACGCGTTAGACCATCTTGGGAGGGGTCGCGGACCGCGCCGGCTTTGGCCCTTAACGGGAGGTCAAAGCAGAAGGCCTCCACTGAAGCGGAAGCATCCGCCCCTTCGGCCCAGAGGAGACATATTTTGAAATTACAGCGTGAGTTTTTTTTAATACCGTTTTATTAAAGCTTGCTCAATTTTGCAGAAAAATAATGCCACTGTATTAGCCCAAAGACTCCCCGAGTGGGCCGAACCACAGCTTCGGTCCTAAGTCTTCGGCACAAGCCGGAGCTTCCTCCAAACATGCGGCTACTGGCGCGCCTCTGATGGATTCCGATGATGTTTTGGTCAACAACTCTGAGGTTGAAAGCGTTATGAATCATCGCCACCGGAGGGAAACTTTATGTCATACTACCTTTGTTGACCTGGAATTTAGTGCCTTTAATTCGGTGGATGCGTACCTTGGAGCGCCCCGGACAGGTCTTGAAGGGGTCACCGGTCTTTTTGCCGCCAAAGTGAAGGTGCGTAACTAACATAGCGTAAAAGAAGATCATGTTCCCTAACCAACTACCCCCCCAATACTTAAATTGGGCGGGACGACCGAGTTAAGGATGTGTAGTGACATGTTTGTTGTACGCCGCAAGAGTGCAGAGCAACAAGTTGTCCGAGGACCTTGAGGCAAGCCGGACACAGTTGGTCGAAGCCAAGGCCAAACTGGATGCGGCACGAAAAACCATTAGTGAATTGTCTGGTAAGTAGAAAATAAACTGTTCCATGACGTGTACAAAGATATATGATGTATTCTATGAGTTAACACCTTTTTCTCAATGTAGCCACAGAAACCATAAGCGGGTTGCGGAAGGAGCTGGAGGCTGGTAAACGAGTGCTGACGTGAAGTCATGCGGAGAAAAATGAGCTCAAGGCAGAGAATCAACGGAAAGCCGAGGAAATTAAGAGTTTGAACACTCAGCTGGCATGAGCCTTGGAGGAAAACCATAAGCTAAAAGGTGGCATATTTGGTACGCAATGATCTTGTCACTCCATTAACAAGCACCATGGGTAAATTAATAACCAAATGCAACACATGCTTTTAGGTCTCCTTACTGGGCGGCCCGAGGAAGAAGTCGACACCTATGGCGGGAACCTTTTAAAGGAGGTGACGAAGACTCACGAGAGGGCCCAAAAAGTCATGAAGAGCATGGTGAAGGCGCTATGGCCGTCAGATGTTCCGCCATAGAGAATGGTCGAATTAGCCAGTCGCTTTAAAGGAGCTCGACGAAGTTTTGAGTTATGGAAGATCTCATCTTGCCGAGAAGTAGCGTGCGAGGCCTGGCCAATGGTAAAGACCCGGTTCACCAAGTTAGACCCGGAGCATATGGGCCCGGGTTGGTCCAGTGGGACCTGATGGCCAAGAGATACCATTTAGCTTGGTGTATGATGATCTGATGCCCGCCGCCCGCTATTCTCAGAAGGATTGTGCTTTAGAGCAATTGATAAACAATGTCAATCAAGAGTAGCTTTCTCAACTGTTTGTATCTATGTACTTTACATTGACGGAGCTCGATCCGTGTTCTTACTTTTATTGTAAAGAATGTTGTCTCCGCCGGCCATCAACTTCTACCTCCGCGACTAGTGATCGGGAAGTGTCCGGTAATACGTGCCCGGTAAACAAGGCAATGCTTCGAGGACCAGGCAATCCATCTATCTGGCTCGAACAGACAAAACATGTGCGGAGAGTTATGTTATATTACTGTTTGACGTAAGAAACATCTTCCGGTGAAAATAGTCCCTCCAAAGGTTCCTTTCTTCGAGAAACATTATAGTCCAGATACGTACGATAAACGGAAACCAATGGCTGCCAAAAGCCCTGGTGGTAAGCGCGAGGCCATATTCACTTCCCTTAAGCCGAATTATTTTATTATGTAAGAACACTAGCTTTCGGCTTCACCCGTCTGAGGTACGGTCCCGGATGACCCGGTCGTAACAATCATAGATGTGCTCCCTTTACTCCCTAGTCGAACAATCGGGAACGTAGGGGAAAACACAAGAGCCAGGCAAGGCATCTTGGCAGAGATCTTGAGTCAAATAAGTGCTTATCTTGGCTTCAAATAAGTGCAACCGAAACGAATACAAATTTTATTAATTATATTGTTCGGCTCTTCTAAGGGATCCCCCATGCAAGGCTGGGAGTTACATTCAATAATGTATACATTAAGGGTTTGGTATAGTTTGGTTGAGCTGACCGCTCGCCATATCAAGAAAATAAAGAGAAAAAACAAAAAGAGGTGAGGATGTAAGCGGGCAACGATGTCTAACTTAGGCATAAAAGCGCCGCTGGCTGGCTGCATTCCACGAGTTCGTCTCGAGGCCATCATCGGATGGGTGGCAAAGGCGATACACTCCTCATGCAAGTACCTCATCAATTATGTACGGGGCTTCCCATTTGGAAGAGACCTTATGCTTCTGCTTTTTGGGGAGCCCAAGTGTAATGCCCCGGATGTAATACTTTCCCTTTTGGGTATATAATATATCTCCGCCTTCATCTATTTCCATTCCGGGTTCTTTGTCTTTCGGGTTTTCGTCGTTTTGTTGTGTGAGTGTGTGGCATTCATTCTTATCATGTAGACATGTGCATCGCATTGCATTTGTGTTGTCAGTTGCATCCGGTTCCGCGTGTTTCTTCCCGTTGTCCGTTTCGCGTTCCGGAGCTCCCTCACGTGTCCGTGACGTCCCGTAGGCCTACTTTGTTGTTCGGGCGTTTAACGTTACCGGTGTGCCGCGAGGTTGTTGTGTGTGTTGTTGTTTTGTTGTGTGCAACCCGCCTCTCAAATCTCGTCTCGTTTGGACTCCGTTGACTTTTCCATCCGTTGTTCGTGTGGGTCCGAAGTGCTTTTACTTCGTGTCCCAGAAACACCCCTACTGCTTTCTTTTATCTCCGTCTAGACCTTTTACATCTGTCCCCGCGATCGGATCCGTCGGATCACGATCGGAGGGCTCCTAGCGCCCCTAAACTCCTCCTAACCCTAAAAAACTGCTATTTATAGACCCCTCTAGGTCTATTTGGGCATCCCTATCCCCTTCTTCTTCCTCCCCTAGATCCCCTTCCTTTTTATTTTTCTCCTTTCCCCAGATCCCAAAAATTCCCCGCAGCCATCGAGACAGCCAGCCGCCACCGTTTTTGTCGATCGCATCGACGCAGCGGTTCGCGCCTGGGTCAACGGCCGCTCGACAGGCCAGGGCGTCGCCACTTGGGGCCCAGATCGCCGCGCCAGGGCGACCGCGTCGCCGCTTCCGCGTCGGGCCGCAGGACCACATCGCCCGACTCCCGTCGCCGCCTGGGCCAAGGCCCGTACACCGCGCCTCGCCTCGCACCGCCAAGCTCCCGCGCCGGCCGGGCCTCGTCTCCCCTCAGGCCCGTTCGCCTCGCCTCCACCGCGACCGGGCCGCGTCGCGCAGGCCGCCGCGCCACCTGGGCCGCGCCAAGGCCAGGCCACCGCGGGCCGCCGCCTTCCCCGCTCGCCAGCGCCGCGACCGGGCCGCCAGCTCCTTCACCGCCCTGGGCCGCGGGCCTCCCTCCAGCGCCACCCCGGGCCGCCGCCGCGCACCGAAGCCCAGCCGCCAGCCTCACCCGGGCCGGATCCAGATCCGCCGGCCCATCCCCGTTTTTTTTCCCAGATCTGATCTGTTGAGGTTGTTTCCCCTACTAAGTCCCTGTTGCTTGTTCTGAAATGCTAAGTTTGACTGTGCATAACTTTTACTGTGATGCTCCGTTTTGCGCGTGTGATATGTTCAGACGTTCGTGGAGATGTGCTCTACGTTTTATCTGTTGTTGTCATGCATGTTAGAGATCATCTAGGGGCTTGTTTTGCTGTTGCAAGAGTGCATCATGATATAATCTGCTGCTATGTGTTATTTTCATGCCACCTTTGCCATGTGATATCTTTTAGCTCGTTTGTCCAAATGATGCATATGACATGTCCACGTGTTCGTCTTGCCACGAACTACGTGTTGCTTGTGATAGGTTGCATGGTAGATTTATTATTGCCTTGTTATCATCGTTGCAAAGTGCCATGTTCATATGAGGTGTTTTCACTTGTTATGAAATGCCATCTAGATGAGCTCGTTGTAATCGTTGTGTTCACCTCAATGATGCATGCTTGTGTGTTTCGGGATCACCGTCATGTATTCTTTGATGAGGTGCTTACCCTTTGCCATGTTTAGATTCTAGGTGACTTAAACATGCTCTTTTATATGCCATGATGATATTGCTGTTTTAGGACTTAGTGGTTTTTCACTAAGTCTGAAATCTGTAACGTTCCGATGCCATGTTCGTGTGATGTTCTAGGACAAAGCATGTTAGTTTTGGGGTGGATCTTGATTGTTCCTTGTAGTATATATTGTTGTATTTCCATCCATGTCCTCACATGTCCATTTAAGTGGCTGTAGCATGTTTATCTTTTGCTCTAAAGTTTCAATAAAATTCTGCTGCCAGAATTTTATTGTCAAGTTCAATATGTCCAAGATCATTGCTATTGATCCGTGACTCCGTTGGGGTGCACCTTTGGACTTAGTTGCTGTACTATATGTCTAGTTTGTGTTCATGTCCTTTGACATGCTTTTTGGGTGCTGTAGCTTAATTATTTTGAGCTCCAAAGATGCCATGTTGCTGTAATTTTCAGCTTTCGCTCAAATCTTGTTTCGGGCATAACTTTTAGCCCGTAACTCCGATTTCAGCGAATCTTATATCAAACTTGATTGATTTTCTGTGTAGATTAATAATATCAGATTGTTATCATGTTTTGAGGTGTTTTGCTTGAGTGATGTCTTCCGTGCTCCATGCGCATCCTTAGTGCATCCATCATGCATTCATTTTTTTTTCGAGTGCGCATTGCATCTTGTTGATTGGTGCTTGGTGTGATTGTTTTGTTTAGAGCCAGAAGCTGAGAACGAGTACGAGGTTGAGCACGAGGTTTCCAACGAGGTTGAGCACGAGGACCCTTCTTACGATCCGAACGACTTCTCTTCAGGCAAGATGACCGAACCCCGATAACATTACTATCTTTGCCTATTGCTAGTAGTCTCGATCTATAGTTTTGCCTCGATGCCCATGTTCTTCTTGTCAGCCTCCTAATTGTGACCAATTGCCATGTTTAACCACCCTACCTATGCAAACCGTTGTTTGGCTAAGTACGCTTCGCTCAGCCCTTCTTATAGCGTTGCTAGTTGCAGGTGAAGTGAAGATGCTTGCTCCATGTTGAAGTTTGGTTGGGTTATATCACACTATATAAATGCTTAAAATGAAATCATCTATATATTGGCAAGGGTGGAAGGCTAAGCCTTTTGCTTGGTGTTTTGTTCCACTCATGCCGTTAGGATCCGTATAAGCCGGTATTATGTTCCTTGATTATGCGTTCCTAACACGGTTGGGGTGTATGGGACCCCCTCGATAAATCGCTAAGTGCTAAGTCTTTTCCAGCAAGTCCCAACCTTGGTACTATTTGCCTAAACAACTAAAACTTTCGGAGGGAGTAATTAACCCGAGGCTTAATTAATTCAACCCCCTGGGCCAGTGCTCGACTTGAGTGTTGGTCCAAACCAGAGTCACTTGCGGATACTACCCAGTTCGCTGGGATCTTCGGTATCTGTACGTAGCGCTCATCCGGACGTGTCGTGAGACCTAGATACGCGCGGCTACTATCAGGGTGTCGACACGCCGGGAGGATTTGCTTGATTAGCCTTACCTTAGCTCGGTATATCTTGAGCACGGGATTCCGAGGATACTCGGGTCTTCCCACTTTGGAGTTGCGACTCCGCGGATCGTGGGCTTGTAATGGGTCAAGTTGGAACACCCCTGCAGGGTTTGAACTTTCGAAAGCCGTGCCCGCGGTTATGTGGCAGATGGGAGCTTGTTAATTCCGGTTGTAGATAACTTGACACAATGTTTCAAATACACTACCAGCGTGTGTTCCGTGACTGTCAATTTCCGAATAGGGATTCAGGAGTTGAACACGGAGGGGTTATGATTGTGAGCTTGTAGCTAGGATCACTTCGTGATCACTTCTCGCCGAGGCCTTCTCTTCTCGCTCTCACTTACGTAAGCTAGATGCTAGTTGCTGCTGCAGACTTGTTCTTTCTTCAGCCTTATCCTCACCTAAAGGCTTAAATAGTTCTGTTACCCGGGAACAGGATTGCTGAGTCCTCTATGGCTCACAGTTACTTCACACACCAGATGCAGGTCCAGCTGTGAGCTATCCAGGTGATGGCACCGAGCTGGATTGGGAGTACGACGAGGAGCGTAGTCGGTACTACGTGCGGTACCCGGACGATCAGTAGTGGAGTCTCTTACTAGGATTCGATCCGCCTGTGGTTTATTTATCTAAGTTTGGTACTTTGACTTTTGGCTTTTGCCCTTAGAGGGTTGTAGTGTTCTTAATGTATGATGTTTGAGACTTGTACTGTAATTCTGTGACGTGGCGAGTGTAAGCCAACTATTTCTGTTTACTATCCCCTCTTTTACATGAGTTGTGCAAAGATTACCAGACTTGAGATCATTCTAGGATGGAATTATGCCTTTAAGTCGTGCCTCGACACGTAGGAGGTATAACTCCATCCTGGGCATTACAAGTTGGTATCAGAGCCTTCTCCGACCTAGGATCCCCCACTGTTTGATCGAACCATTGACGGTTGAGTCTAGGCACACACAAAAACTTTTTGAGTCCTATATTATATCGGAGAGTAGGATTTCTTTGCTTCTCATCCCCTTTCTCTCTGGTGAGGACTCCTGACGTCTACTCTTGTCTCTCCTATCTTCAAAATTTGCACAATTTTTTTTTTAGGAATCCCGCGAGTATTCTGGGATTGTTTCGATGTTCTTGTGACAAGGGTATTGTTCTCGATGCCTCCTGTTACCGAGGAGTTGAGCTTCGGGGTATCATTGTAACAAGCATATCGCGGCAGTACTAAATACTTAAGACGGCCGACATCGAAAATCTCTCCTATACGGCCAGTGGCAAGATAACCCCGACATCACCCAGTACTGGGGAGGTAGTTCGGGAGTATTGCCATAGCTCGTTATAGTGGATGCTTTTCGAAGGTCCGAGGTACACAGTTTCCGAGAAAGACTGGTTATGTGTTGAAGGATGGATACACCTGGATGTAGGTTAGAGTTGATTGCGCGGTGCTTCCCGTGTATCCCCAACACCTGATTGCATAACTGGAATCTTTCAGAAATCTATAGGTGGGTTTTATCCAGTAGATCGTAGGCATTCTTCCAACGAATGCAGGTTAGTGAGTTCGGGGTTCGACATTGAGTGAAGGGGTTATATGACCGATGTTACTATCAGGAGTTGCATCTTAAAGGGTCCTTGGCTATGCTGATCCGGGGATTGCAAAACCTTTTCGTAACGCGTTCATATGCTTTCAGCACAAAGATGTTAGAACGAAACTCCTCTCTTGTGTTTGTTCCCGTCTGTACCTTGTTGTTTACTTATTTTATCCGTTTGTTCCCTATGTGGCTTCTCGTGAAGACTGATGTTATCAACTAACTGAGAATTTCATTCGTTCCTCTTGTTCGAATGATTATTGTGAAGACTTGTTGCAATTCATTCCATTGATTCAGCTTATTCCTTTTGTCAATCAATTGCTGATTCGTGGTCATCTCTTACAGGATGGCTCCGAAAAGGGTTCCCAATGCCAACCCAGAGGGTGAAGAGGTTCCAGAACGTCCTCCTTCTCCTCCTCCTCCGCCTGAGGCTTGGAGAGCAATTATGCAGACTACTGCCCAGAACACTCAGTTGATGATGCAGATGATGCAGCTGATGCAAGCTAATCAAGCTAATCAAGCTAATCAGGGTGTTCCAGGGAATCAAGGCAACTTCTTCCAGCAGCACCATGCTACTCTCAACCAGTTCCTGGCTAACAATCCTAAAGCTTTCAGTTACTGTGTCGACCCTCTTGATGCTGAGGATTGGTTGACCGACATAAAGAAGCATTTTGAGTGCAGTAACGTGAAAGAAGATGACTATGTGAAGTTTGCAGCCTTCCAACTGAAAGATCAAGCAGCTGACTGGTGGCAGCAGTACAAAGACTCAAGGCCGGGTCAAGTGATCTCTTGGGAGAATTTCTGCAAGGATTTCCGCTCGCATCACATTCCTACAAGTGTTATCGAGGGTATGCGTGAGCAATTCCGCAATCTCAAGCAGGGCTCCATGACAGTCTATCAGTATAATGTCAAGTTCCAAAACCTCGCTCGCTATGCAAAGCAAGACATTCCTGATGCCAAGAGCAAAATCTATCAGTTCCGTGGAGGTCTCAAAGATGAACTTCAGCTTGCTCTCACCTTGTTCGAGCCAGATGAATTCGACAAGTTCTATAACATGGCTTTGAAACAAGAAGCAGCTCAGCTTAAGATGGAGGCTTCTAAGAAAAGAATTCGAGATGCTGTTCACTCTTCCTCATCGTCTCAGTTGGTCTCGAAGCAACAGAAATTCTGGCTTCCTCCTCCTCCAGTGATTCGAGCTCCATACAACAACTCCAACAACAAGAACTCTAGTGGTCGTGGTTTCTCCCACCCACCCAACCCAAGCATCCAGTCGAAGAAGCAGTTTCAGTCTCAAGGCTCCAAGTCCAGTGGCTCTCATTTCCGTCCTCTCTCTGAAGTGGTGTGCAACAAGTGTGGCCAGAAGGGTCATTATGCCAACAGATGTCCGAATCCGAAGCGTCTTCCACCACCTCCACCTATGAGTTCCGCTATTGTCAAGCATGATCCAAAGTCTGCTAGGGTCAATCTGATGAGTGCAGCTGAAGCGGAGAACTCTTCTGATGTCATTTTGGGTAACCTCTCAGTGAACTCTTTTCCAGCTAAAGTATTGTTTGATTCGGGTGCATCTTTGTCCTTCATTTCAAGACCTTTTGTTGCTAAGCATGAATTGGTTTCGGAGAGGACTCCTAGACCTTTGAAGATTATTTCTCCGGGTTTGCAAATGACTTCCAACACAGTTGCTCCGAATATTTCTATTCGCATGGGTGATTATCGATTTCTGGCTAATCCGGTGGTTCTTGGTAATTCTGACATCGACCTCATTCTCGGAATGGATTGGCTTTCTCAGCATGATGCTCACATTGATTGTGCTCAAAAGGAAGTCAAGTTGACTCATTCTGATGAAGATGTGATTATCTTCGCCTCCAGGGATAATACTATTCGGCTTTTCTCTCTTAATGATAAGGGCGAAATTAATGCCATAGAGCAAATTCCTGTGGTGAACAAATATCAAGACGTCTTTCCAGAAGAACTTCCAGGCATGCCTCCACACCGTCAGGTGGAGTTTGTCATTGAACTCGAGCCGGGCACCGAACCTGCTTGCCGGCGTCCATACAAGCTCTCTCCAGATGAGTTGAAGGAATTGAAGAAGCATCTTGATAAGCAGGAGAGTATGGGTCTCATCAGACCGAGTACATCTCCGTGGGGCTGTGGTGTCTTATTTGTCAAGAAGAAAGATGGCACGGAGCGTCTCTGTGTTGACTACCGGCCATTGAACAAGAAGACGATTAAGAACAAGTATCCGCTCCCCAACATCAACGAACTCTTTGAGCAGCTCAAAGGAGCTAAAGTGTTCTCTAAGCTTGACCTCCGAATGGGCTATCATCAAATTCGCATTCGCGAGGAAGACATTCCCAAGACGGCCTTCAGAACGAGCTACGGTTCATACGAATATACCGTCATGTCCTTCGGTCTCGCCAATGCTCCTCCTACCTTTTCAAGGATGATGCATTACATCTTCAACCCCTATACTGGCGAGTTCGTGCTTGTGTATATGGACGATATTCTGGTGTTTTCCAAGAATGAAGAAGATCACGAAAAGCACTTGCGTCTGGTTCTTGATCGACTCCGAGAGCATAAATTCTATGCCAAGTTCTCCAAGTGCGAGTTTTGGCTCGATAAGGTTTTGTACCTGGGCCACATCATCTCAGCTGACGGTATTGCGGTTAATCCCGAGAAAGTTGAAGCAATTGTCAACTGGGAAGCTCCTCAGAACGTCAAGCAGCTCCGCAGTTTTCTGGGTCTTGCCAGCTATTGCAGAAGGTTTGTGGAGAACTTCTCCAAGATTGCCAAGCCTCTTTCCAACCTGCTTCAGAAGAATGTCAAATACTTTTGGTCTCCCGAATGTGAAGTGGCATTCAAAACCCTCAAAGAGAAGCTTGTCTCTGCTCCAGTTCTGACTCCTCCGGATGAAACCAAGCCCTATGAAGTGTTCTGTGACGCTTCTCTTCAAGGTCTTGGTGGTGTGCTTATGCAAGATAAGAGAATTGTGGCATACACTTCTCGTCAGCTAAAGCCAAGTGAGAAGAACTATCCCACACATGATCTCGAGCTAGCAGCTGTGGTACATGCTCTGATTACGTGGAGACATCTGTTGTTGGGCAGAAAGGTCGACATCTTCACTGATCACAAGAGCTTGAAGTACATCTTCACACAGCCGCATCTGAACCTCCGCCAGACTCGTTGGGTCGAGATGATCCAAGAGTACAACCCCAGCATCGAATACACTCCAGGCAAGGCGAATGTGATTGCAGATGCTTTGAGCAGAAAGGCATATTGCAACAGCCTTCTTATCAAGCCATACCAGCCTGAGCTTTGTGAAGCATTCAGGAAGCTCAACCTCCAAGTTGTTCCGCAGGGTTTTCTTGCAAATCTCCAAATTGCTCCTACCTTGGAAGATCAAGTCCGTGAGGCCCAGCTCAGTGATACCATGGTGAAGAAAGTGAAACATGGGATTGCAAAGGGCACTCCAAAATACAAGTGCTTCCGTGTTGATGAGAGAGATACCTTGTTCTTCAAGGACAGACTCGTTGTTCCCAAAGGTGATCTCAGGAAGCTCATAATGGAAGAAGCTCATGATTCTCTCCTTTCCATTCATCCTGGCAGTTCCAAGATGTATCAAGACCTCAAGCAGTCTTACTGGTGGACACGCATGAAAAGGGAAATTGCCCAATTCGTGAACGAATGTGATGTATGCAGAAGAGTGAAAGCAGAACATCAACGTCCAGCCGGTCTTCTCCAACCTCTTCCTATACCCGAGTGGAAGTTCGACCACATTGAAATGGACTTCGTCACTGGTTTTCCTAAATCCAAGCGAGGCAATGATGCTATCTTTGTGGTGATTGACAAGCTTACCAAAGTCGCTCACTTTCTTCCAGTCAAAGAATCAATCAATGCAGCTCAACTTGCAGAGCTGTACACTTCCAGTATTGTGTCCCTACATGGCATTCCTCAAGTGATATCCTCAGACCATGGCAGCTTGTTCACATCAAGGTTCTGGGACTCCTTTCAGTCCGCCATGGGCACTAAGATCAGGTTCAGCACTGCATTTCACCCTCAGACTAGTGGCCAAGTCGAGCGTGTGAATCAGATTCTAGAAGATATGCTCAGAGCCTGTGTCATCTCCTTCGGCATGAAATGGGAAGACTGCCTTCCATTTGCCGAGTTCTCTTACAACAACAGCTTTCAAGCAAGTGCAGGCAAAGCACCGTTTGAAATTCTCTATGGCAGAAAGTGCCGTACCCCTCTCAACTGGTCTGAAACAGGCGAACGCCAACTTCTTGGCAATGACTTGATCTCAGAAGCCGAAGAAATGTGCAAAGTCATACGTGAGAATCTCAAGGCCGCTCAGTCACGTCAGAAGAGCTATGACGGAAAGCATCGTGATTTGGCTTTCGACATCGGTGATCATGTCTATCTCCGAGTTTCTCCGATGAAAGGAACCCAAAGATTCGGTATCAAAGGAAAGCTTGCTCCTAGATACGTCGGGCCTTTCAAGATTCTTGGCAAAAGAGGCGATCTAGCCTATCAGCTCGAGCTCCCTTCCAACTTTGCAAATATTCATGATGTCTTCCATGTGTCTCAACTTCGCAAATGCTTCAAGGCACCTGAGCGCATGATTCCGTTTGAGGAGATTGATCTTCAACAAGACCTTTCCTACCGAGAGCATCCAGTTGCAATTCTCGAAGAAACCGAACGGAAGACTCGCAACAAGTCCATCAAGTTTCTGAAAGTCAAGTGGTCACATCACACCGACCAAGAGGCTACCTGGGAACGAGAAGATCATCTTCGTTCCGAGTACCCTTCCTTTTTCCAGTCCTAGATCTCGGGACGAGATATTTTTGTAGTAGAGGAGAGTTTGTAATGCCCCGGATGTAATACTTTCCCTTTTGGGTATATAATATATCTCCGGCTTCATCTATTTCCATTCCGGGTTCTTTGTCTTTCGGGTTTTCGTCGTTTTGTTGTGTGAGTGTGTGGCATTCATTCTTATCATGTAGACATGTGCATCGCATTGCATTTGTGTTGTCAGTTGCATCCGGTTCCGTGTGTTTCTTCCCGTTGTCCGTTTCGCGTTCCGGAGCTCCCTCACGTGTCCGTGACGTCCCGTGGGCCTACTTTGTTGTTCGGGCGTTTAACGTTACCGGTGTGCCGTGAGGTTGTTGTGTGTGTTGTTGTTTTGTTGTGTGCAACCCGCCTCTCAAATCTCATCTCGTTTGGACTCCGTTGACTTTTCCATCCGTTGTTCGTGTGGGTCCGAAGTGCTTTTACTTCGTGTCCCAGAAACACCCCTACTGCTTTCTTTTATCTCCGTCTAGACCTTTTAAATCTGTCCCCGCTATCGGACCCGTCGGATCGCGATCGGAGGGCTCCTAGCGCCCCTAAACTCCTCCTAACCCTAAAAAACTGCTATTTATAGACCCCTCTAGGTCTATTTGGGCATCCCTATCCCCTTCTTATTCCTCCCCTAGATCCCCTTCCTTTTTATTTTTCTTCTTTCCCCAGATCCCAAAAATTCCCCGCAGCCATCGAGGCAGCCAGCCGCCGCCGTTTTTGTCGATCGCATCGACGCAGCGGTTCGCGCCTGGGTCAACGGCCGCTCGACAGGCCAGGGCGTCGCCACTTGGGGCCCAGATCGCCGCGCCAGGGCGACCGCGTCGCCACTTCCGCGTCGGGCCGCAGGACCACATCGCCCGACTCCCGTCGCCGCCTGGGCCAAGGCCCGTACACCGCGCCTCGCCTCGCACCGCCAAGCTCCCGCGCCGGCCGGGCCTCGTCTCCCCTCAGGCCCATTCGCCTCGCCTCCACCGCGACCGGGCCGCGTCGCACAGGCCGCCGCGCCACCTGGGCCGCGCCAAGGCCAGGCCACCGCGGGCCGCCGCCTTCCCCGCTCGCCAGCGCCGCGACCGGGCCGCCAGCTCCTTCACCGCCCTGGGCCGCGGGCCTCCCTCCAGCGCCACCCCGGGCCGCCGCCGCGCACCGAAGCCCAGCCGCCAGCCTCGCCCGGGCCGGATCCAGATCCGCCGGCCCATCCCCGTTTTTTTTCCCAGATCTGATCTGTTGAGGTTGTTTCCCCTACTAAGTCCCTGTTGCTTGTTCTGAAATGCTAAGTTTGACTGTGCATAACTTTTACTGTGATGCTCCGTTTTGCGCGTGTGATATGTTCAGACGTTCGTGGAGATGTGCTCTACGTTTTATCTGTTGTTGTCATGCATGTTAGAGATCATCTAGGGGCTTGTTTTGCTGTTGCAAGAGTGCATCATGATATAAACTGCTGCTATGTGTTATTTTCATGCCACCTTTGCCATGTGATATCTTTTAGCTCGTTTGTCCAAATGATGCATATGACATGTCCACGTGTTCGTCTTGCCACGAACTACGTGTTGCTTGTGATAGGTTGCATGGTGGATTTATTATTGACTTGTTATCATCGTTGCAAAGTGCCATGTTCATATGAGGTGTTTTCACTTGTTATGAAATGCCATCTAGATGAGCTCGTTGTAATCGTTGTGTTCACCTCAATGATGCATGCTTGTGTGTTTCGGGATCACCGTCATGTGTTCTTTGATGAGGTGATTACCCTTTGCCATGTTTAGATTATAGGTGACTTAAACATGCTCTTTTATATGCCATGATGATATTGCTGTTTTAGGACTTAGTGTTTTTTCACTAAGTCTGAAATCTGTAACGTTCCGATGCCATGTTCGTGTGATGTTCTAGGACAAAGCATGTTAGTTTTGGGGTGGATCTTGATTGTTCCTTGTAGTATATATTGTTGTCTTTCCATCCATGTCCTCACATGTCCATTTAAGTGGCTGTAGCATGTTTATCTTTTGCTCTAAAGTTTCAATAAAATTCTGCTGCCAGAATTTTATTGTCAAGTTCAATATGTCCAAGATCATTACTATTGATCCGTGGCTCCGTTGGGGTGCACCTTTGGACTTAGTTGCTGTACTATATGTCTAGTTTGTGTTCATGTCCTTTGCCATGCTTTTTGGGTGCTGTAGCTTAATTATTTTGAGCTCCAAAGATGCTATGTTGCTGTAATTTTCAGCTTTCGCTCAAATCTTGTTTCGGGCATAACTTTTAGCCCGTAACTCCGATTTCAGCGAATCTTATATCAAACTTGATTGATTTTCTGTGTAGATTAATAATATCAGATTGTTATCATGTTTTGAGGTGTTTTGCTTGAGTGATGTCTTCCGTGCTCCATGCGCATCCTTAGTGCATCCATCATGCATTCATTTTTTTTCCGAGTGCGCATTGCATCTTGTTGATTGGTGCTTGGTGTGATTGTTTTGTTTAGAGCCGGAAGCTGAGAACGAGTACGAGGTTGAGCACGAGGTTTCCAACGAGGTTGAGCACGAGGACCCTTCTTACGATCCGAACGACTTCTCTTCAGGCAAGATGACCGAACCCCGATAACATTACTATCTTTGCCTATTGCTAGTAGTCTTGATCTATAGTTTTGCCTCGATGCCCATGTTCTTCTTGTCAGCCTCCTAATTGTAACCAATTGCCATGTTTAACCACCCTACCTATGCAAACCGTTGTTTGGCTAAGTACGCTTCGCTCAGCCCTTCTTATAGCGTTGCTAGTTGCAGGTGAAGTGAAGATGCTTGCTCCATGTTGAAGTTTGGTTGGGTTATATCACACTATATAAATGCTTAAAATGAAATCATCTATATATTGGCAAGGGTGGAAGGCTAAGCCTTTTGCTTGGTGTTTTGTTCCACTCATGCCGTTAGGATCCGTATAAGCCGGTATTATGTTCCTTGATTATGCGTTCCTAACACGGTTGGGGTGTATGGGACCCCCTCGATAAACCGCTATGTGCTAAGTCTTTTCCAGCAAGTCCCAACCTTGGTACTATTTCCCTAAACAACTAAAACTTTCCGAGGGAGTAATTAACCCGAGGCTTAATTAATTCAACCCCCTGGGCCAGTGCTCGACTTGAGTGTTGGTCCAAACCAGAGTCACTTGCGGATACTACCCAGTTCGCTGGGGTCTTCGGTATCTGTACGTAGCGCTCATCCGGACGTGTCCTGAGACCTAGATACGTGCGGCTACTATCAGGGTGTCGACACGCCGGAAGGATTTGCTGGATTAGCCTTACCTTAGCTCGGTATATCTTGAGCACGGGATTCCGAGGATACTCGGGTCTTCCCACTTTGGAGTTGCGACTCCGCGGATCGTGGGCTTGTAATGGGTCAAGTTGGAACACCCCTGCAGGGTTTGAACTTTCGAAAGCCGTGCCCGCGGTTATGTGGCAGATGGGAGCTTGTTAATTCCGGTTGTAGATAACTTGACACAATGTTTCAAATACACTACCAGCGTGTGTTCCGTGACTGTCAATTTCCGAATAGGGATTCGGGAGTTGAACACGGAGGGGTTATGATTGTGAGCTTGTAGCTAGGATCACTTCGTGATCACTTCTCGCCGAGGCCTTCTCTTCTCGCTCTCACTTACGTAAGCTAGATGCTAGTTGCTGCTGCAGACTTGTTCTTTATTCAGCCTTATCCTCACCTAAAGGCTTAAATAGTTCTGTTACCCGGGAACGGGATTGCTGAGTCCTCTGTGGCTCATAGTTACTTCACACACCAGATGCAGGTCCAGCTGTGAGCTATCCAGGTGATGGCACCGAGCTGGATTGGGAGTACGACGAGGAGCGTAGTCGGTACTACGTGCGGTACCCGGACGATCAGTAGTGGAGTCTCTTACTAGGATTCGATCCGCCTGTGGTTTATTTATCTAAGTTTGGTACTTTGACTTTTGGCTTTTGCCCTTAGAGGGTTGTAGTGTTCTTAATGTATGATGTTTGAGACTTGTACTGTAATTCTGTGACGTGGCGAGTGTAAGCCAACTATTTCTGTTTACTATCCCCTCTTTTACATGAGTTGTGCAAAGATTACCAGACTTGAGATCATTCTAGGATGGAATTATGCCTTTAAGTCGTGCCTCGACACGTAGGAGGTATAACTCCATCCTGGGCATTACACCAAGGAAGAGGTCGCCCATGCTATATGTCTTCGCTCGGACTTCGCGGTTTTGGTAGCGCCGTGCTTGCTGCTAATAGAGTTTGGATCGAGCCCGAGCTATTTCCCGTTCTCCTTCAAGAGCGTCCAAGTCATCTTGCCGATCCAACTCAGCCTCCTTTTCTTCGTACATACGCAGTCTAGGCACATCATGGATGAGGTCGCATGGGAGGAGGGCTTCCACACCGTATACCATAAAAATGGTGTGTATCCGGTTGACCGGTTAGGAGTGGTGCGCAACCCCCATAGTACGGAATCGAGTTCCTTGGCCCAATGGCAATCTGATTGTTCAAGTGAGTGGACCAGGCGAGGCTTGATGCCACTCATAATGAGCCTATTGGCCCGTTCTACCTGTCTGCTGGTCTATGGGTGATACACCGAAGCATAGTCGAGCTTGATGCCCATTTTTTCACACCAGTCCTTGACTTCCTGGCGGCGAATTTGATACTGTTATCGGTAATTATGCTGTGGGGAATACCATAACAATGTATGACGTAAGAAGTCGTCGACCAGTCCGGATTCTAACGAAGTGACGGGCTTTGCCTCGATCCACTTGGTGTTTGTCGACCATGACTAATAGGTACTTCTTTTTCTTTGTACCCCCTTCGTGTGGCTAGACCTTGTAGAGTACCCAGACAGCGAAATGCCACGTTATCGGTATCGTCCAAAGAGGTGTGGGGGGCATGTGGCTTTGATTTGCGAATAGCTAGACCCCAGCCCAATGTTGGACTAATGTCTGGGCATCATCACGGATGGTAGGCTAGAAGAATCCTTCTCGGAAAGCCTTGCTGACCAAGGCCCGAGCGGCCGCATGGTGGCAACCCATGCCCACATGTCTTTCTTCCAGGAGCTGCTACCCCTCTTCTTCGGAGATACACCTTTGTAAAATTCCTGTGGTTCTCTTTTTATAGAGCTCGCCCTCATGGTGACTATATGTCGTGTCTTCGTCTGATCCTCCAGGAGCTATTGTCGCGTGAGGTAGGCGAGCAGAGATTCTATCCAGGGGGCAATTACGGCCATGATTTCATGGGCGGAAGGTGTTTCCTCGAGTGTGGAGCCGCCGATGATATGGTCATCAGGCTCGTTTTCCGAGGGGACATTGTGAGCGGGCTCATTCAATAGTGCGTCATCGTCACCGTCTTGCCATACTACGGAGGGCTTGAAGAGCCGCTCGAGGAAAGTGTTTTTGGGAACAAGGTCGCGCTTGGTTGTTGTGTCTAGAAACATGGTGGAATTCCAGGCCTTCAAACAGGGTCGATATCCGGAGAACCGCTTTTCTGTATGCCGCCATCTTTGGGTCTTTAGCATCGACCTCGCCGTTGACCTGAGAGATTGCTAGGTTTGAATCTCCCCTTACCTCAAGGCGTTGCACCTCCATTGACGTGGCTATCCAAAGACCATGTAGTAGCGCTTCGTATTCAGCTGCGTTGTTGGAGTCCATGTACATTATTTGTAGGATGTACCAAACAGTGTCGCCTGTAGGGAAGATTAGGATGACCCCAGCCCCCAGTCCGTCTAACATTTTTGAGCCGTCGAAGTACATTGTCGAGTGCGAGTCTGAATTGCATTCCCGGGGTAGTTCAGCTTCGGTCCATTTGGCTATAAAGTCAGCCAGCACCTGAGATTCAATAGCTCGGCATGGTTTGTATGTTATCTCGAAAGGGAGGAGCTCGATGGCCCATTTGGCGATACAGCCGTGGTGTCCTGTTGTTGATTATATCGTTCAAGGGGACATCTGATGCCACTGTGACCGAACACTCTTGAAAGTAGTGTCGTAGCTTTCGGGATGCCATACAAACCGTACAGGCTATCTTCCGATAGTGCGGGTATCATGATTTTCATGGCGTAAGTACTCCGAACACATAATAGATCAGCTTCTGGACATGGAACTTGTGGACCTCAGACTCCCGCTCCACGACAAGCACCGCGCTGACCATCTGATTGGTTGCCGAAATGTATAGTAGCATGGGCTCGCTGACGCTGGGTGTGGCTAGGATAGGGTTACCTGCAAGAAGTGTTTTAATCTCCTCAAGCACAGCTGTTGCTTTGTCTGTCTATTGGAAGTTCTTGGTCTTTTTGAGCATCCTATAGAGTGGGAGCGCCTTTTCCCCGAGGCGAGATATGAAGCAGCTCAAAGTCACCATGCATCCGGTCAATTTCTGGACGTGCTTGAGCTCTGTTTGTATTGTGAGTTGCGATATCGCACTAATTTTGGCCAGATTGGACTCGATTCCTCTATGGGAAACGATGAATCCGAGCAACTTTCCAGTAGGGACTCCAAAGATACATTTTCCGGGTTGATTCGTATATCATAGGCTCACAAGTTGTCGAATGTTTGGTGGAGGTTGTCTATCAGTTGGTCGATGTTTTTGGTTTAGACAACCACGTCTCCCACGAATGCCTCGACCATTCTACCAATTTGATTTTGAGGCATGTTTGAATCATGTGATGGTATGTGGCTCCACCATTTTCAGCCCAAATAGCATGGTATTGAAGCAGAAAGGCCCGCAAGGGGTGATGGATGCAGTTGCCTCCTGGTCAGACTCATCTTAATCTGGTGGTATCCGGAATATGCGCCAAGGGAGCAAAGCAAGTCGTGTCCGGCGGTGGCGTCGATGATCTGGTCTATTCTTGGCAGGGGGAAAGGGTCCTCAGGGTAGGCCTTGTTAAGGAATTTAAAATTGACACAGAGCTGCCATGACTTGTCCTTCTTGGGTACCATAAGCAGGTTTGATAACCACTCGGGGTGCCTGATCTCGCGGACGAATCCAGCTTCCAGCAGTTTTGCAAGCTCTTCGCCCATGGCTTGTCGTTTGGGTTCGGAAAACTGGCGTAGAGTCCGCTTTACTGGCTTGAAGCCTTTTAAGATGTTTAGGCTGTGCTCTGCCAGCCTGCGTGGGATTCCCGGCATGTCTGAGGGGTGGCAGGCGAGTATTTCCTAGTTTTCGCCTAGGAATGTTCTTAGCGCCGCATTGACTGCAGGATCCAGTTGTGCTCCTATGGATGCCATTTTGTTGGGATATGTTGGGTGCACTTGAAATTTGACTATTTCATCTGCTGGCTTGAATGACGTGAATTTTTATCTTCTACTGAGGTCCACATCATCCCTGTCGACTGTAGTGCGTAGAGTTGTCAACTCTTCGGCTGCGAGGGCTTTAGATAGTTCCTCTAGGGCGAGGGGTGTCGTCTTATTTTCGGCTCGCGGGACTTTGCCCGGGTCGCTTTTATGTGAGATTACCCCGTTGGGCCTTGGAATTTTGAGTTTCATATACCCATAATGTGGTATGGCCTAAAATCTCTAGAATGCCTAACGTCCTAGCAGGGCGTGGTATCCACTGCGGCAGGGCATGCTATGAAATAGCAAGGGTTCTGATCTGTAGTTATCGGGTGAGCCGAACACAACGTCCAGGGTTATGTGTCCCGAGCAATGTGCCTCCCTACCAGGTATTATACCTTGGAATGTGGTATGACTGCGTTCGATGCGAGATTTTTTGAATTGCATCTTGTCGAGAGTGTCCTCATAAATGAGGTTGAGGCCGCTGCCTCCGTACATTAGAACTTTAGTCAGTTGAAAACCATAAACAATGGGGTCAAGGACTAGTGCGGCTGGTGCGTGGTTGCTACGGGGACTTGGCTCGTCCTTCTCGGCGAAGGTGATGGGCGCGGCTGCCCAGGCTGTCCGGCTGTCACTTGATATATCTGGCTGAGCTCTCGAAGACCCTTTTTCCTGTTGTTTTTTGAGGCGAACGTTTTGTAGACCGTAAGGACACTCTGGTCCTATGGTGCAGCTGCAGACTGCCTGTCAGGAGGTGTAAGGCCTAGGATTAACTCACCATATTTACCACTTGTCTCACCACCCAACAGGCACAATGTCTATGGGTTGGGTTTGCGTCTAGTAACACTGAGTGTATTGGGCATGGTTTATCCAGCAACTCATCCAACACTGATCTATGCCTAGTTTTCTTTTCGTCAGGCTCATGTTCAGACGACCGATGTGTCTGTGCTCGTTTGACGCGAGACTGTTCGTGTCGCATGGCGGGGGGAGGCCCCATGTTCATCTGTTGCGCCTTCCACGCATTTCCCATGGCACAACATTTGTGTACCATGTCCGATAGTTCGGTGAAGGTTTGAATTCATCCACGAGCGAGGATGTTTAAGAGCCCCTTGTCTTTGCAGCTAAACTGGAAAGCTTTAAATATCTCTTCGTCATGGCAAGATGTCATCCTATTCTTCACGAGGAGAAATCTAGCCCAATAATGATGCCCTGTCTCATTTGGCAGCTGTTTGACATACATGAGGTCCCATATGTCTGGATTTCCTGCATCCAGGGGGTATTCCGTGTGTTGGGTGGGCGGGAAAAATTTGGGGATTCCCCCCTGCGGTGAACCCGAACTATCCTTGGTAGGAGGTTGAGCTCTATTCGGTTCTGACGTCGTAGGGTTTGGACGTGGACTGTTGTGCGGCGGGATCGGCTCGAGGCTGGATCTCGCTTTAGGGCTCAAGTCTGGACGTATCTCTAGGCTAGCATTTGATTTCGAGCTAGAGACTCGGGTGTACACTACTTTTAGCTAACAAGTCTACGACCCCTCATGGGCCTCTTCGACGGTGGGGACCAGGTGCGTGACCATAGGGGTGTTGATTTCTCGGGCGTCGGTTTTAAGCCCAACCCGATCATAGACCATGGGCCTGATAACAGAGATTCCCATTGCATGCAGTAGACTTGCCAAGTGGACATTTTGGCGATTTGGGAGGGGATCTTGTGAATGGTCCGTTAGAGTCATGCTTCAAGGTCGTGCTCTGAGAGACACTTGATTCTTGTGGGTCTACTGGCCCCGGGGTTAATGCCCCCGAGCCGACGGATCTCTCCATGGGAGCAAAGCCTTCGATCTGGTAGGGGTGACTAGTTGGATCGGTGCGCAATAATACGCTGCCAAACACGAAGATATGATCATGGGCGGGGAAGACCTCGGCATGGGTGTGGTTTCTAACGACCAGTTGAGCCATCTATTCTTTCGGCGATCCAACAGCGGAACTCTCAATGAAAGCATCAATGTCGATGTCAAAACCGACAGGCATCAGGGTAGGGGGTCCCAAGCTGTGGACCTGGGATCGATGGGGAACAAGGGAAGATGAACATAGTGTTTACCCAGGTTCGGGCCCTCTCAAAGAGGTAATACCCTATGTACTTTTTGATTATATTATATATGTATATGATTACATAGTGGATCCACCTCGAGATCAGCATGAGCTAAACCCTAAGGTGATGAGGTGACGGATGTAGCTCTGTCCCTAAAGACTACAACCCTCGGTTTATATAGACACCGATAGGGTTCGGGTTATATGGTATCAAATACAACGAGAGGCGGAGAGATCCCGCCTACCCTTGACTTGGAGGGCAATCCACGGCTTCATAAATCTTCTGTTGTTATACGACTTCACCAGTCCGGCCCACATCCATTGGGTTGGCGCCCCGAGGACCCCTTAGTCCATAACTCCCTAAATTTGCTACTCATGTTGATGTCCCTAAGGAGAAGTGGTTTAAGTATCTTCCACCTATTAAAGAATAGATTGAAGAACCCATTATAGTTAAAGATGAAACTATCATTTACAATGTTGTCCCAGTTGTGCCTACCGGTTGAAGATGAAACTATCATTTACAAAGTTTTAGTTGTGGTTAATAAAAGTAATATTAGAGCACCTAGACCCTCTGAGCAAATTAAAGTTGAACCAAATGTTGCTATGGTTAAAGATCTCTTGGTTGATAATATTGATGGGCATGCTATTTACTTCTGTGATGAAGCTACTAGAATTGCTAAGCCCGATACTAAAGATAAGAATGAACATGTGGTTGGCATGCATGTTTTCTTAGTTAAAATAGGAGATCATTGTTACCATGGTTTATGTGATTAGGGTGCTTGTGTGAGGGCTATTCCTTTTCCCTTATATCAAGAGATCGTGAATGATATTGCACCTGGTGAGATTGAAGACATTGATGTTACTATTAAGCTTGTGAATAGAGATACCATTTCACCACTTGCCATTGTTAGAGTCGTTGAAGTCTTGTGTGGAAAAATAAAATACCTTGTCAATGTTAATGCTAAGATCAATTGCAATAGAGAAACTTTCAATGTTAACTTTGGTGATGTATCTCATGAGTTTAATTTCTCTAAGTTCCATAGACAACCTCATGATAAATATTGCTTAGTAAGGATGACATTATTGGTCTTGCTTCTATTGTAGTACCTCCTACTAATCCGTTAGAACAATATTTTCTAGACCATGAAAATGATATGCACATGAATGAACGAAATGAAATAGATAATATGTTCTTTGATCAACACCTATCCTTAAACACAATTTGCCTATTGAAACTCTTGGAGGTCCTCCTCCACCTAAAGGTTATCCAGTGTTTGAAATAAAACAATTGCCTCATACATTGAAATATGCTTGTTTTGATGAAAATAAGATATATCCTGTTATTAGTAGTGCTAACCTTTCAGATCGTGAATATATGAGGTTACTAAAAACATTAAGGAAGCACCGCGCCACTATTGGATATACTCTCGATGATCTTAAGGGCATTAGTCCCACTCTATGCCAACACAAGATTAATATGGAATTTGATGCTAAACCAGTTGTTGATCACCAACGATGGTTAAATCCTAAGATGAAGGATGTGGTAAGAACTGAAATATTGAAGCTTCTGGAAGCAGGTATAACCTATCCCATTGCTAATAGTACATGTGTAAGTCTGGTTCATTGTGTTCCTAAGAAAGGAGGCATTACCATTGTTCCCAATGATAAAAATGAGCTTATCTCACAGAGAATTGTAACTAGTTACATGATGGTAATTTATTTTAGGAAATTAAACAAAGCTACTAGAAAACATCATTACCCCTTGCCTTTTATAGATCAAATGTTAGAAAGATTATCTAAGCACACACACTTTTGCTTTCTTGGTGGATATTCTGGTTTCTCTCAAATACTTGTGTCATAGGAAGATGAAGAGAAAACTATTTTTACTTTCCCTTTTGGAACTTATGCTCATAGACGTAAGCCTTTTGGTTTATGCAATGTACATGCTACCTTTGAAAGATGTATGACTGTTATATTCTTTGATTTTTTTGAAAATGTTGTTGAGGTTTTCATGGATGATTTTTCTGTTTACGGGACTTCTTTTGATGATTGCTTAAGCAATCTTGATCGAGATTTGTAGAGATGTGAACAAACTAATCTTGCACAGAATTGGGAGTGCCACCTTATGGTGAATGAATGTATTGTCTTGGGCAATATAATTTCTGAACAACATATTGAAGTAGATAAAGCTAAAGTTGATGCAATTGAGAAAATGCCATGTCCTAAAGATATTAAAGGTATAAGAAGCTTCCTTGGTCATGTTGGTTTCTATACAAGGTTTATTAAATATTTCTCTAAGATTTCTAGGCCTCTTAACAATATTTTGCAAAAAGATGTTCCGTTTCTTTATGATGATTATGTAGAAGCCTTTGAAACAGTGAAGAAAGCCTTAACCTCTGCACCTACTGTTCAACCATCTGATTGGAATTTACCCTTTGAAATTATGTGTGATTTTCATGACTATGTTGTTGGTATTCTTCTAGGAGAAAGAGTTGATAATAAATTAAATGTTATCAATTATGCTAGTAAAACTCTAGGCAGTGCCAAAAGAAATTATGCTACTATCGAGAAAGAATTTTTAGCAGTTGTGTTTGCATGTGATAAATTCAGATCATACATAATTGATTCTAAAGTGATTGCTCACACCATGCTGCTATTATATATATTACAGAAAAGAAAGATGCTAACCAAGACTCATTAGGTGGGTTCTATTGTTACAACAATTCGACTTGCATATTACTTATAGGAAGGGAGTTGAGAATCTCATAGCTAATAATTTTTCTATGTTGGAAAATATTCTTAATGACCCGTTGCCTATTGTTGATAGTTTTCCTGAGGAACAACTAGTTGTTATAAATGTTACTCGTAATACTCCTTGGTATGCACACTATGCTGAATACATCATTGCTAAATTTATACCACTTAGTTTCACATACCAACAAAATAAAAAGTTCTTCTTTGATTTAAGACATTACGTCTGGGAGGACCACATCTTTAGAAAGGAGTAGATGGTATTATTAGACATTGTATACCTGAGCATGAACATGAACAAATCCTATGGAAGTGTCATTCCGAGGCCTACGAAGGACACTATGCTGGACACAGAACTGCACATAACGTATTACAATCTGGTTCGGCCTACTCTCTTCAAGGATGCGCGTAAGTTTTTCTTATCTTGTGATGAATGTCAATGAATTGGCAATATCGGTAGACGTCAGGAAATGCCTATAAATTATTCACTTATTATCGAACCATTTGATGTTTGGGGATTTGATTATATGGGATCTTATCCTTCCTATAGTGGGTATACACATATTTTAGTTGTTGTTGATTGCGTTACTATGTGGATGGAATCTATCCCAACTAGTAGTGTTGATCATAACACCTCTATTAAAATGCTTAAAGTAGTTATTTGCCCGAGGTTTAGAGTCCCTAGATATTTAATGACTGGTGGTGGTTCACATTTTATTCATGGTGCATTCCGTAAACTGCTTGCTAAATATGATGTCGACCATAGAATTGCATCTCTTTACCACCCTGAATCTAGTGGTCAAGTTCAGTTGAGCAATAGAGAAATAAAGTTAATTTTGCAAAAGACCGTCAATAGGTCTAGAAAGAATTGGTCTAAGAAACTTGATGATGCACTATGGGCTTACAAAACTGTTTATAAGAATCCTATGGGTATGTCTCCATATAAAATGGTCTATGGAAAAGCATGCCGTTTACTTCTTGAGTTAGAACATAAAGCATATTGAGCAATTGAAGAACTTAACTATGACTTCAAACTTGCCCGTGAAAAGAGGTTATTTGATATTAGCTCGTTAGATGAGTGGGGAACACAATCTTATGAAAATGCCAAGTTGTTTAAAGAAAAAGTTAAAACATGGCATGATAGAATAATCCAAAAAGGTAATCGAAGTGGGTGAATATGTTCTATTGTACAACTCTCGTTTCAAATTTTTACAGGAAAACTTATCTCCAAATGGAAGGACCATATATCAACGAAGAAGACTATCATTTCGAAGCTATCATAATCAATAACTTCGAAGCCATTAATCCGACGGTGGTCAATGGACAGAGAATTAAGCATTACATCTCAGGTAGACCTATTAATGATGAAACCAACATTATTCAAACTATGACAAACTTTCTAGAACACTCCAGAACCCTGAAAAGGAATATGTATGTGATACGGTAAGTAAACCGACTCCAAAATTCCGTAAAAATATTTTTTTGTTAGTTTTGTAATATTAGAAAAAATACCAAAATAAGAAATAACTGAGGGGAACCATGAAGTGCACACGAGGCACCAGGGCGCGCCCACCGCCTAGCCGCGCCCTGGTGGCTTGTGGGCCCCTTGTGATCCTTCCCGGCTCTATGTTCTCCTGGAATAATTGTTTTGCAAGATAAAAAATCTTTATAGACTCTCGGACGTTTTGACCACTGTATCGCAAAAATATCCAACGGGCTTGTTTCGTGTTGTTTTTTGTTAGATTTCCCAAGCCAGGCATCATGTCTTCTTCCTCCTTCGACAACATGGAAGATGATGGTTGGTTTCTTTGGATGTAATTAAGAAGAGAGGAAATTGAGGAGGTCGCTATGGAGGAATATGAAGGACACTCATGCGGAGTCCACCCTCCAGCCTCTAAGAGGGGCACACTAGCTGGTATCTCCACTACTTCGAACCGCCATCAAGCCATGAGGCCAATGACTGACAAAAGGAATCATGATGCAAGGAGGGCTTCCCTCTATGAGGCCCCTACCACTACAAAATAAAAACACTTCCGTGATGATACATGTTTGTCACAGTAGGTCACGATTTTTGTCATGCTTGTACATCCATGACGATTTTATGTCAGAATCAAGATAGTCATACCTGTGCTTTCGTAGAAGTGTTCCATGACAATACTGAAATTATCATCACAGAAGTGTCCATTTCCATGACGATAAATGGCAAGCCATGGAAGTGCTTTCGCCAAGGGTCACCGACACAAGGCATCCATAGTAACGTGTCGCCGTTAAGCTATCATGTCCGTTTTTGGATACGATAACCCGCTAACAACCATGACCAATGTAGATTTTCCACCTGTAAAATTCCCAATGGTCGACAAAACCATGTGTCAGCTCCGCGTTGGCACAAATGTCGTTCATCTAATGGGGGAGAAGCGCCTATGATATGTTGACACGTGGACCGGCCAAATATTGGCCCATAAAGAGTAAATGGGCCATCCCAGCTAAAGGCCCACAAGATTTTGCTGGCACTAGCTGGCCGACCCGTTAACGGGCTTCCGTGTTTTGGGAAAATTCTAGCCGATATTAGATCAGGTCCGTTAATAGCTTGTCATGTTTTGGGCCAAAGTATGGCCCATATGATATCCGGCCCATTAATAGCCTACCACGTTATGGGCCATATTATGGCCCATATTAGATCTGGCCCATTAGAACCCTGCCAAGTTTTGGGACAAATGACGGCCCATATCAGATCTGGCCTGTTAAGAGCTTTTCATTCTTTGGGCTAAATTATAGCCCATATCAGATTCAGCCTGTTAATAGGACGCTTTGCTTTTGGGCCCATTGGAGGCCTGGATATGATTTCGGTTCGTTAATGTAGCGACCACGATCCGAATGGACCGAAGTCTCTGTGTTCTGTGTCATCCCTGGATCGGTATGCTGACACACACAGTACACGAGGATTTATAACAGAGGTAAATCACATGTATTAAGTAACGTAAATACTATTACCTCAATCGATCATAGCGGAAGCAACAAGGTTGTGGATTCCCATCAACACCAACGGCAAAGTTGAGTGTAGAAACCGTAACCCTAACGTATCACTTACTTGTCGTAAGATAATCCTACAACATGACACGTTGCAGCCACAGAGGGTCAGTACATTGAATGTACTGGCAAATTCACACTGTAATGACAATGATGAACAAAGCCTACAACTACATGCATATTTGGCTGGTGGAGGCTGTAAGGTTAAAGTTTTTGCGTAAAGCCAATTTTTCCCTACTGCAAAGGAATAGATTTTATTTAACTATCATGGTAGTTGAAACATTGTTGAGAAGATAGACATCCTCTCAACCCCAATTAAATTTCATCGTTAAACCCAACAATATTAAATTAGAGAGTGATGAGATCAGCAAATAATCCACTTCTAGATACTCAAAGATGTCCATAACCGGGGACACGGCTACTCGTGAATAGTTTGTACACTCTGCAGAGGTTTGTGCACTTTTCCCCACAAGACTCGATCGCCTCCGTTTGATTTCTCGCACTGCATGGTGTTTGAGAAACGGATGACCGAGACAAAGTCTTTCCGAGAGGTCCCCTTAACCAGATAGATAGGCCGGTACACCTACAAAAGCCACTACATCTGCTAGCCCATCATGGAAAGGTTTCCCACAACTTACTCAACTATGCCAGAGCCCATATTGGCATGTGGCTGCACACGGAAGTTTCTAGGCATGAAATATTATATGATCCCTTTGAGCCTGGGTGGCATTCCAATAGGACAATCACACGGAAACCCCGGGATTTCCTAAGACAACAATAGCATTACCAGGTGTCCGGGCAATCCACTGGTTCACTCCTAGGGTGCCCCAAACCAATCCACCCAGATGTGTATTCAAGTAGTCACCTTAAGTTGAACCATTAATTAACATCTCACATCTGTCATGGATTTCACTCAAACCCAAACCACGTCTACGAGCATAGCATGTCCTAACAGCAAACGTAGAAGTAACTCCCAGGGATTTGAAAATAATGCAGATAATAGGTTCTACCTCAATCTACTTCCCAGTCCCACAAGTTAATTGATCCTACTGATGCAATGTGTGAGGGTTTGACTAATGCAATGAAAACTGGGTATTGGAAAATATGATCAAAGGGTGAACTTGCCTGCAATGTTGATGAAGATGATTCGCACTCAAAAATCTTGATATCTCTACTCGTCGCACTCCGGTCAATCTATCGTAAGCAAGAAATAGTAACCACACATAAGCAATCACTCAGAAAGATCGGACAGAACGAATAAACACTTCGGAAAACTTCGAAAACACACGAATGACTCTTGAAACACAAAACAATTTCCAACAGTACCAAAATTATTTGAATTTGGCCTTATCAGAAAATTTAGGTCAAGAGCTTCGTTTTGCAAAAAGAATCAACTCAAACGGAGTTACGAAACTCAAGTTATGATCAAACGAAGTTTGAATCTAAAACTAGTTGAATTCAAATTTTAAAACTTTCAAAAACATGTTTGAGTTCTATTACTGGAAAGAGGGGTTCGCAACGAAGACGTGGGCGTTGGTTTCATTCGATTTGGACTATCCGATAGAAAGTTAAGGCCGTTTGAAGTGTAGGGACTATTCTGTAAACAAAATATTCACATCTAAGTCCCTGGCCGAAATTAAAAGAAAAAGACAAAGCTATCAAGCGAACGTTCGTTTTCTAGTCTTAACTGGCGAACGTTCACTGTATAACTAAACCTAGAAAAATCTAGATCTAGGGTTTTGAAAATAAACCGATCTAAAAGAAATAAACCAACTATCGGAAAACCGGGGTTTTACCTAGGCGGTTTTTGAAGAAAAACCATGGGTTCGGCGGTTAAGAACCGGATCGGCGGTTTGGATCGGATCTCGCCGGCGGTGAACTCCGGCGAGGCCTGCGGTGGGAGTGCGGCTGCGGGGCGAGGGGCGGGGCGCGGCAGCGGCGGGGAGGCGACGGCTGCGGGCGACGACGCAGGTGGAGCGGTGCGGCGGTGCTCGGGCGGTGGCGAGCAAAAGCGGCGGCGGCGGCGACTAAGCAGCAACAAACAGCGGCGGCGGCGCGGAAAGTGCGGCGGCGGTGCGCGAGAGCGAGGGGAGGGGCGGGGCTTTATAAAGGCGGCGGGGCGGCGACCGACTTGGAGGAGGGGCAAAGGGGAGGTGGCCGGGTGCGGCATGGAAGCCGAGGCCGACCGGCGGTGGACTCCCGAGCGGAGTCTCGCTCGGGGACGACGGGGTCGAACGGCTGGGCTGGGCCTGGTGGAGCTGGGCCGGCCCAGTTCGGTCTAGCGGATATATATTTTTTTAACTTTTTTTAAACACACAAGAAAGCGAATAAAAGCAGAATAACTAATAATATCCTATAGGCCTATAATATATCAAAATTTGCAGAAAAATAAGCCCTACAATATGAACATTTTACTACTGTCAAATAAAATGCCCACAAAATCTAATAAATCAAAAGGTCCTACTAATGCAAATAAAAACCAATAAAAATCATTCTAAAATACCAAAATGAATTCAAATTTATTTCTCTCCAATTTTCTGTTGTAGGGAATCATGTTACCCTATTTTCCATGTAGTTTATTTTTGGAGAAAAATAATTTGGATAAAAACCAAATAACTCAATATTTGAAATTGAGTTCCAGAAAATTTCAGAAAACTTCCAACTCATATTTCCTATAATTTGATGAAGTCATTTTATCTTCTCTCGGGAAAATCATTGAGTTGCTTAAAGTTTCTGAATTGAGAATATTGCGAGGATGAAATTCAAAATCCTTTCAAGCCCTTTATCATTTAAAATAAATGGAAGAAGTCATTTTATCTTCACTCTAGGGTTTGGTGTTGAAAAGAATTTGAATTCCCTCAGAGATCAAAAGCAAAGTGAAAGTTTTGGGAAAGTCATTTTATTCCCTCTCATTTAACTTTCAAAAGTTTCAAAATCACTCAATTTCACTAAGCACATCAAACAGCAATCAAATCTATCTATTTATTATAACATTCCAAAATTTATAATTTTGGGATATTACAGTTAAAGGCCCATTTAATAGTTCGTCCCGATATTAGTTCCGGCATGTTAAAGGCCCATTTAACATTTTGATCTGATATTTGTTTCGGCCTGTCAGAAGCTGGTGATATACTTGGGCCTAATTATGGTGTGCTTTGCGTATGGCCTGCTTACAGCCTATAATCTGATTGGGCCAAACAAGGGCCGAGAAATTTTTGGCATGTTAACGACCTATCATGTAATTGTCCCACTCATGGTCCGAGGTCTATTTCGACCTGTTGTCGGCCCGCGAGCTGTTCGACACATTTCAGGCCCAATCTATTTTCAGCCTACTAAAAGCCCATTGAATTTACTGGCTAACCTAAGGCAGGCGGTTTACTCAGCCTTTTAAAGGCCCTAAACTACTAGTGGGCAAGTTTACATTTAGGCTTGCTAACGGACCGAGATGACTGGGCCCATGATGCGGCCCATATATAGTGATTTGCACGCTGGCCCTATTACGTACCTTAATTTTACATTTTGGCCCATTTAATTTTGATAGACCGAAGGCAGGATATATATACAGTAAATAAACTGCAGCATCGTGAATAAGAACAAACCTAGACTATACAATAAAGAAATTATGACATATTACATCCACTGGGTATCAAAGTTCACCACCAGTGATAATAAAGCGCAAGCAGACAATATATTACATACACTGGGGATCAATAATCGCCACTAGTGCAAATAAACATTCAGACAAACTAATATACAAAACCGACAATACTTTAATAGAGTTCAAGAATGGTTAGCCCTGCTCGGGAGTTGTAGCGCAAGCAACTAAGAAAGCCGATGAGACTGCACTTGTTTGGCACTTATATCCTCCAACACTTGCTACATAACATCAATGGACGCACTGGACTTCTCTTTGATCTTCCATAGTAATTGGAGTTCAAGCAGGTGTTCAGCTAAACCATGTCTTACCGCTTGAAGTTGAGACTGAAGAAGTTTAACTAATTGAGTTGGCGACTTCATCGAGCTTGTGTCACTGCTATTAGCGAGTAACTTCAACACTACATCAAGACATGAATTTGGAGTTGTATTGCTATCTCCAAGATATGTTCCCTTCTTCCCTGAAATATATGTTAGATGGACATGCAATAGGTTCGCCTCACTATCAGTGTGGCAGTTCTTCATGGGGTCAGAGGTATCACTCTAGAAGAGAAACAAGTAGACATATGACCGGTTTTGCACATATAAGTGTCAGTGCTGACAATTCATCATATTCTTAGTGGCAAATAAAGAGACACAGTTTCATATAGCATTAACATAATATGGCATTGTTCGAGTAAAGACATGCCAGGAAATGACATTGTCAAGGAGTTGGCAGCTTCACCACACCACTGGATTACAAATCAAGAATTCAAGCATACATGCGGTGCTAACGAACACATAAGTATCAATGGTTAGTGTGCTTTCAATTTATCCCATTTCAGATATGCAAATGAAGAGACGTTTTAAATAGTAGTATCATAATATGACATTGTTCATAGTTAAGACATTGCTGAATATGATAGTATGTTGTAGTGGACAGTTTCACCATACCACTTGATGGATCAAGAATAGAAGCACACATGCAGTGCAAAAGAAGATCATGATGCGGGGACAACCCGATAATAGGCTGATCTTTCACGAAAAGGAGGGATCTCGAGGATGAACATGAAGAACACGAGGGATAACACGAGAGGGGCAAGAGGAAAACACTCAAATCAACAAGTTTAGGTCACACATATGCTTGATCCGGAACCACAAAGAGTGATACATGATCCACGATCAACTAAGGATGATACAAGTAGCGATAGTCTTATCCGTGAGGAGGTCTTGAATCTTCTCCGTGAGGAGGTCTTGAATCCATGTGGATCTTCTTTGTGGAGGCCGCGGTCTCTCGAGGAGATGAACCACTAAGGATGAGCAATGCTCTAGGTTTTGATGAGCTATCACAATGCTACCCCTAAAAAGAGGGAGGAGGAGGTCTATAAATAGTCCAGACACATGAACTATCTTAGGTACATCAAAACGCATAAACTCATAATACCGATCGTCACTGAAGTTAAGCGTGCGGACCCTACGGGTTCGAGAACTATGTAGACATGACCGAGACTCATCTCCGATCAATAACCAATAGCGGAACAAGTATGCTCATATTGGTTCCTACATATTCTACGAAGATCTTTATCGGTTAAACCGCATAACAACATACATTATTCCCTTTGTCATCGGTATGTTACTTGCCCGAGATTCGATCGTCGGTATCATCATACCTAGTTGAACCTTGTTACCGGCAATTCTCTTTACTCGTTCCGTAATACAGCATCTCGTGACTAACTCATTAGTCGTTTGCTTGAAAGGCTTATTATGATGTGTATTACCGAGAGGGCCCAGAGATACCTCTCCGACACTTGGAGTGAAAAATCCTATTCTCGATCTATGCCAACACCACAAACACCTTAGGAGACACCTGTAGAGCATCTTTATAATCACCCAGTTACGTTGTGATGTTTGATACCACAAGGTGTTCCTCTGGTATTCGGGAGTTGCATAATCTCATAGTCGGAGGAACATGTATAAGTCATGAAGAAAGCAATAGCAGTAAAACTAAACGATCAAGTTGCTAAGCTAACAGATGGGTCTTGTCCATCACATCATTCTCCAAATTATGTGATCCCGTTCATCAAATGACAACACATGTCTATGGTTAGTAAACATAACCATCTTTGATTAACGAGCTAGTCTAGTAGAGGCATACTAGGGACACTCTGTTTTGTCTGTGTATTCACACATGTACTAAGTTTCCGGTTAATACAATTCTAGCATGAATAAAAGAAATTTATCATGATATATAAGGAAATATAAATAACAACTTTTTTATTTCCTCTAGGGCATATTTCCTTCAGTCTCCCACTTTCACTAGAGTCAATAATCTAGTTCACATCGACATGTGATTTAATACCGATAATTCACATCGTTATGTGAATAAACCCATAGTTCACATCGCCATGTGACTAACACCCAAAGGGTTTACTAGAGTCAATAATCTTGTTCACATCCCCATGTGATTAACACCCAAAGAGTTCTAAGGTGTGATCATGTTTTGCTTCGTGAGAGAAGTTTAGTCAGCGGGTCTGTTAGATTCAGATCCGTATGTATTTCGCAAATTTCTATATCTACAATGCTCTGCATGGAGCTACTCTAGCTAATAGCTCCCACTTTCAATATGCATCCAGATTGATACTTAGAGTCATCTGGATTAGTGTCAAAGATTTCATCGGTGTAGCTCTTTACGACGAACTCTTTATCACCTCCATAATCGAGAAACATTTCCTTAGTCATCGAGTAACTAAGGATAATTTTGACTGCTATCCAGTGATCTACTCCTGGATCACTTTTGTACCTCTTAGGCAAACTCATGGCAAGGTACACAAATAGGTTTGGTATACAGCATGGCATACTTTATAGAACCTATGACTGAGGCATAGGGAATGCCTTTCATTCTTTCTCTATCTTTTGCCGTGGTCGGGTTTTGAGTCTTTACTCAACTTCATACCTTGTAACACAGGCAAGAACGCTTTCTTTTGACTGATCCATTTTGTACTTCTTCAAAACTTTATCTAGGTATGTGCTTTATGAAAGTCCAATTAAGCGTCTTGATCTATCTCTATAGATCTTGATGCCTAATATATAAGTAGCTTCACCGAGGTCTTACTTTGAAAAACTCCTTTCAAACATTCCTTTATGCTTTCTAGAAAGTTCTACATCATTTTCGATCGACAATATGTCATTCACATATACTTTATCAGAAAGGCTGTAGTGCTCCCACTCACTTTCTTGTAAATACAGGCTTCACCGAGAGTCTGTATAAAACTATATGCTTTGATCAACTTATCAAATCGTATATTCCAACTCCGAGTTGCTTGCACCAGTCCATAGATGGATCGCTGGAGCTTGCACATTTTATTAGCAGCTTTAGGATTGACAAAACCTTTTGGTTGCATCATATACTACTCTGCTTTAATAAATCCATTAAAGAATGCAGTTTTGTTATCTATTTGCCAGATTTCATAAAATGCGGCAATTGCTAACATGATTCAGACAGACTTAAGCATCGCTGCGAGTGAGAAAATCTCATCGTAGTGAACACCTTGAACTTGTCAAAACCTTTTGCAACAAGTCGAGCTTTGTAGACAGTAACATTACCATCGGCGTCAGCCTTCCCTTTAAAGATCCATTTATTTTCAATGGCTTGCCGATCATCGGGCAAGTCAAGCAAAGTCCACACTTTGTTCTCATACATGGATCACATCTCAGATTTCATGGCCTTAAGCCATTTTGCGGAATCTGGGCTCATCATCGCTTCCTCATAGTTCGTAGGTTCATCATGGTCTAGTAACATGACTTCCAGAACCGGGTTACCGTACCACTCTGGCATGGAACACACTTTGGTTGACCTACGTGGTTCAGTGGTAACTTGATCTGAAGTTTCATGATCATCATCATTAGCTTCCTCACTAATTGGTGTAGAATCACTAGAACTAGTTTCTCTGATGTACTACTTTTGAATTCGGGAGAAGGTACAATTACCTCATTAAGTTCCACTTTCCTCCCACTCACTTCTTTCGAGAGAAACTCCTACTCTAGAAAGTATCCATTTTTAGCAACGAATATCTTGCCTTTGGATCTGTGATAGAAGGTGTACCCAACAGTTCCCTTTGGGTATCCTATGAAGACACATTTCTCCGATTTGGGTTCGAGCTTATCAGGTTGAAACTTTTTCACGTAAGCATCGCTGCCTCAAACTTCAAAAAAACGACAGCTTAGGTTTCTTGCCAAACCACGGTTTCATACGGTGTCGTCTCAATGGATTTAGATGGTTCCCTATTTAATGTGAATGCAATTGTCTCTAATGCATAACCCCAAAACGATAGTGGTAAATCGGTAAGAGACATCATAGATCGCACCATATCTAATAAAGTACGGTTTACGATGTGAAGACACACCATTACGCTGTGGTGTTCCGGGTGGCGTGAGCTATGAAACTATTCCATATTGTTTCAAACGAAGACCAAACTCGCAAGTCAAATATTTACCTCCATGATCAGATCGTAGAAACTTTATTTTCTTGTTACGATGATTCTCTACTTCACTCTGAAATTTCTTCGAACTTTTCAAATGTTTCAGACTTGTGCTTCATCAAGTAGATATACCCATATCTGCTCAAATCATCTGTGAAGGTCTGAAAATAATGATACCCGCCGCGAGCCTCAACACACATTGGTCCGCATACATCAGTATGTATGATTTCCAACAAGTCAGTTGCTCGCTCTATTTGTTCCGGAGAATGGAGTTTTAGTCATCTTGCCCATGAGGCATGGTTCACAAGCACAAAGTGATTCATAATCAAGTGATTCCAAAAGCCCATCATCATGGAGTTTCTTCATGCGCTTTACACCAATATAACCTAAACGGTAGTGCCACAAATAAGTTGCACTATCATTATCAACTTTGCATCTTTTGGCTTCAATATTATGAATATGTGTATTACTATGATCGAGATCCAACAAACTATTTTCATTGGGTGTATGACCATCGAAGGTTTTATTCATGTAAACAGAACAACAATTATTCTATGACTTTAAATGAATAACCGTATTGCTAGAAACATGATCAAATCATATTCATGCTCAACGCAAATACCAAATAACATTTATTTAGGTTCTACACTAATCCCGAAAGTATAGGGAGTGTGCGATGATGATCATATCAATCTTGGAGCCACTTCCAACAAACATCGTCACTTCACCTTTAACTAGTCTCTGTTCATTCTGCAACTCTTGTTTCGAGTTACTAGTTTTAGCAACTGAACCGGTATCAAATACCCATGGGTTGCTATGAACACTAGTAAAGTACACATCGATAATCTGTATATCAAATATACCTTTGTTCACTTTGCCATCCTTCTTATCCGCCAAGTATCTAGGGCAGTTCTACTTCCACTGACCATTTCCTTTGAAGTAGAAGCACTTAGTTTCAGGCTTGAGTTTAGCTTTGGGTTTCTTCATGGGAGTGACAACTTGCTTGTCATTCTTCTTGAAGTTCCCCTTCTATCCCTTTGCCCTTCTCTTGAAACAAGTGGTCTTGTTGACCATCAACACTTGATGCTCTTTCTTCATTTTTACCTTCACCGATTTCAGCATCGCGAAGAGGTCAGGAATTACTTTCGTCATCCCTTGCATATTATAGTTCATCACGAAGTTCTACTAACTTGGTGATAGTGACTAGAGAACTTTGTCAATTACTATCTTATCTGGAAGATTAACTCCCACTTGATTCAAGCAATTGTAGTACCCAGACAATCTGAGCACATGCTCACTGGTTGAGCTATTCTCCTCCATATTGTAGGCAAAGTACTGTCAGAGGTCTCACACCTCTCGACATGGGCATGAGCATGAAATACTAATTTCAACTCTTGGAACATCTTATATGCTCCGTGGCGTTCAAAACATTTTTGAAGTCCTGGTTCTAAACCGTAAAGCATGGTGCACTGAACTATTAAGTTCACATCATATTGAGCTTTGCCAAACGTTCATAACATTTGCAACTGCTCCTGCAATAGATCTGTCACCTAGCGGTGCATCAAGGACATAATACTTCTATGCGACAATGAGGATAATCCTGAGATCACGGACCAAGTCCGCATCATTGCTACTAACATCTTTCAACTTAGTTTTCTCTAGGAACATATAAAAACATAGGGGAGCTACAACGCGAGCTATTGACCTACAACAACATAGATATGCAAAAAACTATCAGGACTAAGTTCAAGATAAATTGAAGTTCAATTAATCATATTACCAAAGAACTCCCACTTAGATAGACATCCCTCTAGTCATCTAAATGATCAGGTGATCCAAATCAACTAAACCATGTCCGATCATCACGTGAGATGGAGTAGTTTTCAATGGTGAACAACTTATGTTGATCATATCTACTATATGATTCACGCTCGATCTTTCGGTCTCCAGTGTTCCGAGGCCATATCTGCATATGCTAGGCTCGACAAGTTTAACCCGAGTATTCTGCGTGTGAGAAACTGGCTTGCACCCGTTGTATGTGAACGTAGAGCTTATCACACCCGATCATCACATGGTGTCTCGGCACGACGAACTTTCGCAACGGTGCATACTCAGGGAGAACATTCATACCTTGAAATTTAGTGAGAGATCATCTTATAATGCTACCGTCGATCTAAGAAAAAATAAGATGCATAAAAGATAAACATCACATGCAATCAATATAAGTGATATGATATGGCCATCATCATCTTGTGCCTTTTGATCTTCATCTCCAAAGCACCATCATAATCACCATCATCACCGGCGCGACACCCTGATCTCCATTGTAGCATCGTTGTCGTCTCGCCAACTATTGCTTCTATGACTACCGCTACCGCTTAGTGATAAAGTAAAGCAATTACATGGTGATTGCATGTCATACAATAAAGCGACAACTATATGGCTCCTGCCAGTTGCCGATAACTCTGTTACAAAACATGATCATCTCATACAATAAAATTTAGCATCATGTCTTGACCATATCACACCACAACATGCCCTTCAAAAACAAGTTAGACGTCCTCTACTTTTTTGTTGCAAGTTTTACGTGGCTGCTACGGGCTGAGCAAGAACTGTTCTTACCTACGCATCAAAACCACAACGATACTTTGTCAAGTATGTGTTGTTTTAACCTTCACAAGGACCGGGCGTAGCCACACTCGATTCAACTAATGTTGGAGAAACTGACACCCGACGGCCACCTATGTGCGAAGCACGTCGGTAGAACCAGTCTCGCGTAAGCATACGCGTAATGTCGGTCCAGGCCGCTTCATCCAACAATATCGCCGAATCAAAGTATGACATGCTGGTAAGCAGTATGACTAGTATCGCCCACAGCTCACTTGTGTTTTACTCATGCATATAACATTTACGCATAAACCTGGCTCTGATACCACTGTTGGGGAACGTAGTATTTCACAAAAAATCTTACGCACACGCAAGATCATGGTGATGCATAACAACGAGAGGGGTGAGCGTCATCCACGTACCCTCGTAGACCGTAAGAGGAAGTGTTATGACAACGTCTTGATGTAGTCGTACGTCTTCACGATCGACCGCTCCTAGTACCGAACGTACAACACCTCCGTGATCTGCACACGTTCAGCTCGGTGACGTCCCACGAACTCACGATCCAGTAGAGCTTCGCGGGAGAGTTCCGCCAGCACGACGACGTGATGATGCTCATGATGAAGTTACTGATGCAGGGCTTCGCCTAAGCACTGCTACGATATGACAGAGGTGGATTATGGTGGAGGGGGCACCGCACACGGCTAAGAGATTAATGATCAACTTGTGTGTCTATGGTGTGCCCCTTCCCCCATATATAAAGGAGTGGAGAAAGGGGAGGAGGCCGGCCTCCTAGGCGCGCCCCAAGGGGAGTCCTACTCCCACCGGGAGTAGGACTCCTACCCTTCCAAGAGTAGGAGTAGGAAGGAAGGAAAGAGGAGAGAGGGGGAAGGAAAAGGGGGGCGCCGCCCCCTTCCTTGTCCAATTCGGACTAGAGGGGGAGGGGGTGCGTGTCCTGCCCTGGCCGCCCCTTTCTATCTCCACCAAGGCCCATGAGGCCCATTACACTCCCCTGGGGAATCCGGTAATTCCCCGGTACTCCGGTATTTGTCCAAACTCACTCGGAACACTTCCGAAGTCCAAACATAGTCATCCAATATATCGATCTTTATGTCTCGACCATTTCGAGTGTCAGGACCCCGATCCTAAGTCACACCGATCTAGCATGTAACATATCATATCACTTTGCAGCCTGACGCACGGTATCCCCACGGGTGCCACCTTACCTGGCCCGAGACCATTTGCGCATTTTTGCACACGTATATGATAGTGTCGCTAGCATCCATATGACAGAAAACCCGGGCCGACATGGCTAGTTATAAACCAAAAGTGGCGCTAAATTACAGAGATAGGCATACATGACCCAACAATGAATGTGTTGGTCATCAACGTATGAACCCAAGTCGTAGCAAGATACAAGGACTTAAAGAAACAACGCGTGACATTTCCCCTAAGGGACGGACAAAGGAACGAAGAAGGACACATGCCGGCCAGCCTACATGTTCCGGAGTAGTAGCAAACTACTAAGGCTCGGTGGAAGTACTAGGATGCATTTCCCTGTAAGAGAGGATACCAGGGGTAAACAACTAGGTGTCGGATCCCACACATACCAAGCATTTCAATAACATACACACAATATGCTCAATATGTGCAAATACAACATGGCATCACAAACAAACTCTATGACTCAAAGTACTTTTATTTAAGAGGCTCCGAAGAGCCATACATAACATATCCATATAGGTAGTGGTCACATGACCCAACACTCAAGTCATACAATACTACAAGCACATGTGGAAGCTAAACTTGTCTGAGTACAAACAACTGGAAAGAAAGAAGGCTTGGTGTAGCCTGACTATCTACAGTGTCCCTTCACAGGCTTGAGATTTTCACCTTGGCAGCAAGCTACTTATCGACATCGAGGTCTACGTAGAAACCATCAGAAGTGGCGGGGTTCTCCTCTGCAACAGTTATTATGCAAACATGAGTACAAAGGTACTCAGCAAGACTTACATCAGATCCTATCATACATGCAACATTATCAACAAGGGTAGTGGAGTTTATTGCAGCAAGCCTGCTTTGACTCTTGGCTAACCTGTACTAAGTCTATCAGTAGTTTGAAAAGATGAAACAGCGCACACGAGTCCACTAGTCACCACAACAATACACCATCGTGGATCCTCTCCCGTCATCCTACAGAAGGACCATCCATGGCACTCACACCTGTCTTGAGTCTTTTATTAGTAACCATTAACTGGTCTATGAACTGTATAGGCAACCAAGTGGTCCTTAACCACGGACGTGGCTATTCGAATAGATTGATAACCCTGCAGGGGGTGTACTACTTCACACACGCTTCCAAACTTATCACCGCTTACTCGACGTGTACTCAGCAACCTTCAACCGGAATCCCTTTGAGGATTTCGGCCATGACCTGACTAACCACACATATCCCTAGTCCAGGTTTATTGCCTATTTGGGTTCCATCCGTTGGGAGATCCGGTCGGGGTGTCGCTCACGGCCCAAAACGATGTGTACAGGGTTCCCGAGCCACCAAACGGGCGACTCGGTACACCGTGCCACGTACCTGCCGCATCACAGCCCACCCCGAGGGTCAGCGCTGCGCACGACCAGCAGTATACTACAAACACCAGAAACTAATTGCAACTCCTGGATAGAGGACAAGGGCGATTAATAAGTCAAGAGAGTCAATTAAGGATCCTAATGTGTGGTAGTAGCTGATCTTAAATCACACATACAGATCTTAGTTCCAGGGGACGGTTCCAATGAAACAATCCACCATGTACTCCTACATGGCCTTCCATTAATACCTTTACCGAAACATGTTCCACACTTCACTCTCATTACCAGACATAATCATTTCGCTCCGATCCATTACCCAGATGAACCAGACCTGACACAACTCTAAGCATAGCAGGCATAACATGGTAGGAACACATCAAAATGGCTCAATCAACTCCTACACATGCTAGTGGGTTTTAACTATTTACTGTGGCAATGATAGGTCATGCAATGGAATGGGGTTCAACTACCGCAGCAAATAGCAGTTGAAACGTTGTTGTCTTAATGTAGTAAAAGAGAGCAGAAGCGAGAAGATGGGTCTGTATCGGAATGTTCAATGGGGTTGCTTGCCTGACAGATTGGTTGAGGGATACTGCCCTTCAGCTGGATACTCGTGAATATCCTCGGGAGCAGAACCTACCACGGAGATCACACTGGTAACACAATCAGTACACGACAATATGCAACAATATGATGCATGCTCATGACATGGCAAGATGAATGTGTTTGAGCTAATGCAACTACAAACAGAGGGGTTTGAGCCTATTTGAATCAAAGATTCAAATTCAAGCCCAAGTTATTTATATTCAAAGTGCATTATCATGTTTTGATGTGAACAGCAAGGTTAACTCGCTTTAACATGCATGAAACAAGTACAAATGGATAGATTGGATTTTTCTGATCATTTTTCATATATAAATCTTTTTCATCTGAGCTACTGTTGATTTATTATGGTTTTTAGAAGTTTAAACCATTTTCTGAAATAAATAAATTATTTCTGATTTATTTAAAAATCTAGATTATAGTTACTGCGTCAGCACTGCGTCACAGTTACGTCAGCAGGTCAACTGGGTGGCCCAGGTCAAACCTAACCAGTGGGACCCACTGGTCAGTGTCAGAGTTAGCTAACTAACTAATTAGGATTAGTTTAACCACTAATTTAGGTTTGACTAACGGGCAGGGCCCACATGTTAGTGACATAGGGGGGTCAAATCCCCGGTCAACTGGGTCAAATCGCTAGCGTTTAGCCGCTAGCGACGACCAGACGCGGCGAAGGGCATCGGCATTCCTCCTTCGGCGACCAAAAGGCCGGTGGAGGGCATCTACGTGCAGCTGGGAGTGAGCCGCGTCGATTGGTGCTCGAGTTGGAGCTCGGGGTCACCGGAAACGACGCCGGCGACGAGTCCTGCAGCCGTCGGAGTTCGGGTGAGGCCGAACTTCTGGCTCTGGTGCTCATGGAGGCGCGTGCGAAGCATCTACGTCATCTACGCGGCGCGACGAGTGCGTGGGGCACGGTGGCGTGGTCGTTGCGTGGCCGGAGCCACGTCCTCAGCGATTAACCGCGGCGGTGCGTGCGGCCGAGCTCAGTGCGGTCGCTGTGGTGCGCGGCAGAGCGAACGGAGAGGATTGGGACGGTCAATGGCTCATAGCGGAGACGATGACGGTCTTGGCGAGTTCGGGGACGGGCCGGAGCGGCTGGTGCGGCGAAGGGGATATCCGGCGGTGAGCGGCGGAGACGAGCTTGGTGAGGACGGTGCAGAGCGCGCGAGCGCTCGGGGCTCGGCCTTCTCGGTGAAGTGGACGGAGGCAGAGCTTCTTTGCACGGCGGGGCGACGGCAAAATGGCGGTGGCTACGAGCTTCACGGCGGCGCGGCTACGGCTGCGTCGGCCATGGAGGAGGAGAGCGACGGAGAGAGCTAGGGGGAGTGCAGTGCCGTGGCGGTCGAGGCAAGGACGTGGAGGACGTCCAGACGTCCAGGGGCGGCAAAACGGCGTCAAGGGCGGCAAGCAGCTGCCGCGGTGGCGAGCTGGCGTGCGCCAGCGTCACCTGCCTGCATGGCGGGGGCATAGCAGCTGCCTGGCGCGCGCCAGAACAGTGCTGGGCCGCCAGGTAAGTGGCCTCTGGCCTTTCTCTCTCTCTCTCTCTCTCTCTCTCTCTCTCTCTCTCTCTCTCTCTCTCTCTCTCTCTCTCTCTCTCTCTCTTTTCCTGTTTTGTTTTGTGTTTTCTATTTCTCTGTAATTGTGTTGCTTTATTAAAAATGCTAAAGCACTTTCCTAAATCATGCAACTACTCATGCCCACTATATATAATATATCTAACAGGGAACATTTCGGTTTATGATTATTTGGGCATTTAAAATATTTTATTGTAGTTAAATGCCCAAATGCGAATACCATATGATTTAATTGAGTGACCTTAGGATGTCCTAGAAAATTGTGCACCATTTTTGTCCGTTTTTGGAAAAAGTTTAGACATGATGCAATACTCTGGCTAGTCCTAATACAAGCACTGACTAGGGTTGTGACAACTCATCCCCACTCAAAAGAATCTCGTCCCGAGATTTAGGATCCGTCGGAAAGAGGGTGGGGTACTCAAGTCAAAGACGATCCTCCCTTTCCCATGTAGCTTCGTTCTCGGCATGGTGTGACCATTGAACCTTGAGAAACTTGATATTATGACGTCGAGTGGTACGCTCGGTTTGATCAAGAATATGAACGGGGTATTCTCGATATGATTATCTTTGAGATCAAGCGTTTCGTGGTCCACTCCGTGGATAGGATCCGAGAAGCAACGCCTGAGTTGAGAGACGTGGAAGACATCATGAATTCTGGAAAGATGAGGAGGTAGTTCCAGTTGGTAGGCAACTTCTCCTCGTTTGGCAAGAATGCGAAAAGGACCAATGTAGCAAGGAGCCAATTTGCCTTTGATACCGAAGTGATGGTTTCCCTTGAGAGGAGTAATCCGAAGGTAAGCCTTATCGCCAACTTCGTAAGTCACAGCCTTATGATGGCGATCATATTGGCTCTTTTGACGGGATTGGGCTGTTTTTAATTTCTCACGAACGATGCGAACTTGCTCTTCTGCTTCCTGGATCCTGTCCTGACCAAAGAATTGTCTTTCCCCGGTGTCTGACCAGATAAGAGGCGTTCGACACCTTCGTCCATACAACACTTCGAAAGGAGCCTTGCCCAAGCTAGCTTGATAGCTCTTGGTATAAGAGAATTCGGCAAATGGAAGACCCTTCTCCCAATCCATACCGAATGAGATAACAGAGGATCGGAGCATATCTTCCAGAATTTGCTTGACTCGTTCTACTTGACCACTTGACTAAGGATTAAAGGCGGTGCTAAAGGAGAGATGAGTTCCCATAGCATTTTGGAAACTTTCCCAAAATTGAGAGGTGAAGAGACTTCCACGGTCTGACTTAATCTCCAATGGAACACCATGAAGAGATACTATCTGAGAGATATACAAGTCTGCTAGATGACTAGCGGTTATACTCTCTAGAACAGGCAGGAAATGGTCTACTTTGGAGAGGCGATCGATGACGACGAATATAGCATTATTCCCTTTCCTGGTCCTCGGAAACTTGGTAATGAAGTCCATACCAATCTTATCCCATTTCCATTCAGGAATAGCTAAAGGTTGAAGGGTACCAGCAGGCCGTTGATGCTCTGCTTTAACTCGATGGAAAACGTCGCAATTAGCAATGAACTGAGTGATTTCTCTCTTCATTCTAGTCCACCAGAACCTCTGGTGTAGGTCCTGATACATTTTGGTACTACCAGGATGAATTGTGAGAGGAGATTCATGAGCCTCCTTAAGGATCTACTGCCGTAGTTGTTGTTTATTGGGAACCACCAAGCGATTCTCGAAATAGACAACACCCCGATCATCCATAGAGAAACATTTAGCAACTCCCCTAGCAATGTTCTCCTTGATCAGAGATATTCCCCTATCATACCGCTGGGCAGTTATGATTTGATCCATAAGGGTAGGTTTCGCCACCAAGGTAGAAAGGAATCCTCGAGGAACAATGTGAAGGTTAAGCTTACGAAATTCCTCGTGGTGAAGTGGTTTCCCTTGTTGTAACGTCAGATTGTTACAATAAGACTTACGACTTAGTGCGTCAGCCATGACATTGGCCTTTCTAGGGGTGTAGGTTATCCCTAAGTCATAATATGTGAGCAACTCAACCCAACGTCTTTGCCTGAGATTTAAATCTGGTTGGGTGAAGATGTATTTCACACTTTGGTGGTAAGTGAAGATCTCACAGCGATTACCAAGAAGGTAATGTCGCCATGTTTTGAGTGCATGGACTATAGCTGCAAGCTCTACATCATGTGTGGGATAGTTATCCTCATGTGGACACAACTGTCGAGATGCGTAGGCAATCACTTGACAATCTTGCATGAGTATGCAACCTAGTCCTTGTTGCGAGTTGTCGCAATAGATAATAAAGTCCTTGGAGAAATCTGGTGGTACCAGTACGAGACCAGATGTCACGCATCTTTTCAGTTCTCGAAAGCTGAACTCGCACTGTGGGGTCCACTCGAACTTTTTATCTTTCTTGAGGAGTTCAGTTAGAGGTTTAGCAACCTTGGAGAAATTCTCGACGAAGCGGCGACAGTAGCTCGCTAAGCCAAGGAAACTCCTAACTTGCTTGACCGATTCAGGTGGAGTCCAATCAAGGACAGCCTGAACTCGCTTGGGACTGACAGCAATACCCTTGCCAGAGATTACATGACCTAGATAGGTCACTTCTGGCAACCAGAATTCACACTTGGAGAATTTGGCATAAAGGCGGTGCTCTCGATGTTTCGTCAAAACCAGCCTTAGATGCTCGGCATGATCTTCCTTGTTCTTGGAGTAAATGAGTATATCATCGAGGTTTACCACGACGAATTTATCCAAGTACTCCATGAAGATAGAATTCATTAGTCGAGAGAAGGTGGCTGGGTCATTGGTTAACCCGAAGGACATGACAATGTACTCGTATTGGCCATAACGAGTAACAAAGGTCGTCTTGGGAATGTCCTCGTTCTTTATTTTGATTTGATGGTAGTCCAACCTCAAATCCATTTTGGAAAAGAATGAGGATCCAGCGAGCTGATCATACAGGTCGTTGATCCTGGGGAGCGGATTCTTGTTCTTTATGGTGACCAGGTTGACAGGTCGATAATCTACAACCATCCGATCCGTTCCATCCTTCTTCTTGACGAAGAGGGCGGGACAAGCCCAAGGAGAAGAACTAGGACGAATGAAACTCTTTTTAAGGACTCATCGAATTGTTTCTTAAGCTCATCTAGTTCTAAGGGTGCCATCTTATAGGGTCTTCTAGAGATCGGAAAAATTCCTGGAACAAGATCTATCACGAACTCTACATCTATGTCAGGTGGAACACCCGGCAGTTCTTCTGGAAAGACATCCGGAAAGTCACTGACTACTAGGATATATTCGAGTTCTGGGAGGGCTGGCATTAAGAGTGTAGAGCTGATGCTCATCCATTCGGGCCAAAACATTGACTGTCTTACCCGATGGGTGTGTAAGTTGAACAGTTCTAGTGTAGCAATCAATGTTAGCGTAATGAGCTGTCATCCAGTCCATACCCAAGATGATGTTTATGTCCAAGGACTTGAGAGCTATTAGAGATGCAAGAAAGACAAGTCTATTGACGAGGATTTCATTCCCATGGCTTACTCTAGAAGTTTGCCATTTCGAACCAGGAGTTTGAATTACCATGGAAGTGGGCATGTCACAAAAAGTCATGCTGTGCATTTGAGCATAGCTCTCATATATGAACGAATGAGATGCTCCAGTATCGAAAAGAACAGATGCCGGATGGCAGTTAACAAGGAGCGTACCAAGGACGACGTTTGGATCCTCATAAGCCTCTTAACATGGCCACGTGCAGTGGTGACTGGCTTGACATAGTTCACCTTTCCTGTTGGCTTATCACGGCCAACAGACCTTCCTGACTGGTTCTGAGGACACTCTCGCATGTAGTGTCCTGGTTCGCCGCACTTGAAGCATGTCACAGTGCCAGTGCGCGGGGTAGTATTGGCAGATGGTCCACCATAAGTCTTGGGCAGTGCAAACTGCTGAGTTGGGCGAGGCGCCCCATAGGATGGCCTCGGAGTGAACCTGGGTAGCAGAGCTGTGTTTGGAACCCACACCCGGCGCTTGTGAGAGCCAGAACCGGATGAAGAACCAAAATCATGGGGATGCTTGCGTGTGGCTTCATAGTCAGTCTGACCTGTCTCAGCACTGATGGCTTTGTTCACTGGCTTCAGTAAGGAGGTGCACTCGTGCAGTCGGAGATCACGACGAAGCTCGGGGCTGAGTCCCTTCCGGAACCTCGCTGCTTCTTGGCGTCGGTGGATACTTCTTCGGGAGCATAGCGTGCCAAGTTTCCAAACTCGCGGCTATAGGCATCCACGGTTACCCTACCTTGGGTGAAATTGCAGAATTCCTCCCACTTGCGATCCATAAGACCTTTCGGAATGTGGTGTTCACGAAAGGCCTCGCTGAAGTCTGCCCAAGTGGTTATTTGGCCAGCGGCACGCATAGCCTCATAGTTTTCCCACCAAAGGCTAGCAGAGCCCTCAAGATGGTAGGCAGCGTAGGTGACCTTATCAGCTTCGGCTACGTTGGCAGAACATAGCTTATGGGTGATACTGTGAAGCCAATCATCCGCATCAAGAGGCTCGGCGGAATGATGGATGGTTAGTGGGCACATCTTGATAAAGTCATTAATAGACACCCCGTCATTCCTTTGGCGAAAAGCAGTGTTCTGTTCTATGCGTTCCAGTAATCGGTTGGTCTCTCGTTTATTCCTTTCTGCCTCCAACATGACTTTAGCCAAGGAGGGTGGATGAGGCAGATTCCCATCACCAGCCCCACTGGCTTCACCCTGCTCCTGGACAGCAGGGGTGCTGCGGGTGTTGACCATCCTAGGAAAACAAAACAACGGTTTAGACAAGGATGGCAAAACTTTGGCATAGGAGTGCAAAATGTAATGGATGACACGGAATGCAGAGATGTTCATCTATACGACATCGTAATATAGAACTGCCATATATATACCATTAGTCATACACACCATACATAGTTTAGTACAAGCCCAGGCTAAAGTAAACTACGGTGAAAGACGATACATCTCATCAGAGGAATTCCAAGCTCCTATACATTATTTATCTACGCCTCCAGAACTCGTTACACACTAAGTCATATTCCACAAGACACGCACGACTATGGAGATACAACTACTATAGTGCTACTACTGCAACGGTCTAGCTCAGACATCTCCATAGTAATGTTCGTAAAGATTACCCCCGTAGCCTGGAAGTGGAACATGAGGATCTAGAAACTCTCGGTCACTTGGGTCCTGGGGACCATAAGGACACGGATGCGGCCTTGGTCCCACGGCTAGTGGCAAACAACGCCCACGTGGAGGTGTAATGCCTCCAACGTCACGCCAGTCCATACGGTTTGGCAGACAAGACCGCACGGGGTACAAATCCTGCAAATCAAGATACCCATCCTGCACAGCAGGTGTTAGCCATGTTAGAGTGGCCCAGTGGTCGGCTCGAGTGTTGTAGAGCTCCATCCGGAGGGCAGAGACCTCATGGTCCCTATCCTCCATCATCTGTGTGGTAGTCTGAAGTAGCGGCTCCTCATGAGTGGCGTCAGTGTAAAGACCGGTGTAGTAACCCTTCTTTCCAGTAAGCAGCATCCTGCACGGACATCTCGATGGTAACCCCAAGTTCATATGTCCAGTGGATGGGGTCGGTAGCTCTGGGATATGAAGGATATATCTGGACTGTGCAAAGGTACTGGCTCTAGTTGGAATCATGATACTGCTTCTCTATAGTATACTCGGGATACCAACGATAGCCAGTCTTGGTCATCACGTGGACCAACATGGCCATGTGACCTGGCAGATCGATGCATCGGGTCAGACGGACCACCTAATGATGGGTGTGGTCAGACATCTGAAACACGAAATAATGCAAAGGCATTAGAATTTCTAGAAGAAATCGGGCAGCATAACAGCTGTAAATGCTCAAAAAGGATTTTGAGACATCTTACAAATGATAGCATAGCCACTCAACAACATCATATCAAGGTTCCGGGTCCAACTAACAACATACTGGGATAGTAGAAACTGAACTGAGGCTTGAAACCAACAATCCTAAGAGTCTACGGATTAGTAACACGTGAACCTAATAACAGGATGAGAAGCCTAGTTCTTAACCCCCGTAAAAAGAATAGGCTGACTCAGATCGGAAGGGCATAAGGTAATGGAGTAAAAAGAGCCTTACGTTCCCTTCCACAATCAATTCCCTACACAAAACTAAAGAATTTCTAGACTCAACATCGACAAGTTTGGCTTGATGAACCTACAGGCAGTCCAGCTCTGATGCCAACACTGTCAGGACCCCGATCCTAAGTCACACCGATCTAGCATGTAACACATCACATCACTTTGGGGCCTCACGCACGGTATCCCCACGGGTGCCACCTTACCTGGCCTGGGACCGTTTGCGAATTTTGGCACACGTATATGATTGTGTCACTAGCATCCATATGACAGAGAACCCGTGCTGACATGGCTAGTTATAAACCAAAAGTGGCGCTAAATTATAGGGACATGCATACATGACCCAACAACGAGTGTGTCGGTTATCAACGTATGAACCCAAGTCATTGCAAGCTACAAGGACTTAAAGGAACAACGCGTGACATTTCCCCCAAGGGACAGACACAGGAACAAAGAAGGACCCATGCCGGCCAGCCTACGTGTTCTAGAGTAGTAGCAAGCTACCAAGGCTCAGTGGAAGCACTAGGAGGCATTTCTCTGTAAGATAGCTACCAAGGGTAAACAACTAGGTGTCGAATCCCACACATACCAAGAATTTCAATAACATACACACAATATGCTATATATGTGCAAATACAACATGGTATCACAACAAAACTCTATGAATCAAAGTACTTTTATTTAAGAGGCTCCGAAAAGCCATACATAACATATCCATACAGGTAGGGGTCACATGACCCAACACTCAAGTCATACAAACATACAAGAACATGCGGAAGCTAAACTTGTGTGAGTACAGACAACTGGAAAGAAAGAAGGCTCGGTGTAGCCTGACTATTTACAGTGGCCCTTCACAGGCTTGATATTGCCACATGGGAAGCAAGCTACTCGTCGACATCGAGGTCTATGTAGAAACCATCAGAAGGGGTGGGGTTCTCCTCTGCAGCAGTTATTAAGCAAACATGAGTACAAAGGTACTCAACAAGACTTACATCAGATCCTATCATACATGCAACATTATCAACAATGGTAGTGGAGTTTATTGCAGCAAGCCAGCTTTGACTCTTGGCTAACCTGTACTACGTCTATTAGTAGTTTGAAAAGATGAGACAGCGCACACGAGTCCACTAGTCACCACAACAATACACCACCGTGGATCCTCTCCCGCCATCCTACGGAAGGGCCATCCATGACACTGACACTTGTCTTGAGACTTTTATGATTAACCATTAACTTGTCTATGAACTGTATAGGCAACCAAGTGGTCCTTAACCGCGGATGCGGCTATATGAATAGATTGATAACCCTGCAAGGGTGTACTTCTTCACACACGCTTCCACCACTTATCGTCGCTTACTCGATGTGTACTCGGCAACCTTCAAGCGGAAGCCCAGCGAGGGTGTCGGCCACGACCTGACTAACCACACAAGTCCCTAGTCCAGCTTTATCGCCTATTTGGGTTCCATCCGTGGGGAGATACGGCCGGGGTGTCGCTCAAGGCCCCAAACGATGTGTACAGGTCTCCCGAGCCACCAAACGGGCGACTCAGTACACCGTGCCACGTACCTGCAGCATCACAGCCCACCCCGAGGGTCAGCACTGCACACGGCCACCAGTATACTACAAACTCCAGAAACTAATAGCAACTCCTGGACAATGGACAAGGGCGATTAATAAGTCGAGAGAGTCAATTAAGGATCCCAATGTGTGGTAGTTGCTGATCTTAAATCACACATACAGATCTCAGTTCCTAGGGACGGTTCCAATGAAACAATCCACCATGTACTCCTACATGGCCTTGCATCGATACCTTTTACTTGCATCGATACCTTTTACCAAAACATGTTCCACACTTCACTCTCATTACCAGACATAATCATTTCACTCCGATCCATCACCCAGAGGAACCAGACCTGACACAACTCTAAGCAAAGCAGGCATAGCATGATAGGAACACATCAACATGGCTCAATCAACTCCTACACATGCTAGTGGGTTTCAACTATTTACTGTGGCAATGACAGGTCATGCAAAGGAATGGGGTTCAGCTACCGCAGCAAATAGCAGTTGAAACGTTGTTGTCTTAATGCAGTAAAAGAGAGCAGAAGCGTGAATATGGGTCTGTATCGGAACGTTCAGTGGGGTTGCTTGCCTGGCAGATTGGTTGAGGGGTACTGCCCTTCAGCTAGATACTCGTGAATATCCTCGGGAGCAGAACCTACCATGGAGATCACACCGGTAACACAATCAATACATGACAATATGCGACAATATGATGCATGCTTATGACATGGCAAGATGAATGTGTTTGAGCTAATGCAACTACAAACAGAGGGGTTTGAGCCTATTTGAATCAAAGATTCAAATTCAAGCCCAGGTTATTAATATTCAAAGTGCATTATCATGTTTTGATGTGAACAACAAGGTTAACTTGCTTTAACATGAATGAAACCAGTACCAATGGATAGATTGGATTTTTCTGATCATTCTTCATATATAACTCTTTTTCATCTGAGCTACTGTTGATTTATTATGATTTTTAGAAGTTTAAACCATTTCTGAAATAAATAAATCATTTCTGATTTATTTGAAAATCCAGAAAATAGTTACTGCGTCAACACTGTGTCACAATGACGTCAGCAGGTCAACTGGGTGGCCCAGGTCAAACCTAACCAGTGGGACCTACTGGTTAGTGTCATAGTTAGCTAACTAACTAATTAGGATTAGTTTAACCACTAATCTAGGTTTGACTAACGGGCAGGGCCCACATGTTAGTGACCCAGGGGGGTCAAATCCCCGGCCAACTGGGTCAAATCGCCGGCGTTTAGCCGCCGGCGACGACCAAACGCGGCGGAGGGCGTCGGGATTCCTCCTCCGGCGACCAAAAGGCCGGTGGAGGGCATCTACATGGAGCTGGGAGTGAGCCGTGTCGATTGGTGCTCGAGTTGGAGCTCGGGGTCACCGGAAACGACGCTGGCGATGAGTCCTGCAGCCTCCGGAGTTCTGGTGAGGCCGAACATGTGGCTCTGGTGCTCATGGAGGCGCGTGCGAGTGCGTGAGGCATGGTGGCATGGCCGTTGCTTGGCCGGAGCCACGTCTCCAGCGAGCAACCGTAGCGGCGTGTGCGGGCGAGCTCGGTGCGGTCGCTGTGGTGCGCTGCAGAGCGAACGGACAGGACGGGGACGGTCAATGGCTCACAGCGGAGACGACGACGGTCTTGGCGAGCTCGGGGACGGCCCGGAGCGGCTGGTGTGGCGGAGGGGATCTCCGGCGCTGAGCGCCGGAGACGAGCTGGGTGAGGACGGTGCAGAGCACGCGAGCGATCGGGGCTCGGCCTTCTCGACGAAACGGACAGAGGCAGATATTCTTGGCACGGTGGGGCGACGGCAAAACGGCGGTGGCTACGAGCTTCAGAGCGACGTGGCTGTGGTCGCATCGGCCATGGATGAGGAGAGCGAGGGAGAGAGCAGGGGGAGTGCGGTGCCGTGGCGTTCAAGGCGAGGACGTGGAGGACGTCCAGACGTCCAGGGGTGGCGAAGTGGCGTCCAGGGCGGCAAGAAGCTTCCGCGGTGGCGAGCTGGCGCGCGCCAGCATCACCTGCGTGCCTCGCAAGGACGAAGCAGCTGCCTGGCGCGGGCCAGAACAGTGCTGGGCCTCCAGGTGGGCCGGCCAGGTAAGTGGATGAGGTCGAGAATCACACTTCACTCTTTTCCTATTTTGTTTTTCTGTTTTCTGTTTTTCTGTAATTGTGTTGCTTTATTAAAAATGCTAAAACACTTTCATAAATCATGAAACTACTCATGCCCACTTTATATAATATATCTAACAGGGAACATCTTGGTTTATGATTATTTGGGCATTTAAAATATTTTATAGCATTTAAATGCCCAAATGCAAATACCATATGATTTAATCCAGTGACCTTAGGATGTCCTAGAAAAATGTGCACCATTTTTGTCAGAGGTTTAACACCAAGGCAAAGATGATGAACATTTTAGAAGGGCATTTTGGGTACATTGGAAAAGATTTTATTAAACCCTAGTTGAGAAGAGGGGTGCTGGGGTTTCTGTCATCCCACTTTCAGGTTTCTTGGAAAAAGTTTAAACATGATGCAACACTCTGGCTAGTCCTAATGCAAGCATTTAGTAGGGTTGTGACATCGAGACTCCTCGTCATGTCTGTGATCATATCCGGGACTCCGAACTGCCTTCGGTACATCAAAACTCATAATACCGATTGTCCCCGAACGTTAAGCGTGCGGACCCTACGGGTTCCAGAACTATGTAGATATGACCGAGACTCATCTTCGGTCAATAACCAATAGCAGAACCTGGATGCTCATATTGGTTCCTACATATTCTACAAAGATCTTTATCGGTCAAACCGCATAACAACATACGTTGTTCCCTTTGTAATCGGTATGTTACTTGCCCGAGATTCGATCGTCGGTATCATCATAACTAGTTCAATCTCGTTACCGGCAAGTCTCTTTACTCGTTCTGTAATACATCATCTCGTGACTAACTCTTTAGTCATTTGCTGCCAAGGCTTATTATGGTGTGTATTACCGAGAGGGCCCAGAGATACCTCTCTGACACTCGGAGTTAAAATCCTATTCTCTATCTATGCCAACTCCCCCAAACACCTTCGGAGACACCTGTAGAGCATCTTTATAATCACCGAGTTATGTTGTGACGTTTGATAGCACACAAGGTGTTCCTCCGGTATTCGGGAGTTGCATAATCTCATAGTCAGAGGAACATGTATAAGTCATGAAGAAAGCAACAACAGTAAAACTAAACGATCAAGTTGCTAAGATAACGGATGGGACTTGTCCAGCACATCATTCTCCTAATGATGTGATCCCATTCATCAAATGACAACACATGTCTATGGTTAGGAAACATAACCATCTTTAATTAACGAGCTAGTCTATTAGAGGCATACTAGGGACACTCTGTTTTGTCTATGTATTCACACATGTACTAAGTTTCCGGTTAATACAATTCTAGCATGAATAAAAGACATTTATCATGATATATAAGAAAATAGAAATAACAACTTTATTATTGCCTCTAGGGCATATTTCCTTCAGTTTGGTCGCTGCAGCTCGGTCTGGCCTGGACTTTGCGGGCCGGGGGAACTCTTCACGCGTCGGATGTCCACTCCCCGTCGGACGTCCGGAGGCTGTAGCTCTTCGGGCAGTTTCTTCTCTTGGTTGATGAACCTGCCGTCTTTGCGACCTTGGCCAATGGGTGTAGCTGCACCTTGGCCTTCATCCATGTACTCAATCATGCATAGTTTTTCCGTCTTACGTAGTAGCCATGTCTCATGCGGTGAAAGTGATATTTCGGAGAGGAGCGAGTTCACGTTATCTTCGATAGCCCTTGCACGAGCTCTTGTCATTAGTCCAAGTGGTGTGTCCATGGGGATGTTTGAGGAGTGCTCCGCATCATCACCCCCCGCCCCCTTGGGAGAGATCCGACCTCAGATCAAAATCCTCATCACCATGAAAAGGAGAGAGATCCTTGACGTTGAAGGTATCACTCGCATTGTACTTGTTATGTGGGATGTTGATCTTGTAAGGATTTTAGTTGTAGCATGCTAACACCATGAAGGGTTCGTCGGCTCGAGGTAGGAATTTGGACTTGCGATCGTTGGGGAAGCGGTCCTCGCAAATATTAAGCCATACGAGATCTCCTGGTTGGAACACCATTGGTGTCCTGTTGCCGTTGAGCTTGTTGGCTAGGTGATGTACTTGGCGCTCGATTGTTGCCCTTGTATCTCCGTGCATCCTCTTGAGATAACTTGCTTGTGCACTTGCATCCATGTTGGTGCGCTCTTGTAGAGGTAGAGGGAGAATATCCAATGGGAACAAAGGGTTGAAGCCGTAGACAACCTCGAAGGGGGACTTGCCGGTTGTTGAGTGTCTTGCGCAGTTTTAGGCATACTCGGCGATGGGTAAGCATTGTCCCATTCCTCAATGTTCTTCCTGATCAACACGCGAAGAAGCGTCAATAGCGTCCGGTTCGTCACCTCCGTTTGGCCGTCCATTTGTGGATGGTATGCCGATGAGAATAGTAGATTGATCTTAAGTTTGGCGCATAGAGTCTTGCAAAAGTAGATTGGGAACTTGACGTCGTGGTCCGAGATGATCGTCTTAGGCACTCCATGTAGGCGCAATATTTTCCTACAAAAGAGATTCACAACATGTGAAGCATCATCTATCTTGTTGCAAGGAATTAAATGAGCCATTTTGGAAAATCTATCCACAACAAACACATAATCCTTTCCATTTAGAGTTCTAGGCAAACCAAGTACAAAGTCCAAGCTAATGTCCTCCCAAGGTTGGTATGGAATAGGTAGTGGCATGTAAAGACCATGGGATTGAGCTTTGGACTTAGCTTTGCGGCATGTAGAGCACCGGTTGGTGAAGCGTGAGATGTCACAGAACATCTTGGGCCCAAAGTAATTCTTGGTGAGCGTTGCGACTGTCTTGTCATGTCTGAAATGTCCCATAAGTCCTCCTCCATGAGATTCCTGCAAAAGGAGCAAACGAATACATGACTCGGGAATGCATAGTTTGTTAGATCTCCTAAGGTATCCATCCTTGATATAATATCATTCCCAAGACATGTGCATCACACATTTGGCATAAGGATTTGCAAAAAAAGGATCATGCTCATACAAGTCTTTTATGTGCTCAATGCCAATAACATTCAACTAAAGTTGGGTAACAAGCCTGCATTTGCGGGTAAGCGCATCCACCACAACATTCTCTTTGCCTTTGATGTACTTCATGACATAGGGAAAAGACTCTATGAACTCACTCCACTTAATATTACGCTTGTTCAACTTAGTTTGACCCTTAAGATACTTGAGTGTCTCATAGTCCGTGTGAAGAATGAATTCATGAGGTTGGAGATAGTGTTCCCAAACACGCAAAACTCTCACTAAGTTGCACTCCGGATAGTTTTTCGCTAAAATACACAATCGGGCGCTTTTCTTGCATTAACACGCCCCCTATACCGGTACCACTCACATCACAATGTATCTCAAATGGTTTGTCAAAGATGGCTAAGGTAAGAAGTGGTGCGTGAGTAAGCAAGTTTTTTAGCTCATTGAACGCAGTGTCTTGCGAAGGACCCCATACAAAGGGTGCGTTATTCTTGGTCAAAGCATGCAAAGGCATAGCAATCATGCTAAAATCCTTAACAAATCATCGATAAAATCCAGCAAGGCCTAGGAAGCTACGCACATGATGCAAGTTCGTTGGTGTTGGCAAAGTTTTAATAGCTTCAATTTTAGTCTCGTCTACATGCACACCTTTGGATGACACAACAAATCCTAAGAACACAAGTTTGTCTACACCGAATTAGCACTTTTCCATATTTGCATAATGTTTCTCTTTGCGGAGGGTTTGCAAAACGGTGCTAAGATGATTCACATGGTCTTTGAGGGATTTGCTAAAAACGAGGATGTCATCAATGTAGACTACTACAAAGACTCTGATGTATGGCCTAAGAATAAATTGCATCATTCTCATAAATGTGTCGGGTGCCTCGGATAAACCCATAGGCATAACAAGCCATTCATATAACCCGAACTTTGTTTTGAAGGCGGTTTTCCACTCATCACCCTCTTGTATGCGAATTTGGTAATAGCCAATTTTGAGCTCAATCTTGGAAAACATTGTGGCTCCGCTAAGCTCATCAAGCATATCATCTAAGCGCGGTATTGGGTGATGGTATCTAACAGTGAGAGCATTAATGGGACGGCAATCCGAACACATGCGGTAAGTACCATACCATCTTTCTTGGGGACAAGGATTACCGAAACGGCACAAGGGCTCATGCTTTCGCGGACCTGTCCGTTGTCGATGAGTTGTTGGACTTGCCGTTGGATCTCCTTGGTATTTTCCGGGTTCATGCGGTACGGGACCTTGTTCGGAAGAGGTGCTCTGGGGATGAGGTCGATGCGGTGCTCGATGCCGCGAAGAGGAGGTAGTCCCGGAGGTAATTCATCGGGAAAAACATCTTGGAAGTCCTGCAACAATTGAGACAACACTAAAGCTAGAGGTGGTGAAGTGTTAGTAGGTTTTGCTTCCCCTTTGCATAGAAGCACAAGGTGAAAGATGTTCGATGGGTTCTCACACACTTATCTCATCTCACTTGAGGTGGCGAATAACACTAGTTTCTTATCGCTCATCGTGGAGGTGCTCGAATTTGGCTTGTGGCTGTCAATCTCATTTTCGTGGTTCACTCTCTCACCATTCTCTCCACGATGGTTGGTAGATACTTGTTTGTCGGCGGCCACTTGACTTGGTGACATTGGACGTAGCACAAATTCCTTGCCCTTCATCCTGAAGCTGTAATGGTTGGTCCGTCCATTGTGTGTGACTCCACGATCATATTGACATGGTCTTCCTAGGAGAAGGTGGAAAACTAACATTGGGACCACATCACACTCCAATGTGTCCTCGTAGGCGCCTATCTTGAAAGATACTTGCACGGTGTGCTCGACTCGAATAGTTCCGGCGTCGCTAAGCCATTGGACCTTGTAAGGATGAGGGTGCTTCGTCTTGACCAATTGTAGCTTGTCGCATAGCTCTTGACTTGACAAGTTATGACAACTTCATCCATCGGTGATAACCTTGACAAAACGTCGATTGATGCTGGCCTTGGTGTGGAAGATGTGACATCGTTGATCTTCATCTTGATGATGTTGAAGTGTCAAGACTTTGGATACAACGAGATTAGGACTCGAGTCATTATCGCAAAACACTTGATGGTCTTCATCTTCATTCACTTGGCGATGCATAGCTACGTGTTCAAGGGCTTCCATCTCGTCATCGCTCATTAAGTCATAGGATCCATCGTCATTGATGATCATGGTTCGAACGGTCTTGCACTCAAATGACTTGTGGCCTCATCCTTTGCATTTGAAACACTTGATAGAGCTCGTCTTGGAGGTATCCTCGGTTGGAGTTGTAGATGATGAAGCTCTTCGCTTGAAGTTGTTCGAAAAAGGGGGACGACTTGATGTAGTCGAATTCTTGTAGCTTGACTTGTCACCTAAGCTTGTAGATGGTTTGGTAGAGGTAGGAGGTGCCGAAGTCGTTCAAGGTTGGTTGTAGGAGCTGTAGTTCTTGGAGGTGAACTTGGAGTACTTGTAGTCTTCTTGCACTTGTCGCTCCACTTTGGTTGCTTGGTCTACTAGCTCTAGGAGATTGGGGTATTGTTGGAAGTCCGCAACCTTCTTGATAGGATAGTTGAGTCCATTCAAGAATCTTGCCATAGATTGTTCTTCATCTTCCGTGATGTTGACTCTTATCATGGCAATCTCCATTTCCTTGTAGTACTCTTCAACGGACTTGGTTCCTTGCTTGAGGAGTTGCAACTTTTTGAACAAGTCGCGGTTGTAGTGTGTTGGCACGAAACATGCTCGCATGACATCTTTCATTTGACTCCAAGTAGTGATAGGCGGTTCGCCTTTTGCTTCTCTTCTCTTGATGACTTGCTCCCACCAAATGAGAACATAGTCTTGGAACTCAAGGGATGCTATTGCGATCTTCTTTTCTTCATCCAAGTTTTGGAGGTGAAATATCTTGTCAACTTTCAATGCCCATGAGAGGTAGTCTTCGGGATCAAAGCTTCCGGAGAACTTTGGCATTGTGAACTTTAGCTTGCCATAGCGATACTCTTCATTGTTTGCTTGCCTATTGTGAGGGCGTTCTTGATTTGGACGATTGTCAACCTCATGTTGCTCTTGGCGTGGTCGAAGATCAATGTGATGTTGTTCTTGCCAAGCTTGTGGTTCTTGTCGAGGTTGTTGCTCTTCGCGCGCTTGAGGAGGATCTTGATGTTGCATTCATTCTTGATAACGCCTCTCTTGCATCTCATCTCGAAGTGCTTCATCTTCTTGATGAATGTGTCAACTGTGAGTTACAACATTGCGATGTGAGTCATGTAGTGCACGTTGTGCTTGAAGAGCTTGAGATTCTCGGCATTCTTGTATTTGATGTTGTGCCTCGACATATTGCTCTTCTTGGTGTTGGCGCGCTCACTCTTCTTGGTGTTGGCGCTCTTGCTCTTCTTCTTATTGTCGTAGTCGTTACCGTTCTTCTACTTGCTCAAGTGTAGCTTGGTTTTGATGATGTTGACTTGCTTGCTCTTCAAATAGCTCTTGTGAACTCTTGTCGTGAAGTGGGTTCCAGTTGTCATGTCGAGCTTGATGCGCGGCTTGGCAAAGAGTGTTCGATGTAGGTGTACTTGAGGCGGAAGTGTAGTCGGTATGACGACTTGAGCGGCTCCGTTCAAAACCAACACCTTGATTCTTCCGGTGCCTTCCTTGCTTGCGTACAATTTCCTCGAATCGCTTACTTCCGTCAAGGCTCTTATAAACACCTTTCTCTATAATTCCCTTCAATAAGCTATTTTCTTGCTCAAGTGTAACTTGGCTCAAAGAATCTTTAGTGGAATCAAGAGAACTACTAGAAGCAACAACATTTGTTTTATCATGATTATTGTTACTACTAGAGGAAGAATCTTTCATGTTCTTGTTGCTAGATTTTACTTGTGGCATGTAAGTAGACAAGAGTAAATGCTTGGCAATGTAATAAGAACTTTTCTTACGAAGATCATCATTGATTGCTTTTAAGAACTCATGCTCTGGCTGTAGATTGAGCTTTTGAAAGCGTAGCTTCTCATGAGTCCTCAAAAGTTCTTGATGATCCTCTAAGGTAGTTTCATGAGCTAAATTGAGAGTGTTTAATTCTTTAGTTGGACGCTCAATCTTCTCCTTATTATTGGCTTTCGTTTTATCTTGATTAGCATGATTAATAGCAATTTCATCATAGGTTTCATCACTACTGCTACCAACAAGTAAATCATCATTTCCTAGCAAGTCATCTTCATCACTATTAAAATCAAGATACTCGGGGTGTGATACCTTAGGGCCTTTAGCCATGAAGCATCTTCCAATTCCTTCATTTGGTGAGTCAAATATGTCGTAGGAGTTGGATGACACAAGAGCAATTCTGGCAACACCTTCATCTTGAGTATCTTCTGAGTTGGAGTGATAGCTTCTCTCGGAGTAGTTATCAGAGTCGGAACTCGATACCCATTCACCAACATGAGCTTGATGTCTTTGTCTTATATAGCTCCTTGATGATTTGTATTTCCTTTCCGAATCCTTCCTTCTTCGAGAGGGTCTTCGTTCATAACGATCATCTCTACTCCTTCTCTCTCTTGGTGGTGATTCTTCTCTTCTACTTCTCCTTTTAGGTTAGTCTTCTCTTCTATTGTGGGGAGCCGTACACTCATTGGAGTAGTGTCCGGGTCTTCAGTTGTAGCAATTGCGTTCACGACTAGAAGATCTTTAGTCATTGTAGGGCCTTGACTTGGAGCTTCTTTCTTTGCTTCTATTCTTGTAGAACTTATTGAAGTTCTTCACAATTAAGCTCAATTCTTCATTGAAGACTTGTTTCTCACTTGATGATGTAGGAGCATCACATGAGGCTTTGTAAGCACCACAAGACTTGTTGCGAAGCTCTTCTTTATCCTTGAGTAACAGCTCATGAGCAACAATTCTTCCGATGACTTCTGTTGAGATCTTTGTAATTTGGCATCATTTGGATCAATGTGCACAAGGTGTCATATTTTCCATCCAAGGCTCTTAGGATTTTCTTGATGATGAATCTATTGGTCATTTCTTCGCTTCCAAACCGGCAATCTAATTTGTGATGAGAGCAAGCCTAGAGTACATTTCAGCGACACCTTCACCATCCTTCATTTTGAACTTGTCAAGTTGACTTTGAAGCACATCCAACTTGGATTCCTTGACGGAGTCGGTACCTTCGTGCATATTAATCAAAGTATCCCAAATTTCCTTTGCATTCTCAAGACGGCTGATTTTGTTGAATTCTTCGGGGCACAATCCATTGAAGAGGATATCGCAAGCTTGCGCATTGTATTGCAACATCTTCAATTGTTTAGCGGAGGCTTCACGATTTGGTTCCTTCCCATCAAAAAATTCACCTTTTAAACCAATACACACAATAGCCCAAACGGCAGTTTTTTTCCCGGAATATGCATTTTCATCAAAATTAGTACCATCAAAGTAAGGACCTCTACGGTGGTTACTTCCCTCGCTCGACGCCATACTCTCCTAGGTTGTGAAACCAAGGCTATGATCAACAAAGCTATGGAAATCAAGGCAAATGGAGGCCAAATCTTTGATACCACTTGTAGGATCGAAAGTTTGTCTAGAGGGGGTGATTAGACTACTTGACCAAATTAAAGCTTATCCTTTTCCCAATTTTATGTGTTGACAGGTTTTTAGCAATTTAGCACATGTCATGCAATCTTCCTACAGATGCAATTCTAGAGTTATAGTAGCGGAATGTAAATCATTGCATAGGAAGGTAAAGGAAGGGGTTTGGAGAGTGCAAACACAAGTGTAGACACAGATGTTTTTGGCATGGTTCCGATATTTGGTGCTATCGTACATCCGCGTTGATGGAGACTTCAACCCATGAAGGGTAATGACTATGCGAGTCCATGGAGGGCTCCACTCACGAAGGGTCCACGAAGAAGCAACCTTGTTTATCCCACCATGGCCATCGCCCACGAAGGACTTGCCTCACTAGGGTAGATCTTCACGAAGTAGGCGATCTCCTTTCCCTTACAAACTACTTGGTTCAACTCCACAATCTTGTTGCAGGCTCCCAAGTGACACCTAACCAATCTAGGAGACACCACTCTCCAAAAGGTAATAGATGTTGTATTGATGATGAACTCCTTGCTCTTGTGCTTCAAATGATAGTCTCCCCAACACTCAACTCTCTCTCACATATTTGGATATAATGTGGAAAAAGGATTTGAGTGAAAAGCAACTTGGGAAGGCTAGAGATCAAGATTCATATGGTAGGATTGGAATATCTTGGTCTCAAGACATGAGTAGGTGGTTCTCTCTCAGAAAATGAGTAATGGAAGTGTAGGCTTGTTCTCATATCTCTATCCACCAATGAAGAGTGGGTGAAGGGGTATATATAGCCTCCACACAAAATCTAACGGTTACACATAATTCACCGAACTCGGTGGGACCGAATCATGAAACTTGGTCGGACTGATTCAGTTCAAAATGTGAACGTTAGGCCTTTCGGTGGGACCGATATGATCAACTCGGTGGGACCGATTTCATTAGGGCTAGGGGATAACGTAATATCGATGAGACCGATCGCATCAACTCGGTGAGACTGATTGTTGTAATAGGGAAACAGAGAGTTGATCAGGCAAAGTCGGTGGGACCGATTCGCTCATTTCAGTGAGACCAAAATGTTATGGAAGGGAAACAGAGAGTTTGCATTGCGAACTCCGTGGGACCGATCGCTTATTTCGGTGAGACCGAAATGTTACGAAGGGAAACAGAGAGTTTGCAATCCCATCTCGGTGAGAACGAGGTCCCTATCGGTGAGACCAAGCTTATTAGGGTTTTGGCTATGGATATGTAAATGAACTTAGTGGCGCCGGATAGATCAAATTAGTGGGGCCGAGTTTGACTTTTGGTTTATGACATACGTGGATGTGAGAAACTGGTTGAGGGCTTTTGGAGCATATCACTAAGCACTATGAGAAAGTAAGCCATTAATCAACACCTCATCCCCTTTTAATAGTATTGGCTTTTCCTATGGACTCAATGTGATCTTGGATCACTAAATGGAAAATGTAGAGTCCCGAGCTTGAGCCAATATGTGTCCTTAGCATTTTGAGGGGTCCACATTCCTAGTCCATGCCATGCCAATCATTGAATTTTCTGAAATGATCATCTTGAGAGAGCATTAGTTCAGTGAGCTATATGTTGTTAGGAATTACCAAAACCACCCAGGGATAGTTGCACTTTCAATCTCCCCATTTTTGGTAATTGATGAGGATATCTAGATCAAAGCTTCGACAAATGATAATAAGATTGAAATACATCATCGCTTTGAGAAGTATGTGATAAGAAAGAGCTCCCCCTAAATTTGTGCATTATTTAAAATTTGCTTTTGATGCAAATGCACAATCGATTAGGATCATGTGTTACTCTTCCATGTCACATACGTCTTGGTGGAGCGCTCAAAATGATAGAAAGTGAAATATACACTCATCACCAAGCAAAGTGAATGATCATATACGAGAGATAGATAATAGCTTCATTTAAGCAAGCATTAAGGTATGATATGATCGAACACATGATCATACAAGTATCACACACACACGTAACCATAGAGTAAATTGTAGCACTCAACAATCAAACGAAGTAGCAGGCAAAAAACCAAAGAAAGCAAAAAATAAGCAAGCTCACTCTCTCGAAGCTTATGATCTATACACTTTCTCCCCGGGCAACAAGTTACCAAAAAGCTTGAAAATGCATAGTTTTATGCATCTCTCTAGGCTTGATCTTCGGGAGGAGGCGTTGAGAGGACTGCAAGGACGAATGCATATGTGGAGGTTGATGGAGCTGGTGGAGTGGCAACTGGAGGTGGCACTGATGCTGTGGCTGCGGGTGCTGAAGTAGTAGCTCTAGTGTCAGCTATGGGCACTACAGTAGATCTCTGCCCTCTTGGCACTCTTTGAAAGACATTTGAGTGTCTCTATCCTCAGCCTCTTCCTTGAGCTTCTCAACAGTAGCTTTGATTTCTGTGACCTTCACATCTAGATCACATAATTTTGCCTAAATGATCCTCTCCAGGCTTGCTTGATTCTGAGTCAAGTTGGCCAAACTCTTCTCAATCCTCAGAGTGGCCTCAAGCAGATGATTGAGTTGATCTTGCTTGGCCTTAGGAGCTCCATAAGCACTTGCTTGCTTGGCTGCCTTTGCTTGAGAAATCTTCTCATGGCCCTCAACCAAAGTAGAATGAGATGCATCCATGACAACTTCATTGTCCTCAAAATCTGGCCTAAGATGAAGATGCCTCTTGTCAAGAAGATATGTCTCTTTCTCCACTCTGGAGTTGATTAGCATCTGAATGTGAGGGGCATATACATACGACCTTTTCTGGTCAGCTGTTGTCCTCTTGATTGTATCTACAATCAGACTCATGACCTTGAACTTCTTGGGAACATCAAACATGTGGAGCAAGTTGATGGAGTAACCTCGGATCATTCTATGATAGTGTTGATTGTGGTCAATCCAAACAACATATGATATATGGAGCCAAACTTGTGAGTTTTCACTTCTTTGTCAGGAATTGGCTTGTACATATTTTCCATAGAGTTCGGATCCATCCTGGACTTGGCATGTACATCAGTGTCATTCTCATTATCCTTGGGGGCATTGATCAAACTTGCCCGATCAGCCATAGTTGATTGGTACCTCATACCCTCAGTCATCCATACAATCCAGGAAATGAGCAGTGGAGTAGAATTGCATGATCATCTCATCGTCCCACCGAGTCAGTTTCTTTCCCACAAATTTATCAACTTCATTTTACGTGAAGCTCTCATGAACACCTGGAAAGAAGTCAGCATGTTTATCGATGTACTTCCAGTCAACCCATTTCATGTCACAAACAATGAGCTTCTTGTCCAATAGCACTGCTCATAGAAGTCCTGCTGTTCCTTGGTGTGAAACATGTAATCCACATCGGTCTTCCTCCTTGTGCCGTATGGATTAGTCTGTCTCCATCTTCCCAGACCTGCATCCTTTCTTAGTTTCATGTTCTCGGCAACAAGATGGGTATCATTATGATCTGGAATCTTTGGCTTGAGTCTTCTGAGCATTATAGACTCATCATCATCTCAAGATTCTTGATCTAAATCTTCCTCTCCCTCAGGAACATCTAGTCCTGGGGCCTTGTTCTTCTCAGTTGCAGGAATGTCTCTAGTGGACCTCTTGGGTGTAGTAGCTTTGGGGGCAGCTTTGGGATTAGATGGAGCAGCCCTGGCTTCGATGGCAACCCCCATCAACTTTTGAGTCTTCACAGCTGGTCCAACAGGCTCTTCATTATCTTCTTCAGCTTCATTATCATCATCTCTCATAGATGGCTTGCCAACCACTCTGGATGTGGTCTTTCTAGCTCTCTTCTTTGTTCCTGATGGTTCATCATCTCTAGTTTCAAGAGTGAACACAATTGTTTCTTGAGATGATGCTCTGGCCTTTGACATTGGAGCTCTGTTGACAGGGGCCTTCTTTATCAATCCAGGCTTTGTTGAACCAACTGTGCAATACTCCTTCTTGGTCACTTTGTTCTTTGAAGTGGCCTCATCAGCTACAAAATCCTCATCTTCACTGACAGAAGTTTTCTTCTTCCTTGTCTTGGTAGCAGCCTTTGGAAGGTTACTTGGAGTGCTCCTGCTACTCTCATAGTAGCTGCTATTTGAGGGACTAGAGACCTCACTCAACTGTGCTTGCTCCACTGACCTGTTTTGGCTGTCATTTTGATGAGACATGGCTGACACTGAAAGCTGGCCCTGTGAATAAATGTAGATGAGATAGAGTGGATGAGCATCACAAAGTGCAGAGTTTTTGTAAAACAAATGAGTGAAAATCTTAGTTCTGGGTTTCAACAGAAAGCATTTCGGAGCTACCGATTTGTTAAACTCGGTGACACCGAAGCAACTTTGGAGTCTAAACTGGTGAAATCGGTCAGACCGAGACACAGTTCGGTGACTTAGAGTTTTCTTGGGTTTCACTGAGAATTGAACTCGGTCACACCGATTTGCAAGTTTCAGTCAGACCGAACCTTACATGTGCAATGGCCTAAGCCAAATCAGTGGGGGCCAATTTCTACAATTTCCCTACAGTGTTCAGCGGAAACATAACCCTACAACTTTGAATCAAAACTAATCTAAACGGAGTTTTCGCTTGACAGGATGATCTCATACGTGGCAAGAACCATGGCATTGACTTTGTTCTTAGAATCGGATGTAAAGATTGCACAAAGGTTGATGTAGGGTGGCACCCTATGGGAATATCTTTCACGAATTGGAGGGGAAACCCTCAAGAACAAGAAGAACACAAGGGGGAAAACAAGAGGAACACTCAAGAACAAGTCCAATCACACATCCACTTGACTCACAAACACATAGATCCACAAGGTACAAGAACAACAAAAGGAAAAATACATGGTAGAGTTCATCTCAAATCCAAAGGAGATGAGGTCTTGGTGATTCACTTGGGGAATCCTTCTCCCTTAGGAGGTCTTGATGATCCTAGGGATCCTTCTCCAATGGAGGCCTTGAAATCCAATGGATTGTCCTCATTCTTTCTCAAGAAGAGGAATCCCACAAGGGGAGGTAAATGAGCTAGGCTCTAGTGTTTAGATCTATCCTTAGCTAAGTCTAAATCGATGAGGGAGAGGAGTATATATAGGTCCAAGGCATGAAGGGGTAAGGAGGGACGAAATGGAGATACAAGGGCAAAGCCCAACAGCCGCACGCATGTGGCCCCGTGCGCACGGGGTAAGGGGAGCTCGTGCGCATGGGGTCTCCAGAGACCTGACACATGAGCCCGTGCCAACGCGGTCCGTGAGGCTCGTGGACACGGGGGTCCCTTGGGCACGGTACACGCCCGTGCGCACGGGGTCTTCTGGACTGCCAGCCTAGGAGGCCCGTGGGCACGGGGTCAGAGGGGCCCGTGGGCATGGGGTTGCCTGTGAGCTGTTGTCTTCTTCTTGGCGCTTCCTTCTCTGCTTCCAGGCTTCCCTCTAGGATGGTGTAGATGTTCTCTTCAGCTTGGACTCCTCCTCGATGAATGTGTAGCTCCGCTCACATCTATGTATGCATTCGAGAGAGGGGTCAAGTAGTATACCATCCTCGAAGAGACTAAGGAGACACGCATTAAGGATGGAGTTCACCTTAGTATGCTTGAAGTAGAGGTTGGGATTGCCTCTTAGCAATGGAACTCTTGACATGGTGATGTCCGTAGGATACACTGTATCATCCCCTCCCCCTTGGGAAAGACCCGACCTCGGATCGAAAACCAAATCACCATGGGAAAGAGATGATGTCGCCGTGTAAGAGTTTACGATCACCAAGCGTTCTTCATCTTGAAGCTCGAAATGGGCACTCTTCAATGTCGCATCATCTTGTAATTCCTTTAAAAGGAGCAAAGATAACAATCACATGGAAAAACAAATGTGGTTGGCATTAGAGCGAAACCAAGATTCAATAGGTGATTCACCCAACAAGTGTTGTCATCAAGCATAGCATATGGGGTGACAAAGAAGTGTGGCATGGCAATTAAACATATAGGTTGATCCCAATCAAGTACATCATGGAAACAAGCATGCAAGTGTGAGATAGAGATGAAATATGTTTCACAAGTGAACAAGCATCTACCTCATGGTCATAGCAAACATGCACAAAACACTCAATGAAAGGTCTATGATATGCATAAGAATCATTCACAACACCAAATAAAATGAAGTGTCTAAACACATGACGCAAGTGCAAGAAAATCCAAGCATAATGTGCATAGGGTGTAGTGAAAATAGAGTGCCACACAACACAATAGAAAGAGCAATTGTACGTCATGTGTGAGGGAAATAAGTCAAGCATGTGACATCAAAAGGGACATGGCATATGTGAAGTGATGACATTGGTGCAACCAAGCATGTGATATGAGCAAGTAGGCAACAAGTTGGAAGCAACACACAAGGCATGTATATCATGAGGCATGGAAATGTTAAAATGGCAAGTAGAAGCAAGATCTCTAACATGTGCGCTATCAAGTGGTCCAAGATGGCCAATAATTCTCATGGTGTAAGAAACACAAGTAGTATGATTCGCAATATCCATGGTCAAGAAAGATGTCACCTTGAAGGCGTGTCCTTGGGTATCCTTCACAATGCCGAAGCGCAAGAAAATTTGTTGTAGAAGTGAGTCATGGTAGAAAGTATGAGGCTTGCTCTCAAGAGCTCGAATGGTCAACTCACGTGAAGTGGAAGTTGACACGAAGTCCAAGTATCCTACGCATGCACACAACAAAACAAAGAACGTATGTGCATGGTAGATAAACACATCATCCATCATGATGGTTCTCTTCTCTTGCACATAACCATTAGTAGCAAAAGTGCATGAATAATATGATGCAACAATGGCAATATTCATGGCACTAGGCATATGGTGCAAAGAAGGAAGGCAAACATGCTTCACAAGAAATATGTAAAAATCTCTGAATATGTGTGAGAAAGTTATGGGGGCAATCTCATTCGCAAGACGAAATGCATTGTTGCACTCAATACATGGTAAATCATCTATCATGAGAGATGCAACATATGGAGACATATGACAACATGGACTAGCAATCATGTGCAAAGCATGAGAATATGTGCCATCAACCGCATGAAATGAACAAGTATGAGTCATCGCTGATGCAACAGTCAAGGCAAGCATATCAAATATGTCATGCAAACTAGTGGCGCGAAGATGCAACACACTAGAGGAAATCATGGCAATCATGTCATGTGGGCAAACAATAGGCATAGGCAATGCACATGACATATCACAATCAAGACAAGTAATGGGGCAAGCATCAATATCATCATAGGCATGGGACACACAGAAAACATCAATAACAAGCAATATCTCCACCAAGTTTGCAAATACACATATAAGTACTAGAATCATGGATCATGTGTAATGCGAAGCATGGGTCACAAATGCATGCAAAGGCATCGGAATGAGCATATCATGCAAAGCGGCATCTGCTGAGCCCATGGCGGTCTTCGCTATTGATCCTCTGCGGTACGTGCCTGCAGGTCACCATATCATTGATGGTGGTGCTAATCGCGTGCCTCGGACTTTTGTTTCGCCGCCATCTCCGATTGTGAAGCGGCATGAGCAGTACATGGTGGCGGAAGTGATGCCTTTGCCACCGCAAAATCAAGTGGGTGTTGCTCGCGAGGCAGTGGTGGATTTCTTAGAGCACAGAGGAGTTCAGGTTCATTCTGCTCAGCCGTGGCTTTGTGGTGTTGGCTTGTTTGAACTGCGAGATGCCGAAGTTCATTTTCCGTTGCTGCAATTGCCGCCTCAACCGCTGGGCAATGGCACTTTCGTTCGCTCCCACAAGCACGATGAGGGTGTTGGTTTTAGGGGGGGCTCATGGTTTTCGTGATGGTTTCTTAATGTTCCTGGGTATCCCTCTTGATCTCCGTAACACAGAGAACATACGCGCCGCTATCAACACTTTTGGGAAGTTTCAGCACTGGGTAGAGGATTATCCCTATATGGTCAGATTGACTGTGTTTGCGTCTTTTCCTAAAGATATCTTGGTCCCGAGGGATGTGGTTTTCTCTGACTATGATGTGTATGGTGGATCAAAAGTTTCTTGGACTGCACCCTGTTACATTCTAGGTGCCAATTTTGCTGATCAGATGCCTGATGACGGAGCTCATATACCAATTGATGGGAACCCTCATCCCCTGCATGGAGTTTTGTTTCCAGACAATCATAACTTTGTTCTGCCTCCATATCCGGACATTGGCTGGAATGATATCCCGCCGGTGCCTCCTCCAATGCCTAATCAGGTGGACCCGGACAACTGGGGACATGATCATTGGGGTGATGATAATGCTGACCTGCAAGGTGATCACAATCCGGAGCCTGAACCTGCACAAGATCAAGAATCCATGGTCATTGATGTTTCGATGCAGGTCTGAATCTGAAGTTCAGATGGAGGAGCCCACAGTAGTTTTTTGATGTTAATGAGTGGGCCATTGTGCCATATCAACCGCCTGCAATTCAGTTTGATAGAATTATCATTGCTCTTGCTTTTGGGCATGTCTTGCCGCCCGAGATGGCCTGGAAGCGCACTTTTGACTCGCTTATGCAGTTCTATCAAACGTATGATATCCCTCAGCAGATGCCTCTGGTTGATTTGCAGCCCATTGTTCTGTTTAAGAGGAGCTGGGATTTTGCTTTCGATGATGCTCAGGTGCTTTCGCATTTGGAGTGGAAGCAGGTTTAGGTTGCCAGTAAGCCCAGGCCTATTGCACGGGCTCTGTTCTCTGAATATGTGGTTTCAGACAGTTCTCCTTCTGAACCTTTGGTGGATAGTCAAGCTTCGCTTTCGGCACCCCAGGTTGCCCAGTCTGATGAGGTTTTCTCGTTCTCAGTTCAGTGTGACAGAAAGAAGACGCGTCGCCGCAAAACTCACGCCCCAAATCCTATTGTGGATACTGAAGTCCCTCGTCACACTCGTGGTTCAGTTAAGAGAGATGGTTTCAAGACGGTGTTCTAGGAGCTTCAGCAGCAGCCGAAGAAAAAGAAGCCAAAATGTAAGCCTCTTAATGCGTCTCTGTCTGAAGATATCCCAGGCTCTGGTTCTTCAAATGCTAGGCCACATCCAACTCCTATTAGGTTGATTCAAGAAATTGGCCGTGATCTTCAGATACTAGAGGAGCATCTTTCTATGGATAAGCTTATGGCTAATCCCAAGGACGACAAGGAGTCTGGTGGAAATGTTTAGTCTCTTTTTGAGCTTTTGGGTTTTCCCTGCCCGAATGGTGGCAGTGCTGCTTACCGATCTGGCATGTTATTATTCTTGTAATAATTTAGGTCTGAAACATCCTTATCTATTGGGTTTGATCTATTTGCAGTGCTACTATGTAGTGCTCTTTTGCTACTGTCAATTCTATGGTTTCTTATGAGTACATATAACTGCAAGAACTGGAGTGTGTTGTGTTGGGATGTGAGAGGTCTTAACTCATCTGCTAGAAAATGTGTTGTTAAATAGAAAACTGAGGAGAGCCAATGTGTGGTAGCTTGTTTTCAAGAAACGAAATGTCAAAGTTTTGATATCAGAGAAATTAGGGCTTTCTGTCCCAAGCAATTTGATATTTTTGCTTTTGCACCATCTGTGGGTGCCTCTAGAGGGATTCTTGTGGTCTGGAATTCTTCTGTGTTGTGTGGCTTGTTGGTGGAAGTGCAACCTTTTGTTGTAGTTGTGCGTTTCACTTCTAAGCAGAACAATGAACAATGGTCTTTGGTATCTATTTATGGGCCTTGTCAAGGGGAAGCCAAAGATAACTTTGTGTCCTGGTTATACAATCTTGATATCCCTCTTGATGATAACTGGTTAGTCATTGGGGACTTCAACTTCATTGGATCTTCTGAAAATAGGAACTTGCCAGGAGGAGATTTAAATGCTATTTTTATCTTTATTGAAATCATTGGTCATTTGGGTCTGCTTGAGTTGCCTCTTAGTTAAGGGGAGATCTTATACCTGGTCTAACATGCAGGATTCTCCATTGCTGGAGCAGTTGGACTGGTTCTTTACCTCTACTAATTGGATTTCTATCTATCATTTTACTGAGGCTCTTCCTTTAGCTAGGACTGCTTCACACCATGTGCCATGTGTTGTGGTGATCAAAACCTCTATTCCAAAGTGCAAAATCTTTAGATTTGAGAATTTTTGGGTATAGTTGGAGGGTTTCCTTGAGTGTGTGCAGAAATCTTGGAGTAAACCATCTCACAAATCACAGTCATCTGCAATCATTGCTGATAAACTTAAAACTCTCAGGCAGGATCTAAAGAGGTGGCAAACTGGTCTCTCCAAGATGAAGTTGCTCATTTCTAACAGTAACAAAGTAATCTTGTTGCTGGATAACTTGGAGGAGTTCAGGCCTCTCTTTAGGCAGGAATTTAATTTCAGGAAAATTGTCAAACTGCATTTGGAAAAGCTGTTGCACTTGCAGTTTTTATACTGGAAAAAGAGATGTACTATTAGAAACATCAAAGTGGGAGAGGAAAACATCAAAAAATTTCATGCCATGGCCACAGAAAGAATTAAAAGGAATTCCATTGCTAGCTTAAACATGTACCTGGCCTAAAGAGAGGCCTGATGGTATAGTTATTTCTGAACACTCTCAAATGGTAGAAATGATATGGAGTGGTTTAAAGGAAGGATGGGAGTTTCTAGAGGTATTGTCATGGGTTTTGATTTGTCTATTCTGCTTAAACATGAACCTGGCCTAGAGGTTTTGACCAAGCCTTTTACTGTTGAGGAAATGGACCTGGTTGTTGAGCATATGCCCATTGATTAGGCCCCTGGACCAGATGGTTTCAATGGCCTCTTTTTCAAGAAATGCTGGCAAATTATCAAGCATGATTTTTATTCTTTGGCTCAGGACTTTTATGATGGTACAACTAAATTGGAAAATATTAATGCGTCTTCCATTACTCTCATACCTAAGAAACACACACTTGAAGTGGTTGGGGATTACAGGCCAATTTCTTTGACTGGTATGGGTGTGAAGTTCCTGTCCAAATTGGCTGCTAATAGATTTCAAGAATTAGTCATGATGTGCATTCATAAAAATCAATATGGTTTTATTAAGTCCAGGACCATTCAAGATTGTATTGGATGGGCTTTAGAGTAATTGCATCAATGCCATCAGTCTAAAAGGCCCATTTTGATTCTCAAGCTTGATTTTGAGAAGGCTTTTGACTCCATTGAACATGAAGCTATTTTTGAGATTATGAAGCACAAAGGGTTCAATGCCACATGGATTAGGTGGGTGAAAGCTCTGCTGACATCTGGGACTTCTTCTGTTTTTCTGAATGGTGTTCCTGGCAAGAATTTTGTCTGTAAAAAAGGTGTCAGTCAAGGAGATCCTGTCTCACCTCTTCTTTTTGTTCTTGTTGCTGATCTTTTGCAATATGTGGTTAATGATATGCATCTCAGAGGAGAGCTTCATCTACCAATTCCTTGTCATGATAAGGACTACCCAATTGTGCAGTATGCTGATGACACCCTGATTGTTGTCCCAGCTGATGGAAATCAGCTGTTGGCTCTTAAGAACATGTTGACTATTTTTTCCTAGTCAACTGGGCTTGAGGTTAATTATCACAAATCTTCTATGGTCCCTATCAATGTTTCCCAGGAGGAAACTCAGAGATTAGCCTCCCTATTTGGTTGTCAAGTGGGAAAGATGCCTATCACTTACCTGGGTTTACCTATTGGAACTACCATACCTACAATGTCTGATCTGCTTCCCCTGGTAACATGCATGGAGAGAAGAATGTCTGCTAGCTCATCTTTTCTAGCTCAGGGTGGCAGACTGCAATATCTTAACTCTGCTCTATCCTCCTTGCCAATCTTCTTCCGTTGTAGTTTCTTTATCCCTGTTGGCATTCTGAAGCAGCTATAGTGAATACAAAGACAAAGCTTGTGGAGGAAAAACAGACAGGAGCCTGCTCCATCTTTGGCTGCTTGGGATTTGATTTGTAGGCCCTAGAACAAAAGAGGGCTTGGCATTCTGGATCTTGGTTTTCAAAATGTGGCCCTGCTACTGAAACATGTCAACAAGTTCCTTAACAAAGCTGATACACCATGGGTACAACTCATTTGTAATTCTTATTATCATGAGCTGGTACCTCAAGGAACTTCTCCATGTGGGTCTGTCTGGTGGAAGGATATTCTTACGCTACTGGATCAATTCAGAGAAGCCACTTGGGTTAAGATCAGTGAAGGTGACACTGCTCTTTTCTAGCAGGATAAATGGCAGATTGGTAATTCTGTTTTTCCTTTGTAGCACAGGTTTCCAAGGTTGTTCTATTATGCTAAAGATGCTCTGGTCTGAGTGAAGGATGGATTTACTGCTCCAGACCTACTATCTTGGTTTCATTTGCCTCTTTCTGAGCAGGCCCATAATGAGCTTCGGGGTCTGCAAACTCTGTTACAGAGTCATGAGAGAAACCCTGATTTAAAGGATGTTTGGTCTTGGCATGGGTCTGACAAACCATATACTCCCAAGCAGTTCTATGTATCCAGATTCATCAACCATACTTTCAACCCTCTCTTGACTTGGATCTGGAAAAGCTGCAACACCATGAAGATCAAGGTCTTTGCCTGGATGCTCTTCATGGATAGGCTAAAAATCAAGGATATGGTTGAAATAAGGCATTGGCATATTGATGATGGAGTTAATTATGTGCTCTTCCCCACACACATCAGGGAAGACAGGGATCATCTTTTCTTTAATTGCAACTTCAGCCAGAGGGTCTGGAATTTACTTCAGATTGATGGGGAGGCAGGAAATGATATGGGCCAGGTTGCCCTTAATGCTAAGAGAAACTTTGCACACCATTTCTTTGCTGAGGTTGTCTTCACTGCTTGCTGGAATATTTGGATCATTAGAAATGGGAAAGTCTTTAGGCACGAGAGGCCTAGTTTTAACAGATGGAGAGTGTAACATCCCAAATTTTCAATTTGGATTGTTATACATAGATCATAATTGCATTTGCATGTTTTTGCATTTTGTTCGTGGAGTTCCTCGAAATTCTAAGCAACTCAAGGACCTACGGAGAGAGTTGGGGATTTTACCGTTTTCGTATTTGAGTTCGCTCGAATACCGGTACGAGGACAATGTGATTCTAATTATTTTTCTCTCCTAAAAATATTTCTAAATAAAATAAATGAGCGGAGATAATATGACTTCTCCAAAATAACAGAAATATTGGAGGAAAAATATTAAAATCACTTTTGGTATTTTTCTGGATTTATTTTCGGATTTATTTGCATAGGAAAAATACGCATTTTTCAAAATTGCATTTAGGTCCGGGAAAAATGTTCACTTTGTCCTAAATATTATTAGAGGACAGTGAAAATTTATTTCGGGAATTTTGGAGTCCGTCTGATATTGCTTTCGTTAGTTTTACTGCGCCGTGATTCTATTTAAAAAAAAAGAAAACGACTGGGAGTCGTCTTCGCCCAGGACTCCTGGGCTTTATAAGCCGCCCAGGCCGCCCCGACTCGCCCAGCCCGCCGCCCCGCGCGAAACCCTAGCCCTAGCCCGCCCACCGCCGCCGCCGCCGCCGTCGCGCCCCGCGCCGCGCCGCCACCCGCGCCGCCCCTCGCCGCACGCCGCCGCCCGCCGCCCCCTTGCCGGACGCCGCCGCCCGCCGCCCCCTCGCCGGACCCCGCCGCCCCGCCGCGACCTCGCTGGAGCCGCCGCCCGCCGGAGTCGAGGTAGACACCGCCCCGTTTTTTTTAGAAAAGACCAGATCGGTTTAAAAAAAAGAACCCTAGATCTATTTTTTTTCCGGTTTAGATCGGTTTTTTGTCGGTTTAGTTAAATAGCGGACGTTCGTCCGTACGTTCGTTTTAACGAACGGTTTTCGTTAGTTAATCGCAGACAGCGAACGTTCGTTCGTTAGCCTGTTCGTCGTTTTTATTTTTCGGGGTATTTTATCCGCGATTTTTCCGATCGCAATTTCTGCCCTGATCTTGTTTTTCGTTTTTCTTTTCGCTCGAGAGTAGGAATCAAGTGATTCAAAATCCCAGATCTTCGTCTCGAAGCCCTCTTTACGTTAGATCAACTTGAACAAAGTTTTGGCTACTGTAAAATTTGACTCTAGGCCAACTAGTAATTCGGAGCTCGTTTCTTTTGCAGTTTGAGTTTCGTTGCCTCTTTCGAGTTGATTCTTTTTGCAAACCAGAGTTCTTAAGTTGAACTTTCTGGTTAGATCTCTTATTTGAGTTTTATCCGTGCATTAGTTAAGTACTTATTGTATGCTTGTTTGTTTGATTGCGATAGAGTACCCGGAGTGCGTCGCTTGCTACTTTGAGTCTCTAGGTTTTGCGGATCATCAGCAAGGCAAGTAACACTTTGATCATGCTTTCCAATTTCCCAGTTTTCATTGCATTAGTCAAACCCCTCACACATTGCATGAATAGGATCAATTAATTTGTGGGATTGGGAAGTAGTTTGAGGTAGTACCTATTACCTGCATTACATTCTAACCATTGGGAGTTACTCTACGTTTGCTGTTAGGACATGCTATGCTCGTAGACGTGGTTTGGGTTTGAGTGAAATCCATGACAGATGTGAGATTGTTTAATTAATGGTTCAACTTAAGGTGGCAACATTAATACACATCTGGGTGGATTGAGGCACCTGGGTATTCCAGGATTGCCTGTTTTTCTTTTGGACCGCCACCCAGGCTCAAAGGGATCATGAGATTATTCATACTAGAAACTTTCGTGTGCAACCACAATGCTATTATGGGCTCTAGCATAGTACGAGTAAGTTGTGCGAACTCTTACAGTGGTGGACTAGCAGATGTAGGGGATGTAGGTTGGTACGGTCCGCCCGATCGTAAGGTGCTAGCGCTTCTGAAAGACTATGTCTCGGTCATCCGTTTCTCAAACACCATGCAGTGCGAGAAACCAACGAAGGCGATCGAGTCTTGTGGGGAAAGTGCACAAACCTCTGCAGAGTGTACAAACTGATCATGATTAGCCGTGTCCCCGGTTATGGACATCTTGAGTATCTGGTACTTGGATTATCATGTGCATCTCATCATGTTACTCTAATTTAATTTTGTTGGGTTTAATGATTATTTTAATTGGGGTTGAGAGGATGTCTATCTTCTCAACGATGTTTCAACTACCATGATAGTTAATTAAAATGCATTCTTTGAAGTAGGGAAAAATTGGCTTTACGCAAAAACTTAACCATAGAGCTTTCCACCAGCCATATTGCATATAGTATAGCTTTACTTTCATTGCATCTCTTGTGTTACCTTGCCAGCATATTCCATGTGCTGACCCGTTTTCGGGCTGCAACGTTTCATGTTGCAGACTTTTCAGACGACGGGTAAGATGCCCGTTTAGGTCGTGGTTCTATACTCAGTGATGCCGCTGGAGTTGATGGACTCACTTATCTTCCAAGCCTTCCGTTGTTATCGTGTTAGATGGCCTTCAACCATGATTTATGTAATAAATTCGTCGTTGAACTATCGATGTAATAAGTGTGTGATTGCTACTCTGTTATAAATCCTTCGAGTACCATGCGTGTCAGCATTACTGATCCAGGGATGACACTGATGCATGGAGATCAGACTGTTTGAGGTCTGGTCGCTACAGAGAGGGGCTTTTGTAAATGAAATGCTTTTACTCTCTGACATGATCAAGGTGAGATTTAAGGAGGACTTGGTTAGATGGGTCTCCTTTCTCCCTCCATAAATGTATTTTTCTTTCTTCTCCTAGTTGTACATAGTTAGATTTTACTTTATTTGGTCACCATTGGTAGCCTTTGTAACTTTTTATATATCAATAAAAGGTTGTGGGGGTTTTCCCTACAGTGTTCAGTCAAAGAAACATGGCAATATGGGCAAAGGATAGATAATGGACAAGAAGCCATAACCATGTGAAGGCCATGTAGAAGAATTGCGCGAAGTCTTTGCGCGGAGGAAACGGTTGGAAAGACAATCCACGAAATCTCAAATCATAATTGCTCTCTAGAGCTCTTTTCATCAACTTGTGCTCTTGCGAGGTTGACGAGTATGCATGGGTACCTAAATAAAATAGACACAAGCCAAAGAAATTGTGTGTGTGGTAAATGTACACATCATCGATCATGACGTGTATGTGCACGTGTGAGTTAGCACAAGACAAGCAATGCTCAAAGAAATTTGATGCATGGTATAAGAACATGTCATCCATCATGAAAGAGTAGTTATATTGTGAAACACAATAGGGACACAAATTGAGCATGCAATTATAGCAAGTGCGTGGCACAACAATAGCATGTTTATTCATGGGGAGCATATTGTGCACACAAGTACAGGGATCATTCAATGGATGGAATGTGTCAAAATCTCCTAAAATGTATGAGGAAACTATGGGGGTCTCCTCATGAGCAATACTGAAAGCATAATACGAATAAGTGGAACAACATCTAAAACAATGCATATCCGAAGCTAGGTGTTCATGGCATGGCATATGAGAGAATTGATGCAAAGGGAGCATATCAATATCATCGAAAGCAAAACAAATGCCAATAACGATGGGTTTTTCATCTATGCCATGTGAACAAATTGGATTTATTTTAATGGCATATGCATAGTTACTACGATGAGATTGCAAATATGCGAATTATCAAACATGATGTGACCTAAAGAATTATCACAAGAGATGCTATGCAACATGGCATCACAACTAATAAACTCCACATGACAATCATCATACTCATCATAAATGGGCAATGCATCACATGAGGTAGTCGAACTAGCGTGAAGCATGGCAATAGGTGGATCAACATCATGCAAGCAATCAATATCAAGAATGTCCACTAGTGGGACAAGAGCTTCACCTTCACCATTGTTACCTTTCTCATCCCACTCATGTGGTGTAGGTGAGGTGGCAAAGACCAATGAGGGTAATCATCATCATCTTGATGGAACCATGTGGGGGGGGGGGTGCATCATATTCCACCATGGCCATCGTCTTGTCCAATGGAAGGACAAAGTCGTCAAGGATCGGGGCCTCATCGTATATTAGATCTAGCACCAAATGAGAAGACACAATAGAGGTAGAGGTCAAGTTTTTAGAGGTGAAAATGTCCTCACAAGCCCAATCAACTATCTCTCTCTCTATGTGGTGGTGGCTCACTCACTCCCTCAAGGTTGGTGCACTCAAAAACATATGGTGGAGTTAGTCATCTCACTGAAGTGGTGGTGGTGGCTCTCCTCACATGATAAATGGGGTAACTCATCATATATGGGGCTAGTGGTGATCTGTGACGCCCCAAGACCAACGGTCCTGAAGACTTCCAGCTATTTTGGTTGTCGTCGTGTGTTTTATTTATTTGCTGCATTCATCATGGCATCATGTGCATTGCATGCACATGTTTTCATAAAACTCGTAGTCGTTCATAGTTGCCACCTACCTCTTTGTCTCAATGGCATGTTGTCAGACCGTTTGTCTCTGTTGACCTTTCTCGGACCCCTTGCAACCTGGTTGTTCATTTTCTCTCTTGCCCTCATTGTGCATAGAGCCCCTCGCGTGCGCGTCCGAAACTTCCCCGAACCTGACCCGGGCAGTCGTGACCGATGGGTCCGAATCATCCCCAAACATCCCTAAAATATCGTCGGTTTCTCGTTTGGACGTCTGTTGCCTACTTTCTTGGCCATCCGATCTAAATCGGACGGGCCGGACGATCCCTATCCAAACCAACCTACTATTTATAGCAAATGAAACACTACCTAATCTAGACCAACCCTAATCCCTAGGGGATCTGTCCCTTCACCGATGCCGGACCAGCCCTCTCCTCGTTTTCCTCCACCACCAACCAATCAGCGACCTCTCTTCCTCGATCCAAACCCGCAGCCGCCACATCTCCTCCTCAATTTCAACGCCGAGCAACCTCCGTGCTTTCCTCCTGACGCCAACCACCACCTCAGGCTGGTCTCTAGAGCGCCCAAGATCCATCTCCTTGTGCCCGTGCCCGCGGCAGCAGAACAGGAGCCTCACAACCGATCCTCCTCTCGTCTAGGAGCCTGAGCTCCTCGATCCCTCCTCCAGCGCGCCTCCTCGCTTCATCGATCCATGGAGAGGAGCTCCTTCCCGCGCTGCTTGTGTCCTCGCCTCCTCGTGTCCTTCGTCGCCTTCGACCAACAGCAGGTCGACCGAAGCCGCGCGTGCCATTGCGTTGCTTCCTTCTCCTTCTCTGCTCTCTCTCTCTCTCTCTCTGAATGCTCCCTCCCTGACTTTCTTACGCAGGGAACCGACGCCACCCCTGAGCTCCGCCCGCGCTCGTCGTTGCCCGGATCCGGTGCCGGCCAGCCGGATCCGCCCCATCTCAACCTCGCCAGCCTTTCGTGTAGCCCGCCACCGCTCCCCTTCAAATCCAGTCGCGCCAAGCCCTTCGCTGCATCGCGCAGCTTCAGTTCAGGCAGAGGAGGACGATGCCCCTGCTTCCTGGGCTGATTCACTTGAGGCCCAGCGTGCCCCTATCGGCCTCCCTCTCATCTGATCTGGGACTTGGCCCATGGTGAGAAACCCCCAAACCCCTCCTGTGCTCTGTTGGGCTATTCGGATTCGGCTCGATTCATGTTTTTTTCCTGCGGAACGTTTTTCCTATTTTGTCGAGAGCTGCCAGTTTTAGAGAAAAACTCCTAGTCTTCCTGCATATCATATATAACAAACTGTGCATCACATGTAAAAACTTTATATAGGTAAATTGCTTGGACTTTTGTGTAGTTTAATAATATGCCACTTTCATCCATGTTAAAATGTGTAAAACTTGTTGTTTACATTCATTTGTTTAAATAACATGCTAAAATGATTTATTTCATAACTTAATAACCGTAGCTCGGTTTTAAATAAAATTTATATGTATTTGGGGTGGAAAATTGTGTAATATAACATGGTGCACTTTGTTTTGATGATTAACAACATTAAAATATGGTAATAGGAAGAATAGTACCAAATTCAAAATATGCACATGGGGATTTTCCAGAATTGTTGTTGTTTTTTCCGGCCTCATTTAAAAATGCCTAAATAGTGTAGTTTGCTCACGCTTCACCTCTTGCCATGTTAATTAACATTTAATATTGTTGGGTATCTAACTGAGATCAAACTAAATATGTGAATGTGGTGTTTTGTCAATATGCAACTCGTTGCATATTGAGCCCCACTTAACTTGTAGTATTGTTTGTGCACTTTGCCATGCCATGCCATGCATATTTAAACTGGACATGCATCATACTTGTTGGTGCATCATGCCATGTTTATGCTTGTGCGTTTACCATGTTATTAGTTTCTTTCCGGTTTGCTTCTATCGTTAGCTTCGTTTTCGCTCCGGAGTTGTGAGGATTCGTTCGACTACCTCTGTTTGTCTTCTTCATGGACTCATTCTTCTTCCTTCGGGATTCCAGGCAAGATGACTGTTCCCCGATATCACCTCTATCCTTGCTTTGCTAGTTGTCCCGCTCTATTTGATATGACGTGATGCCTATTCTTGTCTTGTCAGCCTCCTATGTTGCCTTGAAACACTCTAACGCCTTCTTGATTGGCTAAGTACGCTTTTGCTCATCTCCTCTTATAGAGTTGTTAGTTGAAGGTGAAGTTTGAAGATTGCTCCATGTTGGGCCTTGTTATATAGGGATAACACAATATATATCTTAATTAATTAATGCACATATATATATTGGTAATAGGTGGAAGGCTTGGCCTTCTGCTTGGTGTTTTATTCCACTCATGCCACTTTAGGACCCGATAAACCTGTGTTATGTTCCTTGATTTTGCGTTCCTAACACGGTGGGGGTTTATGTGCCCCCCACGATAATTCATACTACTTAAAGCTTTTCCGGCAAGGCCCAACATTGGTAATACCATTTGCCTAACAACTAAAAACTTGCATAGGGAGTAATTAACTCGAGTTCTTAATCAACCCCCGGGCCAGTGCTCCTCATGAGTGTTGGTCCAAACTGGGCGGACTGCAGGGCCGCCTTGGGGAAAACCGAGGTATTTGGTATATACCTGTAGGCTGACCTATCCGGTCGTGGCCCGAGACGAGATACGCGCGGCTACTATCAGGGTGTCGGCACGCCAGGAGGTCTTGCTGGATTAGTTTTACCTTTGTCGAAATATCTTGAGCATGGGATTCCGAGAATACTCGGGTCTTCCCAACATGGAGTTGCGACTCCGTGGATCGTGAGCTTGTGATGGGCTAAGTTGGGACACCCCTGTAGGGTTATGAACTTTCAAAAGCCGTGCCCGCGGTTATGTGGCAGATGGGAATTTGTTAATATCTCGTAAGCTAGTTCGGACACCCCTGAATTCGTAAGCTAGTTGCTTAGTGCTTGATGCAGACACTTTATTACCTCTCGACACCTAAAGGCTTTGTTAGTTTTGATACCCGCGAATGAGATTGCTGAGTCCTTGTGACTCACAGATTACAACACACACCAGATGCTGGTACAACTGAGTACGACGCAGGAGACGAACAAGAACTTCACTGGTAGTTCGATGAAGAGCGTGGCCGTATGTATGTGACGTATCCCGATGATCAGTAGTGGTTCCTACTAGGGCGAACAACACTTGTGGTTGTGGTATCTTTTCTCGTTTGATTTCGTCCGTAGCCGGATTCTGTGTTATTTGGATAAATGTATGCTATTGGATTTAATTATGTGACGTGACGAGTGTAAGCCAACTATTATACTCTTTCATCCCTGTTCCTTACATGAGTTGTGCAAAGATACCACGCTTGCGACCATTTCAGAATGCGGCTATGTATCTAACTCATGCGTCGACACGTAGGAGTTATAGTCGCATCCTGGGCATTACAAGTTGGTATTCAGAGCCTTCTCCGACCTAGGAGCCCCCTGATTGATCGAACCGCTGCCGGTTGAGTCTAGGCACACATACAAAAAAATGTTTTGAGTCATATATATATATCGGAGAGTAGGATTTCTTTTTACTCCTCATCCCCATGGTCGCTCTGGTGAGGATTCCTGACGTTGTTTTAACATCACTATCCTCAATTTTCACCAATTTTTTTAGGATCACGCGGGTATTGTTTGGATTGTTTCCATATCTTTGTAATGAGAATTCTGTCTTGGTGCCTCCCGTCTGTTTAGGCTGAGTCCCGGGGAGTTGAGCTCTGAGGTATTGTCGTCCCATTGTGTATCGTTACAGTTCTATAATACTAGAGGCGGCCGACATCGAAAACTCTTCTATGCATGTCTCGTGGTGAGATAACCTCGATGTCACCTAGTACTGGTGGGATAGTTTGGGAGTATTGCCACAGCTAGTATAGCGGATGCGTTTCAAAGTCGGAGGTAAACGGTTTCCGACGGTGCCTAGTTATGTATTGACGGATGGATACAGCTGGATGTTGGATTTATTAGTTGTGTGATATGCGGTGCTTCCCATGTATCCCCAACACCAGATTGCATAACCGGAAAGCTTCGGGAATTAATAGGTGGGATTCAAGTAGCTCTTAGGTAATCTTCCAACGGGTGCATGATATGAGGTTTGGGTTCAACATCAAGTGGACAAGTTATCATGGGCTTTGTTACACTAGGGGGTTGCATCTTAAAGGATCCTTGGCTATGCTGATCCGGGGATTGCAAGGCCCTTTGTAATACGTGCCATGGGGCATCAGCACGAACATGTGGGACGAAACCTCTATTATGTATTTGTTCCATTTGTTACCTTGTTGTTTTATTCTATCATTTTGTTCTCCCAAGTGGCTTCTCGACAAGTTGATGTGTCATTTAAGCTTACGGAATTCATTCGTTCAATTCTCTGCTCGAATGATATTGTAAAGATGATGTTGCAACATATCTATCATTTGTTTTGTTTTTATTATGGTATCCGAGTTGCTTCGATGTCAAGTGTTGATTCCATACCTTTCCAAATTGGTGTTCTCATATTTCTATGGGAGTGCTAGTCCTTCTTAATCATCGAGATTGTCATGTAAATTCTTCTCAGCAGGCGTGCTTCTCTTCAAGTTAACCCGATCCTTTTAATATTTTTTATGTGCAAGACCCAGTCTTGGTTTTTTCTCAACGGTGTCTGTTTCATTCATCCCAAGTTGTCTTTGTTTTTTCCCCACCCACCCACCCATTTCTTTATCGAGCCAGAGTCCTCAATCAAGTGTCCTTATATTCTTGTGATGCCTCTTCATCAATCTTCTTTAATGTTTCAACGGTGATTTCTCGTGAAGATGCTCAGGAAGATTCAAGTTCATCATTCTTCGTTCTCGTTTCTTCTCCGGTGGACTTAATTCAAGCTTCGGTCATGATCATATATCTTCCTTTTTGTTTCACATGTTTTTCCATGTTGGAATTTCTTATCCAAAGTCTCTCCTGTTTAGTCAACTCTCTCTAATTCTTCTCCTAAGTGTTCAAGGTATCTCAGAAGATTCGTGTTTCAATTCTTAATCCATTCAAGCTATTTTGAGGATTGTTATCTCATTCAAGCCATTTAATTCAACCGGTGCAATATCTCTTAAGTAATCTATTTCAACGGTGATTTATTTTGAGTGGGCCCTAACCCACATGTATTTTTCCAGGATCTTACCTGACTCTTCTAATTTCTTTTTCCAGAGTTATTCTGAAATTCTTTTCAAAGTGTGACGTAACTATGGATTCCATTAGTCATATGCCTTCTCCAAGATCGCTTTCATTCATTGTTGCTTCAACCTTTATATTTTCATTCTTCCAGGGTATCTCAAATTCTTCATGATGTTTCTCGTTGTGATTCTCAACATTTGAAGACCGAAGAAGAGTTTCTATTAAATCTTGGCCCGTTCTCTTGAAGATTCGTGCTTCTAGTTTCATGCTATCCTCATAATTGTTTCGATCATGAGGAATCTTTTCATATCATCCAAATCATTTTTATGAATTCTTTCCATTGAGATCCTCCGAAGGCCATCATTTCAGAAGATTTATTCGTTCTCAGTTTTCAACTTCGTCCTCCAACCATTCTGTAATGCCCCGGATGTAATACTTTCCCTTTTGGGCAATATATATATCTCTGGCTTCATCTATTCCATTTCCGGGTTCTCTGTCTTTTGGGTTTTTCTTCGTCTTGTCATGTTGCGCATGTGGCATTCATCCATATCATGTATTCATGTGCATCGCATTGCATTTGTGTTGTCGTTTGCATCCAGTCCCACTCGTTTCTTTTCGTTGTCCGTTTCGAGTTCCGGAGCTCCCTCACGTGTCAGTGGCATCCCCGAGGCCTACTTTGGTGTTTGGCCGTGTAACGTTTCCGTTTTGGCGTGAGACTTGTCGTGTGTTGTTGTTTTGGTGTGTGTAACCCGCCTGTCAAATCTCGTCGCGTTTGGAGTTCGTTTGCTACTCCAACAGTTATTCTCGTGGGCTGAAAGTAACCCCTCTTTGAGGCCCAAGACACCCCTCCAATAGCCCACCAAACCAACCCAAACCCCTCCCTTCATCTAGACCATCTAATTGTGATCATGTGGCTGAAAACCTCACCTCATTTGGACAACCCTAGCTCCTTGTGCCTATATAAACATCCACCTCCCCCAAAAATTGCGTCCAGAAAACCCTATGCTTCCACAGTGCGCCGCCGGTGCTTCCACCATTGATCCGCGGTGCTTCCACCATTGAAAATCCGTGCTTCCGACGTCCCAGGAAACCATGCTTCCGAGGTTCGAAGCCGTGCTTCCGTAGTGTCGCGGTCGTGCTTCCGACCCGACGCGCGGGTCCCGCGAGGTCTTCTTCAACCTCGCCTCGCCGGAGCTGCGCGCCGCCTCGCCGGAGATTTCGCCGCCGCCGGACCTCCTCCACACCTACGGCCGCCGTTCATCCTCACCACCGCCCACCGCAGCTCCTCTCGCCTCGCCGCAGGCCGAGGGCCCCACCGCCCACCCTCCAGGCCGTGCCGCCCCGCCTCCCGGCCGGCCAGGCGACCTCCCGCCGGTCCCCGCCTCTCCTCCCGCCGGCGCTGCCCGCAGGGAGCCCCGCCGCGCCTTCGATCGAAGCCGCCGCCAGCCCCGACGAGGGAGCTCGAGCCGGCGCCCCGTCGGGCTCCCTCGATCCAGTTCGGCCAGGTGGGCCGAACCCTAGGGCCCACCTCGCGCCCGATCCGCGCCCGAGGCCCGGTCCACCTCCACCGGCCCGCTTCAGCCGCTCCGGATCCGGCCCGATCCGTGAAGATCCGCCAGCCTGCAAACCCGATCCGCCTCCGCTGGCCCGATCCGCGACCCCCTGCCCGCGTTGACTTTTCCCGTTGACCACCCTGAGGTTTCTCTCTTTTTCACTAAGTCCCTGACATTTATGTTGTCTGATGCAGTTTTAAAATGTGGATAACTTTTTGTGTGATGGTCCGATTTGAGCAAATGATATGTCAAAATGATCGTGGAGACTTGTACTACGTTTTGTTCCATTGTGCCATGCATGTTTGAGGTCATCTAGATGCTTAAATATATGTTGCAAGAGTGCTACTTGTTATAGACTGCTGTTTGTAGTTGTTTTCATGCCATCTTTGCAATGAGATAACTTGGTGCATGTTTATCCAAATGAAGCAAATGATATGTCCACGTGTTCGTCATGAAATGCTCTACATGTTGGGTGCTCTAGCTTGCATGATAGATTTCATCTTGCCATGCTTATCTCCTTTGCAAAGTGCTATGTGGCTGTTATGTCGTTAAACTTGTTACGAGATGCCTCGTAGAAGAGCTCGTTGCTATTGATGTGTTAGTCCCCATGATGCATGCTTAGATGTTTTGGATTCACCATCATATGTACTTTGCTGTGGTGCTTACCACTTGCCATGCTTTGCTTTGAGGTGACTTAAACTTGCTCTCAAAGATGCCATGATGAAACTGCTGTTTTAACACTTCATGAAATTTCACAAAGTCTGGAATCTGTAATTTCCAGATGCCATGTTTGCTTATTGTTCTAGGCAAATCCATGATAGTTTTGGGGTGACTCTTGATGTTTCCTTGTTGTATATATTGTTGGCTATCCATTCATGCTCTCACATGCTTATTTGAGTGGCTGTAGCATATTTAACTTTTGCTCCCAAGTTGCAACAAATTACTTCTGTCAGGTTTTTGTTGTCAAGTTCAATATGTCATAGCTTGTTGTTATTGATCCATGGCTCCTATGGGGATGCTCCAATGGATTTGTTTGCTGTAGGATATGTCTAGTTTATGTCCATGTTCCTTGCCATGATGTTTGAGTGATGTAGGTCATTTATCTCTTGCCCCGAAGTTGCTATGTGGCTGATAATTTCAGCTTGTGCGTGTTTATTGTTTCGGGTGTAACTTTTAGCCCGTAGCTCCGTTTTGAGCAAGTCCTATATGAAACTTGTGTGATTTTGCATGTAGATTCATATTATCCTATTGTTAGCATGTTTTGAAGCATTTTGCTTGATGCATATTGTTGTGCTGTAACACTGTGCTTCCTAAGTAGACTTTCTGTGCTTCCATAGTGCATCTGTTTTGCTTACATAGTGCATCAGCCATGCATCGAGTAATTTTTCTGCGCATTGCATCTTGTTTGATTCGTTGCCTTGTGATCTTGTGTTTGAGTAGAGCCAGAAGCTGAGACCGAGTACGAGTACGAGCACGAGGTTACTACCGAGGTTGAGAACGAGGACCCCTCTTACGATCCCATCGACAACTCTTCAGGCAATATGACCGAACCCCGATACCATTACTATCTTTGCCTATTGCTAGAAGTCTCGATCTATAGTTTTGCCTCGATGCCCATGTTTTTCCTGTCAGCCTCCTATTGTAACCATGAACCTGTCTAACCACCCTACCTATGCAAACCATTGTTTGGCTATACGTAGGCTTCGCTCAGCCCCTCTTATAGCATTGCTAGTTGCAGGTGAAGATTGAAGATCCTTGCTTCTTGTTGAAGCTTGTTGGGATATCACACTATTTTAATTATTAAATGAACTCATCTATATATTGGCAATGGGTGGAAGGCTAAGCCTTTTGCTTGGTGTTCTGTTCCACTCATGGCGCTAGGAACCGTATAAACCGGTGTTATGTTCCTTGATTATGCGTTCCTCACATGGTTGGGGTTATGGGACCCCCTCGATAAACCGCTAGGTGCTAAGTCTTTTCCAGCAAGTCCCAACATTGGTACTATTCGCCTAATAACTAAAAACTTGCATAGGGTCTTGCAAACAAGTTCTTAATCAACAACCCCGGGCCAGTGCTCCACATGAGTGTTGGTCCGAGACGGGGAGCCTGTGGGGTCACCACGAGGAAACTCGAGGATTGATATAAACCCGTAGCTGCACCCATCCGGTCGTGGCCTGAGACTAGATACGCGCGGCTACTGTCCCGGTGTCGGCACGCCGGGAGGATTTGCTGGATTAGCCTTACCTTAGTCGGAGTATCTTGAGCACGGGATTCCGAGAATACTCGGGTCTTCCCACCTTGGAGTTGCGACTCCGCGGATCGTGGGCTTGTCATGGGCCAAGTTGGAACACCACTGCAGGGTTATGAACTTTCGAAAGCCGTGCCCGCGGTATGTGGCAGATGGGAGCTTGTTAATATCCGGTTGTAGAAAACTTGACACCATGTTCCAATACACTACCAGCGTGAGTACCGTGACGGTCATTTTCCGAAAGGGATTCGGGAAGTGAACACGGTGGGGTTATGTTTGACTTGCTAGTTAGGATCACTTCGTGATCATCTCTCGACCGAGGCACCTTCTCTTCTCGCTCTCTTTTACGTAAGCTAGGCTAGTGCTGCTGCAACCTCTTATTCTTTCTTCAGCATTGTTCCACACCCAAGGCTGGGATAGTCATGTTACCCGGGAACGGGATTGCTAAGTCCTTGTGGCTCACAGTTACTTCAACACCCCAGATGCAGGTACGATGGTGAGCTACACAGGCGATGGCACTGAGCTAGACTGGGAGTACGACGAGGAGCGTAGCCGTTACTATGTGAACTATCCGGTTGATCAGTAGAGCTTCTACTAGGATTCGATCTAGACCTGTGGTTTAATGTTATGTTTGGTATCTTGTCATTTGGATCTTACCCTTAGATGGGCTGTGATGTTCATTTGAATGATGATTGGATATGTAATGAATTTGTGTGACGTGGCGAGTGTAAGCCAACTATCTTTTCAGTTTTCCATCCCTATTTTTACATGAGATGTGCAAAGGTACCAAACTTGCGATCATTCCAGAATGGGCTTATATCTTTAAGTCGTGCCTCGACACGTAGGAGATATAGTCCCATCCTGGGCATTACAAGTTGGTATTCAGAGGCTTCTCCGACCTAGAAGCTCCCACTGTTTGATCGAATCGTTGACGGTCGAGTCTAGGCACACACTGAAAAGTTTTGAGTCCTATATTTATATCGGATAGTAGGATTTCTTGTGCTCCTCATCCCCTTTCACTCTGGTGAGGACTCCTGACGACTACTCTTGCCTCTTCTACTTTCAAAATTGCACCAATTTTTTTAGGAATCTCGCGAGTATTGTTGGATTGTTTTGATGTTCTTGTGACGAGAATATTGTTCTCGATGCCTCCTGACATTAGGGGTTGTGGCAGTGTCCCGGGGATTTGAGCTTCGGGGTATTGTCGTCACAAGCATATCGCGAGAGTACTAGAATACTTAAGACGGCCGACATCAAAAACTCTCCTATACGATTGATGGCAAGATAACCCCGACATCACCCAGTACTGGGGAGGTAGTTCGGGAGTATTGCCATAGCTTTGTATAGTGGATGCTTTTCGAAGGTCCGAGGTAGACGGTTTCCGAGAACAACTGGTTATGTGTTGAAGGATGGATACAACTGGATGTAGGATTAGAGTTGATTGCGCGGTGCTTCCCCTGTATCCCCAACCCCTGATTGCATAACTGGAAACTTTCGGAAATTCATAGGTGGGTTTATCCAGTAGATCGTAGGCATTCTTCCAACGAATGCAGCTTAGCGAGTTCGGGGTTCTACATTGAGTGAAGTGGTTTTATGGCCGATGTTCCGATCGGGATTTGCATCTTAAAGGATCCTTGGCTATGCTGATCCGGGGATTGCAAAACCCTTTCGTAACGCGTTCCATAATCTTACAGCACAAAGATGTCGAACGAAGCTCCTATCTTGTGTTTGTTCTATCTGTACCTTGTGTTTTTCTTATTTACCTTTTGTCTCCCAGTGGCTTCTCGTGAAGATTGTTGTTATCATTAAACTGAGAATTTCATTCATTCTCTTGTTCGAATGATTCTTGTGAAGACTATGTTGCATTTCAATCCGTTGTTTCAGCTTATGCCTTCTTTCAATCAAATTGCTGATTCGTGGTCATCTCTTTCAGGATGGCTCCGAAACGGGTTCCCAACGCTAACCCAGAGGGTGAAGAGGTGCCAGATCGTCCTCCTTCCCCTCCTCCTCCGTCTGAGGCCTGGAGAGCGATTATGCAGACTACAAATCAGAACACCCAAATGTTGATGGAGATGATGCAGCAGATGCAAGCTAATCAAGCAAATCAGGGTGCTCTAGGGAACCAAGGCAATTTCTTCAACCAACAGCACCATGCTACTCTCACCCAGTTCTTGGCCAATCAACCAAAGGCTTTCAGTTACTGTGTCGACCCTCTCGATGCTGAAGATTGGATAACCGATATCAAGAAGCATTTTGAGTGCAGCAACGTAAGGCCTGAGGACTATGTGAAATTTGCAGCCTTCCAACTCAAGGACCAAGGAGCTGACTGGTGGCAGCAGTACAAAGACTCCAGAGAAGGGCGTGTGATCTCTTGGGATGATTTCTGCAAGGACTTTCGCTCTCACCACATTCCAACAAGTGTCATCGAGGGTATGCATGAGCAATTCCGCTACCTGGAGCAAGGCTCTATGACTGTCTACCAGTATAATGTCAAGTTCCAAAACCTCGCCCGCTATGCTAAGCAAGACATTCCGGATGCCAAGAGCAAGATCTATCAGTTCCGTGGAGGTCTCAAAGATGAACTTCAACTTGCTCTCACCTTGTTTGAGCCTGAGGAGTTTGACAAATTCTATAACATGGCGCTTAAGCAAGAGGCAGCCCAGCTCAAGATGGAGGCTTCTAAAAAGAGGATTCGAGATGCCGTTCACTCCTCCTCATCTTCTCAAGTGGTCGCGAAGCAACAGAAATTTTGGCTTCCTCCTCCTCCTGTGATCCGAGCTCCCTACAACAACAACATCAACAAGAACTCTGGTGGTCGTGGTTCCTCCCACCCACACAACAAAGGCAATCAGTCCAAGTCGCAGTTCCAAGCTTCCAAGTCAACTGTTCCTCCGACTCGTCCACTTTCTGAGGTGACTTGCTACAAGTGTGGCCAGAAGGGTCATTATTCCAACAAGTGCAACAACCCAAGGCGCCTTCCGCCTCCTCCACCTGTCAATACAGCTATTGTCAAGCACAATCCCAAGCAAGCAAGGGTGAATATGATGAATGTAGCGCAAGCGGAGAATTCTTCTGATGTGATTTTGGGTAACCTTTTAGTGAACTCTTTTCCTGCTAAAGTGTTGTTTGATTCGGGTGCTTCATGTTCTTTCATGTCTCAACCATTTGCATCCAAGTATAATGTTGACGTCCAAAGTCTGCCTCAGAAGTTGCAAGTCATTTCTCCGGGGAGACGTATGACTTCTAATATTTTTGCTCCGAATGTTTCTATTCGTATGGGTGATTATCGCTTTCTGGCTAAACCGGTGGTTCTTGGCAATTCCGACATCGACCTTATCCTCGAAATGGACTGGCTTTCTCAGCATGATGCTCAAATTGACTGTACACAGAAGGAAGTCAAGATTACTCATTCCGATGATGATGTGATTATCTTCGCACAATCAGGCTTTTCTCTCTCAATGACACGGGCGAAATGCATGCCATATCTCAAATTCCGGTGGTTAACGAATACGAAGACGTCTTTCCTGAAGAACTTCCTGGCATGCCTCCACACCGTCAAGTGGAATTCGTCATTGAACTCGAGCCTGGTACTGAGCCAGCATGCCGGCGTCCGTACAAGCTCTCTCCCAAAGAGTTGAAGGAGTTGAAGAAACAGCTTGATGAACAGGAGCGTATGGGTCTGATCAGGCCTAGTACGTCTCCTTGGGGTTGTGGTGTCTTATTTGTCAAGAAGAAGGATGGCACGGAGCGCCTCTGCGTTGACTACCGGCCATTGAACAAGAAGACAATAAAGAACAAGTATCCGCTCCCCAACATCAACGAGTTGTTCGAGCAGCTCAAAGGAGCTAAAGTTTTCTCAAAGCTCGATCTCCGAATGGGCTATCACCAAATTCGCATCCGCGAGGAAGATATCCCCAAGATTGCCTTCAGAACGAGCTACGGCTCATATGAGTATACAGTCATGTCCTTTGGTCTCGCCAACGCTCCACCTACCTTCTCGAGAATGATGCACTACATCTTCAACCCCTACACCGGCGAGTTTGTGCTTGTGTATCTGGATGACATTTTGGTATTTTCCAAGAATGAAGAGGATCACAAAAAGCACCTCCGTCTCGTTCTCGACAGACTCCGTGAACATAAGTTCTATGCCAAGTTTTCCAAGTGCGAATTTTGGCTCGATAAGGTCTTGTATCTAGGCCATATCATCTCCGCTGATGGTATTGCGGTAAACCCCGAGAAAGTTGAAGCAATTGTCAACTGGGAAGCTCCTCAGAACGTCAAGCAACTCCGAAGCTTCCTTGGTCTTGCCAGCTATTGCAGAAGGTTCGTTGAGAACTTCTCCAAGATTGCCAAGCCTCTCTCCAACTTGCTGCAGAAGAATGTCAAGTACTACTGGTCTCCAGATTGTGAAGTGGCATTCAAAACTCTCCAAGAAAAGCTCGTCTCTGCTCCAGTTCTCACTCCTCTAGATGAGTCCAAGCCCTACGAAGTATTCTGTGATGCTTCTCTTCAAGGACTTGGTGGTGTGCTTATGGAGGACAAGAGAATTGTGGCATACACTTCTCGTCAACTGAAGCGAAGTGAGAAGAACTACCCCACACATGATCTTGAACTAGCAGCTGTGGTACATGCTTTGATTACATGGAGACATCTTCTGTTGGGCAGAAAAGTCAACATCTTCACCGATCACAAGAGCTTGAAGTACATCTTCACACATCCGAATCTGAACCTCCGCCAGACTCGTTGGGTTGAAATGATCCAAGAGTATGATCCCAGCATTGAATACACTCCTGGCAAGGCGAATGTGATTGCAGATGCTTTGAGCAGAAAGGCATATTGCAACAGCCTTCTTATCAAGCCGTTCCAGCCTGAGCTTTGTGCAGCATTCGGGAAGCTCAACCTCCAAGTTGTTCTGCAGGGTTTTCTTGCAAATCTTCAAGTTGCTCCTACCTTGGAAGATCATATCCGTGAGGCCCAACTCAGTGATGCTATGGTGCAGAAAGTGAAACATGGTATTGCGAAGGGTACTCCTAAATACAAGTGCTATCGCGTTGATGAGAGAGATACCTTGTTCTTTGAGGACAGACTTGTGGTTCCCAAAGGTGATCTCAGGAAGCTCATAATGGAAGAAGCACATGATTCCCTCCTTTCCATTCATCCTGGAAGTTCCAAGATGTACCAAGACCTCAAGCAATCTTACTGGTGGACTCGCATGAAAAGGGAGATTGCCCAATTCGTGAACGAATGTGATGTCTGCAGGAGAGTGAAGGCAGAGCATCAACGTCCAGCCGGTCTTCTCCAACCTCTTCCTATTCCCGAGTGGAAATTCGCCCACATTGAAATGGATTTCGTCACTAGCTTTCCTAAGTCCAAGAGAGGGAATGATTCTATCTTCGTGGTGATTGACAAGCTTACCAAAGTCGCTCACTTCCTTCCAGTCAAAGAATCCATCAATGCAGCTCAATTGGCAGAGTTGTATACTTCCAGAGTTGTGTCCTTACATGGCATTCCTCAAGTTATCTCCTCAGACCGTGGAAGTTTGTTCACTTCTAAGTTCTGGGACTCCTTTCAGTCTGCCATGGGCACTAAGATCAGGTTCAGCACTGCTTTTCACCCTCAGACTAGTGGTCAAGTCGAGAGAGTGAATCAGATTCTAGAAGACATGCTCAGATCCTGTGTCATATCTTTTGGCATGAAATGGGAAGATTGCCTTCCATTTGCCGAGTTCTCTTACAACAACAGCTTAAAAGCAAGTGCCGGCAAAGCTCCGTTTGAAATCCTCTATGGCAGAAAGTGCCGTACCCCTCTCAACTGGTCCGAGACAGGTGAATGTCAACTTCTTGGCAATGACTTGATCTCAGAAGCCGAAGAAATGTGCAAAGTCATACGTGAGAATCTCAAGGCCGCTCAATCGCGTCAGAAGAGCTACTATGATGGCAAGCATCGTGATTTGGCCTTCAACATTGGGGATCATGTCTATCTCCGTGTTTCTCCGATGAAAGGCACCCAAAGATTCGGTATCAAAGGAAAGCTTGCTCCTAGATACGTCGGGCCTTTCAAGATCCTTGGCAAAAGAGGCGATCTAGCCTATCAACTTGAGCTCCCCTCCAACTTCGCCAATGTTCATGATGTGTTTCATGTGTCTCAACTCCGCAAGTGCTTCAAGACTCCTAAATGCATGATTCCGTTTGAGGAGATCGATCTTCAACAAGACTTGTCCTACCGAGAGCACCCAGTTGCTATTCTCGAAGAAACCGAGCGCAAGACCCGCAACAAGTCCATCAAATTATTGAAAGTCAAGTGGTCATACCATACCGACCGAGAAGCTACGTGGGAACGAGAAGATCATCTTCGTTCCGAGTACCCTTCCTTTTTCCAATCCTAGATCTCGGGACGAGATCTTTTTGTAGTACATGAGAGTTGTAATGCCCCGGATGTAATACTTTCCCTTTTGGGCAATATATATATCTCTAGCTTCATCTATTCCATTTCCGGGTTCTGTGTCTTTTGGGTTTTTCGTCGTCTTTTCGTGTTGCGTGTGTGGCATTCATCCATATCATGTAGTCATGAGCATCACATTGTATTTGTGTTGTAGTTTGCATCCGGTCCCACTTGTTTCTTTCCGTTGTCCGTTTCGAGTTCCGGAGCTCCCTCACGTGTCCGTGGCATCCCCGAGGCCTACTTTGGTGTATGGCCGTGTAACGTTTCCGTTTTGGCGTGTGACTTGTCTTGTGTTGTTGTTTTGGTGTGTGTAACCCGCCTGTCAAATCTCGTCGCGTTTGGTGTTCGTTTGCTACTCCAACAGTTATTCTCGTGGGCTGAAAGTACCCCCTCTTTGAGGCCCATGAAACCCCTCCAACAGCCCACCAAACCAAACCAAACCCCTCCCTTCATCTAGGCCATCTATTTGTGATCATGTGGCTGAAAACGTCACCTCATTTGGACAACCCTAGCTCCTTGTGCCTATATAAACGTCCACCTCCCCCAAAAATTGCGTCCAGAAAACCCTATGCTTCCAAAGTGCGCCGCCGGTGCTTCCACCATTGATCCGCGGTGCTTCCACCGTTGAAAATTCGTGCTTCCGACGTCCCAGGAAACCATGCTTCCGAGGTTCGCGGCCGTGCTTCCGTAGTATCGCGGTCGTGCTTCCGATCCGACGCGCGGGTCCCGCGAGGTCTTCTTCAACCTCGCCTCGCCGGAGCTGCGCGCCGCCTCGCCGGAGATCTCGCCGCCGCCGGACCTCCTCCGCACCTTCGGCCGCCGTTCGTCCTCACCAACGCCCGCCGGAGCTCCTCTCACCTCGCCGCCGGCCGAGGGCCCCGCCGGCCACCCTCCAGGCCGCGCCGCCCCGCCTCCCGGCCGGCCAGGCGACCTCCCGCCGGTCCCCGCCTCTCCTCCCGCCGACGCTGCCCGCAGGGAGCCCCGCCGCGCCTTCGATCGAAGCCGCCGCCAGCCCCGACGAGGGAGCTCGAGCCAGCGCCCCGTCGGGCTCCCTCGATCCAGTTCGGCCAGGTGGGCCGAACCCTAGGGCCCACCTCGCGCCCGATCCGCGCCCGAGGCCCGGTCCGCCTCCGCCGGCCCGCTTCAGCCGCTCCGGATCCGGCCCGATCCACGAAGATCCGCCAGCCCGCAAGCCCGATCCGCCTCCGCCGGCCCGATCCACGACCCCCTGCCCGCGTTGACTTTTCCCGTTGACCACCCTAAGGTTGCTCTCTTTTCACTAAGTCCCTGACGTTTTTGTTGTCTGATGCAGTTTTAAAATGTGGATAACTTTTTGTGTGATGGTCCGATTTGAGCAAATGATATGTCAAAATGATCGTGGAGACTTGTACTACGTTTTGTTCCATTGTGCAATGCATGTTTGAGGTCATCTAGATGCTTAAATATCTGTTGCAAGAGTGCTACTTGTTATAAACTGTAGTTTGTAGTTGTTTTCATGCCATCTTTGTAATGTGATAACTTGGTGCATGTTTATCCAAATAAAGCAAATGATATGTCCACGTGTTCGTCATGAAATGCTCTACATGTTGGGTGCTCTAGCTTGCATGATAGATTTCATCTTTCCATGCTTATCTCCTTTGCAAAGTGCTATGTGGCTGTTATGTCATTAAACTTGTTACGAGATGCCTCGTAGAGGAGCTCGTTGCTATTGATGTGTTTGTCCCCTTGATGCATGCTTAGATGTTTTGGATTCACCATCATATGTACTTTGCTGTGGTGCTTACCACTTGCCATGCTTTGCTTTGAGGTGACTTAAACTTGCTCTCAAAGATGCCATGATGAAACTGCTGTTTTAAAACTTAGTGAAATTTCACTAAGTCTGGAATCTGTAATTTCCAGATGCCATGTTTGCTTGTTGTTCTAGGCAAATCCATGATAGTTTTGGGCTGACTCTTGATGTTTCCTTGTAGAATATATTGTTGGCTATCCATTCATGCTCTCACATGCTTATTTGAGTGGCTGTAGCATATTTAACTTTTGCTCCGAAGTTGCAACAAATTACAGCTGTCAGGTTTTTGTTGTCAAGTTCAATATGTCATAGCTTGTTGCTATTGATCCATGGCTCCTATGGGGATGCTCCAATGGATTTGTTTGTTTTAGGATATGTCTAGTTTATGTCCATGCTCCTTGCCATGATGTTTGAGTGCTGTAGGTCATTTATCTCTTGCCCCGAAGTTGCTATGTGGCTGATAATTTCAGCTTGTGCGTGTTTATTGTTTCAGTGTAACTTTTAGCCCGTAGCTCCGTTTTGAGCAAGTCCTATATGAAACTTGTGTGATTTTGCATGTAGATTCATATTATCCTATTGTTAGCATGTTTTGAAGCATTTTGCTTGATGCATATTGTTGTGTTGTAACACTATGCTTCCTAAGTAGACTTTCTGTGCTTCCATAGTGCATCTGTTTTTCTTCCATAGTGCATCAGCCATGCATCCAGTATTTTTTCTGTGCATTGCATCTTGTTTGATTCGTTGCCTTGTGATCTTGTGTTTGAGTAGAGCCGGAAGCTGAGACCGAGTATGAGTACGAGCACGAGGTTACTACCGAGGTTGAGAACGAGGACCCCTCTTACGATCCCATCGACAACTCTTCAGGCAAGATGACCGAACCCCGATACCATTACTATCTTTGCCTATTGCTAGAAGTCTCGATCTATAGTTTTGCCTCGATGCCCATGTTTTTCCTGTCAGCCTCCTATTGTAACCATGAACCTGTCTAACCACCCTACCTATGCAAACCATTGTTTGGCCATACGTAGGCTTCGCTCAGCCCCTCTTATAGCATTGCTAGTTGCAGGTGAAGATTGAAGATTCTTGCTTCTTGTTGAAGCTTGTTGGGATATCACACTATTTTAATTATTAAATGAACTCATCTATATATTGGCAATGGGTGGAAGGCTAAGCCTTTTGCTTGGTGTTTTGTTCCACTCATGCCTCTAGGAACCGTATAAACCGGTGTTATGTTCCTTGATTATGCGTTCCTCACACGGTTGGGGTTATGGGACCCCCTCGATAAACCGCTAAGTGCTAAGTCTTTTCCAGCAAGTCCCAACATTGGTACTATTCGCCTAATAACTAAAAACTTGCATAGGGTCTTGCAAACCCGAGTTCTTAATCAACAACCCCGGGCCAGTGCTCCACATGAGTGTTGGTCCGAAACGGGGAGCCTGCGGGGTCACCACGAGGAAACTCGAGGAATTATATAAACCCGTAGCTTCACCCATCCCGTCGTGGCCTGATACTAGATACGCGCGGCTACTGTCAGGGTGTCGGCACGCCGGGAGGATTTGCTGGATTAGCCTTACCTTAGTCGGAGTATCTTGAGCACGGGATTCCGAGAATACTCGGGTCTTCCCACCTTGGAGTTGCGACTGCGCGGATCGTGGGCTTGTCATGGGCCAATTTGGAACACCCCTGCAGGGTTATGAACTTTCGAAAGCCGTGCCCGCGGTTATATGGCAGATGGGAGCTTGTTAATATCCGGTTGTAGAAAACTTGACACCATGTTCCAATACACTACCAGCGTGAGTACCGTGACGGTCATTTTCCGAAAGGGATTCGGGAAGTGAACAAGGTGGGGTTATGTTTGACTTGCTAGTTAGGATCACTTCGTGATCATCTCTCGACCGAGGCACCTTCTCTTCTCGCTCTCTTTTACGTAAGCTAGGCTAGTGCTGCTGCAACCTCTTATTCTTTCTTCAGCCTTGTTCCAGACCCAAGGCTGGGATAGTCGTGTTTCCCGAGAACGGGATTGCTGAGTCCTCTGTGGCTCACAGTTACTTCAACACCCCAGATGCAGGTACGATGGTGAGCTACACAGGCGATGGTACTGAGCTAGACTGGGAGTACGATGAGGAGTGTAGCCGTTACTATGTGAACTATCCGGTTGATCAGTAGAGCTTCTACTAGGATTCGATCTAGACCTGTGGTTTAATGTTATGTTTGGTATCTTGTCATTTGGATCTTACCCTTAGATGGGATGTGATGTTCATTTGAATGATGATTGGATATGTAATGAATTTGTGTGACGTGGCGAGTGTAAGCCAACTATCTTTTCAGTTTTCCATCCCTATTTTTACATGAGATGTGCAAAGGTACCAAACTTGCGATCATTCCAGAATGGGCTTATATCTTTAAGTCGTGCCTCGACACATAGGAGAAATAGTCCCATCCTGGGCATTACACATTCTTAATTGATGCCTCTTCCTTGGTCTCCACATTCTTTCGTTGCATCATTCAAGTATTCTCTACTCTGCTCGTGATCCCTTTGTTGTTTGGTATCTAAGTTTCCTCAAGGGCCTTTGTTCTTTTTCTAATTCTTCCCGGTGGTTTGTTCTCTTTCATCATGTTGTTTCGTTCCTGCGATGTTTCGTTTAAGATTTCCACTTCTGTTCTTATCATATCATTTCACTCGTTCTTTGCAAAAATCCTACCGGTGATTCGTTGAATACTTTATCAAGATTGTGCGTGATCTCTCTTTAATAGTTTGCAACGAGAATAAGTAGTATGCTAAATCCATTGCTTCTCATCGATTTAAGGTGATGAAGGGTAAGCATGACATAATTCTTATTCTTATTCCCTCAAGGTGATTTAATTCCTTTGTTCGGAGTTTGTTCATGATGAATAAACTCTAGGTTCGAAGTGTTTCATCTTTCTTTCCGGTGTTCTAGGTTTTCTGATTATCTCGTCACGAAGCTCCATCCAAATAGTTGCAAGGCTTCAATCGTATTCTTTTCATCCTTCACTTCTCATCCTTTTGTTACCGGAATTCTTCATGGTGGTTCATCATGATTTAATTCATCCTCGAAGTGTTCTTCAAGATTCTTGTTGGAGGAGCTCAAGTATTCTTCATCTTGCATTTTGAAGTGCAAATATTTGCTCCCTTATCTTTTCAGGTGGTGTTATGTCATTCTTGGCAATTTCCTTCATGTTTCATGATTCACAAGTTGTCAGGAATGAGATATCGTAAAACCATCATTTTTTTCTTCGATCATGAGTTGTTTCAACCCATAATAATTTGCTCGTTGGAGTATCTTGGTATAGATTTCACCTAAGGCCTTCCATTGGGAGTGTTGCTATTGTGGTGCTTATCAATGATCCAAGTTATCTCTTTATCATCTTGGTGGAAGAAAATTTTCATCTCTTTGGTGCTCTCAATCAAATCAATTGTTTTCCGTTAGTGGCCGGTTGTCACCTCATAATTTTGAGATGTTCTCCATAAGCCCACAACAAGATTATTCTTTTCATTGTGGATTTTCCAACAACTCCGTTCAACCCTTCTTTGTAAGGATGCTCTTCAAACTCAATTGTGGTACAAGTTGTTATTTTCTTCCTCGTTCTTTTCCTTCCAACGATCTATATTCTATTCTTTCATTCCGGAGGCATTGTGATATTGCTCTCTTCGAACCATCATCTTGTCATATCAACATCATCTTCTTTTCCTTTCTGGTCCATTTAACGAGAGTGTTGTGTCCTCCATTCAAGTTCACTCACCTTACTAAGTTTTACCTCCCTTTTCAACCAGAGTGTTGTCTGAAATCATTGTTTCGGAGGCAGTGTGTTGTTGATTTCATCAAAGATCATCCAATCTTATCAAGCTCATGTTAATTCCTTCCATTTTCAGATGGAGTGCTGTCCAAATTTTGTCATTCTTATTCCTTGGCTATACCGTTGCGGTTTCATATTATTTTGGTTTGTAAGCTCTTGTTTCATGTCTTTCAACCAACAAGGTTCTCGTAATGTTCCTTGTTCCTCTTTGTTAACAGAGTGTTTCCAAGCTCTTTCATCTCTGTTGTATTCTTCTTCCAACTTGTTCAACCTCAAGGTTTGTTGGTTTCACTAGTTTGTCGAAGAAGCAACTTTGTTTTACCTCTTCCTTTTCTGTTTTATCCGGTGCCAGCCCTAGGATCTTGGGTTGAGATCCTCTGTTAGTGTGGGAGAGTTGTGACGCCCCAAGACCGACACTCTACAAGACTTCCAGCTATTTTGGTTGTCGCCGTGTGTTTTATTTATTTGCTGCATTCATCATGGCATCATGTGGATTGCATGCGCATGTTTTCATAAAACTCATAGTCGTTCATAGTTGCCGCCTTCCTCTTTGTCTCAGTGGCATGCTGTCAGACCGTTTGTCTCTGTTGACCTTTCTCAGACCCCTTGCAACCTGGTTGTTCGCTCTCTTGGCCTCATAGTGCACAGAGCCCCTCGCATGCACTTCCGAAACTTCCCCGAACCCGACCCGGGCAGTCGTGATTGATGGGTCCGGATCATCCCCAAATATCCCAAAATTATCTTCGGTTTCTCGTTTGGATGTCTGTTGCCTATTTTCTCGACTGTCCGATCTAAATTGGAGGGGTTGGACGATCCCTATCCAAACCCACCTACTATTTATAGCAGATGAAACCCTACCTAATCTAGACCAACCCTAATCCCTAGGGGATCTGCCCCTTCACCGCCGCCGGACCAGCCCTCTCCTCGTTTTCCTCCACCACCAACCAATCAGCAACCTCTCTTACTCGATCCAAACCCGCAGCCGCCACAGCTCCTCCTCAATTTCAACGCCGACCAACCTCCGCGCTTTCCTCCCGACGCCAACCACCACCTTCGGCTGGTCTCCAAAGCTCCCGAAATCCATCTCCTTGTCCCCGTGCCAGCAGCAACAGAGCAGGAGCCTCACAACCGAGCCTCCTCTCGTCCAGGAGCCTGAGCTCCTCGATCCCTCCTCCAGCGCGCCTCCTCGCTTCATCGATCCATGGAGAGGATCTCCTTCCCGCGTTGCCTGTGTCCTCGCCTCCTCGTGTCCTTCGTCGCCTCCGACCAACAGCAGGTCGACCGAAGCCGCGCGTGCCCTTGTGTTGCTTCCTTCTCCTTCTCTGCTCTATCTCTCTCTCTCTGAATGCTCCCTCCCTGACTTTCTTACACAGGGAACCGACGCCACCCCTGAGCTCCGCCCGCGCTCGTCGTTGCCCGGATCCGGCGCCGGCCAGCCGGATCCGCCCCGTCTCAACCTCGCCGGCCTTTCGTGTAGCCCGCCGTCGCTCCCCTTCAAATCCAGTCGCGCCAAGCCCTTCGCTGCATCGAGCAGCTTCATTTCAGGCAGAGGAGGACGATGCCCCTGCTTCCTGGGCTGATTCACGTGAGGCCCAGCGCGCCCCTGTCGGCCTCCCTCTCATCTGATCTTGGACTTGGCCCATGGTGAGAAACCCCCAAATCCCTCTTGTGCTCTGTTGGGCTATTCGGATTCGGCCCAATTCATGTTTTTTTCCTGCGGAACGTTTTTCCTATTATGTCGAGAGCTGCCAGTTTTACAGAAAAACTCCTAGTCTTCTTGCATATCATATATAACAAACTGTGCATCACATGTAAAAACTTTATATAGGTAAATTTCTTGGACTTTTGTGTAGTTTAATAATATGCCACTTACATCCATGCTAAAATGTGTAAAACTTGCTGTTTACATTAATTTGTTTAAATAACATGCTAAAATGATTTATTTCATAACTTAATAACCGTAGCTCAGTTTTAAATAAAATTTATATGTATTTGGGGTGGAAAATTGTGTAGTATAACATGGTTCACTTTGTTTTGCTGATTAACAACATTAAAATATGGTAATAGGTAGAACAGTACCAAATGCAAAATATGCACATGGGGATTTTCCGGAATTGTTGTTGTTATTTCCGGCCTCATTTAAAAATGCCTAGATAGTGTAGTTTGCTCATGCTTCACCTCTTGCCATGTTAATTAACATTTAATATTGTTGGCTATCTACCGAGATCAAACTAAATATGTGAATGTGGTGTTTTGTCAATATGCAACTCGTTGCATATTAAGCTCCACTTAACTTGTAGTATTGTTTGTGCACTTTTCCATGCCATGCATATTTAAACCGGATATGCATCATACTTGTTGGTGCATCATGCCATGTTTATGCTTGTGCGTTTACCATGTTGTTTGCTTCTTTCCGGTTTGCTTCTATCGTTAGCTTTGGTTTCGCTTCGGAGTTGTGAGGATTCCTTCGACTACCTCTGTTTCTCTTCTTCATGGACTCGTTCTTCTTCCTTCGGGATTCTAGGCAAGATGACTGTTCCCCGATATCACCTCTATCCTTGCTTTGGTAGTTGTCTCGCTCTATTAGATATGTCGCGATGCCTATTCTTGTCTTGTCAGCCTCCTATGTTGCCATGAAACACTCTAACCGCCTTCCTAGCAAACCGTTGATTGGCTAAGTATGCTTTTGCTCATCCCCTCTTATAGCATTGTTGCAGGTGAAGTTCGAAGATTGCTCCATGTTCGGACTTGTTTTATTGGGATAACACAATATGTATCTTAATTAATTAATGCACATATATATTGGTAATGGGTGGAAGGCTTGGCCTTCTGCTTGGTGTTTTGTTCCACTCATGCCACCTTAGGACCCGATAAACTGGTGTTATGTTCCTTGATTTTGCGTTCCTAACACGGTTGGGGTTTATGGGCCACCCTCGATAATTAGCACTGCTTAAATCTTTTCCAGCAAGGCCCAACATTGGTACTACTATTTGCCTAACAACTAAAAACTTGCATAGGGAGTAATTAACCTGAGTTCTTAATCAACCCCCGGGCCAGTGATCCTCATGAGTGTTGGTCCAAACTTGGGGAAACGGGAGGTACTTGATATATACCTGTAGGCTGACCTATCCGGTCGTGGCCTGAGACGAGATACGCACGACTACTATCAGGGTGTCGGCACGCCGGGAGTTCTTGCTAGATTAGTTTTACCTTTGTCGAAATATCTTGAGCACGGGATTCCGAGAATACTCGGGTCTTCCCAACATGGAGTTGCGACTCCACGGATCGTGAGCTTGTGATGGGCTAAGTTAGGACACTCCTGCAGGGTTATGAACTTTTGAAAGCCGTGCCCGCGGTTATGTGGCAGATGGGAATTTGTTAATATCCGGTTGTAGATAACTTGACACCATATCCTTAAGAATACACTACCTGTGTGAGTAACCGTGACGGTCTCTTTTTAAAGGGGTTTCAGAAAGTGAACACGGTGGGGTTATGCATGAACGTCAGTAGCTAGGGTCACTTATTGATCATCTTTGGCGACCGTTGGCACATATCCTCATCTCGCTCTGAATTCGTAAGCTAGTTGCTTAGTGTTTGCTGCAGACACTTTATTACCTCTCCACACCTAAAGGCTTTGTTAGTTTTGATACCCGGGAATGAGATTGCTGAGTCCTTGTGACTCACAGATTACAACACACACCAGATGCAGGTAGAACTGGGTACGACGCAGGAGAGGACAAGAACTTCACTGGTAGTTCGATGAAGAGCGTGGTTGTATGTATGTGATGTATCCCGACGATCAGTAGTGGTTCCTACTAGGGGCAATCATGACTTGTGGTTGTGGTATCTTTTCTCTTTTGATTTTGTCCATAGCCGAACACTGGTTTATTTGGACGAATGTATGCTATTGGATTTAATTGTGTGACGTGGCGAGTGTAAGCCAACTATTTCACTCTTTCATCCCTGTTCATTACATGAGTTGTGCAAAGATACCACGCTTGCGATCATTCCAGAATGTGGCTATGTCTCCAACTCATCCCTCAACACGTAGGAGCTATAGTAGCATCCCGGGCATAACATGATCTCACTCTCACTCTCAATATGGTGGCATAAGTCTCTCAACTCATCACCGTACGCCTCCTTGGTCAAAGGGAAAATCCCATGCTCAACTGTCTCATAGTCGTCACCGTGGATGAAGGCCGAAGATGGCACATCATCACTCTCGTCCATGACCGAAGGGACAATCCCATGCTCGATCTTCTCGATGGTACTAGCCTCATGCTCGCCATCTTGGAGCGTGGTCGTCGCGAAGGATGCTTGGGGCCGAGTAGACTTGGCCTTCATGAGTTCTTGTTGCGCCTTGAGAGCATCAATGTACATGTTATCGAGGGACTCGTAGTTGTTGTTGAAGATAGTCTCGGCGATGTCGTTGTTCAATCCCACCGAGAAGGTTAACTTCATTCAAATGGGGTTTTCCATGCCGTATCGTCGCAAGGCTTTCTTCATGTCATTGAAATACTCGTCGAGGGACTTGGATCCTTGCATGGTGTTCTCCAAGTGGCGTTGTAGATGTTCCATGTAGGTGGAAGGCACAAATTCTCGCCTCATCGCTTTCTTCATCTTTGGCCACGTCATGGTCAAGCTTGTCGAAGGTCTATGAAACCACCATGTCTATGCGTACTTGTGGCGCACTTCACTTGATCTTCGGAGTGGACTTGGTGTCGCTTGAGGTAGTCATCCATCTTGCACTCCCACTCGAGGTACTCATCGGCGTCATGAGTCCCAAAGAATGGAATCTCGTAGGCGGTGTTGAAGTTGTAGTAGCTCATGGAAGTCGTGGACTTGAACTCGTGGAGTAGGCAAAGATGTCGTACATCCAAAGGCGAAGATGTCTTGAAGTCACATGGCGAAGATGCCAAAGTTGTTGAAGAAGCTGTCTTCTCGCGGATGATGTCGCGGCTCTATGTGGTCCATGCGCACAGGGTTGCAGGAGGCCGTGTGCATGGGGTCCCATGTGCATGGGGGTCGAAGGCCCGTGTGCACGAGGTTGGCAGAGAAGCCAACACACGTCCGGAAGCTTGCTCTTCCGATCTTGTGGCACACCCTTGATGATCTAGAGCGGCCTAGTCTTGTCGGTGTCGATGCCCGGGTGTACTTGCCAGAGATGGTAGTTCGGGAGTCTTTGCACTTGAGCGTCTTCTCGAAGATGAGTAAGACCGCTTTGCATTTGTTGATGAGGAACTTGAGCTCCTCCATGTGCTTGTCCATCTTGGCGTCGATGAGGTTCTTCATGGCATCAAACTCGTCGTCGAGGTTGTAGACCGGAGATGATGTGCTTTGCCTATCCATCACAACACTCAAGCAAAGGTGAGTAGGAAATGAGATAAACAATACCAAGCTACCATTTCCCAAAGTTGAGAATGTATCTCGTTTCACTCAATGTGAAATGAAAGAATAGTGGAATTGGTACCGGACTTGTTCACTCACACCTACAAAGTAAAGCTTATCGAGTGGCTTGGTTAGGACAAGTGGCAAAAATTTCATGCAAATTGAAGTCTAAGATATTGTAAATGTTGAAATCAAGCCAGAGGACTCAAAATGCAAAGCAAGTGATCAAAATATAGAGGAGGGCAATAAAGAAAAAACGCGATGGGATAATGGGGCTTGTGCAACTATAGGGATGAGCAATACAAAATTGCCTAACGAAGACTAAGCTCGTGTTGCACAAACACTAGGAGAGATGCTAACTTATTGCAATTTTGTGCTTGATTCACCAATTGGCACCAATCCTATATGCAAGAAAACGTTTCCAATTCCATGTATCCTCATGCACAAGTATCTCTTTTCATGCTCAACAGTCTTTTTCTTATAATCTTATGATCTTTCTTTTCTTGCTTAGAAGTTTTTTTTCGCTCTTCTCTTCCTTCCCACTTTTCTTATTGAGCCTCAACCAAACATATGGGACAAGTATCACAAGATATGCACAGGAGCAAGCAATTGCACTATATGATATATCCAATGATGCAACAATATGACACCAAGATGATAGAGCAAATGATGCAACAATATGATATCGTATGACTATGGTTCCCAAGTTTTCGCGAAGCCCGACAATACTCAGATAGCTAGTCTCAATGTGTATGAAGGTATTCGCAAAGATGGTGGGGCTATCAAGATGAAATGGCAAGGAAGCAGAAGTATATGACGGAATGGATACCTTCATCACACTTAACCTTTCACGAAGTTGGGGGTAACCGACCCTGCTTCCGGTTGAAGATGGTCTCAAAGGATGGATGGTCATCGTCGACGTCGAAGCTCGTGGTGGATGTAGTCGATGGAACAATACAACTCACCGGTGGTGAATGATGATGTAATCGTCCCTAGGTAGCCGAAACACCTTAGGAGACTCACATGACAACTCAAACAACCACAAATGCAAAGGGAACCAAAATGGGTTAGGTTTGTGGAATGCTAAGGTGGTTATGCGGAAGATATGGTGTATGGGCTATGCTAAAGATGCAAAAATGCACAAAATTTTATGGAGTCAAATTCTGGTAAAACCAAGATGAGCAGCTCGGGCACGTCACTAGATTTTCAACGAGCCAAAGAACACCCAAATCGGAGTTCGGAGGTGAAAGTTACGGGCAATAACGTGAAACACGTGCGACTGATTTTGGGAGGGCCGTGCGCATGGGGTCTAGGGCCCGTGGACACGGGGTCCCATGCACAAAGTACACGTACCGAGGGCACAGGGTCACCTGGGACTACGCGGGGGCCCGCGGTCACGGGGTGTGCGGAAAATTTCGCGATTTCTGTCAAAATTGACGGATTTGGTCGTGGGGATTGTGTGGGGGATGGGGGAAATCTAGATCCATATAGCGACCATGATCCAAATGGACGGAAGTCTCTGTGTTCTGTGTCATCCCTGGATCGGTAATGCTGACACACACAGTACTTGAAGGACTTATAATAGAGTGGCAATCACACACTTATTACGACGAATGTCTCAAAAGAGAACTTATTACAAAAGTCGATGGCATAAGGCCATCTAACAAAATAACAACGGAAGGCTTGGAAGATAAGTGAGTCCATCAACTCCAACGGCATAGCTGAGTGCATGACAAACGACCTAGCACGTCTTACTCCTCGTCTGAAAAGTCTGCAACGTAACATGTTGCAGCCCGAAACGGGTCAACACATGGAATATGCTGGAAAGATAACACAGAAGAGCAAGAATAGAAATAAAGGCTAACAATATACACATATTTGGCTGGTGGAGGCTCTAAGATTAAAGTTTTTGCATAAAGCCAATTTTCCCCTAGAACAAAGGAATAAATTTTATTTTAACTATCATGGTAGTTGAAACATCATTGAGAAGGTACCTCCAACTCAATCCCAATTAAAGTAGTCTTCATTAACCCAACAAATTAATTTTAGAGTGATGAGGTCAACTAATAATTCAAGTACCAGATACTCAAGATTGTCCATAACCGAGGACATGGCTAATCATGATTAGTTTGTACACTCGGCAGAGGTTTGCGCACTTTTCCCCACAAGACTCGATCTCCTCCATTGGAATTCTCGCACTGCATGGTGTTTGAGGAACGGATGACCGAGACACCGTCTTTCAGAAGCATTTACTCTTTACCCCGGGTGGACCGGTACACCTACTTTCCCCTACATCTGCTAGTCCACCACTGAAAGAGCTCACACAACTTACTCATACTATGCCAGAGCCCATAATGGCATTGTGGATGCACACGGAAGTTTCTAGCATGAATAGCTTTATGATCTCTTTGAGCCTGGGTGGCATTCCATAGGATAATCACACGGTTCCTCCGGGATTTCCTAGGACAACACTGGATTCTCCAGGTGCCCTGCAACCAATCCACCCAGATGTGTATTCAAGTAGCCACCTTAGGTTGAACCATTAATTAACAACTCACATCTGTCATGGATTTCACTCAAACCCAAACCACGTCTACGAGCATAGCATGTCAACCTAAGCATAACGTAGAAGTAACTCCCAAGGGTTTGAAAATAATGCAGGTAATAGGTTCTACCTCAACCTACTTCCTAGTCCCACAAGTTCAGAGATCCTACTCATGCAAAGTGTGAGGGTTTGATCTAATGCATAAAAACAGGGTAATAAAGGGGTATGATCAAAGTGTTACTTGCCTTGCTGATGATACACAAAACCTGGAGACTCGTAGTAGCACGCTTCGCACTCCGGGAATTCTATCGCAAGCAAACAATAGCATACATAAGCAATCGAGCAAAGATGCACAAATAGAACTCCAAATAAGAAGATCTAACCGGAAAGTTCAACTTAAGAACTCTGGTTTGCAAAAAGAATCAAATCAAACGGAGCAACAAAACTCAAACTGCGAAAGAAACAAGATCCGTTTACTAGATTGATCTAAAGTCAAATTTTACAGTAGCAAAACCTTGTTCAAGTTGGTTAAACGGAAAGAGGGCGTCGAGACGAAGATATGGGCTTTTGAATCGCCTGATTCCGACTCTCGAGCGAAAAGAAAAACTAAAAACAAGATCAGGGCAGAAATCACGATCGAAAATAATTGCGGAAAAAGCCGCGAAAAAGAAAACTGACGAATAGGCTAACGAACGAACGTTTGTTAAAACGAACGTACGAACGAACATACGGACGAACATCCGCTATTTAACTAAACCGAAAAAAAACCGAACCGATCTATTTAGAAAACAGATCTAGGGTTCCAAAAAGAACCGATCGGTTTAAGAAAACGACGGCAGTGGCAACTACCTCGGCGGTGGACTCCGGCAAGAACGGCGGCGCCGGCGCTCCTGCGACGGGCGGACGGCGTCGCGGTGCGGGGCGGCGGCGCTAGGGTTTGGCGGCAGCAGGGTGGGCTGGTGGCGGGGTGGGCTGGCGGCGGGGGCTCGGGCGGGCCTTTTAAATGGGCCGACTAGGGAGAGTCCTAGTCGGGTACGGCCCGTAGGACGGTTTCCTTTTTTTAAAGAGTCTTGACGCACTAAAACAGGCGAAAAAAATACTAAACAGACTCCAAAAATTCCGAAATAACTTTTCACCGTCCTCTAACGATATTTAGGACAAAGTGAACATTTTTCCCGGACCTAAATGCAATTTTGAAAAACGTGTATTTTTTCGATGTAAATAAAATCTCAAATAAATCCGAATAAAATCCAAAAGTGATTTTATTTTTTTTTCTCCAATATTTCTTTTATTTTGGAGAAGTCATATTATCTCCGCTCGTATATTTTATTAAGAAACATTTTTTATGGAGAGAAAAATAATTAAAACCAACGTGATCCCCGTACCGGTATTCGAGAAAACTCTAATACGGAAACAGTAGAATTCCCAACTCTCTCCATGGGTCCTTGAGTTGCTTAGAATTTTTGAGGATTGCCACGCACAAAAATGCAATAAAATATGCAATGCAATATGATCTATGTATAACATTCCAAATTGAAAATTTGGGATGTTACAAACCTGCCCCCCTTAGAATGAATCTCGCCCTCGAGATTCGGCTTGGTTAGAGAACAGGTGTGGGTGGTCCTTGCGTAGATCGTCCTCTCGTTCCCAGGTGGCTTCTTCCTCGGTATGGTGACACCACTGAACTTTGCAAAACTTGATAACCTTACTGTGGGTGACTCTGCTTGAAAACTCAAGGATCTCGACGGGTTTCTCCTCGTAGGTCAGATCACTATCGAACAAAATTGCTTCGAGGGGTACTGTGTCTCTTAAAGGAATATCGCCCATCTCTGCATGGCACTTCTTATGGTGAGAAACGTGAAACAAATCGTGCACTCTTGACAATCCTTCGGGTAACTCCAATTTGTAGGCCACCTCTCCCATGCGTTCCAAAACACGGTACGGTCCCACAAATCATGGAGCTAACTTTCCTTTGACTTCGAAACGTTCAACTCCTTGCAGAGGCGATACTCTCAGGTACGCTCTATCTCCGATTTCATAGGCTACTTCCTTACGCTTCGAGTCTGCATAACTCTTCTGCCTGGACTGAGCTACCTTCAGTCTATCCCGAATCAGCTTGACCTTCTCTTCTGACTCTTTTTTCAGATTTGGTCCAAATAACTGACGGTCTTCGACTCCATCCCACATCAACGGTGTTCGGCATCTCCTCCCGTACAATGCTTCGAACGGTGCCATCTTCAAACTGGCCTGGTAACTGTTGTTGTACGAGAACTCGCGTAGGGCAAGTTGTCAGTCCAACTAGATCCATAATCTAACGCACAAGCTCTCAGCATGTCCTCCAGAATCTGATTGACTCTCTCGGTCTGTCCATCGGTCTGAGGGTGAAAAGCTGTACTAAATTCCAGCCTCATTCCCAAAGTTTGGTGTAACTGGTGCCAAAACTTTGAGGTGAACTGTGTTCCTCTATCTAATACAATGGTCCTCGGAACTCCGTGCAGACATACGATCCTGGTCATCTATATCTTGGCCAACTTTGCTGGTGTACGTGGTTTTCACGAGGATAAAGTGGGCTACTTTGGTCAAGCGATCCACTACTACCCAGATTGAGTCATATCCTGATTTGGTCCTGGACAATCCGGTGATAAAGTCCATGCCAAGCTTATCCCACTTCCATTCGGGTATCAAAACATAGGCTGTAGCAATCCTGCTGGCTTCTGATGTTCCGCCTTCACTCTCTGGTATACATCACATACTGCTACATATTCGGCAATATCCTTCTTCATTCCCATCCACCAGAAACGTTCCTTCAAATCCAAATACATCTTGGTGTTTCTGGGGTGTATCGAGTATGGTGAATCATGTGCTTCCTGTAGTATCAACTTCCTGATCTCGGCGTTGTTGGGCACATAGATTCGATCCTCAAACCACAAGGTGTCGTGTTCGTCCTCACGAAAACCCTTGATTTTTCCTTCACTCGTCTTCTCATTTATCTCGGCAATCTCCTTGTCATCCTTCTGGGCTTCTCGTATCTTTCCCAACAATGTTGACTGAACCTCCAATGTTGCAACAAAACCTTTAGGAACTATCTCCAAACGAAGCTCCTTGAGATCTTCTGCTAACTCCTTTGGCAATCCTCCCTTCACTAGGGTATTTGCAAAGCTCTTCTGGCTCAAAGCGTCTACAACAACATTGGCCTTTCCTGGGTCATAGCGCAGCTTCATATCATAATCTTTTATAAGCTCCAACCATCTCCTCTGTCTAAGGTTCAGCTCCTTCTGAGTGAAAATGTACTTCAAACTCTTGTGATCCATGTACACATCACAATGATTCCCAATAAGGAAATGTTTCCATGTTTTGAGCGCATGCACAACTGCTGCTAGCTCCAAATCATGTTTCACATAATTCAACTCGTGCGGTCGCAGTTGACGAGATGCATAAGAAACAACTCTTCCATCCTGCATGAGTACTCCTCCAAGTCCTAAGCTTGAAGCATCGCAGTACACTTGGAAATCCTTGTGTATATCTGGCAAGATCGGCACTAGGGCTGTCGTCAACCGTTTCTTTAACTCCTGGAAACTTTCTTCGCACTCTTCAGTCCAATGAAACTTTGTGTCCTTCTTCAACAATGTCGTCATCGGCTTTGCAATCTTCGAGAAATTCTCTATGAATCTCCGGTAATATCCCGCGAGTCCAAGAAAACTGCGGATCTCTCCAACTAAAGTGGGTGACAACCACTCAGTGACTACCTGCACTTTGACGGGGTCCACTGCTATACCTTCTCCTGATATAACATGCCCTAAGAATCCAACTTCCTTCAACCAAAATTTGCATTTGTTAAACTTGGCGTACAACTGATGTTCTCTGAGCTTCTCCAGAACCAAACGCAAATGCTCCGCGTGTTCCTCTTCGTTCTTCGAGTACACCAAAATATCATCAATGAATACCATGACAAACTTATCCAAGAACTCCATGAACACCTTATTCATCATACTCATGAAATAGGCAGGGGCGTTAGTCAATCCAAATGACATAACCGTATACTCATATAGCCCATACCTTGTGGTGAAGGCTGTCTTGGGTATATCCTTCTCTCGGATCTTCAACTGGTGGTATCCTGATCGTAGATCGATCTTGGAGAATACTTTAGCTCCTTGAAGTTGGTCGAACAAATCATTAATCATCGGCAACGGGTACTTATTCTTAATCGTCACTTCATTCAGTGCCCGATAATCAACGACCATCCTTAAAGATCCATCCTTTTTCTCGACCAAAAGCACCGGGGCTCCCCAAGGTGACAAACTCCAGCGAATAAATCCTTTCTCCAATAACTCCTTAATCTGCTTCTTGATCTCCTCCATATCATTTGCTGGCATCCGATACGGTCTCTTCGATATGGGTCCGGCGCCAGGTAATAATTCAATCAAAAACTTAATATCCCTATCCAGCGGCATGCTTGGTAGCTCTTCTGGAAATACATCCGGGTAATCCTTTACTATGGGCACTTCCTCCTGAACAACTCCCGTGAGAGAATGCACTTGTGTCCTTCTAGGCGAATGCCTAGATACATACTTGATCCTTTTTCCCTCGGGGGTAGTAAGCAAAATAGACTTACTAGCACAATTGATGTTCCCTCCATACATCGATAGCCAGTCCATACCTAGTATCACATCCAATCCTTGTGACTCCAAAACTATCAGGTCTGAGGGGAAAACATGGCGTCCAATGACCAATGGCGTCTGAAAACATCCTTGATGTGCAACATACTCTGCTCCTGGGGAACTTACTAACATGGGGGTCTTAAGGACTTGGGTGGGCAACTTATGTCTATTTACGAATCCCCTTGAAATGTATGAATGCGATGCAACAGTATCCAAAAGAATTATTGCGGTAATTGACTTAACCAAAAACTTACCGACAACAGCATCTGGTTGCTCTTCAACCTCCTCCACGGTCATGTGGTTCACTTGTCCTTTGTTGAACGGGTTGGGATTCTTCCCGGTGCTTCCATTGTCGTTCCCATTCTTAGCTTCAGGGCAGTCCGTGGTGTAGTGTCCATTCTTCCCGCACTTGAAACATGTAACGTGGCTTAAATCCCTCTTGGCGGGTGTGGATGGAGTAGAGCGGTTCTGATTATTGTTTGCTCCATTCCCATTCCCATTCTTGGAGCCATTGTGGTTGTGAGAGCTTCCTCAATTATGTGATGTAGGGTGGAACCCCAATCGGCAGATCTTTGACGAGATGGAGGAAATCCCACGATGAACACGAAGAACACAAGGGGAACACGGAGAAATACACGAGAGGAAACGCACAAATCAACACGAATACGGTCACACAGGTGCTAGATCCATGATACACATCAATATACACGATCCATAGTCAACAACAGTGGTACAAAGATAGTCTTCTCCCGGAGGAGGTCTTGGGGTATCCCTTGGGATCTTCTCTGCGATGGAGGTCTTGAATCTGAGGTGGATCTTCTCCGAAGAGGCCGCGGTCTCGTAGGAGAGGAACCACAAAGGTCTATGATGAGCTATCACAAAGCTAACCCTAGATAGTTTAGGTAGAGTGCTATATATAGGCTAGGAGGGTCGAAGGGGTACATGGGCCTCGGCCCAACAACATCCACGCAGGCACTATCCGGATGATCCGGACGTTTATCCGGATGATCCGGGCTTCGGGGGTCCGGATGATCCGGGTGGGCGTCCGGATGATCCGGACGTTTCTGAACGGTCGTGGGTGGCCCGGATGTCCGGGTTTTCTTCCGGATGTCCAGAGATGTCCGAATGATCCGGGCCGGGATCCGGATGATCCGACTTCGGCGTGGAGCTTCGGGTGTCGGGGCGCCCATTGTCCGGATCGTCCGGACGTTCGTCCGGATCATCCGGGCTCTGGCCGGATCGTCCGGGGCTTTTTCCGGATCGTCCGTGTTGTCTGAGCCTTGGCTGTCTTCCTCCTTCTTTCTTCGATCCTTCTTGATCCTTGACTTCTCCATGGTTGCTCCCGAGGCGCCTGAGTTTGCAAAGAGTCTCCGATGAGGGTAGCAGCCATGTCTCATGTGAATCTAAGTGATGTAGAGAGAGGAGCGAAGTCACCTCAGCCTCGAGAGCTTGTGCTCGAGCACGTGTCATGGGTCCACTTGGCACTTGGTGAGTCGATGGTGGGTCCATGGGGATGACCTTGGGATGCTCCGCATCATCTCACCTCCCTTGGGAAAGATCCGACCTCAGATCGAAATCTTCATCACCATGGAAAGTGGAGAGATCCTTGAAGTTGAAGACATCGCTCACGTTGTACTTGTTGCGTGGAAGGTCGAGCTTGTAAGCATTGTTGTTGTAGCGTTCTAGCACCTTGAAGGGTCCGTCGGCTCGAGGTAGTAGTTTGGACTTGCGCTCATGGGGGAAACGGTCCTTACGAAGATGTAGCCAGACGAGATCTCCCGGTTGGAACACCATAGGCTTCTTGTTGACGTTGAGCTTGGATGCTAGACGATGTACTTGCCGCTCGATCATTGCCCTTGTATCTTCATGCACCTTCTTGAGGTAGCTTGCACAAGCACTTGTGTCCAAGTTTGTGCGTTCTTGTAGAGGTAGAGGTAGAATGTCCAATGGAGACAAAGGGTTGAAGCCGTAGACGACCTCGAAGGGGGACTTGCCGGTAGTAGAATGTCTTGCGTGGTTGTAGGCGTACTCGGCGATGGGAAAGCATTGCTCCCATTCCTTGATGTTCTTCTTGATCAACAAGCGAAGAAGCGTCGAAAGCGTGCGGTTCGTCATCTCCGTTTGGCCGTCGGTTTGTTGATGATATGCCGAGGAGAAGAGTAGCTTTATTCTGAGCTTGGCGCATAGAGTCTTGCAAAAGTAGCTCAAGAACTTGACATCCCGGTCCGACACGATTGTCTTGGGCACTCCATGTAGACGAATGATTTCCCTACAAAAGTGATTAGCCACATGTGAAGCATCGTCGATCTTGTTACAAGGAATGAAATGAGCCATTTTAGAGAATCTATCCGCGACAACAAACACAGAATCTTTTCCATTTTGAGTCCTAGGCAATCCAAGTACAAAGTACATGCTTATGTCTTCCCATGGATAGAATGAAATAGGAAGTGGCATGTAAAGACCATGAGATTGAGCTTTTGACTTAGCTTTGCGACATGTTGAGCATCGGTTGGTAAGGTGTGAGACGTCACGTAGCATCTTGGGCCAAAAGTAGTTCTTGGAGAGCGTAGCAAATGTCTTGTCGCGACCAAATTGTCCCGTGAGTCCTCCATGAGATTCCTGCAAAAGGAGCAAACGAAGCGAAGACTCGGGAATGAAAAGTTTGTTAGCTCTCATAAGATATCCATCTTTGATGTAGTAATGTTCCCAAGAAGTGTGAGTCAAACACTTAGCATAAGGATTTACAAAGAAAGGGTCATGCTCATATAAGTCTTTTATGTGCTCAAAGCCAATAACATTCAACTCAAGTTTTGTAATAAGCATGCATTTGCGGGAAAGCGCATCCGCCACAACATTTTCTTTGCCTTTGATGTACTTGATGGCGTAGGGAAAAGACTCAATGAACTCACTCCACTTAGCATGACGCTTGTTCAACTTAGTTTGACCTTTGAGATACTTGAGAGTCTCATGGTCCGTATGAAGAATGAATGCATGGGGCCTACGATAGTGTTCCCAAACACGCAAAACTCGAACCAAGGCATATAGCTCTTTATCATATATGGGGTAGTTAAGTTGTGCTCCGGATAGCTTCTCGCTAAAGTAAGCAATTGGGCGCTTTTCTTGCATGAGCACGCCACCTATGCCGGTACCACTAGCGTCAGAATGGATCTCAAAAGGTTTATCAAAATTCGGTAGGGCAAGAAGTGGTGCGTGCGTGAGCAAGTCTTTGAGCTTAATGAACGCGGTGTCTTGCGAAGGATCCCAAACAAAGGGTGTGTTCTTCTTGCTCAAGGCATGTAGAGGCATAGCAATGGTGCTAAAGACCTTCACAAAACGTCGCTAGAAACCGGCTAAACCAAGAAAGCTACGCACTTGTTGGAGATTCGTTGGTTGAGGCCAAGTTTTAATTGCTTCAATTTTAGTCTCATCAATGTGAACACCTAGGGAAGAAATGACGAATCCTAAGAAAACGGCCTTGTCAACACCAAAAGTGCACTTTTCCATATTAGCATATAAGCACTCTTTCCGAAGGGTTTGCAAAACCATACGGATGTGTGTCACGTGGTCCTCAAGCGACTTGCTAAAAATGAGGATGTCATTAAAGTAGACCACTACAAAGACGCCTATGTAGGGTCGTAGACAAAAATTCATAAGACACATAAATGAACCGGGTGCTTCTGATAAACCCAATGGCATGACAAGCCACTCATATAACCCAAATTTGGTTTTGAAAGCCGTTTTCCACTCATCGCCCTCTTGAATGCGAATTTGGTAGTAGCCACTTTTAAGATCAATTTTCGAAAAGATGGTGGCACCACATAATTCATCAAGCATGTCGTCTAAACATGGGATAGGATAACGATATCTAACGGTGATAGCATTTATCGGTCGGCAATCGGAGAACATGCGAAAACATCCATCTTTCTTAGGCACGAGAATAACCGGAACGGCACAAGGGCTCAAGCTTTCACGTACATGACCTTTGTCGATGAGTTGTTGTACTTGCCGTTGTATCTCCTTGGTTTCCTCGGGGTTGACGCGGTAGGGAGCCTTGATTGGAAGTGGTGCGCTGGGTATGAGGTCGATGCGGTGTTCGATGCCGCGAAGTGGAGGTAGACCCGGAGGTAGCTCATCGGGAAAGACGTCCGAGAATTCCTGTAACAATTGAGACAACACTAAAGGTGGAGGTGGTGAAGTGTTAGTAGGTTTGGCTTCCCCTTTGCACAAAAGCACAAGGTGAAAAACACTCAATGGGTTCTCACACACTTCTCTCATCTGACTTTTGGTGGCAAATAGCACTAGTTGCTTCTTGTCGCTCATCGTGGAGTCGCTCATATTTGGCTTGTGGCTCTCACTCTCCTTTTGGTGGCTCACTCTCTCACCATTCTCTCCATGATGGTTGGTAGGTAAGTGTTCGTCGGCGGCTACTTGACTTGGTGACATGGGACGTAGCACGAACTCCTTTCCTTTCATCTTGAAGCTATAGTGGTTCGTCCGTACATTGTGTGTGACTCCACGATCATATTGCCATGGCCGTCCAAGAATAAGGTGGCACACGGACATGGGGATCACATCACACTCAAGTGTGTCCTCGTAGGCGCCTATCTTGAAGGTTACTTGCACGGTGTTCTCTACTCGAAGTGTTTCGGCGTCGTTAAGCCATTGGACCTTGTAGGGATGAGGATGCTTGGACTTCACCAAGTTGAGCTTGTCGCAAAGCTCTTCGCTTGCCAAGTTGTGACAACTTCCTCCATCGATGATAACTTTGACGGAGCGTCCATTGATGCCGGCCTTGGTATGGAAGATGTGACATCTTTGATCGTCATCTTGTTGATGTTGGAGTGTCAAGACCTTGGAGACAACAAGATTGGGACTCGAGTCATTGTCGCAAAACACTTGATGGTCTTCATCCTCATTCACTTGTCGATGCATAGCCACATGCTCAAGTGCTTCCATTTCATCGTCGCTCATTGAGTCATAAGATTCGTCGTCGTTGATGATCATGGTACGAACGGTCTTGCACTCAAATGACTTGTGGCCCCATCCTTGGCACTTGAAGCATTTTATGGAACTTGTCTTGGAGTTGTCCTCGATTGGAGTTGTAGATGATGAAGCTCTTGGCTTGAAGTTGTTTGTAGGAGGTGGCTGACTTGATGTAGTCGCATTCTTGTAGTTGGACTTGTCACGGAAGTTTGTGGATGTCTTGGTAGAGGTAGGAGTAGCCGAAGTCGTGGAAGCTTGGTTGTAGGAGCCGAAGTTCTTGGAGGTGAACTTGGAGTACTTGTAGTCCTCTTGAACTTGTCGCTCCGCTTTGGTAGCTTGATGTACTAGCTCGAGGAGATTGGTGTATGGTTGAAAGTCCGCAATCTTCTTGATAGGATAGTTGAGTCCATTCAAGAATCTCGCCATCGTTTTCTCTTCATCATCCGTGATGTTGGTTCTTATCATGGCAATCTCCATCTCCTTGTAGTACTCTTCAACGGACCTCGTACCTTTCTTGAGGAGTTGTAGCTTCTTGAACAAGTCACGGTTGTAATGTGTTGGCACGAAGCGTACTCGCATGACTTCCTTCATTTGAGCCCAAGTAGTGATGGGAGGTTCGCCTTTTGCTTCTCATCTCTCAATGATTTGCTCCCACCAAATGAGAACATAGTCTTGTAACTCAAGGGAGGCCATTGCAATCTTCTTCTCTTCATCGAAGTTGTGAAGGCGAAAGATCTTGTCAACTTTCAATGCCCATGAGAGGTAGTCTTCGGGATCAATGCTTCCAGAAAACTTTGGCATGGTGAACTTAAGCTTGCCATAGCGATGCACTTCATTGTTTGGTTGCCTATTGTGAGGGCGTTCTTGATTTTGACGGTTGTCAACCTCATGTTGCTCTTGGCATAGTAGATGTTCATTGTCATGGTGTACTTGCCGAGCTTGTGGTTCTTGTTGAGGTCGTTGCTCTTGTCATGCTTGAGGAGGAGCTTCTTCTTGCATTCTTGCTTGGTGACCCCTCTCTTGCATCTCATTGCAAAGGAATCCTCTTCTTGACGAGTGTGTCGAGTGCGAGCTGCCACATTGCGATGTGCATCACGTAATGCTCGTTGCGCCTCAAGAGCTTGAGCTTCTCGGCGATGTTGTGCTTGACGATTAGCCTAGGCATCTTGTTCTTCTTGATATTGGCGTGCTCGCTCTTGTTGTTGTTGGCGTAGTCGTTGCCGTTCTTGTGCTTGCTCAAGTGTGGCTTGGTTTTGGCGATGTCGACTTTCTTGCTCGTCAAATAGCTCTTGTGAACTCTTGTCATGAAGTGGATTCCGGTTTTCATGTCGAGCTTGACGTGCGGCTTGACGAAGAGTGTTTGTTGTAGGGGTACTTGAGCCGTCCGTTGAGTCGATGTGGCAACTTGAGCGGCTTCGTCTTTGAGATGATGTGGAAGAAGAGCGTCGGTTGACTATCAAAGTTCATAGCTCGTCAAATTGTGTCGACATGTTGGTGTTGATGATATCGAATTGCTCTCTTGTTCTTGCTTCAAATTGTCGTGCGTCGGCGGCGACTTGCTCAATGTACTCTCGCATAGCTTCACTTTCTTGATGGATAGCTCGTTGCACACCGAAGAGATGTAGTTTGGTGACGTAGTTGTTCGACTCTTGAGGATCGTCGAAGATTGGGTTCGAAGATGTACTTGGCCTATCCATCATCACAAGCAAGTATGTGAGTGGGAGAAAGGAGAAGACTATACCAAATGTACCTTAACCGAAGTTGAAAATGGATCAATGATCACTCAATAATGTAACCCGGAAATAGCACTATTGGTACCACTTCGCGTCGATTCTCACACCTACACAAGTAAAGCTAAGAGAGGGGCTTGGTTAGGATGGTGGCAAAATTGAATGCAAAAAGTGAGTAAGATTCGATGATGTTGAAAATGATTCACAATTTGCTCATGCAACAAGTAGATCACAAGCAATAGGTAGCACACGGAACACACGCACGGATAGATAAATGTGGTTGTGCAACCAAAAGTGAGCGAAAATGTGGGAACCACAGAAAATGCTCATGTTGCACAACGCTAGAGAGACGCTAACCGATTGCTTAATAGGCGGATACGCACTTGTGCACGACCTATAAGAGCAATGTAACGACTTCCTATCACAAGTATGCTATGAGTGTATGATGTGCCGATGCTTTTAGCACAAGGTGAAGTATTGCTATCTCATATGATCTATTTGGATGCAAGGCGTTTGATGCTATTGCTTTTGTGTATAAGCTTTGGATGGCTCTTTTGCTTAAAAGCTTTTGAGCTCTTTCCTTGGCTACTTAAGCATGCTTCTCGGATCAAGGTAGCTATTGTGTATGCGGGACACTCTTGTGTCACACGTAGATATGATGATGTAGTATGCAATGTCTATGACTATCACTAATGTGCAGAAGTGTCGTGGCCCGGCAATACTCAAATGGCTAGTCTCGGTAGGAAAGCTACGCAAAATGGTCGATGAGGGTCTATCAATGCAATTGCGAGGTAGTAAACGAAGTGTCGTCGATGTTACCGTCCTTGTCGAGGTTGAGAGGTGGTCTTGTCGATGTCGTTCCGCTCCGAGATAGCCGAAACACAAACGGAAACGGAGTAAACCACAACTCAAATGATCCAAGACACAAAAAGGTAAGACCGTAGTGATGTTGGTTAGGTAATGGTGGTGGGTATGGGTGTGTCGAAAGTATAGCGGAATAGGTGGCTAGGGTTGTTGCGGTGGCGGAAACGGGGTGCGAAAATCTGCAACATGCAGTTTCGTCAGGGTTGGCCGGATGATCCGGGCTCTGGAGCCGGATGATCCGGGTGGATGGCCGGATGATCCGGGTTTGTCAAATCATGCGGGATGAACTCGGGGAAGATGGGAAAAAAGGGGGAAATTGATTTTTCTCGGGTTTTTGGTGGTTTTTGATGGTGGGGGAGGTGGGGAAAAGGGTAATCCACTTGTCACACAACTCAACCACGGATCACAAACAACAAAATCTCATGAAAACACATAAATCACAAAAAAGATTGTGGGGCTATTTTTGTGGGGATTTTCGAATTTGGACGAAAAACAACAAAAACAAGCTAGAAAACAAGGTGTGGGGCTCCAAATTCGTGATCAACCAAGGCTCTTATACCATAGATGATGTAGGGTGGAACCCTAATCGGCAGATCTTTCACAAGATGGAGGAAATCCCACGATGAACATGAAGAACACAAGGGGAAGACGAAGAAATACACGAGAGGACACGCACAATCAACACGAATATGGTCACACAGGTGCTAGATCCACAATACACATCAAGATACACGATCCATAGTCAACAACGGTGGTACAAAGATAGTCTTCTCCCGGAGGAGGTCTTGGGGTATCCCCTGGAATCTTCTCCGTGATGGAGGTCTTGAATCCGAGTTGGATCTTCTCCGAAGAGGCCGCGGTCTCGTAGGAGAGGAACCACAAAGGTCTATGATGAGCTATCACAAAGCTAACCCTAGATAGTTTAGGTAGAGTGCTATATATAGGCTAGGAGGGTCGAAGGGGTACATGGGCCTCGGCCCAACAACATGCACGCAGGCACTGTCCGGATGATCCGGGCTTCGGGGGTCCGGATGATCCGGACGTGTCTGAACGGTCGCGGGTGGACCGGATGTCCGGGATTTCATCCGGATGTCCGGGGGTGTCCGGATGATCCGGCTTCGGCGTGGAGCTCTGGGTGTAGGGGCGCCCATTGTCCGGATCGTCCGGACGTTCGTCCGTATCATGCGGGCTCTGGCCGAATCATCCGGAGCTTCGTCCGGGCTGTCTGAGCCTCGGCTGTCTTCCTCCTTCTTTCTTCGATCCTTCTTGATCCTTGACTTCTCCATGGTTGCTCCCGAGGTGCCTGAGTATGCAAAGAGTCTCCGATGAGGGTAGCAGCCATGTCTCATGTGAATCAAAGTGACGTAGAGAGAGGAGCGAAGTCACCTCGGCCTCGAGAGCTCGTGCTTGAGCACGTGTCATGGGTCCACTTGGCACTTGGTGAGTCGATGGTGGGTCCATGGGGATGACCTTGGGATGCTCCGCATCATTATGGGTGTAGTTTCCATGGTTATGGGTGTATCCTCCCGAATTTGGGGTGAAACGGGGCTTCTGTTGGACTTCAGAATTATTCCTTCCTTGTCCTAACTTCCTCTTGCGGCTCTCAAACTGCTGGTGCTTCCGTTCAATCATAAGAGCCTTATCTACCAACTCCTGGTAGTTGTTGAAGGTTGCCACCATCAACTGTATGCTCATCTCATCATTCAGCCCTTCCATAAACCTCTCCTACTTCGCGGCATCTGTGGCCACATCATCCGGGGCATAATGAGATAGGGTACTAAACTCATCTACGTACTGAGCCACAGAACGATTTCCTTGGCGCAAATTGTGAAACTCTCGCTTCTTCATGCTCATAGCTCCAGTTGAGACATGGTTAGTGCGAAAAGCCTGCTGAAACTGATCCCAAGTGACATTGGCTACAGGGAAAGTGGCTGTGTAATTCTCCCACCATGCTGCTGCTGGTCCAGCCAACTGATGTGCATCAAAACGCACCTTCTCAGCATCCGTGCAATTGGCGGTGGTCAAATCCCTTCCAATCTTGCGCAGGCAGTCATCAGCAACTATTGGTTCAATGCTGCTGGAAAACACCAATTGTTGCAACCATAACTAACGTGTCAGGTTGTCCACGGGTGGTGGTGGTGGGTTGTTGTTGTTGTTGTTGTTGTTGTTGTTGTTGTTGTTGTTGTTGTTGTTGTTGTTGTTGTTGTTGTTGTTGTTGTTGTTGTTGTTGTTGTTGTTGTTCTGATTGTTCTGGTTGTTCCGGACAAGGAGTTGCATCAAAGTGTTCTGCTACTGGTTCAACTTAGTGAGCTCAGGGGGAAACTGAAATCTGGGCTCACGTCTCGGAGGCATATGAGGTGTAGAGGGAAGATATTATAATAGAAATGGGGTGTAAGGGAAATTCACTACCCATGTGCACATGAGACAAGCACAATCATATCACACCAATCAATTTCAAGCAAGGGCTTACAAAGATCTAACTAACGTTACAAAGTGCTCAAAATTCTACTCTATGGGGAAAACTACTAGTCATAGGGTGGTCATCTAGAAATTTTGATCGGCGGACGATTCCGTGATGTCTGCTCCAGCTTGATCTTCATAGTCTTCATCACTATCATCGGGGTCTCAGTCCGTGTCGTCAATGATGATGTAGTCTTCAAAACGGATCTCCTTGGGTTCTTCTTCTTCTTCTTCTCCTCCTAGTGCTGGATCTCCCATGAATACTCCTAGCTTCCTTGTCAAGTTATCATTCTTCTCCACAAGTATTGTTATCTCCTCCTCGTATCCGTCACGTGTAGACTTGACTTCCTCTTCTAGCTCCAAGTTCCTGGTTAGCGCCTTCTTCAAATCTATCATCCCTGCGCACATCTGGTGCTCCTATTGACGAATATGCTGGCTCAACTCCTGGATGAATGATGCTATTGACCTGTCCTTCCGGGTACTAATCATGTCCCATTGCTCGTCTCGGCGTCCACATATCTGGTAGATGGTGTCCTTCAGCTCCTGCTTTTAGACTTCTCCAATACGTCCCATGGTAATGTGGGCAGCCATACTCTTGCCTAGGCTCCAGGTTGGTGCATCAATGGAAAACTCCATTGCGTTAGTGGATGGTGCGAAGGTCCTCCCGGGAATTTGAACTTGAATACTCCATCGCTCTTCTTCTGGTAAAGTGGTGGTGTAGGTCCCGGTGAAGCTTGGTATTCCGATGTTCAGGTACCTAGTGACTTCCTTCAAGTGTCGTCCAAACGGTGTGTCTTCATCTGGTTGAGTGAACTTGTTCCTTGGGTCCAACATCCTAAAAGAGTAGAAATCGAGAGGAGTCAGAAATGAGTAGAGAAGAGTGTCCTAGGGTTTATCTTAGTGGTCGTGTCCTACAGTCAGCGTGTGCTCTGATACCATCTTGTAGTGACCACGATCCGAATGGACCGAAGTCTCTGTGTTCCGTGTCATCCCTGGATCGGTAATGCTGACACACACAGTACTTGAAGGACTTATAACAGAGTGGCAATCACACACTTATTACAACGAATGTCTCAAAAGAGAACTTATTACAAAAGTCTATGGCATAAGGCCATCTAACAAAATAACAATGGACGGCTTGGAAGATAAGTGAGTCCATCAACTCCAACGGCATAGCTGAGTGCATGACAAACGACCTAGCAAGTCTTACTCCTCGTCTGAAAAGTCTGCAACATAACATGTTGCAGCCCGGAACGGGTCAGCACATGGAATATGCTGGCAACATAACACAGAAGAGAAAGAACAAAAATAAAGGCTAACACTATATGCATATTTGGCTGGTGGACGCTCTAAGGTTAAAGTTTTTGCGTAAAGCCAATTTTTCCCTACAACAAAGGAATAAATTTTATTTTAACTATCATGGTAGTTGAAACATCATTGAGAAGGTACCTCCAACTCAATCCCAATTAAAGTAGTCATCAATAACCCAACAAATTAATTTTAGAGTGATGAGATCAACCAATAATTCAAGTACCAGATACTCAAGATTTTCCATAACTGGGGACACAGCTAATCATGATTAGTTTGTACACTCTGCAGAGGTTTGCACACTTTTCCCCACAAGACTCGATCTCCTCCGTTGGATTTCTCGCACTGCATGGTGTTTGAGAAATGGATGACCGAGACACAGTCTTTCAGAAGCATTTACTCTTTACCCCGAGTGGACCGGTACACCTACTTTCCCCTACATAGCGTAGTCCACCACTGAAAGAGCTCACACAACTTACTCATACTATGCCAGAGCCCATAATGGAATTGTGGCTGCACACGGAAGTTTCTAGCATGAATAGTTTTATGACCCCTTTGAGCCTGGGTGGCATTCCATAGGATAATCACACGGTTCCTCTGGGATTTCCTAGGACAACACTGGATTCTCCAGGTGCCCTGCAACCAGTCCACCCAGATGTGTATTCAAGTAGCCACCTTAAGTTGAACCATTAATTAACAACTCACACTGCCATGGATTTCGCTCAAACCCAAACCACGTCTACGAGCATAGCATGTCAACCTAAGCATAACGTAGAAGTAACTCCCAAAGGTTTGAAAATAATGCAGGTAATAGGTTCTACCTCAATCTACTGCCCAGTCCCACAAGTTAAGCGATCCTACTCATGCAAAGTGTGAGGGTTTGATCTAATGCATAAAAACTGGGTAATAAAGGGGTATGATCAAAGTGTTACTTGCCTTGCTGATGATTCGCAAAACCTAGATACTCGTAGTAGCACGCTTCGCACTACGAGAATTCTATCGCAAGAAAACAATAGCATACATAAGAAATCAAGCAAAGATGCACAAACAGAACTCCAAATAAGAAGATCTAACCAGAAAGTTCAACTTAAGAACTCCGGTTTGCAAAAAGAATCAAATAAAACGGAGCAACGAAACTCAAACTGCGAAAGAAACAAGATCCGTTTACTAGATTGATCTAAAGTCAAATTTTACAGTAGCAAAACCTTGTTCAAGTTGGTTAAACGAAAAGAGGGCGTCAAGACGAAGATCTGGGCTTTTGAATCGCCTGATTCCGACTCTCGAGCGAAAAGAAAAACTAAAAACAAGATCTGGGCAGAAATCGCGATCGAAAATAATCGTGGAAAAAGCCCCAAAAAAGAAAACTGACGAACAGGCTAACGAACGAACGTTCGCTATCTATGGCTAACGGGCGAACAACGTTCGTTAAAACGAACGTCCGGACGAACGTCCGCTATTTAACTAAACCGAAAAAACGAACCGATCCATTTAGAAAAACAGATATAGGGTTTCGAAAAAAAACCGACGGCAGCGGCAACTACCTCGGCGCCGCACTCCGGCGAGACAGGCGGCGGCGGCGGCCTCTGGCGGCGGCGATCCGGTGACGGGCGGACGGCGGCGCGATGCGGGGCGGCGGCAGTTGCGGCTGCACGGGGCGGCGGCGCGGCTATGCTAGGCGATGGCGGTGCTAGGGTTCGGCGGCGGCAGGGTGGGCTGGTGGCGGGGTGGGCTGGCGGGCCTCTTAAAGGGGCCTGCTAGGGAGAGTCCTAGTCGGGTAAGGCCCGTAGGTCGGTCTCCCTTTGTTTGAAAGTGTCCTGACACACTAAAACAGGCGAAAAAAAATACTAAACGGACTCCAAAAATTCCAAAATAAATTTTCACTGTGCTCTAACAATATTTAGGACAAAGTGAACATTTTTTCCGGACCTAATTGCAATTTTAAAAAACGCGCATTTTTCCTATGCAAATAAAATCGCAAATAAATCCGAATAAAATCCAAAAGTGATTTTAATATTTTTTCCTCCAATATTTCTTTTATTTTGGAGAAGTAATATTATCTCCGCTCATATATTTTATTAAGAAACATTTCTATGGAGAGAAAAATAATTAAAACCACTGTGATCCCCGTACCGGTATTCTAGAAAACTCAAATACGGAAACGGTAGAATTCCCAGCTCTCTCCGTAGGCCCTTGAGTTGCTTAGAATTTTCGAGGATCGCCATGCACGAAAATGCAATAAAATATGCAATGCAATATGATCTATGTATAACATTCCAAATTGAAAATTTTGGATGTTACAATCCACTTGCTAAACATCAGATCCATAGATCAAAATCAACAAAAACTCACAAAAACTTCAAATCACAAAAAACTTGGTATGGCTCGTTTTGTGGGGAATTTTCGAAGTTTGGCAAGAACAAGCAAAATTAGGCTAGAAAACAAAGAGGGGAGGCTCCAATTTCGTGACCAACCTTGCTCTGATAACAAGATGATGTAGGGTGGAAACCTATGGGAAGATCTTTCACGAATTGGAGGGGAAACCCTCAAGAACAAGAAGAACACTAGGGGGAAAACAAGAGGAACACTCAAGAACTAGTCCAATCACACATCCACTAGACTCACAAACACATAGACCCACAAGGTACAAGAACAAAAAAAGGAAGGATACACGACAGAGTTCATCTCAAATCCAAAGGAAATGATGTCTTGGTGATTCACTTGGGGAATCCTTCTCCCTTAGGAGGTCTTGATGATCCTAGGGATCCTTCTCCAATGGAGGCCTTGAACTCCAAAGGAGTGTCCTCTCTCTCTTAAGAAGAGGAATCCCACAAGGGGAGGTACATGAGCTAGGCTCTGGTGTTTAGATCTATCCTTAGCTAAGTCTAAATGGATGAGGGAGAGGAGTATATAGGTCCAAGGCATGAAGGGGGGAGGAGGGGCGAAATGGGGGATACAAGGGAAAAGCCCAATAGCCACATACAGGTAGCCCAGTGCGCACGGGGTAAGTGGAGCCTGTGCGCATGGGGTCTCCAGAGACCTGACGCATGAGCCCGTGCGCACGGGGTCTGTGAGGCCCGTGGACTCGGGGGTCGTGTGGGCATGGTACACGCCCGTGCGCACGGGGTCTTCTGGACTGCCAGCCTGGGAGGCTCGTGGGCACGGGGTCGGAGGGGCCCGTGGGCACAGGGTTGTTTGGGAGCTGCTGCTGTCAGGACCCCGATCCTAAGTCACACAGGTCTTGCCTGTAACTCACCATATCACGTTGCGGCCTCACGCACGGTATTCCCCCGGGTGCCACCTTACCTGGCCCGGGACCGTTTGCGCATTTTGGCACACGTATATGATAGTGTCGCTAGCATCCATATGACAGAGAACCCGGGCCGACATGACTAGTTATAAACCAAAAGTAGCACTAAATTACAGAGACAGGCATACATGACCCAGCAACGAACGTGTCTGTCATCAACGTATGAACCCAAGTCGTAGCAAGCTACAAGGACTTAAAGGAACAACGCGTGACATTTCCCCTAAGGGACAGACACAGGAACGAAGAAGGACACATGCCGGCCAGCCTAAGTGTTCCGGAGCAGTAGCAAGCTACCAAGGCTCAGTGGAAGCACTAGGAGACATTTCCCTGTAAGATAGGCTACCAAGGGTAAACAACTAGGTGTCGGATCCCACACACAACAATACACATTACACATACGCATAACATGCAAGTATGTGCTGTACAACATGGCATCACAACATAACTCAACAACTCATATAGATACAGGCCCGGAAGGGCCATCATAGCATTTATTACAAACAGAGGTCACATGACCCAACATACAGAGCATACAGGCAACGGAAGCATAACATGTCTGAGTACAGACAACTACAAATGAAAAAGGCTGGGAAGCCTGACTATCTACAAGATCCTACAAGTGTACAAGATCGTAGCGGAGGTAACAAGCTAAACGTCGAAGTCCACGCGGAACCACTAGCGAGACTGAAGTCTCTCTGCAAAAACATAAATTAAGCAAACGTGAGTACAAAGGTACTCAGCAAGACTTACATCAGAACTAGCTACATATGCATCAGTATCAACAAAGGGGGTGGTGGAGTTTGACTGCAGCAAGCCAGCTTTGACTCGGTGGCTATCCTAAACTACGACTGCAAGTAACTCTTTTGAGGTGGCGCACACGAGTCCACATATTCACCAATCAATACACCACTATGGATCCGCTCCCGTCTCCCTACGAGAAGGCCATCCATAGCACTCACGCTTATCTTGCGTGTTTTAGAGTATCCACTTTCACTTGTCTATGAACTGTAATAGGCAACCCAGAAGTCCATTTCCGTGGACACGGCTATTCGAATAGATTATATATAACCCTGCAGGGGTGTACTTCTTCACACATGTTTCCACCACTTAGCGTCTGCACACGACATGTGCTCGGCAGACTTCAAGCGAAAGCCGACGTGGGTGTAGACCATGACCTAACCAACCACTCAAGTCTCTCGTCCAGGTTTATCGCCTATTTGGGTTCCATCCGTGGGGAGATCCGGCCGGGGTGTCGCTCACGTCCCCAAACGATGTGTACAGGGTTCCCGCGTCACCAAACGGGCGACTGGTACACCGTGCCACGTACCTGCCGTGTCACAGCCCACCCCGAGGGTCAGCACTGCGCACGACCTCCAGTAAACTACAAACACCAGAAACTAGTTGCAACTCCTGGACAGAGAACAAGGGCAGTCAATAAGTCGAGCGGGGTCATATTTCAGGGCCCAATGTGTGGTAGTAGCTGTTTCATGGATCAACCAACACAGAACTCAGTTCCTGACGACGGTTTCAATGAGACAACCCACCATGTACTCCTACATGGCCTCTCATCGCTACCTTTACCAAATCGTGTTCACACACTTAGCTCTCAACAGTAGGACATGTTCACCACATTCCAATTCATCCCCGATGAATCAGACCTGACCCAACTATAAGCAATAGCAGGCATAACCAGAAAGCATGAATGAGTAGGCACAACATGGCTCAAACAACTCCTACTCATACTAGTGGGTTTCAACTATTTACTGTGGCAATGACGGGTCATGCAGTGGAAAGGGGTTCAACTACCGCAACAGGTAACAGTTGAAGCGTTGTTGTCCTAATGCAGTAAAAGAGAGCAAGAGCGAGAGAGTGGGATTGTATCGGAATGCTCAATGGGGTTTTGCTTGCCTGGCACTTCTGAAGATAACATTGAGTCTTCATCGGTGTCATCGATCACATCGTCGGAACACGTCTACTGAAAGGGAACAACACCGGCAACAAGAGAGAACACAATCAATGCAATGCGACAATATGATGCATGATCATGATATGGCAATATGCTGTTGATTGAGCTAATGCAACTAGCAACCATGTTAAATGAAGTTGGTTTCAACCCAAGGTTCAAATTCAAACTCCATATGTGGTTATTTAATTATCATTTAATTGATTTGACCTGATCAGCAGGTTTAACTTCTTCAAACATGCATGAAAATGCCATAAACAGATTCCTTGAATTTTTCTGATCATTTTTCATATATAAATTATTTTCATCTGAGCTATGGTTGATTTTATATGATTTTTAGAAGTTTTGAATATTTTCTGAAATAAATAAATCATTTCTGATTTATTTAAAATTCCAGAAAATAGATACTGCGTCAGCATTGAGTAAGCATGACGTCAGTAGGGTCAAAGGGCTGCCCTGGGTCAAACTGACCAGTGGGGCCCACTGGTTAGTGACCCACTTATCTGACCATGTTAAAAAGTGCTAAAATAATCCTAACTAAAAGTGTCAGTGGGGGTGGCCCACAAGTCAGTCTCTCAGGGCCTAATTAAGTTTAGTTTTAAACTAAACTAATTTAACAGGGATTGGCCCCACGTGTCAGTGACTCATAGAGCAAAGCACAGAGATTAGTACTTAATTAAAACCTAAACTAAAACTAATCAACGGCTGGCCCCACATGTCATGGACACACGGGGGGTCCAGCCGTTGTCAAAGGGGTCAAGCCCACCGGAGACTCGACGCCGGCGAGTCCAGACACGGCGGCGAGGTGCGGAAATCCTCCTCCGGTGACCAAATCGCTGGTGGAAGGCATCAACGTGACGCGGGCACTCTTCCGCGTCGAGTGGTGGCGGTAGTTGGCCCTGGGGTGGCCGGAAAAGTGGCCGGCGACGAGGTTCAGCGGCGGCAGCAGGTCGGGCTTGCGCGGGCGTGGCGCTGCAGCTCGAGGGAGAGCAAACGGGGTACTGGAAGCACCTAAGGGGCAGCAGGAGCTCGTCGGAGCCTCTGGTTGGAGCAGAGGGGCTCGGCAACACGGAGCTCGTCGGCCATGGCGGACGGCGGCTTCGGGTGCTCGCGGGGCAGTAGCTACGGGTCGTACGCGAAGGAAGAGGCGGAGGGAATGGGTTCAGTGGCTCACGGCGGTTCGATTGGAGTGCTCGGCGGGCTCGGGGAAGGCCTGCAGACGACGAGTCAACGGCGAGAATCGCCGGCAGCCAAAGAGGGGAACGGCGGCGCAGACGACGTCCAGGGGCGTCTGGTGCCGCGTGGCTCGGCGGGGAGGTTTAGGGCGCGAGGCGGAGCTGTCGAGCCAGTCATGGAGGAGAGGGGGAGGCGGTGGCCGTGGCAACGACGAGCGGCGGCGATGGTGGTGTTCGGCCGCACGCTTGAGAGTGGGAAGGAGAAGAGGGAGAGGTCCAGCGAGAGAGAGGAGAGAACCAGGGCGGCCAGGGCATCGCGCTGGCGAGGAGAGAGGGTTCGGGGCCTTGCCACCACGAAGCAGGAGGTGGCCGCGGCTCGGCTGTGCGCGCTCCACGCACCGAGCCAGTAGGCGCGAGGAAGATGACGCGCGAAGGGAGGTGGGCTGAGCCGCTACAGTGCTGGGCCGCACAGGTAAGTTAGCCCAGGTGAGTTACTCTCTCTCTCTCTCTCTGTTAATTTTTGCTTCTGTTTTCTATTTTCTGCTTTTGTTTTGCTTTAATAAAAATGCCAGAACATTTTCAAAAATCATGAAACCAAGCATGGCTACTGTTTAGGATAACTCCAACAGTAAACATTTTAGTTTATGATTATATGAGCATTTAAAATAATATATAAAATTTAAATGCCCAAATGCAAATAAGATATGATTTAATTCAGTGCCCAAAATATTCTACAAAAATGCTCACTATTTTTGGTTTGGTCTCAAAGCCTTGCCAAAATTATCAAACATTGATGAAGGAATTTTGGGTCATTGGAAATAATTTTAATCTTGACCCTAGTTGAATTCATTTAGTGCTAGGGTTTGAACATCCCCATTTCCAGTTTCTGAGAAATTTAGACATGATGCACCTGAAGACCAAGCAAGACAGGCAAGGTCTGGTCTAGGGCTGTGACAACTCATCCCCACTATACAAGAACCTCGTCCCGAGATTCAAGCGTAGGGTAAGAAATCAGAGGGGATACTAACTAACACAATCTTCATGATCCAGGTTGCACTTCATAGAAATGTTGATTTCTTGCATCATGTTGATATTGACATCCTTGCTTTCGAGATCTTTGTCCAAAACGGTGACGATGAGAGAAACTCTACAAAATTGATCTTCTAAGAGATCGAGTAACTCAAGACCAACTCATGGAGTGAGACGTCGAAACATCTCTTGAGCTGAGACACGGAGTACACCTCCAGGGGAATGGAGTGAAATAAATGATGAAAGTTCACTTGGCAGGCAAAATTCCACACCTAAGAAGATGGTGATCGATGTCACTAGACGGGGCACCTTTAAAGAAGATGACTCGTAGAGTTATTCCCTTAAGTGGCAAAAAGAATTACTTTTGATATAGAGATCATTGAAATTCCCTTTACCAGCCTAAGGCAAACACAATCGATCGTTTGACGGAATCCGAAAGAATGACATTCTCCATCTAGGATGGATGATGTGGACTACCTTGTTGAAGACAACACAAGGGATGATTTTGGTTATCACCAGAGATGGATGGGGCCCATGGCAAGTCCACTCTGAAGATAAACCTGAACAACAGTGATTGAGAACGGTAACCTATGGAGAATTGGCACATCGGCGGTGCTAGCTGGGATCAAAATGCAAATGCTGGGAATGATTCTGGTAACTGGGAAGAATCCCAACAGTAGAGAGTAAATCTACTCTTGAGGGGTTATAGCATAACCAAGAGCACTGGGAGCAATCCTGGTTGGTGTCGAGGATAACACCTTCTCGGATTTCACCTTAGCGGAGTCAAAGGGCAAAACCTGGATGATCGACCGAGAGACATTTAGCACTCCGCTTCTAATGTTCTCCTTGATGTGTTAGCGTAAGCCATTCATAGATATGTTTGGCATCTCGAACATCAAATAAAGGTCGGACTTCGAGAGCACAAGAATCCAGAAGGAACAACTAGGGAGTAAATCCTACGAAGTCCTTATGGGGAGGTGGCCAACCTCTTCAATCAAGATTCTACAACAATAGGTCTTCCGGCTGGGTGTGTTGGCCACGACATCCACTTTACCGGTTATCGAGAAACCAATATTATAGCTCTTGGGAAATGCACTAACCATCATATCTGCCTGAGATTCAGTTCTGGTTGGTGTCAGGATATTCCAGACTCATCGAGTCTAGAAGGAAAAATGAAAGTTTACAACACAAATCGACGAGATGGCGTTGCGAGATTCTCGGGGAGTGAACTACGATAGCAAGCTCCAAAACATGAGCTGGTTCTGCTACAAACCTGTGAACACGTTGTCCAAGACAAGCATGACCACATAGCAGTCTTATGATAAAACACTACCGAGTTCTGGTTGGGGAACCATCATCGAGGATATCGAGGTCCTTGCATAAGTCCGGATCTTAAGAAGGAACTTCTTCTCCTAGGACAATCAATCAGTGGCTTGGTGTGCTAGGGATACATATAGAGTGAAGGTTGCATGTCTCCAAACCACAGAATACTTCGCACGTATGCATGACTGACTTGGGATGATTCCATAGGAAGCAAACAACTTTCTCGAACTCACAGTGGCAACTTACATCAACTACACATGAATTAGGGAAAATTTCTTCTCTCATCCAACATATACCTCATGAACGGGACAAGAAGGCAATGCTTACAAAGTTTCCAACACTAGCTTAATGTCCTACAAAATCATGGAGAAGGTAGCAGTGTTGCTGATGGGCTCAACAACAATTCATCCAGGTTTCCATGGAGATGGAATTCCATAATTATGTGAACAAGTGATAGTATTGGTCAGACCCAGAAGATATAATGGTGTATGCTTGAGGGATCAACCACGAGTAAGACAACATTATGAACATCGTTGGTTCTGATTTGATTTGATGATAGCCCATACTCAAATCAAAGTTTTGATATGACAATAGGTCCAACAACTGATCACAGGGACCAATTGATGAAGATGTCATCTATCTTCAACACACGCAAACATACCCCTTGAGATGAACTAAGCTGGCAAGCTTTTATCTTCCAACTCTCCAAGTTATTCTTTTAGCTTAACCAACCAGTTCAGGGTATCCAACACAGATTCTTGGAGAAGTGGTGGTTTATAAGAAACCAACTTGATCACAAACTCAACATAGCGGTCAGGGAACAACCTGGTAATACTTCCGAGAAGATGTTCGGAAATCACGAACCACCGATATGTTACTAAGCTCGAGATCAATCTTTCTTTTCAAGGCAAGACGATATGATCAAATGAGCAAGGACTTAACAAAATCCTATCTCATCAATCAAGGAGTGCACCAAGAAAGTGGACTAGGTAGCACGATCAATCTTAGGATGATGATTCGGTAACCATCATGCTAAGAATGAGATTATCGTCCATTAACTACCAAGCAACAAAGTTGCTAGGAGTATTGATTTCACACATCACAATTCACTTGTCGGTATTCCGGTTATAACAACGCGGAAACCGAGGAATGAGCAATAATGGCGAGAAGTATCACTGTATCAAGAGTTCATAGAAGGTTGTGCAATTCTCATGACATTCTTGACATAAAGATGGTAATACTCCAGGATAGAATAGTTTAGAAGCTGCATTAGCATTCTTCATCTGCGAAGTACAACTTCTTTGACCAAATCCGAGATATGGATAGGGTACTGGAGTTTGTTTCTCCTAGTCATTCCGAGATAGAATGAATTGACGGATCACAAGAGTAAAAGGCATCGATAAACACGAATGCACAACTACTCCTGACTATCAACTGATAGACGAGGTCATAACACAACTGAAAGGGACAACTCAAAGGAACATATATCTTTCTGAGTTGTGGATGCATAGATTAGTATGTCGAACTAGTTCAACATATTTCTTCCAGATAATCCATGCAGAAAGGTAGGACTGGCAGATTCACAATATGAATGGAGTGCTACTCAAGAGCACTCGGGTTGTGATCTTTTGGTTCAGAAGAACTTCTGCCAAGGATGGTTCATGGTATTTGGAAGAATGACATACCACGGACCTCGAGGACTATCACAAGGTTACTAATATCCTAAAGGAACAATCAAATACTATCAACATGAAGTAAGTAGGGTGAAGCTCGGGTTCAAGAACCCAGGAATAGAATACCTACCAACTAAATATCATCACGGGATGCTTTCGAGAATGATGGCCAAAATCATCACACTGGAATATAAAACATTGCTGGATTACTGGGTGATCTTCTAAGATACTTCGGGTCATAATAATAAGTCCAACATATATGTCGAGGCAACAGAGTGCCTCAACACACTGACTAGTGTGGTTAATCTGGCCTAAAAGGACATTAAGAACAGGTAGGAATGATTTGCAAATGCATCAGATTGTTTAGAGACCTGGGATGACTCGGACAGCATAATGGCTGAAAACGCTCGAAAATACTTTTGAGACTCATGCACAAAGATAGCATAACCACATAACATCATAATGTCAAGGTTCTGAGACCAACAGTTGAACACACAAAAGTAGTAGAAACTGATCTGAGGGTTGAAACCACATTAACGTGGTCCTGATAAATAGAATGAGAATCCTAGTTTCTTAATCCCCGTAGAAAAAAGAAGGTGACTCAGATCAGGAGGTCATAAGGTAAAGGAATAAAGAGCCTTACGTTCCCTTCCACAAACAATTCCCTTACATAACTAAAGAGTTTCTAGACACGACTTCGACCAGTTTGGCTTACTAATCCTACAGGCAGTCAGGCTCTAATACCAAAGCTGTCAGGACCCCGATCCTAAGTCACACAGGTCTAGCCTGTAACACACCATATCACTTTGCGGCCTCACGCACGGTATTCCCCCGGGTGCCACCTTACCTGGCCCGGGACCATTTGCGCATTTTGGCACACGTATATGATAGTGTCGCTAGCATCCATATGACAGAGAACCCGGGCCGACATGACTAGTTATAAACCAAAAGTGGCACTAAATTACAAAGACAGGCATACATGACCCAGCAACGAACGTGTCGGTCATCAACGTATGAACCCAAGTCGTAGCAAGCTACAAGGACTTAAAGGAACAACGCGTGACATTTCCCCTAAGGGACAGACACAGGAACGAAGAAGGACACATGCCGGCCAGCCTAAGTGTTCCGGAGCAGTAGCAAGCTACCAAGGCTCAGTGGAAGCACTAGGAGACATTTCCCTGTAAGATAGGCTACCAAGGGTAAACAACTAGGTGTCGGATCCCACACACAACAATACACATTACACGTACGCATAACATGCAAGTATGTGCTGTACAACATGGCATCACAACATAACTCAACAACTCATATAGATAAAGGCCTAGAAGGGCCATCATAGCATTTATTACAAACAGAGGTGACATGACCCATCATACAGAGCATACAGGCAACGGAAGCATAACATGTCTGAGTACAGACAACTACAAATGAAAAAGGCTGGGAAGCCTGACTATCTACAAGATCCTACAAGGGTACAAGATCGTAGCTGAGGTAACAAGCAAAACGTCGAAGTCCACGCGGAACCACTAGCGAGACTGAAGTCTTTCTGCAAAAACGTAAATAAAAGCATGAATGAGTAGGCACAACATGTCTCAAACAACTCCTACTCATACTAGTGGGTTTCAACTATTTACCGTGGCAATGACGGGTCATGCAGTGGAAAGGGGTTCAACTACCGCAGCAGGTAACAGTTGAAGCGTTGTTGTCCTAATGCAGTAAAAGAGAGCAAGAGCGAGAGAGTTGGATTGTATCGGAATGCTCAATGGGGTTTTGCTTGCCTGGCACTTCTGAAGATAACATTGAGTCTTCATCGGTGTCATCGATCACATCGTCGGAACACGTCTACTGAAAGGGAACAACACCGGCAACAAGAGAGAACACAATCAATGCAATGCGACAATATGATGCATGATCATGATATGGCAATATGCTGTTGATTGAGTTAATGCAACTACCAACCATGTTAAATGAAGTTGGTTTGAACCCAAGGTTCAAATTCAAACTCCATATGTGGTTATTTAATTATCATTTAATTGATTTGACCTGATCAGCAGGTTTAACTTCTTCAAACATGTATGAAAATGCCATAAACAGATTCCTTGAATTTTTCTGATCATTTTTCATATATAAATTATTTTGATCTGAGCTATGGTTGATTTTATATGATTTTTTGGAGTTTTGAATATTTTCTGAAATAAATAAATCATTTCTGATTTATTTAAAATTCCAGAAAATAGATACTGCGTCAGCATTGAGTAAGCATGACGTCAGTAGGGTCAAAGGGCTGCCCTGGGTCAAACTGACCAGTGGGGCCCACTGGTCAGTGACCCACTTATCTGACCATGTTAAAAAGTGCTAAAATAATCCTAACTAAAAGTGTCAGTGGGGGTGGCCCACATGTCAGTCTCTCAGGGCCTAATTAAGTTTAGTTTTAAACTAAACTAATTTAATATGGATTGGCCCCACGTGTCAGTGACTCATAGAGCTAAGCACAGATATTAGTACTTAATTAAAACCTAAACTAAAACTAATCAACGGCCGGCCCCACATGTCATGGACACAGGGGGGGTCCAGCCGTGGTCAAAGGGGTCAAGCCCACCGGCGACTCGACGCCGGCGAGTCCAGACACGGCGGCGAGGTGCGGAAATCCTCCTCCGGCGACCAAATGGCCGGTGGAAGGCATCAACGTGACGCGGGCACTCTTCCGCGTCGAGTGGTGGCGGTAGTTGGCCCTGGGGTGGCCGGAAAATTGGCCGGCGACGAGGTTCAGCGGCGGCAGCAGGTCGGGCTTGCGCGGGCGCGGCGCTGCAGCTCGAGGGAGAGCAAACGGGGTACTGGAAGCACCTAAGGGGCAGCAGGAGCTCGTCGGAGCCTCTGGTTGGAGCGGAGGGGCTCGGCAACACGGAGCTCGTCGGCCATGGCGGACGGCGGCTTCGGGTCTCGCGGGGCAGCAGCTACGGGTCGTACGCGAAGGAAGAGGCGGAGGGAATGGGTTCAGTGGCTCACGGCGGTTCGATTGGAGTGCTCGGCGGGCTCGGGGAAGGCCTGCAGACGACGAATCAACGGCGAGAATCGCCGGCAGCCGAAGAGGGGAACGGCGGCGCAGACGGCGTCCAGGGGCGTCTGGTGCCGCGTGGCTCGGCGGTGAGGTTTAGGGCGACGAGGCGGAGCTGTCGAGCCAGTCAGGGAGGAGAGGGGGAGGCGGTGGCCGTGGCAACGACGAGCGGCGGCGATGGTGGCGTTCGGCCGCACGCGTGAGAGAGGGAAGGAGAAGAGGGAGAGGTCCAGCGAGAGAGAGGAGAGAACCAGGGCGGCCAGGCCGTCGCGCTGGCGAGGAGAGAGGGGTCGGGGCCTTGCCACCGCGAAGCAGGAGGTGGCCGCGGTTCGGCTGTGCGCGCGCCACACACCGAGCCAGTAGGCGCGAGGAAGACGACGCGCGAAGGGAGGTGGGCTGAGCCGCTACAGTGCTGGGCCGCACAGGTAAGTTAGCCCAGGTGAGTTACTCTCTCTCTCTCTCTATTAATTTTTGCTTATGTTTTCTATTTTCTGCTTTTGTTTTGCTTTAATAAAAATGCCAGACCATTTTCAAAAATCATGAAACCAAGCATGGCTACTGTTTAGGATAACTCCAACAGTAAACATTTTAGTTTATGATTATCTGAGTATTTAAAATAATATATAAAATTTAAATGCCCAAATGCAAATAAGATATGATTTAATTCAGTGCCCAAAATATTCTATAAAAATGCTCACTATTTTTGGTTTGGTCTCAAAGCCTTGCCAAAATTATCAAACATTGATGAAGGAATTTTGGGTCATTGGAAATAATTTTAATCTTGACCCTAGTTGAATTCATTTAGTGCTAGGGTTTGAACATCCCCATTTCCAGTTTCTGAGAAATTTAGACATGATGCACCTGAAGACCAAGCAAGACAGGCAAGGGCTGCTCTAGGGCTGTGACAACTGTCTTCTTCTTGGCGCTTCCTTCCCCGCTTCCAGGCTTCCCTCTTGGATGGTGTAGATGTTTTCTTTAGCTTGGACTCCTCCGCGATGAATGTGTAGCTCCGCTCACATCAATGTATGCATTCGAGAGAGGGGTCAAGTAGTATACCATCCTCGAAGAGACTAAGGAGACACGCATTAAGGATGGAGTTCACCGTAGTATGCTTGAAGTAGAAGTTGGGCGTGTCTCTTTGCAATGGAACTCTTGACATGGTAATGTCCGTAGGATACTCCGTATCGAAGGTTGAGCTCATACCCTAACTTGGTGGTGAGCTCGCTACAACGGCAATGACAGGGTTGAATTCCATTGACGGCGGCGGAGACCAGCGGCGGGAGGTCGCTGGCGGCGAGAGGACGATCCGGAGACCCGAGATGGCAAGGCTGGTTAGGCGCGGGCGAGAGATTTCGGAAAACTTTCCATGTTTCGGACCGTGGGTATATATAACTAGACCTGTTGGTGTGACCGAGTGGAATGACTTGGTAGCACCGAGATGCAAAACTGCTACGAATTACTACAACTCAGTGAGACCGAATTGTTCTAATCGGTTGCACCGAGATTGAAAACCTTGATCAACTCAGCGAAATCGGTCAGTCCGAAAGATGAATCAGTCAGACCGAAGTGCACCGAGAGGTTTTGTAAGTTTAAGTCTATGACAAATCGGGAACTCCGAGTGCTCCCCACACAGAGTGTTCGAATCTGACTTGATCAAACATTGTTGTCGGGGTTTTGGGACGACATATGCCAAAGGATGGCTTATCATGCATGGGGTCAATAGAACGTCGCCGGGCTCGGGAAGCGTGATAAGGCGATACTTAGGACGCCTATGAATCTTACCCAGGTTCGAGGCTCTCCGGGGAGATAACACCCCTAATCCTGCTCCGCGGGGACTCCGCGTCATCACTGATAGCACTAGAGTAGCTACAGGATTGCTCCTTGAGCTGTGATGTCTAAAGGAAGAAGATGAGCAAGGCTAGCTCACCTCCTCTCTAGGGTTCTTGTCTTGTGAACTTCTAATAACCAACTATCCTGCCCTCAACATGGAGGACCATGAGGGGTTTATATAGGCCTACCCCCAGGGGTACAATGGTAACTTCGACGGCGTGGCCCCAGTCTTCAGTGTCTTCTGGTGCCGGCCTCGCCGCCTGTCTGCTGGGGCCCGCCGCCTGCGGGCCCCTCATGATTGCCTTTCACTGTGGGGGCGCTTTTGCTGACAACAGCCTCGTCGGGAAGGAGATGGCTACAGTGCCATCGTCCCTCGCCGTACGCTGCAGCCTCGCCCCGTCATGTCATCTTGATGAGGCTCGGACTTCTAGGGTGGGGTGTGCCGTCTGCTACCAGACGGCCGTCTCCCCTGGCCGCCTGCTAGAGGCGGTTCGTTCTTGAGCTTGCTCGCTGACCGGTGGGGCCAGCCGCCTGCTGGCCCCGCTGTTTGTGGGTAGTGGGATCGTGGCCTCCTCTAACCGCTGCTTGGTCACAAGCCTCGTGGCTACAGTGACCCGCCGCTTAGTGGATATTCATAAGGTACACGGCCACTGTAGCCACATCCTTACAGATCTTCTAAGGACATGTTCTCCTGTAGCCATGCCCCCGCCCCGCCGGGACCCACCTCAGCATGATTCCCGAGGGTGGAGCGCGGGGCCGCCTGCTGGCTGGTGGTGCTTGGTCTTGCCGCTTGTTGGGTCCTTGCCGCCTGCTGTCAGCCGGCTCCTAGGGCAGGCCACCCTAGGAGGCGGCTCGAGGAGCACACGGCCGTAGTAGACCAAGCGGCTGTTATTTGTCTTAAAATACCAAGGTAGGCGCTGAGGATACCCATGATCAATATCTCCGACAGTAGTCCCCGAAGCTGGTGGAACTCCGATGCGGACGCTGGAGATGCTGAGGGGTTGTAGCAGCTTCTCCCCCCAAGCCAGCTTGTCATCTGTCTCTTGTCTTCTTAAGGAGTCAGTCTGCCACCAGCCGGCCCTGCGCTGCAGGAGCCGGCCTCTGGCAGCCGTATCGCCATCTCGGAATCTTCGGCGAGAAGGCGCCGCCTGGTCAGCGGTCAGCCGAATGAACCTGCCGACCGTTGGCAGCGCCCACGAGTCACCGCCCTGTCGCGTCGGCCTGCCAGCCCACACGCGTGATAGGACATAACAGTGGGCCGGGGCCCGCCACTAAGGGCCTCAGACCCCGCGCGGATCCACAGTGGCAGGGGTAACCGATTACCCTCCCACGTGCATTAAATGCGCGCGGATTGGGCCCGAGAAAATCGGGGGTCGTGCGGGACGTGGGGTGGTTAAGTCCACGCCCGCCCCCTCGCCTTCGTCTCCGGGGCCTATATATAGGCCAGGGGAGATGGCTAGTGCTGCTCTTGCGCTCACTCTCCCCCATCCTTCGTCTTCTTCCTCGCCTTTCCTTGCCGCAATCGCAGCGAAACACCGCCCGAACCATGGCCGCTCCAGCACCTACCCGACACCACGGCCAATAGGACAGCGGTGAGGTCGTGCAAGAGCACATAGACGTCCTCCGCCGGTCACGGAAGGTGCCGCCGGCCGACAAGGTCGCCGTGCGCCTGGCGCCGGTGACGGAGATCAGGCCGGCCCGCAACCAGGAAAGCGGGTCATCTTCCGCTCGCACTTCCAGTGCGGGTTCGGCCTGCCGGCGAGCGGCTTCTTCCGCTCGTTCCTCGAATTCTTCCACATCCAGCCGCACCACCTCACGCCGAACACGATAACCACCATTTCTTCCTTCGTCGTCCTCTGCTAGGCCTTTCTCGGCATCCTGCCCACCGTCGAGCTCTGGACGGAGCTCTTCTACGTGAAGTTGGGCACTGCCGTCCAGAACGTGGCTGCTCAGTGTGGAGGATGCATCGCCATGAAGCGCACCGGGGCGAGGAACTTCTTTCCGCCGCCAAAACTTGTTGGGTCGGTGAAGCAGTGGCAGAAGACGTATTTTTACGTCTCCAACGTCGACCTCGAGGAGGATCTCATCTGCCTGCCGGAATGGGTGCCGGGGCCGCCTGCCGAGCCTCGGGACTCTTGGAAGACCCGGCCCGTCGGCCTGACTGAAGGTGCCTCCGTCGCCGTGCGCCGTCTCCGGGAGCTGAGGGACGACGAAGGCCTGGAGTTTGCGGATCTGCTCCTGACATTCGCCGAGCGCCGAGTGCTGCCGCTGCAGCGCCGGCCCCACCTCATCTGTGATATGAACGGGCGCCGGGACCCCAGCCGGACCTGCACCAAGCCCCTACCGCACAGGGAAGTGGCCCGGCTGGTGAACCACATCTCCAGCTGCCAGGTCTCTGACGCCGGCTGGGCCTTCAGCAAGGCTCGGTATAGCCCCGACAACCAGCCGCCCGCAGTAAGTTTGCGTCCTTCTATTTTCTTTCTTCTTTGTTCGGCTGCCGTAGCCGTCTAGTGCTGACACCCGGCTCAGATCTTCCCAGGCCAGCCGGCGCCGGGCTCCGACCAACCGGGCCGTCCCCTTGAGCAGGATCGCTCCCAGAGCGATACAAGCGACCCCAAACTTGGGGCCACTGCCGCCATGGAGGAGGAGGAGGTGACAGGTGGCGGAGGCCAGCCAGAAGGCGGCCTCGAGAACTGGCCGGACGACGACGAGGAGATGGAGGAGGCACCCGTCCGCGCCAGCCAGCAGGCGGGGCCGTCTGGCACAGCCGGCGGCGGGAAACGGCGGTCCACGTCAGGGCAGGCTGGCACGCCGCCCAAGAAGCTTCGGCTGTCGACTGCCGCCACGAGGCGTCAGGAGGCAGCCGCCAGGGCAAACATGCCGAAGAAGCCCAAGGCCAGGCCAGTCGTATCAGGGTAAGTATTCTTCATTCTTTCTTTGCGTCTTGTTCTTCTTTCACGGCTGACTCTTTCTTGATTCTTTGTTTCTTCCGGACGTCCGCACAGCGCACCGCTCTCCCTCTCGCGGGTGCCAGCGGGCTCTGTGGTAGGAGGCCCAGATGCCCCTCCTGTGCCTCCCCGCGTGGATCCTGCCGCCACGCTCCGGGAGGCGACAAAGAGGAACGCCCGCGAGGCACGCGGGGAGCGCGAGGCCGCGGAGCGTGAGCGGGCGGCAGCCGAGGCCGCCAAGAAGGCCGAGGCAGACGCCACCCGCGCCCGAGAGCGGGGGAAGGGCCCCCAGCAGCCGGCGGGCCACGTCGACCGCCCGGCGCCAAGGTCACAGGAGCCGTCCGCCCAGACGCCGGCTGCTGACGAGCAGCCGGCTCCGGGCGACGTAGGCGAAGAGTGAGTCATCTTGGAGACGCCGCTACCACCCCCAGCGCCGCCTACTGGGGAGCCGGGCAGCCGGCCGGTGGGGACGGAGGTGCCGCCGGTTGGGGGCACGCTGGTGGTTGGCCCATAGCCGGCCCCCCGAGGCCCAACCCGCCGGCGCCTTGCGAGGGCGGTCTCCATGACCCAACAGGTGGAGGTCGGCGGGGCCAGCTCGTCCGCGCCGGAGAACGAGGCGACCAGTGCAGTGCCATCGAGCTGGAGATCCGGAGGAGGCGGCGCGTGGCTCGCCGCATGAACTCTCTAGACAGCGTCGTGCAGACGGCGATGGAGGAGTTTATTGCGATGCGGTCCTCCATTCGGGTAAGTGTGTTATTACTTTCCTCTGTTTTTATTCCTTCAATTTTTTCCGTGGGGGCGCGTCAGCGCACCCACTGGGTGTAGTCCCCGAGTTCCGAGCCGGCTGCTGAGCAGGCGGCTTGGAACTCCAAAGTGTTCACCCAGATCTTATCTTGCTTTTTGTTGCAGCAGTACCACAACCTCCGTGTGGCCTCCTACAATGCGCATCGCCAGGAGCTGGCGCAGCTGCAGACTGCCCTGGCAGACAGCCGAGGTGAGTGTCACTTCTTCTCCTTGCGGGGGCGCGTCAGCGCACCCGCTGGGTGTAGTCCCCGAGTTCCGAGGTTGTGTCTTCTGCTGCTGACCCTTGTTCTTTTTCTTTCTCCCCTGCCAGCGGCCAAAGCCAGCTTCCACAGCCAGCTGGACGAGGCCTAGATGGAGCTGGCCGCAAAGGAGCAGGAGCGTGCCCTCGCTGCCCAAGACCGCGACCGCCTGGCCAAAGAGCTAGCGGACTAGGCGGCGGCCCACAAGGCCGAGCTCGGCAAGATGTCCGACGCCGAGTCCCTTCTGCGGGCCGAATTCGAGACTATGCGCTCAAATTGGGCCGAGAAGGAGAAGGCTCTCCAAGACGGCTACATAGCCATTGGAGATATGGTCGACGGTGAGACATCTGCCTTCTCATTCTGTTTTCATCGTTTGCAGCAGCCGTCTTGCTTTTCTTCTGATACTAGTTCTAGTCTTGGCAGAATTCTTCCTGGGCTACTCTATGGCCGCCACCCAGGCCATCGAGGCCGAGCGTGCTGCGAGGCGCCAGGTGGGCCGGGAGATCGCACCCAACACACCCAGGACCCCGGCCGAATTGCTTCTCGCCATACGGGTGCGTCTTCTGCCAGTCCGCCGTCTTCTCCGCCGTCTGCAGCATGCCGGCGCCCAAGTCCTGGCCGCCCTCTGGCCAGGTGTGCTGATGCTTCGCACCCCCAGCCGGACGGCCACCTGGCTGGAGGCGGCCGGCCAGCGCTTCGAGGCCTGGAAGGGCTCCGCGGCAAGGGCTGGCGCACACACCACCTTGGAATTCGCCAAGAGTTGGTACCCAAGCCTGAACCTCGAGCAGCTGGAGACGTTCCGTGCGGAGGCCCAGCCGGAACTGGCTACGGAGCATAGGGAACTCGCCCAGCGAGCTGCCGCCCTCGCCGAATACGCCGACACCTCCCTCTTCATCCCGGAGCTAGATGACAGGGGCCACGTAGTGCCGCCTGCTAACTTCGGGCTGGACTTGGCGGTGTCGGAAGAGCCGGACGAGGAGATCGCCTCCAGCGAAGGCGATGAGGACGAGGAAGGCAGCGACGAGGAGACCAGTTCCCAGGAGGCGAACCCAGCAGGCAGTCGCCAGCCTGACAAGTCCTCAACAAGCGGGCCAGGAGTGACGGCTCCACCTGCTGCAGAAGACGACCAGACCGAGCCCCGCCAGGCAGCCTCCCCAGAAGCCGGCTCCGTCGTGCCGCCTGCCCAGCCTGCTGCTCCTTAGGATTTTCATTCGTATTGTCTACCTTTCTGTAAGACTTGCACGGTTAATTCGAACAATTCCACCCACTGGGTGTATTTAGTATGTTATTTCTACAAGGTGGCTCTTAAGGCCTTTTGGATGTAAATATTCTTTTAATTCAGCATTGTTTTTATGCAATTTGTGCCGAGTCCTATGATTAGCCTTGTCCTTGCTCCTTGTGGCGATTTTCTCCTTGCCGACTGATGACCCTCAACCGTAAGGGATCTATTGCAGCGTTTTCGATAAGTAAGAGTGTCGAACCCAATGAGGAGCAGAAGTTATTGATAAGCGATTCTGAATAAGAAATCACTCTAAGCACTGAAAGATATCTGTTTAGGGGTTTCTCGATATAAGTAACAGGGAAGTAAAAGCAAGCAATGTAAAAGGCACTGAGAGTAGCAAGTGGCCCAATCCTTTCTTAGCAAAGGAGAGGCCTAGCAGCTAAACTTATAAAGACTGAAGCGTTCCTGAGGACACACGGGAGAGGTAGTCATGTGCTTTCACCATATTCCGTATCGATACTATGTTATGTGTTGATAAGTGTTGAGTGGGTGGATCTATGCTAGTACACTCTCTAGACTAAGATGAGGGCACTCTTATGATTAAACACCTTGCAAGCATCCGCAAATACAAGATAGAATTTAAGGCAAAAGCCTAACCATAGCAATACGATCGAGGATCCATTATTCCCTTATGCAAAAGTGTGCGAACTGGGGTTCATGTTTCTGTCACTCCGGCAACCCACCATAAGCATTCCTTATACACAATGTATTCTCCTAGGTCCTTAATAAGGCGAAGTGTTGGGTGTTCGACTCACACAACACCACTAGTAGAATGACAACGCAACTTAAGTATCAAACAACACATATTACTTCAATAGCATATGACTACTAACAACAAGACTTTCCCCATGCCCTCAAGAACTAAGGTAACTACTCACGAGACATAAAGGAGATCATGATCAGTGGCGATAAATAGGTGATAAACAATCTGGACATAATAATATTTCTCCAACAAAACTCAATAGGATTCACCCCAAAGTAGTAATCAACACCGATGGTGTAGAGAGGATAGGTAGTACGAGTTACAACACAAGTTGCGATTGTAAGATGAGATTTGGATGAAGATGGAGATGGTGCTGGTGTTGGGGATGATGTTGATGATGATCTCGATGATGCCCCTGACGATGGTGATGACGATGGCGACGATCTCCCCTTCCGGGAGGTGATCTCCCCGGTGGAATCTGCCCGCCGGAGATGGCGTTTTCTTCTCTGTATGTTTCCGCCACGGAGCGGCGGCGGAACTCCGTAAAAATTCCTGTCCTTAGGGTTTTTGGATAACTGAGAGCATATATGCAAAAGGGGGCGGCCAGAGGTGGGCCAGGGGCTCCAGGCGCCCCCCCCCCCCCGGCGCGGCCAGGGGGGGCGCGCCCCCAGGGCGCCTGGGCACCCTGTGGCCCCCCTCTGGTTGCCCTTTCGCGTGCCTTCGTGATCCGTCTGAAAAATATCTCCCGTCAATTTTCAGGTAATTTGGAGGTATTCTTCTTCAGCAACTCAGCGTCCACTTTTTACTGCTGAATCCCGCGTCTGCTGCTTCGGCATCGGAAAGTTTGCAAACTGTGTAAAATAGACCAAAACAACATAAGAACATCACCGTAACGTGAAATATATCAATGAATAAGGATAAATTATGATACAAAATAGTGATGCATTTTGGACGTATCAACACCCCCAAGCTTAGACCTCGCTTGTCCCCAAGCGAATACTGAGCTCGGTAAACCTGTCCACAAGTTTAGAGAGTGAAGTGTCGATAAACAGAATACGAACAAGAAGCATCACAGTTTCCTCACCAACTTAAATATCCTCAACAGCAATCTTCAACTCATAAGGCCTTTATAAAAGAGTGGTAACACTTATATTCGAAAGTAGGGCTAAGGAAACTTATTGAATCATGGCAAACATGTCCTTTGGTCAAAGAACAACTAATAGCTTTTACTTTTGCTCTTTCTTTATGTTTTGATGAGACTAATTGAAGCTTTTGAAAGAACATGTCATTAGGCAAGAAGTGAAAGTGTTAACACAAAGGAAGATATTTGCCTTAGCTGGGCTTGACAAACAACTTACTTATCAAATGATAATGTCAACAAGGATATGATATGACAAATCTTAATGCAACTTTATATGAATGAATCCTTATCAACATCAAATGTCTGCTCTCTTTAAGAATAGAAGGGAGTAGGAATAACTGACTCAACTTAAAATTAAAAGATGGGCCCTGCTCTAGGGTAGTAGGGAAAACTCATGTGCTATCCTTGAATCAAACAGAATGAAAACAAGTTTTGAGAGGTGCATGATTTGTCAACGAATGCTAATAGATAACTCAACTACTTCTTGAGCTGGACAAGTTTCGAGGAACGGTCCCACACGAGGACGATCACATCCTCTTATTCTCCTTTGCTAATCACTGCCAAAGTTTTCTGATTTCTCATGAACAAAGCGTGAAGGAGGGTTTGTTTGTTATATTATTTTCGAGCTGGGCGCACTCTTTGCCAGTTCCTTCTCGTATTATGGGTTTGCACATTAGACATGCAATCCCGGGGTGAAGCTTGTCCAACTCAAAAAGATCATGGATTAGCTATTACTTCCTCATGAGCTAAAACAGAGGCACAAAATAAAAGATTTTGAACATTTGAGGATAACACATAAATTCTGTACTTTAGGAGGTGGTAGTGGAATACCACGAGTAGGAAGGTATGGTGGACTCATATGGAAGGTATTGGCTTAAGGGTATGGATGCACAAGCAGAATTCCGCTTAGTACAGAGTTAGGCTAGCAAAGGTTTTGAAAGAACAGACAATTGATGATGACTAAGATGCAAAGCAATATAAAGCATGAACATTGGAATAAGCATAACACATCAAGTTGTCTTCCTTGTCAGCATAACACTTCAAACATAATAACATAAAGGTTTTGGCTATGTTGATATTTTAAGAAAATCATGCTTGTTGTTATGACCAAAGCTATGTTTGCCAAGATTAAATAAAGTTTTCACAGCCATACCTGACATAAGGTCAATACTCCACATAAGAGTCGTCATATAAGGTCGATTGCGTGAAGAGAATACCGAGTGCAGCAAAAGGAACCAATAAACTTCTCATTAATATTCCATCATAGACGACTCCACACTCACGGATACAATTCTTCACCGAAGGAGTGATAGACCTCAATGCACACACCTATCTCATATAACAACCTCCCTAGACATGATACGACTCTACTTGACTCTAAAAGACAAAAGGTAAAGATAATGATACCGGGCACTCCCCCAAGCTTGGAACAAGCCAAGGGAATGCCATTACCCCAGGAGATTTCACTCATCATCCTTGTTGGCGTTGATCACGTAGTCCTTGGCGAAACGCTTCCATGGAAGGGGTTCTCCAGTCTCATATGAGAAGCTCGTCTCCTGAATCCTGCATTCAGCACCCATACTCATGCGCATAAACCTTAGTTCATACTCACAGTTCTGTTTATGTAGATCATTAATTTGCCCTTGGAGCTCTATAATTCTTTCTTCAGACGCGGTGATGCTTTTCCACATCTCCTTCATCTCCTTCAGGAAGTAGTTCTTCAGCTCGTTGATGATGTCAAAGTTAGCTTCAACACCACGCTCGATCATCTTCTTGTACTCGAAGACTTCTTGCTCCACTTCTTCCAGCCTGGCCTGGACGCTCCCCTCCTTGATAGGTCCCTTCAGATCTTCTTGATGAAGGACACCGTCCTCCATCCGAACAACCTGAGGGTGCTTCTTCACCTCAGCAAGGTAAGGGTTGATGACGTTGACGACGAAGTCGACCTTGGGGAGCTTGGAGAAGCCATGGCACCTAAATTCAACTGAAAGATTCCCTGGCAGAAACAGATCGAAGAGAAAACACGCGAAATCGCAAGATACGTTGCCGGAACAATCCGGGAAAATATATAGGAAAAATTTATGCACAGAAAGGAAGGTAACGGACCAAAGCGGGGTCGGAGACGGACTCCCGGGTGTCCAGGCGGCCTCCCGGCGCGGCCAGGAGGTGGGGCGCGCCAGGGGGGCGCCTGGACCCCCTGGAGGTTGTCTCCGGCTCCACTTAGGCTCAAAATTTTACTAATTTTGCAAAAACTCGTAATACGGAACTTTTATGGCGGTTCGCGATATTTCCTTACCGTACTACATACCTTTTCTTTATTCTGCTTCTGCTGGCGTCTGAAACAGGACTGCAACATGTTCTTCGTGAGTTGTTGTGTATATTATATTCACATCAACATTGACATGGTCTCCTGCTATGTAATGTTTAAGTCTTTGCCCATTCACAACTTGAGGTTTGGTGCCTTCAAAATTATTAATCTTAATTGCAACAGACCAATAAACTTCTTCAATATGAAATGGTCCTTCCCACCTGGAAAGTAGTTTACCTGGAGAAAACCTGAAACAGGATCTAAACAACAAAACTTTATCACCAACATTAAATTCACGTTTCAGAATCTTCCTATCATGCCACTTTTTTTACCTTTTCCTTGAACATTTTAGCGCTCTCGTAAGCTTCACTTCTCCATTCATCTAGAGAAGTCAAGTTCATGAGACGCTTCTCACCAGCTAATTTTGGGTCAGCATTAAGCTCTCTAACAGCCCAGAAAGCTTTGTGCTCTAACTCTAATGGCAAATGGCAAGCCTTGCCATACACCATCTTATAGGGGGACATGCCCATGGGGTTTTTGTAAGCAGTTCTATATGCCCACAAAGCATCTCCTAACTTATTTGACCAGTCCTTTCTATTTCTGTTTACTGTCTTCTGCAAGATCAACTTAATCTCTCTATTGGTGAGCTCAACTTGCCCACTAGTTTGAGGATGATATGGTGAAGCAATTCTATGATTTACATCGTATTTGGCCAAAGCTTTTCTAAAAGCTCCGTGCGTGAAGTGTGATCCTCCATCGGTCATGAGATACCTTGGTACACCAAACCTAGGAAACATTACATCTTTAAGCATTTTCAAAGATGTCTTGTGATCAGCACTTTCAGTGGGGATTGCTTCAACCCACTTGGTCACATAATCAACAGCTACTAAAATGTGAGTGTACTTATGCGAAGAAGGAAAAGGACCCATAAAATCAAAACCCCAACAATCGAAAGGTTCAATCACTAGTGAGTAATTCATAGGCATCTCATTCCTTCTACTAATGTTCCCAACTCTCTGACATTTATCACAGGCTAAAACATAATTTCTAGCATCTTTAAAGATAGTAGGCCAATAAAAACCTGATTGAAGAACGTTATGTGCAGTCCTCTCACCGGCATGATGTCCTCCATAGGGACTATCATGACACCGTCTGAGAATGTCCTTCTGCTCATGTTCCGGAATGCATCTTCTCACGATCCCGTCGGGACCTTCTTTGAAAAGATGTGGGTCATCCCAGAAGTAGTGCCTCAAATCATGAAATAACTTGTTCCTTTGCTGAAGTGTTAAACCTGGAGGCAAATACTTTGCAACAATAAAATTAGCATAATCTGCATACCAAGGGTCGGAAATAGATTGTACTTTTACAACGGCAAGTTGCTCGTCTGGAAAACTATCGTTGACTGGGATGGGATCATGCGGTATATCTTCCATCCTTGAAAGATTGTCCGCTACCGGATTGTCTTCTCCTTTCCTATCAACAATCTGCAAATCAAATTCTTGAAGAAGGAGTACCCATCTGATAAGCCTTGGCTTGGCATCCTTCTTTGTCATAAGGTACTTAATGGCAGCATGATCAGTATGAATAATAACTTTGGAATCAACAATATACTGTCTAAATTTATCACAAGCAAAAACTACAGCTAAGAATTCCTTCTCAGTAGTAGCATAATTCCTTTGAGCACTATCAAGAGTTTTGCTAGAATAATGTATAACATTCAATTTCTTATCAACTCTTTGTCCTAAAACAGCTCCAACAGCAAAATCACTTGCATCACACATAATCTCAAAAGGTAAATTCCAGTCAGGTGGTTGTACTATAGGAGCGGTTATTAAAGCTTTCTTACAGACTTCAAAAGCTTCCTTACAATTTTCATCAAATACAAAAGGAACGTCCTTCTGGAGAAGATTAGTGAGGGGTCTTGACGTTTTAGAAAAGACTTTAATAAATCTTCTATAAAAACCTGCATGACCGAGGAAACTGCGAATACCTTTGATGTCCCTTGGATAGGGCATCCTCTCAATAGCTTCGATCTTGGCTTTGTCCACTTCAATTCCCCTTCCGGAAATCTTGTGACCAAGAACAATTCCTTCATTAACCATGAAGTGGCACTTTTCCCAGTTGAGTACCAAATTTGTCTCCTCGCATCTCTGCAAAACTTTATTAAGGTTGTGAAGACAATGGTCAAAAGAAGTTCCATAGACGGAGAAATCGTCCATGAAGACTTCCATAATATCCCCGCAGAAACCATGAAAGATAGCAGACATACACCTTTGAAAAGTAGCAGGGGCATTACATAAACCAAAAGGCATACGCCTGTAAGCATAAGTACCAAAGGGACAAGTAAAAGTGGTCTTCTCTTGATCGGCAGTGTTAACATGAATTTGAGAGAAGCCAGGATAACCATCGAGATAACAAAAGTGGGTATTTTTGGATAACCTTTCAAGCATTTGGTCGATGAACGGCAACGGGTAGTGATCCTTCCTGGTTGCCTTGTTCAACTTCCTGTAATCAATACACATTCTATATCCAATAATAATTCTCTGAGGTATTAATTCATTTTTATCATTAGGAACCACAGTTGTACCTCCTTTCTTAGGAACACAATGTACCGGACTTACCCACTTACTATCAGCTATAGGGTAGATAATACCTGCGGCCAGAAGCTTGAGAATCTCAGTTCTCACAACATCATCATCTTCGGGTTCAACCGTCGTTGATGATCAACAACTGGTTTAGCATCAGGCTCAAGGTTGATAGTATGTTGACAGATAGATGGACTAATCCCCTTAAGGTCATCAAGGGTATAGCCAATTCCGCCTCGGTGTTTATGAAGTACTTCCAATAATCGCTCTTCTTCATATCCTGAAAGGTTAGAATTGATAATAACAGGATATACTTTCTTTTCATCTAAATAAGCATACTTGAGCGTATCAGGAAGAGGTTTAAGATCGAACACCGGGTCTTCCTTCGGTTTTGATAAAATTCCCAAAGGTTCAACCGGAAGGTTGTGCTTCAGGATAGCAGGCTGCCTCAAGAATATTTCATCTAGTTCATTTCTTTCCTGCATATGCAAATCATTCTCGTGGTCCTCCATGTATTGCTGCAAAGGATCATTATGGAGAATAGCAATAGAGGCAATACTTTCAATAATTTTATCATCACTAGGTAAATCAGTAACACGAGGATGCTTAGAGAACTTAGAAAAATTAAATTCATATGGCTCACCATCGAATTCAACAGAAACTTTACCTTTCTTGCAATCTATTATAGCTCCACAAGTTCTAAGAAAAGGTCTACCAAAAATAATTGGACAAAAATTGTCCCTCTCTGAACCAAGTACTAGAAAGTCGGTAGGGTATTTTACCTTTCCACATAGGACTTCAACGTCCCTCACAATCCTGATAGGAGAGATAGTTGTTCTGTTTGCAAGATGAATGGTAACATCAACTTCTTCAAGTTCACAAGGGGAAATCTCACCGATGATTTCTTCATAAGTGAATAGGGGATAGCGCTTGCACTCGATCCCAAATCGTATAGCCAATAATAATTGTGATCTCCTATTTTAACAGATACCACTGGAGTACCTAAAATTGGGCCTTTATTCTTGGCTGTGACAAGGTTAGTGGAAACAGCACAAAAATTTATATTGGAATCCAAAACATCATTAGTAGCAAGGTCTTTAATCAATGCAACTTGAGGATCGACCCTGATCTGGTCCTCAGGCTCATCAACTCTTCTCTCACTTTTATTTATTATGCCTGTCACAAGAGAGTGCCCCCTTATCCTCGTGGGAAAAGGAGGCTGTTCATATATAACTGCAGGCAAAATAGGGTCAGCAACATAAATATCAATAGGTGGCTCTTTAAAAGGTTCATGGTGCTGGTCTCTCTTCTTTTTAAACGAATCAACGTGAGAGGCAAAATTCTTACAGAAATCAATCACTAGATGGGAATCAAGACCAATCTTAGAGCAAAAAGTATTGAAGTAATCAGTCTTCACAAAGCTCTCAATATAATCATGTTCATAATTTATAGCGGGTTCAATACCTTTATCAATTTCCCAATCTTCGGTATTCCTCTGGATCCTTTCAATGAGGTCCCACCTTTCTTCAACACTCTTCTTCTGAAATACCCCACTAGAGGAGGCATCTAGCATCTCCTTATCCTGACGAGAAAGCCTGGCATAAAAATTTGTAAGTATAATTTCCTTGGGAAGCTTATGAATAGGGCATTTGAGCATTAGGGACTTCAATCTCCCCCAAGCTTGAGCAATGCTTTCTCCGTCACGAGACCTAAAGTTATAGATATAGTTCCTGTCTCGATGAATTTCATGAAGAGGATAAAACTTAGTATAAAAGAGAGACATAAGCTCCTGCCAGTCAAGCAAGTGTGAGTTATCGAGAAGCCTATACCAATCCGAAGCTTTATCTATAAGTGATGCGGCAAACAATTTTCTCATGACAAACTCCCTCGATACACCTGGAAGCTTAAATAATGAACTTAGTTGTGACAGATATAGCAAGTGTTCACCGGGATGTCTGTCTCCTGCATAACGATTAGCCAAAACGTAATCGATAATGCCAGCTGGTATTTTATAAGGCACAATTTCAGTAGGGGGAGGATCAACCACCACAGGTGTGGGGCGTCTTCCCGCAAGCAACGCTCCAATAACAGGGTTATCCATAAGGACAAAGAGCAGCAATAGCAAAAACAAAAACAGAATTATAAAAACTTCCTTACCAGTTTCACTTTACCAATAGCGCTACGCTCCCCGGCAACGGCGCTAGAAAACGGTACTTGATGACCCTCAACCGTAAGGGATCTATTGCAGCATTTTCGATAAGTAAGAGTGTCGAACCCAACGAGGAGCAGAAGGTATTGATAAGCGATTCTGAGCAAGAAATCACTGCAAGCACTGAAAGATAACTTTTTAGGGGTTTCTCGATATAAGTAACAGGAAAGTAAAAGGAAGCAATGTAAAAGGCACTGAGAGTAGCAAGTGGCCCAATCCTTTCTTAGCAAAGGAGAGGCCTAGCAGCTGAACTTATAAAGACTAAAGCGTTCCTGAGGACACACGGGAGAGGTAGTCATGTGCTTTCACCATATTCCGTATCGATACTATGTTATGTGTTGATAAGTGTTGAGTGGGTGGATCTATGCTAGTACACTCTCTAGACTAAGATGAGTGCACTCTTATGATTAAACACCTTGCAAGCATCCGCAAATACAAGATAGAATTTAAGGTAAAAGCCTAACCATAGCAATACGATCGAGGATCCATTATTCCCTTATGCAAAAGCGTGCGAACTGGGGTTCAGGTTTCTGTCACTCCGGCAACCCAACATAAGCATTCTTTATACACAATGTATTCTCCTACGTCCTTAATAAGGCGAAGTGTTGGGTGTTCGACTCACACAACACCACTAGTAGAATGACAACGCAACTTAAGTATCAAACAACACATATTACTTCAACAAAATATGACTACCAACAACAAGACTTTCCCCATGCCCTCAAGAACTAAGGTAACTACTCACGAGACATAAAGGAGATCATGATCAGTGGGGATAAATAGGTGATAAACAATCTGGACATAATAATATTTCTCCAACAAAACTCAATAGCATTCACCACAAAGTAGTAATCAACACCGATGGAGTAGAGAGGATAGGTAGTACGAGTTACAACACAAGTTGGGATTGTAATATGAGATTTGGATGAAGATGGAGATGGTGCTGGTGTTGGGGATGATGTTGATGATGATCTCGATGATGCCCGTGACGATGGTGATGACGATGGCGACGATCTCCCCTTCCGGGAGGTGATCTCCCCGGCGGAATCTGCCCGCCGGAGATGGCTTTTTCTTCTCTGTAGGTTTCTGCCACGGAGCGGCGGCGGAACTCCGTAAAAATTCCCGTCCTTAGGGTTTTTGGATAACGGAGAGCATATATGCAAAAGGGGGCGGCCAGAGGTGGGCCAGGGGCTCCAGGCGCCCCCCGGCGCGGCCAGGGGGGCGCCCCCAGGGCGCCTGGGCACCCTGTGGCCCCCCTCTGGTTGCCCTTTCGCGTGCCTTCGTGATCCGTCTGAAAAATATCTCCCGTCAATTTTCAGGTAATTTGGAGGTATTCTTCTTCAGCAACTCAGCGTCCACTTTTTACTGCTGAATCCTGCGTCTGCTGCTTCGGCATCGGAAAGTTTGCAAACTGTGTAAAATAGACCAAAACAACATAAGAACATCACCGTAACGTGAAATATTTCAATGAATAAGGATAAATTATGATACAAAATAGTGATGCATTTTGGACGTATCACCGACCCCTAGTACTGCCGTCCTACCAGCCAGACAGCCACTCTGTGGTTCTATGGCTGGGTTAAGGACTTGGCTACTTTTCGGGGTGAGCAAGTATCTTGCCTTCTGGAAGACGGTCTGGCCAAGCCTAGAACTGACTGGCCGGCTGCTCGGCAGCCGGTACTTAATCTTAAGGGCCGGCTGGACCTATGTCTTTTTTCCTTAGCCATTTTCCATGTGGGCACCGCTTCTTGCCTTTGGCTCCTGCCAGCCGGACAGCTGCGTTCTGTGAGTCTGTGGCTGGAAACAGGAGAGGGCTCGGATGCCATCACATTACTTGTCTGACTTTTTAAGGAGAATTCTCTAGACATAGGGCCAGGCGTCCAGTCCCCGGGCCGTCTGGTAGGCTCCGGTGCCGGACAGAAGAGTGAACAACAATCATTCATAGGCATAATTCTTATCTTATAGATAAAGGCTTGGGCAGTCCCCGAGAATCTCTCGGGGCTCCCACTGATTCTCAAAATAACTTAGATAGCATGACACATACTGTCTTTCAGCTATAAAAGCGGCGAAGAAGGTTTGCGTTCCATGGGCACTCAGACTCCTTGCCTGAGTCGTCTCTCTTGCGCGCTCTTGGCTTCTGGGCGTCGATGAGGTAGTAGGCGTCGTTGCCCAGTACCTTGCTGACGATGAACGGTCCTTCCCAAGGAGCCGAGAGCTTGTGCTGGCCGGCTGTTCGCTGGATCAGCCGGAGCACAAGGTCTCCCTCGCGGAAGGAGCGTGGATTCACTCGCCGGCTGTGATAGCGGCGGAGACCCTGCTGGTAGATGGCGAAGCGGCTGAGTGCTACCAGCCGGGCCTCCTCCAGCAAGTCCACGCCGTCTTCGCGGGCTTCTTTGGCTTCAGCTTCCGTGTACATGGTGACGCGAGGCGAGTCAAACTCAACGTCCGTTGGGATGACTGCCTCGGCACCATAGACGAGGAAGAAAGGGGTGAAGCCGGTGGATTTGTTAGGAGTGGTTCTGAGGCTCCATAGGACAGACGGCAGCTCTTCGATCCAGCAGCCGACCGACCGCTCCAAAGGTTCGACCAGCCGAGGCTTGATGCCTGACAGGATGAGGCCATTGGCGCGCTCGACTTGGCCGTTAGACTGTGGGTGGGCAACGGACGCTAGGTCCAGCCGGATGCCCTGTGTTGCACAGAACGGGCAAGTGCGCCTTTGGCAAAATTTGTGCCGTTGTCGGTGATGATGCTGTGCGGTATACCATACCGGACTGTGATGTCTGCAATGAATGTCACAGCAGTTGGGCCATTGAGTTTCTTGATTGGCTTGGCTTCGATCCACTTGGTAAATTTATCTATTGCCACAAGTAAGTGTGTCAGGCCTCCTCTGGCAGTCTTGAAAGGTCCCACCATATCCAGGCCCCAGACAGCAAATGGCCAAGTGATCAGAATAGTCTTGAGTGCAGAAGCCGGCAAGTGTTGCTTGGAGCTGAAGCGTTGGCAGCCGTTGCACTTCTTCACTAAATCTTTGGCATCGTCCAAAGCAGTCGGCCAGAAGAAACCGTGGCGGAAAGCTTTGGCCACGAGAGATCTTGAGACCACGTGGTGGCCGCACTCACCTTGGTGAATGTCCTTCAGGATGGCCAGCCCTTTTGTTTCTTCGACACAGCGCTGGAAGACGCCCGTGGCACTCCTTCTGACGAGCTCTTTGTTGACAATGGTGTAAGCTGAGGCTTGGCGTTGAACTTGTCGTGCCAAGGTTTCTTCTGCTGGCAGCTCTCCTTTGAGCGGAAATGTGAGGATTGGCTATGCCCAAGACGGCGCTGAGACTCCAGTTGCTTCGGCCAGAGAGACCAGGGTTGTTGGGCTGGGAGGTGGAGGGCTGGGCTGAGCCGCCTACTGTGTCTCCGAAGTCTCCGAGCCGTCTGCTGGAGCCGGCGCCTCCTGGCCGTCTGCTGGAGCAGTCCCCGGGCCAGGAGCTGGCGAGGCTGTAGGTGATCCGTCTATTGGAGTTGGAGTGTCGTGGCCGTCTGCTCGGGCAGTCTTTTGGCCAACAGCCAAAACCGCGGGGCCGCCTGCCCCGGAGTTGGCTGGTACGAAGATTGACTCCGACTCTGGTGAAGGGTTGATAGACGGTTTTCACAGGCATTGGAGAGATACGCCGGCTGGTATCGCTTGGCGGGTGGAACCGATTCGTGCCAAGGTTTCTGCTTGCATGTTATCAGCTCGTGGCACATGGAGGAACTCGCAGCCATCAAAGTGTCCGCTGATCTGCTGGACAAGGAAGTGGTAGCTTGCCATATTTGCAACCTTAGCGTCCCAGTCCCCAGACGACTGCTGGACAACCAAGTCTGAGTCACCGTAGCACAGCACTCGGCGGATGCCAATCTCCTTGGCCATCTGGAGCCCGTGGATAAGTGCTTTATATTTCGCCACGTTGTTGGAGGCAGCAAAGTGGATCTGCAGGGTGTACTTGAGCTTATCGCCTTTGGGGGAGGTGAGGACGACGCCGGCTCCCAAGCCGGTGCGCATCTTTGATCCGTCAAAGTGCATCCGCCAATGGGTTGAGTCTGGCACAGGCGGCAGGTACTGGGTTTCGGCGCAATCGACGAGGAAGTCGGCCAATGCTTGCGACTTGATGGTGGTGCGTGGCTGGTAGAAGATGGTGAAGGGGGCCAGCTCGATGGCCCACTTGGCCACTCTTCCTGAGGCATCTCTGTTCCCCATGATTTCAGCAAGCGGTGCCGTGCAGACAACCGTGACAGAATGCTCTTGGAAATACTTCTTGAGTTTCTTGGCGGTGAAGTACACGCCGTAGCACATCTTCTGGTATTGGGGGTAATTCTGCTTGGATGCTGATAGCACTTCGCTCAAGTAGTAGATGGGCCGCTAGACGGGCAAGGCTCTGCCGTCTTCTGGGCGCTCGACCACAATGACAGTGCTGACCACCCGGCTGGTGGTGGCTATATAAAGGAATATGGGTTCCTTGTCAGCTGGCGCCGCCAGGATAGGCGGGGTGGACAGCAGTCGCTTGAGCTGCTGGAAGGCTTCATCCGCCTGGTCATTCCACTCGAAGCAAGCGGTTTTCTTCATCAATTGGTACAGGGGGAGTGCTTTTTCTCCCAGTCGGCTGATGAAGCGGCTGAGAGATGCCAAGCACCCCGTGAATCTCTGGACATCTCGCACACGGGTCGGTCGGTCCATCCTCTCGATGGCCTTGATCTTTGCAGGGTTGCACTCGATGCCGCGTTCGGACACCAGGAAGCCAAGGAGCTAGCCTGCTGGTACCCCTAAGACGCATTTCTCCGGGTTTAGCTTAATCCGAAAGCGGCACAGATTCTCAAATGTTTCTTGGAGATCCTCCAAAAGAATTCCTCTCTTCTCCGTCTTCACCACAATATCATCCACGTAAACGTGCGCATTCCTGTCAAGCTGCTTGAGGAGACACTTCTGCATGCAACGCTGAAAGGTGGCGCCGGCATTTCTCAAGCCAATTGTCATGGTCAGGTAGCAGAAGGCCCCAAACGGTGTGAGGAAAGCAGTCTTCAGACGGTCGGCTGGATCAAGCTTGATTTTGTGGTACCCCGAATAGGTGTCAAGGAAAGACAGTAGCTCGCATCCGGCTGTGGAGTCAATCACTTGATCTATTCATGCCAGAGCAAACGGATCTTTGGGGCAAGCTTTGTTCAGGCTGGTGTAATCAATGCACATGCGCCATTTATTGTTCTTCTTCAGCACCAGGACTGGACTTGCTAGCCACTCGGGATAAAAGACTTCCATGATGAAGCCGGCTGCTAGCAAGCGGTCGACCTCCTCCCCAACGACTCTTCTCTTCTCTTCTGACAGGCGGCGCAGCGGCTGCCTGACAGGCTTTGCATCTTCTCTCACGTGCAGCTTTTGCGCGGCGAATTCCGTCGGAACACCAGGCATGTCCTTGGGGGACCATGCAAATATGTCCCGATTCTCACGGAGGAAATCGACGAGCTCGCTTTCCTATTTGCTGTCTAGGCTTGACCCTATGACAGCAAATCGCTCCGGGTGAGATGGGTCCAAGGCAATCTTCTTTGTGTCCTTGGAGGGCTGGAATGAGGCTTGCGGCTCCGCCTCCTTGGGATCGGCTGGTATGGCCGGCTGCTCGCCAGCCATTGCCACCAGCCGCTCCAGACGGCGCTTCTCCTCAGCCACAAGGGTTTCTGCCAGAAGATTACTGGCTGTTGCACATGCAATGGACTTATCGTAGTCCTCGGTTATGGTGATTATTCCCTTGGGACCAGGCATCTTCATCTTGAGGTAGGCATAATGGGGGACTGCCATGAACTTGGCAAGAGCTAGCCGGCCCAAGATCACGTGATAGGGACTTTCCAGGTTCACCACTTCAAACCAGACCGGCTCCCTCCGGAAATGCGTCTTGTCATCAAACAGGACATCGACCCTGGCCTTGCCGATTGGTGAACAAGAGAGGCCCGGCACAATGCCATGGAACACGGTGCTGGTGGGCTGAAGCTGCTTCTCTTTGATGCCCAATTTCTCCATGATGTCTCGGTACATGATGTTGATGCTACTGCCGCCGTCTACCAGGGCTCGGGAGAAACGGCAGGCCCGCCTGTTAGTGGAGAGAGTGGCGTCTAGGACCAAGGCATAGGCCCCTGGAGACAGCATGATAGCCGGGTGATCCTCTCGGCTCCAGCTGACAGGCCTTTCAGACCAGTGCATGAATTCTGGGCTTTTGACGGCAGCAGTGTTGACCTCTCTGCGCTGCTGGCGTCGGCTGTGCCTGTCATCCATCTGGCTGGTGAAGACAACATAGGCTCCATTTTCTTCTTGGAACTCATCTTGGACCTGACCGCCTGGATGGGCTGCCGGCGGATTAGGAGGCGGAGCCGGCGGTCCAGCAGGCGGCGGAGGCAGAGCTTCTCCCCTCGCAATCCTTGTGAGCCAGTGACACTTTCGTGTGGTGTGGTTGGAGGGCTTTGCGCCGCCGTGGAACTTGCAGGGGGCGTCCAAGGCTTGATCAAAGGAGAAGGCCGACTGCCACACCGGTTTGCCGCCCTTCTGGCGCTTGGGCCCTGCTTGAGCCTCTGGCTGCTGTCCGTCGACCGCTGCCACCAGCCGGCTGTTGGCAGCCGGCGCTTGGGCTTTGCACTTCTGGTCGTTGTTCTGCTGGCGCCGGATGGATTCTCCCGCCGGCGTCTTTGGAGGGGTCATCTTGCCGGAAGCATCCACTTGCAGCTCGGTCTTCATGGAGGATTCAGCGGTGGCGTACTTGTCCGCTATGCTTAGCAGCTCATCCAACGTGGTCGGCTCGTCGCACAGGAGCCGGTGCTTGAGCAAGGTGCCCTTTCAGCACCCGGCCGTGAAATACTCAATGGCTTGTACCTCATGCACTCCCTCGGAGGAGTTTCGCAGCTCCGCCCAACGCGTCAGAGAGTCACGAGCCGACTCGTCCGGGCCTTGGACACACAGGGAGAGCTGACGTGGCTTGGGAGGGCGTTTGTAGGTGCTGGTGAAGTTGCGAGTGAAGCCGTCGGTGAAGTCTAGCCAGCTGTTGATTCTGTTGGGCTTGAGGATGCTTAGCCACGTCCGTGTCGTGCCCTGGAGCATGAGAGGCACGCACTTCACTGCGACACGCATGTTGCCGGTGGCTATGCTGACAGCCGTGGAGTAGTCCACCAGCCAGTCCTCTGGTTTCACTGATCCGTTGTACTTGGGGGTGTCTCTGGGGAGCGAGAAGCCCTTGGGAAAAGGCTCGTTGCGGATGCGGGGGGCAAAGCAGGCCGGACCGAGGTCATCTTCTTCTTCAACCGCCTGGGAGCGAACCAGACGGTCCAGGCGGTGGCGGGCGTCGTTCTCGCCAACCCCCTCACGGCGGCCCAGGTGGCCTGCCAGAGAAGGGTGGTCAACAGGCGGAGGAGACACGCGCCTCTCCCGCCTGGGAGGAGGCGGCTGCTCCCCTCGTCATTCTACGGCCCTTGGGCGGCCGTCTTCGTCGCGCTCGATGGTGAAACGCGTCTGCCGGCTGCGGCTGGCAGCGGGCTCTGAGTCTCGCCGGTTGGTGGCACCGACTGTGGAGAGCGGGACGTGGCTCCCTGCTCCCACCAAAGAGGGCGGTTGTCGGCGTGCGCAGCCTCCTCGGATGCCCAGCGATGGGGCCTCCTGCTGCGTAGCAGCAGCGTCGAGGAACTGGCGAGCACACTGGGTCATGCAACGGAGCTCGTCTCCCTCCAAGTGGCCCATCTCATTGACTGCCGCCTGGGTAGCCCTTAGGTTCTCCGAAGGAGTGCAGTACACAGGCCGCGGGGCCCCTAGCATATCTGCTAGCAACCCGCCGTGATCACGGACAACGCCGGCTCGGCTAGGCTCGCCAGCAGCCGGCGTGCCGCAGATGGTGCGGTCCATTTTGCGGCGGTAAGATTCAGTGAGGCGTTGGGAGGCGGCCAGTTTGTTGGCGCTGTCGAGGAGCGAAACGCGGCGTGCCTCCAACTCCGCGCCGTCTGCCCCCGCCGCGACAGGAGCGGCGAGGTGCTGCAGAGCGGCCTCGAGCGGGTCTGGGCCCGTTCGGCACGATGGTTCGCCGTGGTCGGTGACGAGCACCTGCGTGACGATGCCGACGGTGCCGCAGATCGGAAGAATGGGAAGGGGGTCGTTGACGATTTCCACGTGCTCGGGGAAGGAGTCGTCGGGGTCGACGATCATGTCGACTGGTGGGTCAGAAGAGCCTACTGACTCCACATCAGATGCACGCTCGTCGACGAGGTGGAGCTTGTCGAGGAGTTCGACGAGGAAGCTCTCCGGCGCCACTGGCTCGACCGCCGGAGAAGGTTCGTTGTGGATGCGGGCGGTGCCGATCAGATCGGCGAGCCCGCTCACAGCGCATGCAGCCTCAGCGCTGCGAAGCATCCCGGTCTCCATGCCAGCAGGCGTGCCGGGCTGGCTACTCTCGCCAGGAAGGAACAAGGTTCCCGTCCAGAACATGTCTCCGGACGACGGTGCACCTAGCCCCACGGTGGGCGCCAAATGTCGGTGTTTTGGGATGACATATGCCAAAGGATGGCTTATCATGCATGGGGTCAATAGAACGTCGCCGGGCTCGGGAAGCGGGATAAGGCGATACTTAGGACGCCTACGAATCTTACCCAGGTTCGGGGCTCTCCGGGGAGATAACACCCCTAATCCTGCTCTGCGGGGACTCCGCGTCATCACTGATAGCACTAGAGTAGCTACAGGATTGCTCCTTGAGCTGTGATGTCTAAAGGAAGAAGATGAGCAAGGCTAGCTCACCTCCTCTCTAGGGTTCTTGTCTTGTGAACTTCTAATAGCCAACTATCCAGCCCTCAACATGAAGGACCCTGGGGGGTTTATATAGGCCTACCCCCCAGGGGTACAATGGTAACTTCGACGACGTGGCCCCATCCGTCAGTGTCTTCTGGTGTCGGTCTCGCCGCCTGTCTGCTGGGGCCCGCCGCCTGCGGGCCCCTCGTGATTGCCCTTCAATGTGGGGGCGCTTTTGCTGACGACAGCCTCATCGGGAAGGAGATGGCTACAGTGCCATCGTCCCTCGCCGTACGCTGCCGCCTCGCCCCGTCAGGTCATCTTGATGAGGCTCGGACTTCTAGGGCGGGGTGTGCCGTCTGCTACCCGACGGCCGTCTCCCCTGGCCGCCTGCTAGAGGCGGTTCGTTCTTGAGCTTGCTCGCTGACCGGTGGGGCCAGCCGCCTGCTAGCCCCGCTGATTGTGGGTAGTGAGATCGTGGCCTCCTCTGACCACTGCTTGGTCACAAGCCTCGTGGCTACAGTGACCCGCCGCTTAGTGGATATTCGTAAGGTACACGGCCACTATAGCCACATCCTTACAGATCTTCTAAGGACCTGTTCTCCTGTAGCCATGCCCCCGCCCCGTCGGGACCCACCTCAGCGTGTTTCCCGAGGGTGGAGCGCGGGGCCGCCTGCTGGCTGGTGGTGCTTGGTCTTGCCGCCTGTTGGTTCCTTGCCGCCTGATGGCAGACGGCTCCTAGGGCAGGCCACCCTAGGAGGCGGCTCGAGGAGCAGACGGCCGCGGTAGACCAAGCGGCTGTTATTTGTCTTAAAATACCAAGGGTAGGCGCTGAGGATACCCATGGTCAATATCTCCGACAATTGTGATGTAGCATGAATAGAGTTTAAGACAAGAAAAGCATAGATAGCTAGAGGAGGTTCTTAGGCATTCCTGTCCATCCATTTGGTAAAAGATAAAGAGCCAAACAATCAAAGCAACAAATGGATGTCCTCGAATTAGAAAAATATGCATTCAACATGCTCACACAATAAGATACCAAATGAAACATGTGGCAAAGCATGCACAACCATTCTAGCATCTATCAAGCAATTGGCGATGACTAGGTCATCTATATATGAGTATATTGACTTAGGAGTCAAATGAGAACATTTGATCATAGGTCATACTCATCGTTTAAGCACAAGTGGGGTTGCCAGTTTTACATAAAGCATTGTTGTGTTCACACCATTAAAGTTTCTTTAGCTGAATCTGTAGAGTAAAGCTCCCCCTAGATGTGATATCCCCCCTTAAGAGGGATGAACTTACCTTGGGTTTTTTCGATGATGAATTCATGTAGGTGTTGGAGATGTAGATGCTCAAAGTTTATGTAGATCATTTGGAGCAATCCATTAGAGTGAGTTTCACTTTCAATACCTACATGGGTTAGTCCCACAAGGAACAAACAAAGATATCCGTGGACATAGAGTGAATTGCACACAAGATGATGTCCATGAAAGCATTAGGTTACCTTGTGCCTTGTCTTACCAACAAGAGGGTTTGTGACTCCTTGAACTAGTGCAAGATATGGAAGTTGTTGCACTTGTCCTCGCCAATATGAATAAGAGTGAAGTATGTTGGCGGAGTCACCCTCAAGAACTCTCTAGTTCTTCTTCTTAGGGATCCTCACCATCTTGATGGGAATCCTTGGAGTTGTAGATATACTTGACGAAGTAGAACTTGAGGTAGTCTTGGGAACCCACTTGATCAAGGACTTAGGAGCTTCTTCAAATGCATCAATCTCTTCTTGAAGCTTGTCCTTGCCCTTTAGCTTGAGGTTTTGTGGTGGAAGATCAACTTGGGCTTGTGTCCCCTTGAAGGAAGTAGGATCATACTTCACTTGTTGAGGAACAAACTTGGTCTTGGGTTATTGATCTTCTTCCTAGTCAACTCCATTGGCATTGAACTTTCATTCAAAACCAACACCTAGATTCTTCCGGTGCCTTCCTTGCTTGCTTACAATTTCCTCAAATTGCGTACTTCCGGAAAGGCTCCTATAAACACCTTTCTCTATAATTCCCTTTAGTAAGCTATTTTCTTGCTCAAGTGTAACTTGGCTAATAGAATCATTAATGGAATCAAGAGAACTACTAGAAGCAACAACATTTGTTTTATCATGATTATTGTTACAACTAGAGGAAGAATCTTTCTTGTTCTTGTTGCTAGATTTTACTTGTGGCATGTAAGTAGACAAGAGTAAACACTTGGCAATGTAAAAAGAACTTTTCTTATGAAGATCATCATTGATTGCTTTTAAGAACGCATGCTCTTGCTCTAGATTAAGCTTTTCAAAGCATAGCTTCTCATGAGTCCTCAAAAGTTCTTGATGATCCTCTAAGGTAGTTTCATGAGCTAACTTGACAGTGTTTAATTCTTGAGTTAGATGCTCAATCTTCTCCTTATCATTGTCCTTCATTTTATCTTGATTAGTATTATTAATAGCAATTTCATCATAGGTTTCATCACTATTGCTACCAATAAGTAAATCGTCATCTCCTAGCAAGTCATCTTCATCACTATTAAAATCAAGATACTTGGGGTGTGATACCTTAGGGCCTTTAGCCATGAAGCATATTCCAATTCCTTCATTTGGTGAGTCAAATATGTCGTAGGAGTTGGATGACACAAGAGCAATTCCTGCAACACCTTCATCTTGAGTGTCTTCTGAGTTGGAGTGATAGCTTCTCTTGAACTAGTTATTGGAGTCGGAACCGGATACCCATTCACAAACATGAGCATGATGTCTTTGTCTTGTATTGCTCCTTGATGATTTATATTTCCCTTCCGAATCCTTGCTTCTTCGAGAGGGTCTTTTTTCATAACGATCATCTCTACTCCATCTCTCTCTTGGTGGTGATTCTTCTCTTCTATTTCTCCTTTTAGGTGAGTCTTCTCTTCTTTTGTGGGGAGCCGTACACTTATTGGAGTACTGTCCGGGTCTTCCACAGTTGTAGCAATTGCTTTCACGACTAGAAGATCTTTTGTCATTGTAGGACCTTGACTTGGAACTTCTTTCTTTGCTTATATTCTTGTAGAACTTGTTGAAGTTCTTCACCATTAAGCTCAATTCTTCATTGAAGACTTGTTTCTCACTTGATGATGTAGGAGCATCACTTGAGGCTTTGTAAGCACCACTAGACTTGCTGTTGTGAAGCACTTCTTTATCCTTGAGTGACATCTCATGAGCAACAATTCTTCCGATCACTTCCGTTGGCTTGAGATCTTTGTAATTTGGCATCATTTGGATCCATGTGCACACGGTGTCATATTTTCCATCCAAGGCTCTTAGGATTTTCTTGATGATGAATCTATCAGACATTTATTTGCTTCCTAAGCCGACAATCTCATTTGTGATGAGAGCAAGCCTAGAGTACATTTCAGCGACACCTTCACCATCCTTCATTTTGAACTTGTCAAGTTGACTTTGAAGCACATCCAACATGGATTCCTTGACGGAGTCGGTACCTTCGTACATATCAATTAAATTATCCCAAATTTCCTTTGCATTATCAAGACGGCTGATTTTGTTGAATTCTTCGGGGCACAATCTGTTGAAGAGGATATCGCAAGCTTGAGCATTGTATTGCAACATCTTCAATTCTTCAGCGGAGGCTTCACGGTTTGGTTCCTTCCCATCGAAGAATTCACCTTGCAAACCAATACACACAATAGCCCAAACGACGGGGTTATGTCAATGAATATGCATTTTCATCTTATGCTTCCAACTAGCAAAATTAGTACCATCAAAGTAAGGACCTCTACAGTGGTAACTTCCCTCGCTAGACGCCATACTCTCCTAGGTTCTGAAACCAAGGCTATGGAAATCAAGGAAAATAGAGACCAAAGCTTTGATACCATTTTTCGGATCAAAAGTATGTATAGAGGGGGGTGATTAGACTACTTGACCAAATTAAATCTTAACCTTTTCCAAATTTTATGTTCTGATAGTTTTTAGCAATTTAGCACAACTCAAGCAATATTCCTACACATGCAATTCTAAAGTTGTAGCAACAGAAAGTAAATCATTGCATATGAAGGTAAAGGAAGGGGTTTGGAGAGTGCAAACGCAAGTGTAGACGAGGATGTTTTTGGTGTGGTTCCGATAGGTGGTGCTATCGTACATCGCCGTTGATGGAGACTTCAACCCACAAAGGGTAAATGTTGCGTGAGTCCACAGAGGGCTCCACTCACGAAGGGTCCACGAAGAAGCAACCTTGTCTATCCCACTATGGCAATCGCCCACGAAGGACTTGCCTCACTAGGGTAGATCTTCCCGAATTAGGCGATCTCCTTGCCCTTAAAACCTCCTTGGTTCAACTCCACAATATTGTCGGAGGCTCCCAAGTGACACCTAACCAATCTAGGAGACACCACTCTCCAAAAGGTAATAGATGGTGTATTGATGATGAACTCCTTGCTCTTGTGCTTCAAACGATAGTCTCCCCAACACTCAACTCTCTCTCATAGATTTGGATATGTGGTGGAAAGAGGATTTGAGTGGAAAGCAACTTGGGAAGGCTAGAGATCAAGATTCATATGGTAGGATTGGAATATCTTGGTCTCAACACATGAGTTGGTGGTTCTCTCTCAGAAAATGAGTAATGGAAGTGTAGGGTTATTCTGATGGCTCTCTCCATGAATGAAGAGTGGATGGAGGGGTATATATAGCCTCCACACAAAATCTAACCGTTACACACAATTCACCGAACTCGGTGGGACCGAATCATGAAACTCGGTCGGACCTATTCAGTTCAAAATGTGAATGTTAGGCCTTTCGGTGGGACCGATATGATCAACTCGGTGGGAACGATTTCATTAGGGTTAGGGCATAAGGTAATCTCAGTGAGACCAATCACATCAACTCGGTGAGACCGTTTGCTATAATAGGCAAACAGAGAGTTGGTCAGGCAAACTCGGTGGGACAGGTTCACTCATTTCGGTGAGACCGAAATTTTATGAAAGGGAAACAGAGAGTTTGCATTGGGAATCAGTGGGACTGATCGCCCATTTCAGTGAGACCAAAATGTTACGAAGGGAAACAGAGAGTTTGAAATGCCATCTCGGTGAGACCAAGATCCCTATCGGTGAGACCGAACTGATTTTGGTTTTGGCCATGGCTATGTCAAATGAACTCACTGGTGCTGGATAGATCAAATCGGTGGGGCCGAGTTTGTCTTTTGGTTTAGGACATATGTGGATGTGATAAAGTGGTTGAGGGCTTTTGGAGCATATCACTAAGCACTTTGACCAAGTAAGCCATTAAGCAACACCTCATTCCCTTTTAATAGTATTGGCTTTTCCTATGGACTCAATGTGATCTTGGATCACTAAAATGAAAATGTAGAGTCTTGAGCTTGAGCCAATATGTGTCCTTAGCATTTTGAGGGGTCCACATTCCTAGTCCATGCCATGCCAATCATTTAACTGTCTGAAATGATCATCTCGAAAGAGCATTAGTCCAATGAGCTATGTGTTGTTAGGAATTACCAAAACCACCCAGGGATAGTTGGACTTTCAATCTCCCCCTTTTTGGTAATTGATGACAACATATAGATCAAAGCTTTGATAAAAGATAATAAGATTAAAATATATCGTCGCTTTGAAGTATGTTATAAGCAAGAGCTCCCCCTAAATCCGTGCATTATTAAAAATTTGCTTTTGAATGCAAATGCACAATCGATTAGGATCATGGGTTACTCTTCCATGTCACATACATCTTGGTGGAGCGCTCAAAATGATAGATAGTGAAATATGCACTCATCACCAAGCAAAGTGAATGATCATATAGGAGAGATTGATAATAGCATCATTTAAGCAAGCATTAAGGTATGATATGATCAAACACATGATCACACAAGTATCGCACACACATAACCATAGAGTAAATTGTAGCACCCAACAATCAAACGAAGTAGCAATCAAAAATAAAAGAAGCAAGCTCTCTCTCTCGAAGCCTATGATCTATTCACTTTCTCCCCCTTTGGCAAAAAGTTACAAAAAGCTTGAAAATGCATAGTGTTATGCGTCTCTCTAGGCTTGATCTTCGGGAGGAGGCGTTGAGAGGACTCCAAGGACGAATGCATCTGTGGAGGTTGATGGAGCTGGTGGAGTGGCAACTGGAGGTGGCACTAATCCTGTGGCTGCAGGTGCTGAAGTAGTAGCTCTAGTGTCAGCTATGGGAACTCCAGTAGATCTCTACCCTCTTGGCACTCTCTGAAAGGCATTTGTCGTGTCTCTATCCTCAACCTCTTCCTTGAGCTTCTCAATAGTAGTTTGGATCTCCGTGACCTTCACATCTAGATCATAGAATTTTTCCTCAGTGATCCTCTCTATGCTTGCTTGATCCTGAGTCAAGTTGGCCAAACTCTTCTCAATCCTCAGAGTGGCCTCAAGAAGACGATTGAGTTGATCTTGCTTGGTCTTAGGAGCTCCATAAGCACTTGCTTGCTTGGCTGCCTTTGCTTGAGAAATCTTCTCTTGGCCCTCAATTGAAGTAGGATGAGATGCATCCATGACAACTTCATTGTCCTCAAAATCTGGCCCAAGACGAAGATGACTCTTGTCAAGAAGATATGTCCCTTTCTCCACCATGGAGTTGATTAGCATCTGAACGTGAGGGGCATATCGACACGACCTTTTCTGGTTAGCTGCTATCCTCTTGATTGTCTCTACAATCAGACTCATGGCCTTGAACTTCTTGGGAACGTCAAACATGTGGAGCAAGTTGATGGAGTGACCTCGGATCATTCTATGATCTCCTGACTTGGGCAGCAAAGTGTGCCTCAGTATACTATTGATTGTGGTCAACCCAAACAACAAATGATATATGGAGACAAACTTGTGCGTTTTTACTTCTTTGTCAGGAATTGGCTTGTACATATTTGCCATAGAGTTTGGATCCATCCTGGACTTGGCATATACATCAGTGTCATTCTCATTCTCCTTGGAGGCATTGATCAAACTTGCCCAATCAGCCATAGGTGATTGGTACCTCGTACGCTCAATCATCCATACAATCTTACCATATGGATAGAAATGAGCAGTGGTGTAGAATTGCATGATCATCTCATCGTTCCATCGAGTTAGTTTCTTTCCCGCAAATTTATCAAGTTCATTTTGCCTGAAGGTCTCATGAACACATGGAAAGAAGTTAGCATGTTTATCGATGTACTTCCAATCAACCCATTTCATGTCACATACAATGGGCTTCTTGTCCAATAGCACTATATCATAGAAGTCATGATGTTCCTTGGTGTGAAACCTGTAATCCACAACAGTCTTCCTCCTTGTGGCATATGGATCAGTCTGTCTCCATCTTCTCAGACATGCATCCTTTCTTAGTTTCATCTTCTCGGAATAAGATGGGCATCATTATGATCTGGAATCTTTGGTTTGAGTCTTCTAAGCATCATGGACTCATCATCATCTGAGTATTCTTGATATGAATCTTCCTCTCCCTCAGGAACATCTGGCACTGGGGCCTTGTTCTTCTCAGTTGCTGGAATGTCTCTAGTGGACCTCTTCGGTGGAGTATCTTTAGGGGCAGCTTTGGGATTAGATGGAGCAGCCCTGGCTTCGATGGCAACCCCCATCAACTTTTGAGTCTTCGCAGCTGGTCCAATAGGCTCTTCATTATCTTCTTCAGCTTCATCATCATCATCTCTCATAGATGGCTTGCCAACCACTCTGGGTGTGGTCTTTCTAGCTCTCTTCTTTGTTCCTGATGGTTCATCATCTCTAGTTTCAATAGTGAATACCATTGTTTCTTGAGATGATGATCTGGCCTTTGACATTGGAGCTCTGTTGACATGGGCCTTCTTTATCAATCCAGGCTTTGTTAAAGCAACTGTGCAATACTCCTTCTTGGTCACTTTCTTCTTTGAAGTGGCCTCATCAGCTACAAAATCCTCATCTTCACTGTCAGAAGTTTTCTTATTCCTTGTCTTGGTAGCAGCCTTTGGAAGGTTACTTGGAGTGCTCCTGCTACTCTCATAGTAGCTGCTATTTGAGGGACTAGAGCCCTCACTCAACTGTGCTTGCTCCTCTGACCTGTTCTAGCTGTCACTTTGATCAGACATGGCTGACACTGAAAGCTGACCCTGTGAATAGGTGTAGATGAGATAGAGTGCATGAGCATCACAAAGTGCAGAGTTGTTGTAAAACAAATGAGTCAAAATCTTAGTTTTGAGTTTCTACCGAAAGCATTTCAGAGCTACCGATTTGTTAAACTCGGTGACACCGAAGCAACTTTGGAGTCTAAACTGGTGAAATTGGTTAGACCGAGACACAGTCCGGTGACTCTGAGTTTTCTAGGGTTTCACTGAGAGTTGACCTCGGTCACACCGATTTGCAAGTTTCGGTCAGAGCAAACCTTACATGTGCAATGGCCTAAGCCAAATCAGTGGGACCTATTTCTACTACTCGGTCGGTCCAAGATGAGTTCAGTGGAAACCTAACCCTAAACCTTTGAATCAAAACTAATCTAAACGGAGTTTTCGCTAGACAGGATGATATCATACGTGGCAAGAACCATGGCATTCACTTTGTGCTTAGAATCGGATGTAAAGATTGCACAAAGGTTGAGCTCATACCCTAACTTGGCAGTGAGCTCGCTACGGCGGCAACGGTGGGGTTGAATTTATCGAGAGGATGATCCGAAGACCCGAGACGGCACGGCTGTTTAGGCGTACTCGAGAGATTTCGGAAAACTTTCCAAGTTTCGGCCCGTGGGTATATATAACCAGACCTGTCGGCGTGACCGAGTGGAACGACTCGATAGCACCGAGATGCAAAACTACTCGCAGTTACTGCAACTCAGTGAGACCGAATTGTTCTAATCGGTTGCACCGAGATTGAAAACCTAGATCAACTCAGCGAACTTGGCCAGTCCGAAGGATGAATCGGTCAGACCGAAGTGCACAGAGAGGTTTTGGAAGTAAAAGTCTATGATGAATCGGGAACTCTGAGTGCTCCTCACACAGAGTTTTTGAATCTGACTTGATCAAACTTTGTGATGTAGCATGAATAGAGTTTAAGACAAGAAAAGCATAGACAGCTAGAGGAGGTTCTTAGGCATTCTTGTCCATCCATTTGGCAGAAGATAAAGAGCCAAACAGGCAAAGCAACAAATGGATGTCCTCGAATGATAAAAATATGCATTCAACATGCTCACAGAATAAGATAGCAAATGAAACATGTGGCAAAGCATGCACAACCATTCTAGCATCTATCAAGTAATTGGCGATGACAAGGTCATCTATATATGAGTATATTGACTTAGGAGTCAAATGAGAACATTTGATCATAGGTCATACTCATCATTTAAGCACAACTGGGGTTGCCACTTTTACATAAATCATTATTGTGTTCACACCATTAGAGTTGCTTTAGCTGAATCTTTAGAGTAAAGCTCCCCCTAGATGTGATATCCCCCATAAGAGGGATAAACTAACCTTGGGTTTTGTCGATGATGACTTCATGAAGATGTTGGAGATGTAGATGCTCAAAGTAGATTTAGATCATTTCGAGCCATCCATTGGAGTGAGTTGCACTTTCAATTCCTACACGGGTTAGTCCTTCCTTGCTTGCTTACAATTTCCTCGAATTGCTTACTTCCGGCAAGGCTCTTATAAACACCTTTCTCTATAATTCCCTTCAATAAGCTATTTTCTTGCTCAAGTGTAAGTTCGCTAAAAGAATCATTAGTGGAATCAAGAGAACTACTAGAAGCAACAATATTTGTTTTACCATGATTATTGTTACTACTAGAGGAAGAATCTTTCTTGTTCTTGTTACTAGATTTTACTTGTGGCATGTAAGTAGACAAGAGTAAATGCTTGGCAATGTAAGAATACTTTTCTTACAAAGATCATCATTGATTGCTTTTAAGAACTCATGCTCTTGCTCTAGATTGGGCTTTTCAAAGTGTAGCTTCTCATGAGTCCTTAAAAGTTCTTGATGATCCTCTAAGGTAGTTTCATGAGCTAACTTCAGAATGTTTAATTCTTTAGTTAGACGCTCAATATTCTCCTTATCATTGTCATTTGTTTTATCTTAATTAGCATGATTAATAGCAATTTCCTCATAGTTTTCATCATAGATTTCATCACTATTGCTACCAACAAGTAAATCAACATCTCCTAGCAAGTCATCTTCATCACTATTAAATTTAAGATACTCGGGGTGTGATACCTTAGGGCCTTTAGCCATTAAGCATCTTCCAATTCCTTCATTTGGTGAGTCAAATACGTCGTAAGAGTTGGATGACACAAGAGAAATTCTGGCAACACCTTCATCTTGAGTATCTTCTGAGTTGGAGTGATGGCTTCTCTCGGAGTAGTTATCGGAGTCGGAACCGGATACCCATTCACCAACAGGAGCTTGATGCCTTCGTCTTGTATAGCTCCTATTTGTCTTTCCTTTCTGAATTCTTGCTTCTTCGAGAGGGTCTTCGTTCATAATGATCATCTCTACTCATTCTCTCTCTTGGTGACGATTCTTCTCTTCTACATCTCCTTTTAGGTGAGGCTTCTCTTTTTTTGTGTGGAGCCATACACTCATTGGGGTAGTCTCCGGGTGTTAAGCGGTTGTAGCAATTGCGTTCACGACTAGAAGATCTTTTGTCATTGTAGGACCTTGACTTGGAACTTCTTTCTTTCCTTCTATTCTTGTAGAACTTGTTCAAGTTCGTCACCATTAAGTTGAATTCTTCATTGAAGGATTGTTTCTCACTTGATGAAGTAGGAGCATCACATGAGGCTTTGTAAGCACCACTAGAGTTGTTGTGAAGCTCTTCTTTATCCTTGAGTGACATCTCATGAGCAACAATTCTTCCAATGACTTATGTTGGCTTGAGATCTTTGTAAATTTGGGATCTTTTGGATCAATGTGCACACGGTGTCATATTTTCCATCCAAGGCTCTTAGTATTTTCTTGATGATGAATCTATCGGTCATTTCTTCGCTTCCTAAGCCGACAATCTCATTTGTGATGAGAGAAATCCTAGAGTACATTTCAGCGACACCTTCACCATCCTTCATTTTGAAATTGTCAAGTTGACTTTGAAGCACATCCAACATGGATTCCTTGACATAGTTGGTACCTTCGTGCATATCAATCAAAGTTTACCAAATTTCCTTTGCATTATCAAGATGGCTGATTTTGTTGAATTCTTCGGGGCACAGTCCATTGAAGAGGATATCATAAGCTTGAGCATTGTATTGCAACATCTTCAATTCTTCAGTGGAGGCTTCACGGTTTGGTTCCTTCCCATCGATGAATTCACCTTGCAAACCCATACACACAATAGCCCAAACGACAGGGTTATATCCAATAATATGCATTTTCATCTTATGCTTCGAACTAGCAAAATTAGTACCATCAAAGTAAGGACCTCTATGGTGGTAACTTCCCTCACTAGACGCCATACTCCCCTAGGTTGTGAAACCAATGCTATGATCACCAAAGCTATGGAAATCAAGGCAAATGGAGACCGAAGCTCTGTTACCACTTGTAGGATCGAAAGTATGTCTAGAGGGGGGTGATTAGACTACTTGACCAAATTAAAGCATAACCTTTTCCCAATTTTATGTTTTGTCAGTTTTTAGCAATTTAGCACACGTCAAGCAATCTTCCTACACATGAATTCTAGAGTTGTTGCAGTGGAAAGTAAATCATTGCATATGAAGGTAGAGGAAGGAGTTTGGAGAGTGCAACCGCAAGTGTAGACACGGATGTTTATGGGATGGTTCCGATAGGTGGTGCTATCGTACATCCACGTTGATGGAGACTTCAGCTCACGAAGGGTAACGACTACGCGATTCCACGGAGGGCTCCACCCACGAAGGGTCCACGAAGAAGCAACCTTGTCTATCCCACCATGGCCATCGCCCATGAAGGACTTGCCTCACTAGGGTAGATCTTCACGAAGTAGGCAATCTCCTTGCCCTTACAAACTCCTTGGTTCAACTCCACAATCTTGTCGGAGGCTCCCAAGTGACACCTAACTAATCTAGGAGATACTACTCTCCAAAAGGTAATAGATGGTGTATTCATGATGAACTCCTTGCTCTTGTGCTTCAAATGATAGTCTCCCCAACACTCAACTCTCTCTCATAGATTTGGATATATGGTGGAAAGAGGATTTGAGTGGAAAGCAATTTGGGAAGGCTAGAGATCAACATCCATATGGTAGGATTGGAATATCTTGGTCTCAACACATGAGTAGTTGGCTCTCTCTCAGAAAATGAGTAATGGAAGTGTAGGCTTGTTCGGATGGCTCTCTCCATGAATGAAGAGTGGGTGGAGGGGTATATATAGCCTCCACACAAAATCTAACCGTTACACACAATTCACCGAACTCGGTTGGACCGAATCATGAAACTCGGTCGGACCGATTCAGTTCAAAATGTGAACGGTAGGCCTTTCGGTGGCACCGATATGATCAACTCGGTGGGACCGATTTCATTAGGGTTAGGGCATAACATAATCTCTGTGATACCGATCACATCAACTCGGTGAGACCCATTGCTGTAATAAGAAAATAGAGAGTTGGTCAGGCAAACTCGGTGGGACCGATTCGCTCATTTCAGTGAGACCGAAATGTTACAAAAGGGAAAAAGAGAGTTTGCACTACGAACTCAGAGGGACCGACCGCTCATTTCGGTGAGACCGAAACGTTACGAAGGGAAACAGAGAGTTTGCAATCCCATCTCGGTGAGACAGAGATCCCTATCGGTGAGACCGAACTGATTAAGGTTTTGGCTATGGCTATGTCAAATGAACTTGGTGGCGCCGAATAGATCAAATCGGTGGGGCCGAGTTTGAATTTTGGTTTAGGACATATGTGGATGTGAGAATGTGGTTGAGGACTTTTGGAGCATATCACTAAGCAGTTTGAGCAAGTAAGCCATTAAGCAACATCTCATCCCCTTTTAATATTATTGGCTTTTCCCATGGACTCAATGTGATCTTGGATCACTAAAATGAAAATGTAGAGTCTTGAGCTTGAGCCAATATGTGTCCTTAGCATTTTGAGGGGTCCGCATTGCTAGTCCATGCCATGCCAATCATTGAACTTTCTGAAATGATCATCTTGAAAGAGCATTAGTTCAATGAGCTATATGTTGTTAGGAATTACCAAAACCACCCAGCGATAGTTGCACTTTCACTATGCAAAGTGGTCGATTTTTGAGCTTATCAATGCAAATGAAAGGTTGGGTATACAAGGTGTCATCGATGTTACTGTCCGTGTCGAGGTCGAGAAGTGGTCTTGTTGATGTCGTTCCATTCCAAGATTGCCAAAACACACAAGGAAACGGATAAGCCACAACTCAAATGATCCAAGACAAAATGGGGTAAAATCTTTTTGACGGCGGGTAAGCGATGGTGGTTGTGGTATTGCAAATGTAGGTAGTGCAAATGGGTATGCGTGTGCGGAAGGTGGATCGAAAACTGAGGAAATTCAGTTTCGTCAGGGATCAGCGAACGTCCGGTGGGTGGCTGGTTGTCCGGACGTTGGACGTCCGGTAAGCTGGGGGACGTCGGGTGCTTGGGCGATTTCGGGCTCGGGCAAAACTGCTAGGGTTTGTGGAAACAGTGGTCAAATTGGTCCAAATTGAACGAATTTGCGATGGAATTTTGGGAAAAAGATGGTGGAAAGCTAGATCCACTCGTGGCAAAGCAAATCCACTATTCAAATCCAACAAAACTTCGCCAAATCAACAAATCACAGAAAAAAATTGGGGCTATTTTTGTGGGGAATTCTCGAAATTGGGATAAAATTGACAAAACAAGGTTAGGGGCTCCAAATTCATGATCAACCTAGGCTCTAGATACCAAATGATGCGAGGACAACCCGATAATAGGACGATCTTTCACGAAAAGGAGGGATCTCGAGGATGAACACGAAGAACACGGCGAGAGGGACAAGAGGAAAACACTCAAATCAACAAGTTTAGGTCATACATATGCTAGATCCAGAAAGACAAAGAGTGATACACAATCCACGATCAACTAAGGATGATACTAGTGATAGTCTTCTCCGTGAGGAGGTCATGAATCTTCTCCGTGAGGAGGTCTTGAATCCGTGTGGATCTTCTCCGTGGAGGCCGCGGTCTCTCGAGGAGATGAACCACTAAGGATGAGCAATGCTCTAGGTTTAGATGAGCTATCACAATGCTAAACCTAAAAAGAGGGAGGAGGAGGTCTATAAATACTCTAGAGACAGGAAGGGGTACATGGACCTCGGCCCTGAAGGAAACAATGCGCACAGGTAGCGGACGTCCGCTGGGTTCCAGACGACCGGTGGCTCATGAGGGACAGGACGTCCGGAAGTCCTCGGGATTCCGCTATTTTGTTCTGTAGTGAGATTACGGGCGTCCGAAGGGGGTCGGACGTCCGGTCGCCGGTCGTCCGGTGTGTAGAGGTCATCCGGAGCCTGGGAGATGTCGGACGTCCGGTGCAGGGCGGACGTCCGGTCGCTGCAGATCGATCTGGCCTGGACTTTGCGGGGAGGGGGAACTCTTTAGGCGTTGGACGTCCGCTCTCCTCCGGACTTCTGGAGGCTGTAGCTCTTCGGGCAACTTCTTCTCTTGGTCGATGAAGTTGCCGTCTTTGCCACCTTGGCCAATGAGTGGAGCTGCACCGTGGCCTTCATCCAAGTACCTGATCATGCATAGTGTTTCTGTCTCAGGTAGTAGCCATGTCTCATGCGGTGAAAGTGGTATTTCGAAGAGGAGTGAGTTCACCTTATCTTTGATAGCCTTTGCACGAGCTCTTGTCTTTGGTCCAAGTGGTGTCGAAGGAGATGTTGGTATGTCCATGGGGATGCTGGAGGGGTGTTCTGCATCAGATCACTTGCTCTGTATAGTTTGATTTACATGGTATGAATAAGGAAATATACCACTTCTCGAATCTTGAAACCAACCAGATTCCTCCCTTATCTCATCAAAACCGCGAAAGGAATATATTTTGAGTGAAACATAACATATTTTTAGTGATATATTTATTTCAGAACTAGACTATTTTCTATCAAATTGGTGAATATATAGTACTCTACTTTGAATGTGTTGTAATGTATTGGGACATTGCTAGTTATTATTGTATTCTTTTTTGGACACTATACAAACACTGGAGTGCATATACGAAGAGAAGAGGCGCAAGAACACAATCGGTCTCTCGCTATCTCGCACATATGAGAGTTAGGTAAGGCACCGTAGACAAATAAACCCATAGGTGGACAATTTCCGCATGCGCCGGGTATATGGTGGAGCGCACCTTCGTAGGAATTGTCAGCTCGCATCATAATTTGATCCATATGAATTGATGGTCGGGGACCACAGGTGAATGACCTGGAGTTAGTGGCTCGCCAATCACTACTGATCGATTTGCCATGTTTAAAAATTCTTTTTTAGTGGGGCATGGGTAAGAGTTCCAATTTTCAGTTGTGCATTATACAATTTTTTAGAACGATTGGTACGGAGCAAAAAAAATGGAAGTCATCACTACTACCTCCGTCTGATTTTACTAGTCCCCATCATATTATGGGTCAATGTTTGCCCATGAATTTAACTCGGAAAATGTGAATTTAAAATTTGTTTATCTTATACACACAGAAGGACTGGAGGGAGTAATTTCTCTCACATGGTGCCAGAGCAGACGCGAGCTCTCACTGGTGCAGGCATTGAACCGGCGCGCCGGCCAATAAAGCCCCATTCACTGCACGCCCGGCTGAACATGCCTCGTCGCCGCATTCAACGGGCTTTAGACTACCTCGCCTACCTCCGTTGAATCTGCGCATGTTCCGGTAACACGTCCTCTCATGAGTCGGCCGGCATTAGAACACAACATCGGTTGGCCCCTCTCGTCCGCCCGCTATTTAAACGAGGCCAAACGCATCAAGCTAGCTGGGTGCCTCGACGATCTAGGCAACTTGCTGCTCCACGTCCCTCCCTGCCCCAGATCGTTAGTGCCATCGGCGAGGCTACAGGTAGGCAAGTGGAGGAGCAAGCCGACGCTCCAAGCTGGCCCTTGGTGCATCAACTCGATGCTCCAAGCCTGCTCGTAGAGGAGTGGCCAGTTGATGCACACTGGCACACAGGGGACCATGACATCCAGTGCACCATGGCTGGCCGCGCCATCTGACGCAAACGTTGGCGGAACCGCGGCATGCCGGCTGAGGTGGCCAACACGTCCGTGGCCGCTGCCAACATCGAGGAAGAGTAGACCATGGGAGCTGCCGCCGCTCAGAACCCACGAAGGCTACGACCACCGAGTCACCGGCATAGACAACATGCATGTTGCCTAGTGTGGTGCAAAACAACGTGAACCCCCGCCGTGACCGACATTAGATATTATACATGCCTCAAGAAGCTATTTGCGTTTAGTTAAAAATGTCCAAAATATAATTAATTTCATATGGCCTTATTTTGTTGTGCTCGCACTGATATGTTTCTTTCTCACGGCAACCAACTCTGCCTTGCCCATTTATTGCCTCTATGGAGGTATTCTACATGGTATTGGCGCGCCCAATATCGGCATGCCCTTATACTCCAATTGTTTTATTGTTGTCAATCCAGTGCCACTTGTAAAGTTATGCAATGTCACAAAGGGAATAATACGTTGATGTCAATCTTGTGCCATCGATAAATCTAGGGACACTTGTAAAATGACGCAATGCCATCGATAACCCTTTTACATATTTTTGCTAACACGCATGTCAGTCTCTATCTCAACCATGTACCTCAATTTTAGTGGAAGTCCACAATATTATATGCGAGTCCCTACTCCACCCAGGTAGAAAATGCACCTTTTAATCAATGCCCTCAAAAGGAATTTATGTTTTGGCTCTGAACTAAATGTTATTTTGGAGAAGAATTGATGTCGGTAGTAAGAACTGGAGATTTTTCTTTATTTCTAATTCTCACATTTTTTTGCTTTGAAGTGAATCAGGATTGTGGATATTATCTATGAATGTGAAGATATCTGTGAACATGAGTTTGATGTGAAAGTTGAACTTAAAATGTTGGGCTTGCGTGTGAACTATACCATATCGAATGGTTCGTCCGTTATTGTTTGGGAAGTATTGGATGTTATTACATGACATGAAAAAATATATTTTGTGCCACATCCTGGCATCAGACTTACATAGATCTCAGTTGATACACAGACATCACAATAGGCATGCTGACTAGATAAACACTTGAACCTAGCTCTTATGAATGAACATTTGTGTTGACAAAGTTTGAGATAGCAGGAGACGCCTAGCCTCCTCTGCATCTGCTAGCTTCTTCCGTCTCTACTTTGGCTTGGGTGAACAGAGCATTTGATTGCTCTTTTTGCTTCTTCAGGAACTCAGCTACATTCTCAAGGGCTGCTGCATGCTTTCTTTCAGCCTTTACAGGAGCCACGAGGACATGAACAGTTGACGACTCCGTCTGGCTTGTGTGTATCTAGCATCAACTGAGAATTTACACCTTGTGTCTAATCCAACATTATTAGGGAACCATCACCTTGTGTGTAATTCAACCTCATTTTGGAAACATGATCTCGAGGTTGACCATACTTCCCTGCTCGCAGGAACTGCATCTTGACATGAAGTTACTTCTTTTTGAGATCAATAGTCAGAGCTCCCCATGTCCATTAAGTAGAAGCCTGATAAACAAGACTCGGAGAAGTGAATTCAAATGGAGAAAATAAGAATAGACTCCAAGGTGAGAACACCCACTTCCTACATCAAGCTAAAAACGGAAGCATTAGGACGATCAGGACTCTGCTTATTACATATCAAGCAGAGCCAGCTTATGGAAACTACAACATATACAGATCGAAGAACACAAGGCTAAGAGAAATAGAAAACCTAGTAGAGGGGTGCACTAAGCCAAGGGTTGTTGCAGCAATACAACCCACAACTAGATGATGTGATGGGTGTCTGTAACCGCATTTGATTGAATTACAAAGGATTCATCCTATGGGATGGTGGGTCCAGTGAGTAAATTGAGATCCTACAAATGATTGAGAGCCTAATCAAGTGTACAGGAAATTGTTTGTCTCCCCTATTATTGTTTAATAATCTACCACACTGATGGATTGCATGGCAATAACTCTAGCCAAGCAGACAACATGGTTTGACCCTGTTTTCGTCTTAGGACTTGTCCAGGGCCTAGCCTGGTCCGGTGTTCACAACTTCTGCCATACACATACCATGTCAAAGAAAAAAAAAATGATCAAAACAGGGGGCTCCCTCCGATTTCATTAACGAAACCAACAGGGACACACAAAACATCCACCACTGTTAGTCAGGTTCTCAATGTCAAAGTAATTGAAAGGTTGTTACTTAGCAAAGCTCATTTTATAGGTTCTGTGCAGCTCCTATTGAACTTGCGATGTTCCTTGAAGATGTCCCCAACATCCCGTATTTGGTCTTCATTGCTCCTCTGCATATTCGCATTCGTAGTTTTATAATCTCAACATGGCAAGAAAAATAGAGTCATACTCACGCATCTTGTGGGCAACATTAAAGCACTCATCTTCCATGTTAGCACGTGTGTTTTTAATACTATCCTACTATGTGGCTATTCAACTTTGCTAGAACTACTTTGTGGTTTCATTCTGAGTCAGTAGAACAAGGGGGGTGTCACATCCCTAGATCAACCCCTGTGGTCTTTGCCTGATCATCATGTCATCATGTTTAAATTTTTGCTAAACTTGAAATGGGGATGATTAAACCCTAGCACCAAATCAAGGCAATTAGGTTTAACCTAAAATCTTTTCCAATGACCAAAATGCCTTCATCAATGTCTGATAATTTTGGCAAGGCTTTGAGACCAAACCAAAAATACTGAACATTTTTGTGGAATATTTTGGGCACTGATTTAAATCATGCCATATTTGCATTTGGGCATTTAAATTTTATATATTAATTTTAAATGTCCAAATATTCATGAACTGAAATGTTGGCTGTTGGAAATAATCCAAACAGTGGCCACAATCAGTCTCATGATTTTTGAAAAATGCTCTGGCATTTTTATTAAAGCCAAAATAATTACAGAAAATAGAAAACAGAAACTAAATTAGAAATCAGTGAGAGAGAGAAGTACCTGGGCTGCTTACCTGCACCAGAGCCGGCCAAGCTCCTATACGGCCCACATGCCCAGCCCACCACTGCCGTCGTCCTCCTGGCGCCAGTCGGCCAGGCGTGTGGCCGGCGCGTGCGCACGGCCGTGCCTCCACGCCACCTGCCTACCTGGCCCTCCCCTCGCCAGCGCGACGCCGCGAATCGTCTCGCCGCTGACGTCTGGATCGAGCCGGCCTCTCCAGTCCTTCCCCTCACCTCTCCCTCACTCCCTTCCACACATGGCCGAGCGCCACCGTCGCCGCCGTTGCCGTAGTCGTAGCCACCGTGACCCCCTCGCCTCTCCGACGCGCCAACGAGCTCCGCTGTGTCCTTCTCGTCCTCTCCACCAAGCTATGGGACGCCGGGAGGCCTTGCTTCGTCGTCATCGCGCTCATCTTCAACCTCCGGCCGCCGTCGACCTCGCCGTCGATTCGCAACGTCCGTCGCCTCCCCGAGCTCACCGAGGCCACCGCCGCAACCGTCGTGAGCTCCTCTCTCTTTCCCCCCTAGTCACTCCATCCGAGTAGCCCTCTAACCACCGTCGCCGACGAGCCCGAGAGCTCGCATCCGCCGGCGATGCCGCCGCCGTGGCCACATCCACGCACGCTCAAAACTGAGCGTGTCACCGCACTTAGTGTTCCTCCAGGAGCCCGTAGCCACCTCTATTTTTCCCTCCTGAGCCCCCTAGTGCCGCACCCGCACCTGCCCGAACTCCGGCCACCACAAAAGTTGTCGCCGCCGTAGTTTTTCTCCACTCCGGCGAGAGCTGATGCCACCACTAGATGCGCAAGAACTCCAGCAAGCCATAGCAACAAACCGCTCCTAAAACCGAGCCCCCTAGCGTTTTTCCGACGCGCGCCGCCGTCGGTTTGGTCGCCGCCGGCCAAACTCCGGCGACTGCTGACGTGGCGCTGTCATTAGTGCTAAACCCTGCCGCTAAACACCCCTAACAGCCACTGACAGTGGGCCCTAGCCCTGGTCAAACCCCAGTCAGCGCTGGTTTTGACCGGATTTAGTCCATGTGTCACTGACGTGTGGACCCCACACGTCAGGTTTGACCTGGACCCACCAGTTGACCTGCTGATGTCAGCATGACCTAATGCTGACGCAGTAAGTATTTTCTGGAATTTTAATTAAATCAGAAATGATTTATTTAGTTCAGAAAATAGCCAAAACTTCTAAAAATCATAGAAAATAATCTATAACTCAGATGAAAATAATTTATATATGAAAATTGATCAGAAAAATCCAAGGAATCTGTTTATGGCATTTTCATGCATGTTTGAATAACTTACAGACACTGTTTAGGGAAATTTGAATAAATGGCATTTGAATAATCACATATGGAGTTTGAATTTGAACCTTTGGTTCAAACCAACTTCATTTAATTGTGTTGCTAGTTGCATTGGCTCAATAAACATCATATTGCCATGTCACATTCATGCATCATATTGTTGCATTGCATTGATTGTGTTCTTTCTCTGTTTGTCGGTTTTGTCCCCTCTCAGTAGACGACGTTCCGACGATGAGTTCGATGACACCGATGAAGAACTATTAATATCTTCAGAAGTGCCAGGCAAGCAAACCCCCATTGAGCATCCCGATACAATCCCACTCTCTCGCTCCTGCTCTCTTTTACTGCATTAGGACAACAACGTTTTGAACTGCTTTTGCTGCGGTAGCTAAACCCTTTTCCTCTGCATGACCTGTCATTGCCACAGTAAATAGTTGAAACCTAGTAGTATGAGTAGGAGTTGTTTGAGCCATGTTGTGCCTACCCATTCATGCTTTCTGGTTATGCCTGCTATTGCTTAGAGTCGTGTCAGGTCTGATTCATCGGCGATGAATTGGAATGTGGTGAACATGTCCTACTGTGTGTAAGCTAAGTGTGTGAACACGTTTTGGTAAAGGTAGCGGTGAGAGGCCATGTAGGAGTACATGGTGGGTTGTCTCACTGGAACCGTCCTTAAGAACTGAGTTCTATGTAAGTTGTCCAATGACTAGTTACTACCACACATTGGGTTCCGGTAACTCGACCCCTCTCGACTTATTAATCAACTAGATCTCTGTCCAGGAGTTGCAACTAGTTTCTAGTGTTTGTAGGAAGTGTTAGTAGTCTACCAAGTGGCACACGGTACATGTGGGCTTGGGGCAGACTAGGCACCATGGCACGGTGTACGAAGCGTAGATCCATCCGTCGAGGTGGGCTTGGGAACCCTGCGCACATCATTTGAGGCCGTGAGCGACACCCCGGCCGGATCTCCCCACGGATGGAACCCGAATAGGCGATAAACCTGGACAAGAGACTTGTGTGGTTAGTCAGGTCGTGGCCGACACCCTCGCCAGGCCTCCGCTTGAAGGTTGCCGAGATACACGACGTGTACATGGCGGTAAGTGGCGAGAGCGTGTGTGAAGAAGTACACCCCTGCAGGGTTAACATGATCTATTCGAATAGCCGGGTCCGCGGATATGGACTTCTTGGATGCTTACGTGGTACATAGACAAGTGAAAGTGGATACTCTAAAAATGCTCAAGACAAGTGTGAGTGCTATGGATGGCCTTCTCGTAGGAAGACGGGAATGGATCCATAGTGGTGTATTGATTGGTGAATATGTGGACTCGTGTGCGCCACCTCAAAAGAGTTACTTGCAGTCGTAGTTCAGGATAGCCACCGAGTCAAAGCTGGCTTGCTGCAGTCAAACTCCACCACCCCTTTGTTGATACTGATGCATATGTAGTTAGTTCTGATGTAAGTCTTGCTGAGTACCTTTGTACTCACGTTTGCTTAATTTATGTTTTTGCAGAGAGACTTCAGTCTCGCTAGTGGTTCCGCGTGGACTTCGACGTTTCACTTGTTACCTCAGCTACGGTCTTGTACCCTTGGGAGGGTCTTGTAGATAGTCAGGCTTCTCAGCCTTTTTCATTTGTAGTTGTCTGTACTCAGACATGTTATGCTTCCGTTGCCTGTATGCTCTGTGTGTTGGGTCATGTGACCCCTGTTTGTAATAAATGCTATGATGGCTCTTCTGGGCCTTTATCTATATGAGTTATTGAGTTATGTTGTGATGCCATGTTGTACAACACATACTTGCATATTATGCGTACGTGTAATGTGTATTGCTATGTGTGGGATCCGACACCTAGTTGTTTACCTTTGGTAGCCTATCTTATAGGGAAATGTCTCCTAGTGCTTCCACTGAGCCTTGGTAGCTTGCTACTGCTCCGGAACACTTAGGCTGGCCGACATGTGTCCTTCTTCGTTCCTGTGTCTATCCCTTAGGGGAAATGTCACGCGTTGTTCCTTTAAGTCCTTATACTTGGGTTCATACGTTGATGACCGACACGTTCGTTGCTGGGTCATGTATGCCTGTCTCTGTAATTTAGTGCCACTTTTGGTTTATAACTGGTCATGTCGGCCCGGGTTCTCTGTCATATGGATGCTAGCGACACTATCATATACGTGTGCCAAAATGCGCAAACGGTCCCGGGCCAGGTAAGGTGGCACCCGTGGGGATACCGTGCGTGAGGCCGCAAAGTGATATGATGTGTTACAGGCTAGACCTGTGTGATTTAGGATCGGGGTCCCGACAGGGGGTCACCTCCCTGCTATTATAACAGAACTTCCCATCATTTGCCACACTACTGGTTCTAGATGAAGAACCTACCCAAGCACAATGCAATACAGTAGTGACACACAAGTACAAGGTGATATTCTATTGTAGAATGCAAGCTATAACCAATTACTTTCACCGGAATAATAAAAACCAGGAAATTTGAAGGGTAGATATGAACAAAATCGGAAGCACACATGTACTGCTAAGACATTCAATATACACATTACCAGTCGAGGAGGAGTACGATGGTCACGGTGGCATCTGTGCATGGTCGGCAAGGGGGGTCAGTTCATTGTCCACGACGGTGGCGCTTCTGCACTTGGCGTTGGCTTTCGAGAAGCAGTTCCAAGACCGTGGAATGCGGCGGCTAGGAAGAGGATCCGTGTACGATCGACGGTGGACCGGCTCCACTGTCGCGTACGACGTTGTCGATGAGGAAGGTGTGCTGCCGTGGACGAGTGCACCGATGAAGAAGGGAACGAGCACGAAGGCTGCGGTGCCATGGAGAAGTCTATTTCGCGGTAGGATTGAAAATGTGGAGTATCCAGGTGTACTACTCTGGTAGCCGGGGTGGAGTTGGCTGGGTAGGGTGAACCTAAAGTTACCGAAATTTCCCCCTACACACCAACATCCGTAGATATGTTACCAAGGGTGTGATGGTAACCTTGCATTGCTTGAATCTGGGTCACGGGAGATTTTGCCGCCGACCTGAAAAATTTGTAACACTTTACTCCTCGTCAGGCATGTTGGGTGATGGGTCTAAGCAACTAGGAGTAGTACTAGTAACTACTAGTACTCCCTCTATTTTTATTTACTCTGCATATTAGGTTTGACCGAAGTTGAACTTCCTAAAGTTTGACCAAGTTTAGAGGAAAAACATAATTTTTTACCATAACAAATATGTATGATGTGAAAGTACATTCAATAATGAATCTAATGGTATTGATTTGTTACTGTATATGTTAATATTTTTGTTTTTAAACTTTGTCAGAGTTTACAAAACTTGACTTTGACCAATAATAATACGCGGACTTAAATAATAACAGAGGGAGGACACATATGTTTTCTCAGTTTGTCGTGGCATTAATCATTTATTGTAATTTTGAAATAAATATGTGATGTTGCTTGAACTACGTCGGTATTTCCCCAAAGAGGAAGGGATGATGCAATACATCTATGGTAGGTATTTCCCTCAGTGATGAGACCAAGGTTATTGAACCAGTAGGAGGACCAAGCAATAGTATGTAAATGGTACCTGGACACAAATACGAAATACTTGCAACCCGACGTGTAACAGGGTTGTCAATCCATGCCTGGTAATTAATGGTAAAAGGATATATGAGTACTGGCAAATGAAAAAACGACCAATAAAATTCAGCGAGGTATTTTCTGGTTTTTGATAATACGTATATGAAAATAAAAGTTGCAAATCAAAGAAAAAGAAAATGGCAATATATATCAAAAAGTATATGATATGAAAATAGACCTGGGGCCATAGATTTCACTAGTGGCTTCTCTCGAGAAATAGCAAACGATGGGTTGGAAAATTACTGTTGGGCAATTGATAGAAAAGCGAATAGTTATGACGATATCGAAGACAATGATCATGTATATTGGCATCACGTCCAAGATTAGTTGACCGACTCTTGCATGCATCTACTACTATTACTCCACACATCAACCGCTATCCAGCATGCATCTAGTGTATTAAGTTCATGAAAAAACAGTGTAATGCAATAAGAATGATGACATGATGAAGACAAGATCTTTTCATGTTGGAATAGACCCCATCATTTTATCCTTAATAGCAACAATAGATGTGTGCCTTGCCGTCCCTTCTGTCACTCGGAAAGGACACTGCAAGATCGAACCCATTACAAAGCTCCTCTTCCCATTGCAAGATAGATAGATCAGGTTGGCCAAACAAAACCCAAATATCGGAGAAGAAATACAAGGCTATAATAATCAAGTATGGATGTAAAAAAAGGCAAATCTGATCATAAACTCACAATTCATCGGATCCCAACAAACATACCACACAAAGTCAATACATCAAATAGATCATCCAGACAACTTTGTATTGAGAAACAAAGAGATAAAAAGCCATCTAGCTACTGCCTACGGACCCGTAGGTCCGAGGTGAAGTACTAATGCATCATCGAAGAGGCACCAATGAGGATGATGAACCCCTCCGTGATCGTGTTGCCCTCCGGCGGAGTGCCGGAAAAGGGGTCTAGATTGGATCTCGTGGTTCTAGAACTTGCGATCGTCGGAACAAAATTTCATCGATTCCCCTAGGGTTTCTGGAATATTGGGGTACTTATAGAGCAAAGAGGTGATGCGGGAGGCCACCAAGGTGGGAACAACCAACCAGGGTACGCTTGGGGTCCTCGGCGTGCCCTGTTGGGTTGTGCTCCCCTCAGAGCACCCCCAGGTGCTTCTTTGGCCCATTGGGTGTCTTCTGGTCCATCAAAATTCTCCAAAATGTTTCGCTGCGTTTGGACTCCGTTTGGTATTGATTTTTGGCGATGTAAAAAAAATCAAAAAATAGCAACTGGCACTAGGCACTATGTGAATAGGTTAGTCCAAATGATATAAAACTGCTATAAAATGATTGTAAAACATCCAAGAATGATAATATAACAACATGGAACAATAAAAAAAATTATAGATACGTTGGAGACGTATCAATATATTAGGCTACTAACTTCGAATGTAATGGTTTATACAATTCAATAGTTAAAATCATTGTTGAATTCCAAGATATACACCAGGTCTATACTACTTCACAATATGCTCAAACTCATAATCCCAATCAAATGAAAATCGAAATCCATCTCATAGTTATTAGATTGTAGGATGCAACAAAAGCAACCATAACTCTGCATGATCCAATCTGAAGCAATATTTTGAACACATCCCAATGTGTGAATGAAACATGTAAAGAGAGTTTGTGAAGCTGGAGCAATGGCGGGAGAGTGATGTGTGCGCTCAACACACAAGATATACACCCCATGGAAGAAAGAGACTTAGGGCGGGAAAGATTGTATGTATGTTGGCAAGAGAGTAGGAGAGAAACCTCACAAGGAAGAGAGAGAGAGATGGGGAGAGAGAGGAAGTGTGCGAATGAGGGATATAGGGAGGAAGAAGTTAGGTCCGTGAGAAAGATGGAGACATGTAATATACGTGAGATGCGTGTGCATCAGGATTTTGTACATGTGGAAGGAGAAGAAAACAACATGTTTGATGAGAGAGATGGAAAAACATGGATGAGAGGGGAAGGATCTTGTAGTTTGAGGGATTGATAATTTTGTGCGGGAGAAAGTTTGTGTGTGTGTGTGTGGGGGGGGGGGTCAGTCAACCGTCGTCACGTCATCCAGCTTCCAAATGGCCCTGCATTCTCTCGTGTAGTCTGGTCGCCGTCTTCGATCTCCCCGATGCCCTCCTTGAAGATCGAGGTGGTGTGCATGTTGGGGTGCAGAGAAGCACAAGCCAGAGTGGTCGCTATATAATTGTGCATGTGGATAGATAGTGTGCTCGGGGGAGGGGAGTGTGTGTGTTTGTGTGTATGTCAGATATTGAGAGAAATCAAACCTATGGAGATAATGTGTGTTTATGTGACAGAGAGCTGCTAAATTGGTTTCTCATGAGGTGTGCGAGATAGAGAGCGATGTGCAGGCCGTGAGGCGGGCAGGGGCTGGGTGAGGGTGTCAAAACGTATGTGTTGATGTATGTGTTACATGCGATTATGCAAGGGACGGTCAAATCGAGAGAGATGGTTGTTATGTTACGGATGCTCCTCTCTCTCTCTCTCACACACAAATACAAATAGAAGAACGTTCTCTCATGTATACACAATATCTCTGCATCTCTCTATGTCTCACTCATGCATGATCATTTGCGCATTCATACCTCTCTATGTGTCTATCACACGCACACCATCTCCACATTGTCCTTCCGCCACAACACACATATAGACACTTACACGTGTTCTCTCTCTGTCACACACACATACACACACAAAATAAGTATTAAAAATATTTCTAGGGCAAATCTAAAATGTCGAAACCCAAATACGCACGAACTGAAGCTAAATTCAAATATATGGAAATATTGTAGTGTGAAGAACTTTTCCAGTAAAAAAATAGAGTAATATTCGAGGACTATTTAAACACACACACAAAGGTTCAGTGGATGTCATTTGAGCGCGACACCGTGACACACCGTTTGATTGAACGTGCGGCCACGGTGCACGTGCGTGCACATGATTATGTATTGATGTTGTGCTAACTAATGTGGTAGCATAAGCGATGCCTCGGTCTAATGTTTATGTGTAATAGTACGGTGTTCTTTTAAGTTTTACCAACCCTATATTAAACTAAACTAAGCCCCCATATGCGCACTCATCAATATGCCACCACTATTTTGCATGCCGATGCCCGCCTGCTCTGGCCAACCATTTCTCGCACATCACCGTCGTGTCGCTGCCATCCCTGTGTCATGAAGATCTAGGGTCGCCCACTCACATTGTTGGGGATATAACCCCACATTATAACCTGCCTGGTGGAGGCCGAGTTATCCACATGGAGGCTGATGAGCAAGACTCAAAGGTGGGCAATGGTGATGAAGGCCTCAAGGCCTATAGGGAGGCTCATGGAGTGGGCCGAGTGAGAACCCGACACTTCAACATGGCAACTTGTGGCCCAGAAGTACAAGTCGCCACCTGGAGTTTCCTTACTTAGGGAACAAGAAAAATAGGAAACATACTAGGTCACAGATCATAATATGACCCGGACTCTGTTGTAAGCCCGGGGCCTCCACCTGTATATAAAGGGGAGCCCCTGAGGCAGAAAGACCAAGTTAAAAGCTCTCGAATACTAGGTAGCAAACTTGCACCCTTGTGATCGAGATCATCATCATCAATCCCAAACGAGCAGGAAGTAGGCTATTACCTCCATTGAGAGGGTCCAAACCTGGGTAATCCTTATCTTTCGATTCCAACTAACCTCGTTCAACCTACTACCGTGCAGCGATGGCCTCATGACTACATCCTTTCATGAGGACATCTATCATGACAAAACCACGACATTTGGCGCCCACCGTGGGGCTATCACTCATTGGTGTTGAGTTCTTGGAGGGAGCTCTCCCAGGGATCGAGGGATACGCGATCGGCCACATGAACAATAGTCGCTGGGGCAAGCTCTACATCAGCGATTTAGGCTGGGGCCCCGAGGCCTACTCAATCGAGTACGAGTACCGGGTCCCCTTCGGTAAGGTCCATGTATTCATCGGCAAAATTGGCGAGTCAGGACCCGAGTCAGACATCTACACCGACATCGTCGAGTCGGCACAGCATGTACAACCCGACTAGGCTCATGCCGGTCGGAACCACATTTTCGTTGGCTTCACCCAGGGGGTCGATCTCGCGAATAACTCTGCATCTGGCAGCGACACCCTAGTCTACTATGATGGAGAGTCTATAACATCCCAATTTTTCAATTTGGATGTTATCATAGATCATTCATATGCATTCATCATTTGAGCATTTTGAACATGAGTTTATTTGAAAATTGATCCAAAACTTTAAGCAACTCAAGGACCCAAGTGAGAGAGTTGGAAGTTTTCCTAAGAGGAGCCCATTATTTCATTTATTTTCCAGTGGGGTTGGATCAATTATTTTTTTCCCAAATTTCATTTTCCCAATATTTAAAATAAATGAGAGAAGATAATATGACTTCTTCAAAACTATAATAAAAATGTTGGAATTTGATTTTTGAGTAAAAGTATTTTTTATTGAATTTCTTCATTTGTAGTTTATTATTTTAAAAATTGCATTTAAAAGTTATTTTTTAGGCATTTTAATATCAGAAAAATGTTCACTTTGTTCAAAATATTAGGTTTAGACGGTGAAAACTATTTCTGGTATTTTTAGAAATTTATTTATATTTTATTTTGAATTTTTTTTTATCGAGCGGTTATATAAAAAAAAGAAAAACAAAAAAACGTTTTGGCCCGAGCCAACTGAGCCGAAGGCCCAGCCGCCCGAGCCGGCCCAACCGCCAGCCGCCTCTGCCTCCCGTGCACGGCTCGGACTCGCCGGAGTCCGGCGCGCACACGGCAGCCGCCGTTGCCCCCTCAGCCAAGCCAGGGCCTCGTCCAAGGCTTTATAAGCTAGGCCCCGAGGCCCCTCTCCCCTCGTCCAGCTCGTCGCCGCCGCCCGCTAGCCGCCGCCACCGCGTGCCACTCGCTGTCGCCGCTGCACCGGACGCCACCGCCACTCCCCGCCACCCCAAGCCTAGCCACCCCGCCGCCTACGCCACCGGCCACCAGTCGCCCGATCCGCGAGCCGGACCCGATCCGACGCGCGATGTAAAATCCGCCTTTTTTCAGTTCGATTTTTTTCTGAAAAACCCTAGATCGGTTTTTTTAGTAAACCCTAGTTCATTTTTTTCTTGTTTTATTATTTAACGAACGTCCGCTGTTATTTACCAAAAACGAACGTTCGCAAATTAGCCTTTTCTTTTTTCTGTTTATTTTCGTCGAGGACATATCCATGATGAATGTTTTTACAGATCGGTCCCTGATCTTCAAACCCTCGTTACTTTTTACTTGTTAGTTGGAATTAGGTGAAACCAATGCCAATTTCTTCGTTTCGATCTTATCTTTCCAGTAGTACAGCTCAAAGTTGATATTGAAAGTTTTAAAATTTTCATTTCAAGTAGTTTTGTGTTTGAACTTTATTTGATCGTAATTTGAGTTTGGTAACTTTGTTTGAGTTGATTCTTTTTGCAAATCGAAGCTCTTGACCTAACTTTTTGATAAGGCCAAATTCACTCAATTTTAGCACTGTTAGAAATTTTATGTTGTTGCAAGAGTAATACGTTTGTTTTCGAAGTCTTTCGAGATATGTTCTTCGATTATGTTGCATGATTGCTTATGTATGTTATTGTTTGATTGTGATAGAATTCCCGGAGTGCGAAGCATGCTACTACGATTATTTAGGTTTCAGCGATCGTCAGCAAGGCAAGTTCAACTTAGATCATATTTTCCAATACCTAGTTTTCACTACATTAGTTATATCCTCAAACACTTGCATGAGTAGGACCAGTTACATAATATGTTGTTTTGTAGTTCATGAGGTAGGAACCCAATGACTTGAGATCAACCAACGGAATTTACGCTTGTTACTTATTGCTTAGCCATGCTTGTAGACGTAGATTGGTATGAGTGATTTCATGAAAGTTGTGAGAGTAATAACAACTAAGGGCTTCTTTAAGGTGGAATTTAATACACAAATGGGTGGATTGGTTGCAGGGCACCTGGAGAATCCAGTGTTGTCCTAGGAAATCCCGGAGGACCCGTGGGATTATGCTATGGAATGCCACCCAGGCTCAAAGGGATCATATATCATTCGTTCCTAGAAACTTCCCTGTGCAGCCACAAGCCATTATGGGCTCTGCATAGTTGAGTATGTTGTGTGACCTCTTTCCGTGGTAGACTAGCAGATGTAGCAGATGTAGGTGGTATGGTCTACCCAGGGTTAAGAGTTAATGCTTTTCAAAGACTGTGTCTCGGTCATCCGGTTCTCAAACACCATGCAGTGCGAGAAATTAAACGGAGGCGATTAAGTCTTCTGGGGAAAAGTGCACAAACCTCTGCAGAATGTACAAACTGATCATGATTAGCCGTGTCCCTGGTTATGGACTTTCTTGAGTATCCTGGTATTTGAATTATGGACTAATCTCATCACTTTATTAAATTGTTGGGTTAATAATTACTTTGGTTTGGGGTTGAGATGGAGGAACCATTCTCAATTGTTCATGCTTAAATTTAACTAAGTAATTAAATTAATACATTCCTTTGTTGTAGGGAAAAACTAGCTTTTTGCTAAAATAAACCTTAAAGCCTCCACCATCCAAATATGCATATAGTTGTAGACATTGCTCATTATCATTACAATGTGTTCTTGCCAGCATATGCAATGTGCTGACCTACATGGCTGCAGAGTTTTCAAACGAAGATTAATGTGTGATAGGTCATTCATGCACTAAATGTTTGCCATCGAGTTGGATGGACTCAACTACTCTTCATAGCTTCCGCAGTTTATTGTTTTAGATGGCCTTTAGCCATATTCGTGTATTGGATATTGCATCTTCGAAGACTCTTCGATGTAATAAAGTGTGATTGAACCTCTGTTATAAATCCTTGAGTATTGTGTGTGTCAGCGTACCGATCCAAGGATGACACTAAGCACAGAGACTTTGGTTCATGGGAACCATGGTTGCTACAGAGTCATCGGTCGGGGATACTGAGTCCATCCTCCCGATGTATGGCAGTGGCTTGGGGGCTCCTCTGATGATGAGCCGACCCTTGTTGACGATGAGCCGGCCCGACAGACCACTGTCTACATGGCAAGCACTGCGCCAGCCCTTAACTCCACCGCGGTAGGTACCATGGGAGGAGCTGATGCCCCGACGACTGATCCGAATGCAGCGGACCACGTCAAGCCTGCGGCTCAAGTACTCTCAGAGCTGGTCACTTTCTTGACCAAAATACGTGAGCAGATGGCTAAACCTCAGGAGGATATTAATGTTGAGAATACTCGCATGGAGAAGCTACAAGCCCTCATCCATAATGAGATAGAGGGCCCGAGGACAGAGGCATGGCGCCTGGGTCTCCGTCAGAATGCATCCAAGGCGGTTCACAGAAGACATCATGAGAGTCGCCTGCCCCTGGCTTCGAGGGGACTCGTATGTTTAACATGATAGGCGTCGGTATGAGCACCCCCGCGGCACAAGTCAAACCTTAATTGAACCAGATCGTGCCCCAGAACGGAGGTTGACAACCACTGGCAGCTCAAACAAATCATCCAGTTCATCAGCGGGAGCTCAAGCCGGCCCCTCATCCACCGCCTGTTCGTACAATGTCGTATCATTTTGTGACTCCGACAGGTCATTTTTTCAACCCTATTGATAACCTAGTAACAGAAACCAGCAATCTCGTTGCACGTCCAATAACGGGAAATACCCCTGTTGAAAGGGAAGCTCTTCACGCCATAGAGGTGCTAAAGACTACAGTCGCCCAACAGGAAAACTACTCGTAGAACTGGTAGTGCCTTCACTCCACCCCACATCCGTGTCATAACAAGAGGCGCCATGCGGAGTCATCGACCATCTCTAGTAATGCTCACTGTAGACGCGAGCTTCACTGTGACCCACCCTGTTAGGGAGTCGTGGATGCCCAGGAGATCGCCGACATGGCTCAGGCATGACAGGAGGCAGTGGTGGCCCATGCGGTGGCTCATCAGCCGGACCCCTATCAGTTGCCTCCCGTGACCCTTAGCTTCGCAAGGTGTTGGATCGAGCTCCAGAACTATCGTCCCCGTGCTTGGTGCCATCTCCGCAAAATGAACGTATGCCTCGGGATTTCAAGGGCCCTCGTAAGGTTTGTAACTACACGCCTAACTTTGAGCTAGCGCCATGGATCGAGAGTTATGAAATTGCTATGGACATGTTAGACATCAACAATGTAGTTTGCGCCAAGTATTTGACTATGATGCTGGAAGAGACGGCTCGTACATGGCTGAAGAGCTTGCCTCCTAATTCCATCAACACTTGGGCGGAGTTAAAAGAACGTTTCGTCAAACACTTCCGAAGAACCTGTCCGATGAGGATTGTCGATCTGCAACAGGGTATTCAATGCAAGGCGAATCAGCTCATCACTGGGCTCGTCGGGTCATAGATAGCATCCACTCCTCCGATGGTGTACCAGCTGCCCAGGCAGTGTTGATTTTGCAAAAAAAAAATCCACTTTGACCTCTGGTTCAGAAACTTGGGCATCTCAAGAGGACAGTCTAGGATGTGGGAGGTCTCATGGATGTCCTCATCAGATACGCTGAGTCATATTCCACAAAGGACCCAACTTCAGATGATGAAAAATCCGATAAGGGCAAGAAAATGGTGGTGGCAAAAGATGGCAGCGTAATAACTCCAGGTACAATGGTAACCATGGCAATCCAGGCAATGGTGGTAAGTGCAAGAATCCGGAGGGTGGCTCAAATTTCGTTGCCAACACTAATACTGGTTTCAAAGGCCAGCGACAAAGCAACTTCAGAAGGTCGTCCAGTGCCTAAAACTTGTAATTTCGAGGAAGCCCTCAAAGGTTCGTGTCCCAAGCATTGTGCACCAGATAGACCGGCCAACCACTCTTGGGAGAATTGTTATATCATGCAGCAATATCACACCCAAGCTTATCAGAATCAACACGGTGGTGGTGGAGGAAACCTAGGTCAACCGGGGGCTGGCGGCTCAGGATCCAGCTTTCCTCGGGCTGGCGGCTCATTTGGCGGGTATAACAGCCACGACAGGTCTGTATTTGGATACCAAGGGTCTGGTAATCATGGTGGAGGCAATCAACATTTTTGCCAAGGTAACCAACATTAGAATAACCATACAAGTTTTCAGAGCAATCCTAAGAAGTTGAATAGTGGACAATATCACATGTTCACGACTATTACCTGCAAGAGTAATCACAAATTCCAGAAGCATGCCATTAACATGGCTCAGCCAGATAACCCTACATATCTGAATTGGTGAGAGCAACCAGTCACTTGAAGTAGGGCGGACCATCCCCCCTCGGGTTGAGAATCCGGTTGTTTAGCTTTGGTGGTGGCGCCTCAAGTTGATGGGTATAATCTTACTAAAGTGCTAATGGATGGAGGAAGTGGTATCAAAATGTTGTATTACAACACTTTTCGTCACATGAACCTATCAGACAGACAACTCTCATCATCCTCGACTGTCTTCCACGATATCGTTCCCAGCAAGTCTGCTTATCCGGTTGGCCGAATTAAGTTAGATTTTGCTTTTTATGATGAGTAGAATTACATATGCGAGTTCTTGACTTTTGAGGTGGTCAAAATCAAGAGTCCTTATCATGCTCTCATTGGGAGGCCGGCTTACACTCGGTTCATGGCCTAGCACTGTTATGTTTATCTCAAGCTCAAGATGCCTGGGCTAAAGGGCACTATCATGGTCATGCCGATCGGAAAATTGCTCCTGAATGTGAGGAAGGGGATGCAGCTTACGCTGAGTCGGCCTGTATAGCCAAGGAGTTGAAATTTTACACGTCCAACGTTGATCTGGCTGATATGACATCCCTGAAGAAACCCACCACAGATAATGACCTGACCCTCAAATTTAAGTCTGTTGAGGACACGAAGTAGTTTGATTTCACTCAGGCGACTCATCCCAGCAGTTCACTATTTGGACTGGCATGGATCCCAAATAGGAAAGCACACTCATTGAATTCATCCATGGGAATCAGGTCATCTTTGCATGAAAACCTTCTGACAGGCCAGGTGTACCAAGAGAATTCGCTGAGCACCACCTTAATGTTGATCCTAAGTTGAAACCAGTACGACAATACCTCCGCCGTTTCAATGAGGAGAGATGCAAAGCTATTGGAGAAGAAGTCGCCTGACTCCTAGCTGTCGTTATTGCCGAAGTATTTCATCCTACCCGTTTCGAAGAAAAACGGCACTTGGCGCATGTGTGTTGACTACACTGATCTCCACAAGGTGTGTCCCAAAGACCCGTTTGCTCTGCCCTGCATTGATAAGAACATTGCTCCACTGTTGGGTGTGAGAGTCTCTGTTTTCTTGATGCTTACTCCGATTATCATCAGATAAAGATGGGTTTTGAGGATCAGGAAAAGACAACCTTCATCACACCATTCGGGGCTTCCTACTATGTATCTTTGCCTTTTGGGCTTAAGAGTGCGGGGACTACTTATCAACGCTGCATAAAGAATTGTTTTCACAATCATATTGGGCGCAACGTTCACGCTTATGTTGATGACATTGTGGTCAAATCTCATAAGAAGGAAACATTACTGATAGATCTCAAGGAGACATTTGATAATCTTCGAACTTACAAGATGATGCTTAACCCGGCGAAGTGTGTCTTTGGTGTTTTTTTAGGCAACTTGCTAAGTTTCTTGGTGTCTGAAAGAGGCATAGTGGCAAATCAAGAGAAAATGAAAGCGGTCACTTCCCTTGGTAAGCTGGCCAATATCGTTGACTTCTAGAGGATGACGGGTCATATCGCCGCCTTCAGCCATTCATAAGCCGCCTCGGTGAGAAGGCCATCCCTTTGTACCCGATGTTGAAGAGAACAGATAACTTCGTGTGGAGTGATGCTGCAAATGACGCTTTCGAAGGTCTCAATATATAGTTGGCTGAGCCTCCTGTCTTGGCTGATCAGCCTATGCTTATGTACATTGTTGCCAATAATAAAGGGGTAAGTGTAGCAGTTGTCCTGGAGCACAAGGAGTTTGGGAAGGAATATCCAGTTCAATGGCAAGTCTACTATATCAACGAAGTTTTAACTGAGTCCAAGCAAAGGTATCCACATTGGTAGAAATTCGTATTCGGGGCCTTCATCGTGAGTCGTAAGCTAAAACATTATTTTCTACAACATCCTATCACTGTGGTCAGCTTAGCCCCACTGGTAGATATAATCTAGAATCGGGAAGCCATAGGCTGGGTTGCCAAGTGGGCCATTGAATTTGGGTCACATCATCTGAAATATGTGCCCCAAATTGCTATCAAGTCCCAAGCTCTAGTGGATTTCATCAATGATTGGATTGTACTCCAGATCCCAAAAGAGAAGCCCGATCTCTGCCAAGACGCCACCGCTGCACCTCATCATACGCCAGTAACTTATCACTGAGGTGCCGAGCTCTCAGGAGGCTAGGTGGATCCTGTCAGGTACGTGGCAACCTGCTAGAGAGAAGATTAACTTTATTGACACCCATCCACGCGGCGTGTCATGCTAATAGGGAGAAGATGATTAAGCGGCGCGGCAGGCTTGCCGGGCTTCAACCTCAGCATGACACCTAGTGGTGCATTTAATGCACTTTGTTCTAACTGCCAGAGTTAGGTATGCTAGCACTATTGGCTATCCAATCACACCAAAATGACCGTTTGTGCCATTGTGGTGACCCCTTAACCTATAAAAGGAGGCCAAAGGCAACCTAGCAAAGGTTATGAACTTTTCGACAGCCCAACACTTGTATGCACGTAGCTACTCTTCCCTAGGCAGCCTTGCCGGGCTAGAGTACTCCGTGACTTCATATTCCTCAAGATCAATCCACCAAAGCAGGAGTAGGGTTTTACGCTGCCAAGCAGTCCGAACCTGGGTAAAAGTGAGTTGTCCCTCGCCGTGTCGTCTTATAGTTTCTGCTATTTATGCAACGCCATCATCCCCCTCACCGAACCACAAAGGGTCTGCCTTGCCCCATAGGTGATCTTGCTTCCCTCACGACATCTCTGGCGCGCCAGGTAGGGGGAGTTCGCTTGCTTGAATCTAAAGTAGGAGCTAGCACGTCGATATTCATCATCTTCCTTCATCGACATTCTATCGCGTGAAGGTGAACAGAGCGGCGGCGCCGCTTCCTATTCAGGAGTGTCGGGAACCCGATCTTGCATGTAACACATCATATCACTTTGCAGCCTCACGCACAGTATTACCACGACTGCCACCTTACCTGAGTCGGGTCTGTCTCCGCTTTTGGCTCACGTATATGATAGTGTCTCTAGCATCCATATGACACAGAACCCGGGCTGACATGACTAGTCTGTAGTGCCCAAGATGCAATTCTATCCCGGTCAAATGATGAACTCGTGATTGGGGTACAACTGCATTTCGAGCGCATATCAAGGTGGATATCGTTACAACATACCATGTACTGAATAGATGGGAATATGAGATAAAGGCTTACACTCACCACAAGTTACAACATTCATACAAAAATACATCAATACATAGCATTCATCATGCGGAAGAGCAGGATCTGACTACGGATGAAATCAAATGGAAAAGAAGAATGATATCCACCCTACTAATCCCAGTCTCCCGACCATGCCCTCACTCCTGCGCACCCGGGAGCAATTTCCCGGTCGGTCACACATCTTGAAACTACTCCAAGCTGAGCATGCTTAACTTTGAAGTTCTTTCTGAATAGGCTGCCGGAAAAGACGGAATTCCTTACTGATATGTGTAACGCCCCGGACACACCCGCCGGTGGTTGTTACTCCTGGCGGGATCTAGACTGGACACACATATCAATACTAGTCTTTTCTTCGCACTATGTTCTCACTCATGCGAACTAGGGAGCAACTTCCCGATCGGTGATACGTCTCCAACGTATCTATAATTTTTGATTGTTCCATGTTATTATATATTATGTTTTGGATGTATAATGGGCTTTATTATACACTTTTATATTATTTTTGGGACTAACCTACTAACCCAAGGCCTAGTGCAGATTGCTGTTTTTTGCCTATTTCAGGGGTTCACAGAAAAGGAATATAAAATGGAGTCCAAACGGAATGACACCTTCGGGAGAGTTATTTTTGGAACAATATCAACACAGAAGACTTGGAGTACACGTGAGGGAACGAAGGAGGCGACCACGATGGTCCAGGGCGCGCCCCTCCTATAGGGCGCGCCCCCACCCTCGTAGGCCTCCTCTAGCTCCCCCGATGCCCTCCTTCCTCCTATATATATCCATGTACCCTGAAAACATCGAGGCAACAGAGAAAACCCTAATTCAACCTCCGTAACCTTATGTTCCCATGAGATCCCATCTTGGGGCCTGTTCCGGAGCTCCGCCATAGGGGGGATCTTCCAGGGAGTGCTTCTACATCAACACCATAGCCTCACTATGAGTTGTGAGTAGTTTACCACAGACCTTCGGGTCCATAGTTATTAGCTAGATGGATTCTTCTCTCATTTTGGATCACAATACCAAGTTCTCCTCGGTCTTTGAGGAGATCTATTCGATGTAATATTTTTGCGGTGTGTTTGTCGAGATCTGATGAATTGTGGGTTTATGATCAAGATTATCTATGAGAAATATTTGATTCTTTTCAGAAATCTTTTATGTATGATTATAATATCCTTGCAAGTCTCTTCGAATTATTGGTTTGGTTTGGCCTACTAGATCTATAGTTCTTGCAATGGGAGAAGTGCTTTTCTTTGGGTTCAATCATGCGGTGTCCTTTCCCAGTGACAGCAGGGGCAGCAATGCACGTATTGTATTGTTGCCATCGAGAATTAAAAGATGGGGTTTATATCATATTGCTTGAGTTTATCCCTCTACATCATGTCATCTTGCTTAAAGCATTACTCTCTTCTTATGAACTTAATACTCTAGATGCATGCTGGATAGCGGTCGATGTGTGGAGTAATAGTCGTAGATGCAGAATCGTTTCGGTCTACTTGTCACGGACATGATGCCTATATATAATGATCATGCCTAGATATTCTCATAACTACGCTCTTTTCTATCAATTGCCCTACAGTAATTTGTTCACCCACGTTAGAATTCTGCTATCATGAGAGAAGCCACTAGTGAAACCTATGGCCCCTGGGTATATTCTCAACATATTAATCTCCAATCTACTTTACTTTGCTTTATTTACTTTCTGTTCTTATATCCAAAAATACCAAAAATATCACACTATCCTATCTATCAGATCTCACTTTCGTAAGTGACCGTAAAGGGATTGACAACACCTTATCGCGTTGGCTCCGAAGTTCTTATTTGTTTGTGCAGGTGCGAGGGACTCGCCCGTAGTCTCCTACTGGATTGATACCTTGGTTCTCAAAAACTGAGGGAAATACTTATGCTACTGTGCTGCATCACTATTTCCTCTTCGAGGGAATACAACGCAAGCTCGAGAAGTAGAAAGAAGAATTTCTGGCATCGTTGCCGAGGAGGCTTATGCAAAATTCATATACCAAGTACCTATCACAAACCCTTATCCTTCGTATTACCTTTATTTGCCTCTCGTTTTCCTCTCCCCCACGTCACCCTTGCTGTTTTATTTGCCCTTATGTTTGCCATGTGTTTGCCGTTCGCTTACTTCTTGTTTACTTGTCTCTATGGATAGTACACCTATCATTATCAATACTCCCGGGAGTGAGGTTCTTAATTTTAAACAAAGGGAGGAGGAAAATCTAAAAGATGCCTAGTATATAATTTGCAATGCTCAAAATAGATCTACTAGGAAGCTTTCCACTTCCGTGCTTCTTCGCAATTTTTATGTTGGCATAACTCCGTGGAATAGATATATTCTTGATACCATTATCGGAGGGAATTTCTTGGGTAGCCATACTTTTGATTCTTATAATGCTATGATTGAATTATTTGTCTCACCATCTCTTCTGCTTAATGGGACTGTTTTAACTTTGGAACATGTTATGCAAAGGCTTGAAATCATTGAAAACAAAGTTGCTACTGTAGAGTTGGTTGAAGATATGGAAAGGAAGATCCACAACCAAATTACCCAATATAGATCGAAGGTAGGAGTTATTCTGACTTTTTTAAAGAAAAGGAACCCATAGTTAAAGAGAAAATAGATCAAGATTCCACTAGAATCGATAAACTTGAGGATATTATTACTAATGTAGGGTCTGCTCTTTATGCTATGAAAACTACTTTGAATATCTCTACCACCAAATTAGCCAAGTTTATGTATTTTCCTAAAAATAAGGGTGAATCATCTAGTAAGGAAATTGCGAATCTTAAATCTATAAGTGTTTATCCCAACTTTCACACTTTCGCAAGAGAACCTTTTGATACAAATGAATTTCTTGATTTCTTGCCGAGAAGTTTGATTATTAATAGGAATAAATAATTTCCTAAGAATTATAAGTGCATAATTGAAGAATTACCTTCCAAAGATGGCAATACCTAGATCTATCCTTGTATCATGCCTACATAGGGGCGTTAAACGATAGCGCTTGTTGGGAGGCAACCCAATTTTATTTTCCTTGTTTTTGCTTCTGTTTAGGAATAAATATTGCATCTAGGTTCTGTTTAGATGTGGTTTTGTGTTTTAATTAGTGTTCGTGCCAAGTAGAACCTTTGGGAAGACTTGTGTGAAGTTTATATGATCATGCTGTAAAAAATAGAAACTTTAGCGCTCACGAGAATAGTCACCAGATTTTACTAGAGAGTGCTATTTAGTTGATTATTGTTGAAGATAATTAATAGACAAATTCCTCATGTGTACCAATTTATTTCAATTCTTTTGGAGTTACAGAAGTATTCGAAAGTTACATATTACAACACACTGTTCTGTTTTTGATAGATTCTGTTTTTCATGTGTTGTTTGCTTGTTTTGATGAATCTATGAGTAGTATTGGAGGGTATGCATCATAGAAAAGTTGGAATACAGTAGGTTTAACACCAATATAAACAAATATTAAGTTCATTATAGTATCTTTGAGTGGTGGTTTGTTTTCTTATACTAACGGAGCTCACGAGATTTTTGGCTAAGTTTTGTGTTGTGGAGTTTTCAAGTTTTGAGTATGGCTTTGATGGACTATGGAACAAAGAGTGGCAAGATCCAAAGCTTGGGGATGCCCAAGGCACCCCAAGGTAAATTCCAGGACAACCAAAAGCCTAAGCTTGGGGATGCCCCGGGAAGGCATCCCCGCTTTCGTCTTCATCTATCGGTAACTATACTCGTGACTATATTTTTATTCACCACATGATATGTGTTTTTATTGTCAGCGTCATGTATGATTTGAGTCTTTGATTTTTAGTTTGCCACAATCATCCTTGCTGGACACACCTTTTGAGAGAGATAAATATGGTCTAAAATTTGTTAGAATACTCTATGTGCTTCACTTATATCTTTTGAGCCAGATAGTTTTGCTCTAGTGCTTCACTTATATCTTTTAGAGCACGGTGGTGGTTTTATTTTGAATTTTTTTTTGATCTCCCATGCTTCACTTATATCCTTTTGAGAGTCTTTTAGAACAGCATGGTAATGTGCTTTGGTTATAAAACTAGTCCTAATATGATAGGCATCCAAGATGAATATAGTACAAACTTTCATATAAAGTGCATTGAATATGATGAGAAGTTTGATACTTGATGATTGATTTGAGATATGAGGATGGTGATATTAGAGTCAAGCTAGTGGAGTAATTATGAATTTGATAAATACTTGTTTTAAAGTTTGTGATTCCCGTAGCATGCACGTATGGTGAACCGCTATGTGACGAAGTTAGAGCATGAGGTATTTATTGAGTGTCATCCTTTGTATGGATGTCAGGGGCGCGCGATGGTTAACTCCTACCAACCTCCCCCCTAGGAGCATGCGTTGATTACATTGTTTTGATGACTCGTAAATTTTTCCAATTAGTATATGAGTTCTTTATGACTACTATTGAGTCATTGGATTATACGCACTCTCACCCTTCCACCATTGCTAGCCTCTCTTGTACCGCGCAACTCTCGCCAGTACCATACACCCACCATATACCTTCCTCAAAACAGCCACCATACCTACCTATAATGGTATTTCCATAGCCATTCCGAGATATATTGCCATGCAACTTTCCACCGTTCCGTTCATATGACACACTTCATATTGTCATATTGCCATGCATGATCATGTAGTTTAAATCGTATTTGTGGCTAGGCCACCATGCATACTTTGTCATACATGTCACTCTTGATTCATTGCACATCCCGGTACACCGCCGGAGGCATTCATATAGAGTCATATTTTGTTCTAGCTTCGAGTTGTAATCTTTGAGTTGTAAGTCAATAAAAGTGTGATGATCTTCATTATTAGAGCATTGTCCCATGTGAGGAAAGGCCAAATAAAAAAAGAGATGGCCCAAAAAAAATAGAGGGGATAAATAAAAAAAGGGAGAAAGCCCCTCCAAAAAAATGAGAGAAAAGAGAAAAGGGACAATGCTACTATCCTTTTCCACACTTGTGCTTCAAAGTAGCACCATAATCTTCATGATAGAGAGTCTCTTGTTTTGTCACTTTCATATACTAGTGGGAATTTTCATTATAGAATTTGGCTTGTATATTCCAACGACGGTCTTCCTCAAATGCCCTAGGTATTCATGAGCAAGCAAGCTGGATGCACACCCACTTAGTTTCTTTTGATGAGATTTCATACACTTATAGCTCTAGTGCATCCGTTGCATGGCAATCCCTACTCACTCACATTGATATCTATTGATGGGCATCTCCATAGCCCATTGACACGCCTAGTCGATGTGAGACTATCTTCCTCCTTTTTTGTCTTCTCCACAACCACCACTCTATTCTACCTATAGTGCTATATCCATGGCTCGCGGTCATGTATTGCGTGAAAGTTGAAAGGTTTGAAATTTTTTGAGTATGAAAACAATTGCTTGGCTGAAACCGGGGTTGTGCATGATATGAATATTTTGTGTGATGAAGAGGGAGCATAGCCAGACTATATGATTTTGCAGGGATAACTCTCTTTGGCCATGTTATTTTGAGAAGACATGATTGCTTTGTTAGTATGCTTGAAGTATTATTATTCTTATGTCAATATAGACTTTTGTCTTGAATCTTTCAGATCTGAACATTCATGCCACAAAAATTACATTGAAAATTATGTTGGTTAGCATTCCACATAAAAAATTCTGTTTTTATCATTTACCTACTCGAGGACGAGCAAGAATTAAGCTTGGGGATGCTTGATACGTCTCCAACGTATCTATAATTTTTTATTGTTCCATGCTATTATATATTATGTTTTGTATGTTTAATGGGATTTATTATACACTTTTATATTATTTTTGGGACTAACCTACTAACCCAAGGCCCAGTGCAGATTGCAGTTTTTTTGCCTATTTCAGGGTTTCGCAGGAAAGGAATATCAAATGGGGTCCAAACGAAATGAAACCTTCGGGAGAGTTATTTTTGGAATGATATCAACACAGAAGACTTGGAGTACATGCGAGGGAACAAAGGAGGCGGCCACGAGGGTCCATGGCGCGCCCCCACCCTCGTGGGCCCCCTCTGGCTCCCCCGATGCCCTCCTTCCTCCTATATATATCCATGTACCCTGAAAACATCGAGGCAACAGAGAAAACCCAAATTCCACCGCCGTAACCTTCTGTTCCCATGAGATCCCACCTTGGGGCCTATTCCGGAGCTCCACCGGAATGGTGATCTTCCATGGAGTTTTTCTACATCAACACCATAGCCTCACCATGAGTTGTGAGTAGTTTACCACAGACCTTCGGGGCCCAAGTTATTAGCTAGATGGTTACTTCTCTCTTTTTGGATCTCAATACCAAGTTCTCCTTGGTCTTCGAGGAGATCTATTGGATGTAATCTTTTTGAGGTGTGTTTGTCGAGATCCGATGAATTGTGGGTTTATGATCAAGATTATCTATGAGAAATATTTGATTCTTTTCTGAAATCTTTTATGTATGATCATAATATCCTTGCAAGTCTCTTTGAATTATTGGTTTGGTTTGGCCTACTAGATCTATAGTTCTTGCAATGGGAGAGGTGCTTGGCTTTGGGTTCAATCTTGCGGTGTCCTTTCCCAGTGACAGCAGGGGAAGCAAGGCACGTATTGTATTGTTGCCATCGAGGATGAAAATATGGGGTTTATATCATATTTCTTGAGTTTATCCCTCTACATCATGTCATCTTGCTTAAAGCATTACTCTGTTCTTATGAACTAAATACTCTAGACGCCTGCTGGATAGTTGTCGATGTGTGGAGTAATAGTAGTAGATGCAGAATCGTTTCGGTCTACTTGTCACGGACGTGATGCCTATATATAATGATCATGCCTAGATATTCTCATAACTATGCACTTTTATATCAATTGCTCGACAGTAATTTGTTCACCCACCGTAGAATTCTGCTATCATGAGAGAAGCCACTAGTCAAGCCTATGGCCCCAGGGTTTATTCTCAACATATTAATCTCCCATCTACTTTACTTTGCTTTATTTACTTTCTGTTCTTATATACAGAAATACCAAAAATATCACACTATCCTATCTATCAGATCTCACTTTCGTAAGTGACCGTAAAGGGATTGACAACCCCTTATTGCGTTTGCTGCGAAGTTCTTATTTGCTTGTGTAGGTGCGAGGGACTCGCGCGTGCTCTCCTACTGGATTGATACCTTGGTTCTCAAAAACTGAGGGAAATACTTACGCTACTATGCTGCATCAACCTTTCCTCTTCGAGGGAATACAATGCAAGCTCGAGAAGTAGCAGTCGGTCACCCATCCTGAAACTTCTCCAAGCTGAGCACGCTTAACTTTGGAGTTCTATCCGAATGGGCTCCCGAAAAAGAAGTAATTCCTTATTGATATGAGTAGTCTATCATCCCTAATAAGCCAGGCTATCACATACTCCCCCACTCAGAGGAACCGATGTCCTCGTCGGGCCACATGAACGTTCCCTCTTGGCACATACGTCTGTGCTTCCAGTTCGGCACATGTGCCATGCCGTGTGCCACGATGATACATCTTCAACGTATCTATAATTTTTTATTGTTCCATGCTATTATTTTTTATGTTTTGAATGTTTAAAAGGGCTTTGTTATACACTTTTATATTATTTTTGGGACTAACCTATTAACACAAAGGCCCAGTCCAGATTGCTATTTTTTTGCCTATTTCAGGGTTTCACATAAAAGGAATATCAAACGGAGTGAAAACAGAATGAAACTTCGGGAGAGATATTTTTGAAGCAAAATACGCACGGGAGACTTGAGAACCACGAAGTAGGGCACACGTGGCATCCACGAGGGTGGGGGGCGCGCGCCCCCTATAGGGCGCGCCCCTGCCTCGTGGGCCCCACCTCTGGCCCCCGGTGCCCTCCTTCTTCCTATATATAACTACGTACCCCGAAACCATCAGAACAACAGAGAACACCCTAGTTCCACTGCCGCAACCTTCTGTTCCCGTGAGATCCCATCTTGGGGCCTCTTCCGGAGCTCCGCCGATGGGGGGATCTACCACGGAGTGCTTCTACATCATCATCATCGCCTCACCATGATTTGTGAGTAGTTTACCACAGACCTTCGGGTCCATAGCTAGTATCTAGATGGCTTCTTCGCTCTCTTTGGATCTCAATACTAAGTTATCCTCGGTCTTCGAGGAGATCTATTTGATGTAATCTCTTTTTGCTGTGTGTTTGTCGAGATCCGATGAATTGTGGGTTTATGATCAAGATTATCTATGAGAAATATTTGGATCTTTTCTAAACTCTTTATGTATGATTATAATATCCTTGCAAGTCTCTTCGAATTATTGGTTTGGTTTGGCCTACTAGATCTATAGTTCTTGCAATGGGAGAAGTGCTTGGCTTTGGGTTCAATCTTGCGGTGTCCTTTCCAAGTGACAGTAGGGTCAGCAAGGCACGTATTGTATTGTTGCCATCGAGGATAAAAATAAGGGGTTTATATCATGTTATTTGAGTGTATCCCTCTACATCATGTCATCTTGCTTAAGGCGTTACTCTGTTCTTAAGAACTTAATACTCTAGATGCATGCTGGATAGCGGTCGATGTGTGGAGAAATAGTAGTAGATGCAGAATCGTTTCGGTCTACTTGTTTCGGACGTGATGCCTATATATAATGATCATGCCTAGATAGTCTCATAAGTATTTGCTTTTCTATCAATTGCTCGACAGTAATTTATTTACCCGCCGTAGAATACCGCTATCATGAGAGAAGCCACTAGAGAAAACTATGGCCCCCGGGTCTATTCTCAACATATCAATCTGCAATCTACTTTACTTTTCCGCTTTTACATTCTGTTCTTATATCCAAAAAATACCAAAAATATCAAACTATCCTATCTATTAGATCTCACTTTCGTAAGTGATCATAAAGGGATTGACAACCCCTTATCACGTTGGCTGCGAAGTTCTTATTTGTTTGTGCAGGTGCGAGGGACTCGCGCGTGGTCTCCTACTTGATTGATACCTTGGTTCTCGAAAACTGAGGGAAATACTTACACTACTGTGCTGCATCACCCTTTCCTCTTCGAGGGAATACAACGCAAGCTCGAGAAGTAGCTAGAACAATTTCTGGCGCCGTTGCCGGGGAGGCTTACGCAAAAGTCATATACCAAGTACCTATCACAAACCCTTATCCTTCGCATTACATTTATTTGCCTCTCGTTTTCCCCTCCCCCACTTCACCCTTGCCGTTTTATTTGCCCTTCTTTCTACCATGTGTTTATCGTTCGCTTGCCCTCATGTCTGAGATGGGGGAATATTTTATCGAGAAGGGTAGTAATGTTGAGGGCAACGTCTATGTTCACCCCCCGGATGAAACTACCACTTTACATATTAAGAAATTCCGGGTTGGTAGTGGTAACATCATTGGAAAAGGAGTTCTTCAAGACTTCTTTACGTGTGCCGGTGCTTTGCCCACTATGGGTGGCTCTATTCTTCATATAACTAGTAGCCATGCGGATGCTATATCTATGCTTGTAATGGAAATTTAAAGGCAATTTATCCATATGCATCCCTGTATTCAGAGAATCTTTCTGGAGTTTTCCAATATTGAGCATTCTTCTGTTAAACGTGCAGCTACTATCTTTTTGGCTCATGAATTTAGATTTATCATGAAAGAGGCCAAAGAAATCTTTGTTGATTACGGGGTAGATGCTGGTCGACCTCCCATAGAGGCTATCTTATTTAATCAAGAAGACATAATGCAGTTGCGATCTCCTGATCATGTTGCTTTTAATGAAAACCTTAGAAAAAAGGTTCCTACCGATGTCTTGGTTGATAGAATTTCTAAGTTGATTGACGATTTTTCTATTCAAAACAATGGGTTGGGCTTCTCCCTTGAGCGAAGGCTCATGACCTTCTGCCAAAAGAATTCCTATAATGATGAATTGGTTGTATAGTATAAAGGGACAAAGGAGGAACCTATACCTCCCGAGCTTGATATGGGGGACTTTTGCCCCATTAAATTTAGCCCTTTTGATTACTTTTGCTTGCCACATAGAAAACTTGCTGCTGAACGTAGGCAATATGAGATGAGTTTTCGCGATATATCGTATCATTATGGCATTCCCTAGATCTATCCATGTATCATGCCTAGCTAGGGGCGTAAAACGATAGCGCTTGTTGGGAGGCAACCCAATTTTACTTTTTTTGTTTTTGCTTATGTTTAGGAATAAATATTGCATCTAGCTTCTGTTTAGATGTGGTTTTGTGTTTTAATTAGTGTTTGTGCCAAGTAGACCTTTGGGCAGACTTGTCTGAAGTTTATATGATCTTGCTGTGAAAAACAAAATCATTAGCGCTGGCTAGAACAGTCACCAGATTTTACTGGAGCGCGCTATTTAGTTGATTCTTTTTGTAGATGATTAATAGGCAAATTCCTCACATTTACCAATTTATTTCATTTTTTTGGAGTTACAGAAGTATGGGAAAGTTACAGATTACTACACACGGTTCTGTTTTTGACAGATTCTGTTTTTCGTGTGTTGTTTGCTTATTTTGATGAATCTGTGAGTGGTATTTGGGAGTATGAATCATAGAGAAGTTGGAATACAGTAGGTTTAACACCAATATAAACAAAGAATGAGTTCATAAAGTACCTTTGAGTAGTGGTTTGTTTTCTTATACTAACGGAGCTCGCGAGATTTTTACCTATGTTTTGTGTTGTGAAGTTTTTAAGTTTTGAGTATTGCTTTGATGGACTATGTAACAAAGAGTGGCAAGAGCCTAAGCTTGGGGATGCCCAAGGCACCCCAAGGTAAAATTCAAGGACAACCAAAATCCTAAACTTGGGGATGCCCTGGGAAGGCATCCCCTCTTTCGTCTTCATTTATCGGTAACTATACTCAGAGCTATATTTTTATTCACCACATGATATGAATTTTACTTGGAGCATCATGTATCATTTGAGTCTTTGCTTTTTTGTTTTCCACAATCATCCTTGCAGGACACACCTTTTTGAGAGAGAAAAATATGGCCTAGGAATTGTTACAACACTCTATGTGCTTCACTTAAATCTTTTGAGTTGAATAGTTTTTGCTCTAGTGCTTCACTTATATCTTTTAGAGCACGGTGGTAATTGTATTTTGTAGAAATTCTTGATCTCTCATGATTCACATATATCCTTTTGAGAGTCTATTAAAACAGCATGGTAATGTGCTTTGGCTATAAAACTAGCCTCCACATGGTAGGCATCCAAGATCAATGTAGTAAAAACTTTCATACTAAGTGCATTGAATATGAAGAGAAGTGGGATGCTTGATAATTGTTTTGAGATATGAGGATAGTGATATTAGAGTCATGCTAGTGGAGTTATTATGAAATTGAGAAATACTTGTGTTAAAGTTAGTGATTCTCGTAGCATGCACGTATAGTGTAATGCCCCAGATGTAACACTTTCCAATTATGGCAATATATGAAACTTTGACTTCATCAATTCCGTTCTGGGCTCTTCTTTAATTTCGGGTTTCTTCGTTTTGTTGTGAGCTTATGTGCATTTCATCCATGTCATGTTGTCATGTGCAATGCATTGCATTCGTGTTGTCACTTGCACCTGGTTCCACTCGCCTCTTCCCGTTGTACGTTTCGAGTTCCGACGCTCACACACGTGCCCGTGGCACCCCCGAGTCCTTCTTTCATGTGAGGCCGTGTAACATTTCCGGAATGAGGTGAGACTTGTCGTGCGATGTTGTTTTGGTACGTGTAGGCCGCCTGTCAAGTTTCATCGCGTTTGGAGTTCGTTTGGTACTCCAACGGTTAACCTAGTGGGCTAAAAGTACCTCTTCTTTTGGCCCAAGACCCCCTCCACAACAGCCCACAAACCCAGTACAACCACTTCCATCATCTCGGTCATCGAATCGTGATCGCGTGGCCGAAAACCGCTCCTCATTTGGAGTTTCCTAGCTCAGAGAAACTATAAAACAGTCCCCATCCCCGAAATCCCGGTGCAACCCTAATTTTCCTCTCCCTCCGCGCGCCGGACACGTCCGACCCGCCGCCACCTCACTCCAACCAATCAGAGGCCGCCACGTCATCCCCGCCGCCACGTGGCGACCCCCGATTCGTTGGGCCACCTCACCCTCTTCAACCGCGCAGCCACCTCAGCCTGCGGCCCCGCCAGTCTCCGGACCCCGCCGCGACCCCGCCGGACTTCGCCGCCGGACCTTCGCCGGAATTCCGCGCCGCCGCACCCCTCCTGTCGCCGGCCACCAACCGCCACCGCCCGCCGACGACAGACGCCGCCGCCGCGTGCGCGCCACACCCCGCCGCCCGGCCGGCCAGCGCCGCCGCCTACACCGCCACCCGCCGCAGCGACCGCGCCACGCAGCCCCGCCGGCCGCCTCGGCCGCCGGCCGCCTCGGGGGCCGCAACCGCCGCCCCGGAGCGCCGCCTCGGCCGTCCTCCGACCGGACCCCTCCGCCTCCGGCCGCGCCCCGCCGCCTCCGTCCGTCTCCTCGCCGCCCCGTCATCTTCTCCGGCAAACTCCGGCCATCTCCTCCGTCTCCGGCGCCAACTCCGGCGAACTCCGTGGATCTGGACGAGATCCACCACTCCGTGATCCAAACACCGCCCCGCAGCCCGGATCCCACCATCCCGCACGGATCCATCCACGTTTGACTTTTGTGAGGTATAAAAACCACTAAGTCCCAGATCTGCAATAATTTGTTGCCTTCTTTGCATGGCTGTAACTTTGTGCTCGTAGATCCAATTTGGGCGTGTGATATATCAAAATGAGCGTGGTGATGTGCTCTACCTTTTGTTCCATTGTGGCATGCTTGTTTGAGATCATCTTGATGACCTAATATTCGTGACAAGTGTGCTACTTGTTATAAACTGCTGTTACTTGTCATTTTGTTGCTATGTTTGCTTAATTCCCCACTCAAATCCATGCTAGTTTTGGAGTGGCCAATGATCATTCCTTGTTGTCCATGTTTTTGTCTATCCATCCATGCCCTCACTTGCACATATGGCTTGTTGTAGCTTATTTATTTCTTGCTCTCAAGTTGCTATAAATTATGTCTGTCAGGTTTTTATCATCATGATCAAATTGGTGTAGCTTGTTGCTATTGATCCATGCCTCCTATGGAGTTGCTCCAATTGAGTTGTTTGCTATAGGATATGTATACTTCATGTCCATTATTATTGTCATCATGTTTGGGTGCTGTAGCATATATATCTCTTGCTCCAAAGTTGCAATGTGGTTGTTAACTTCAGCTTTGCATTGTATCTTGTTTCGTGTGTATGTGTTGAACCGTTGCTCCGTTTTGAGCGTGCCCTATATGAAACTTGTGTGATTTTGCATGTAGAATAATAATATCATGTTGTTTACATGTTTGTAGTGTGTTTTCTGGATATTTGGATGCATCTTGCGCCGTTGCCATGCTTGACTTATTTTGCTCATATCTTCTGGACCGTAGCTCCGAATTAAACTAACTTTATATGAAACTTGACTAGAATTTCGTGTAGATCTTCATGGTGCATGTTAACTTGCTGTTTAACCACTTTAACTTAAGGTTTGTTCAGATCTGGACCATTTTCAAAATATGCATATGAGGACTTACCGGTTTTGCTATATGTTGATTCCGGCCTCATTTAAACTTGTTGTTTTGAGTTGTTCTTGTGTGCTTCATCCCTTGCCATGAAATGAATCATACTTGCATCATGTTGAATGTGCATTGCACCTTGTTTGATGTTGGCATGTTGTGTTCTTGTGTTGAGTAGAGCCGGGAGCCGAGACCGAGTACGAGGTTCCTACCGAGGTTGAGTACGAGGAGCCATCTTACGATCCCATCGACGACTCGACATGCAAGATGACCTGACCCAGATATCATTACTATCTTTGCCTATTGCTAGATGTCTCACTCTTTAGCTTATTGCCTCGATGCCCATGTTTGTTTGTCAGCCTCCTATTGTAGCCTTGAATCTCTCTAACCACCCAACCTAGCAAACCTTTGTTTGGCTACGTAAGCTTTGCTCAGCCCGTCTTATAGCATTGCTAGTTGCAGGAGAAGATTTGAAGATTCTTACTTCATGTTGAATATTTTTGGGATATCACACTATATAATCTGTTAAACTAAATCATCTATATACTTGGCAATGGGTGGAAGGCTAAGCCTCTCGCTTGGTGTTTTGTTCCACTCATGCCACCCTAGGAACCGTTTAAACCGGTGTTATGTTCCTTGATTATGCGTTCCTAACACGGTTGGTGTTATGGGACCCCCTCGATAACCCACCTAGCACTAAAGCTTTTCCAGCGAGGCCCGGCATTGGTTCTACATTTGCCTAACAACTAAAACTTGCCGACGGAGTAATTAACCCGAGGATTTATTAATCAACCCCCCTGGGCTAGTGCTCGATTTGAGTGTTGGTCCAAACTAGAGTCATGTGCGGTACCCCCCTTGGCAACTTGGGTTTTGGTCACTGTACGTTGTGCTCATCCGGTCGTGGCCTGAGACTAGATACGCGCGGCTACTGTCAGGGTGTCGGCATGCCGGGAGGTCTTGCTGGATTAGTTTTACCTATGTCGGTATATCTTGAGCACGGGATTCCAAGAATACTCGGGCCTTCCCAACTTGGAGTTGCGACTCCGCAGATCGTGAGCTTGTGATGGGCTAAGTTGGGACACCCCTGCAGGGTTTTGATCTTTTGAAAGTCGTGCCCGCGGTTATGTGGCAGATGGGAATTTGTTAATATCCGGTTGTAGAAAAGTTGACACCATGTTCAGAATACACTACAAGCGTGAGTAACCGTGACGGTCATTTTCCGAAGGGGTTCGGGAAGTGAACACGGTGGGGTTATGTTTGACGTGCTTAGATAGGATCACTTAGTGATCACTTTGACGCTCGTTGCACTTCTCTTCTCGCTCTTAACACGTAAACTAGTGCTAGTGCAGCTGCAACATTTATTTTCTCCAGCCTTGCTCCACACCCAAGGCTTAGATAGTTTTGCTACCCGGGAATGGGATTGCTGAGTCCTCCGTGGCTCACAGATTCTACACAACACCAGATGCATGTACTATGGTGAACTACACAGGTGATGGCACAGAGTTGTACTGGGAGTTCGACGAAGAACATGGGCGATACTACGTGTATTACCCAGAGGATCAGTAGTGGCTTCTACTAGGGGCGATTCGGACCTTGTGGCTTTATTTATTTGGTATCTTTCATTTGGATCTTCGTCCGTAGTCGGACTGTGATGTTATTTGGATGGTGATTGCTTATATAATGTATTGTGTGACGTGGCGAGTGTAAGCCAACTACTCTTTTGCAATTTCATCCCTCTTTTACATGAGTCGTGCAAAGATACCATACTTGAGATCATTCTAGTATGAGCTTATACCTTTAAGTCATGCCTCGACACGTAGGAGGTATAATCTCATACCGGGCATTACAAGTTGGTATTCAGAGCCTTCTCCGACCTAGAAGCCCCCACTGATTGATCGAATCGTTGACGGTTGAGTCTAGGCACACACTTGAAAATGTTTTGAGTCCTATATATATATCAGAGAGTAGGATTTCTTTTTACTCCTCATCCCTTTTCACTCTGGTGAGTACTCCTGACGATTACTTGTCTCTTCTACTCTCAAAATTCACTAAAATATTTTTTTAGGATCACGTGAGTATTGTTTGGATTGTTTCGATGTCTTTGTGACGAGAACATTGTTCTCGATGCCTCCTGTAATTTAGGGGTTGTGGCAGTGTCCCGGGGAGTTGAGCTCCGAGGTGTTGTTGTCACAAATATATCGCAGTAGTTCTGGAATACTTAAGACGGCCGACATCGAAAACTCTCCTATGCGGTTAGTGGCAAGATAACCCCGACATCACCCAGTACTGGGGAGGTAGTTCAGGAGTATTGCCATAGCTTGTATAGCAGATGCGTTTCGAAGGACCGAGGTAGACGGTTTCCAGAAATAACCGGTTATGTGTTGAAGGATGGATACAGCTGGATGTAAGATTAGAGTTGAGTGCGCGATGCTTCCCCTGTATCCCCAACACCTGATTGCATAACTGGAAACTTTCAAAAATTAATAGGTGGGTTCCTCTAGTAGCTCGTAGGCATTCTTCCAACGAATGCATGATATGGAGTTCGGGGTTCTACATTGAGTGAAGTGCTTTTATGGGCGTTGTTCCGATCGGGAGTTGCATCTTAAAGGGTCCTTGGCTATGCTGATCCGGGGATTGCAAAACCCTTTTGTAACACGTTCCATAAGCTTTCAGAACGAATATGTCGAATGAAGCTTTTATCTTGTATTTGTTCTATCTGCTCCTTGTTGTTTTTATTTACCATTTGTTCTCCCAAGTGGCTTCACAAGAAGATTGTTGTACCATTAAGCTGTGGATTACATTCGTTCATTTTCGTTCGAATGTTCTTGTGAAGACTTATGTTGCAATTTCTAGCCGTTGATTCAGCTTATATATTTTCAATCAATGGCTAATCGTTGTCATCTCATTCAGGATGGCTCCTAAAAGGGTTCCCAACGCTAACCCAGAGGGTGAAGAAGTTCCTGATCGTCCTCCTTCCCCTCCTCCTCCGTATGAGGCATGGAGAGCAATTATGCAAGCGACGAACTAGAACACCCAAATGCTTATGCAAATGATGCAGAACTTTCAAGCAAATCAAGCAAATCAAGGTGGTCATGGGAACTAAGGCCAAGGCAATTTGTTCAACCAACCTCACTTTGCTACACTCAACCAGTTTCTGGCAAACCAACCGAAGGCATTCAGTTACTTTGTGGATCCGCTAGATGCTGAAGACTGGATAACAGATATCAAGAAGCATTTCGAGTGCAGTAACGTGAGACCTGAGGATTATGTCAAGTTTGTCGCCTTCCAACTCAAGGACCAAGCCGCTGATTGGTGGCAGCAGTACAAAGACTCCAGAGAAGGACGTGAAATCTCGTGGACTAACTTCTGCAAGGATTTCCGCTCTCACCACATTCTAGTGTCATCGAAGGTATGCGTGAGCAATTCCGCAACCTGAAGCAAGGCTCCATGTCCATTTATCAATACAATGTCAAGTTCCAGAACCTCGCTCGCTATGCCAAGTAAGACATCCCAGATTCCAAGAGCAAGATTTATCAGTTTCGTGGTGGTCTAAAGGATGAACTCCAACTAGCTCTCACCTTGTTTGAGCCGGATGAATTTGACCAATTCAAAAACATGGCACTTAAGCAAGAGGCAGCCCAGCTCAAGATGGAAGCTTCCAAAAAAAGGATCAGAGATGCTGTTCACTCCTCCTCTTTTTCCCAAGTGGTCGCAAAGCAGCAGAAGTTTTGGCTTCCACCTCCTCAAGTGCTCCGCCCTCTCAACAACAACAAGCATTCTGGTGGCCGTGGTTTCTCCCACCCACCCAACCCAAGCAACCAGTCAAAGAATCACTATCAAGCTTCGAAGTCAAGTGCTCCTTATCACCGTCCTCTCTCAGAAGTGATTTGCAACAAGTGTGGCCAGAAGGGTCACTGTGCTAACAAGTGCCCCAACCCAAGGCGCCTTCCGCCTCCTCCACCTGTCAGCACTGCTATTGTCAAGCACAATCCCAAGGTTGCAAGAGTGAATCTGATGAACGCAGCTCAAGCAGAGAATTCTTCAGATGTGATACTTGGTAATCTTCCAGTTAACTCTATTCCTGCTAAAGTATTGTTCGATTCGGGTGCAATGCTTTCTTTCATTTCAAGACCATTTGTTGCCAAGCATGAATTCGTCACTCAAGTGTTGCAAAAGCCTTTGAACATTATTTCTCCTGGATTGCAAATGTCCTCCCGGGTGCATGTTCCGGATGTATCTATTTGTATGGGTGATTACCGCTTTCTGGCTTCTCCGGTTGTTCTCGGCAATTCCGACATTGATCTTATTCTTGCGATGGATTGGCTCTCCAAGCATGATGCAAATATTGATTGTGCAGATAAGGAAGTCAACATTACTCATCCTGACGAAGACGTGATTATCTTCGCCTCTCGACATAACACAATCAGGCTATTCTCTCTCAATGACAAGGGCGAGATTAATGCCATCTCTCAAATTCCGGTGGTCAATGAATATGAAGATGTGTTCCCTGAAGAGCTTCCAGGCATGCCTCCACATCATCAAGTTGAATTCGTCATTGAACTCGAGCCCTGTACCGAGCGACCATGTCAGCGTCCGTACATGCTTTCCCCTGATGAGTTGAAGGAGCTGAAGAGACAACTCGATGAACAAGAGCGTATGGGTCTAATCAGGCCTAGCACTTCTTCTTGGGGTTGTGGTGTTCTATTTGTCAAGAAGAAGGATGGCACGGAGCGCCTTTGCGTTGATTACCGGCCATTGAACAAGAAGACAATAAAGAACAAGTATCCGCTCCCCAATATCAATGAATTGTTCGAGCAACTCAAAGGAGAAAAAAGTGTTCTCAAAGCTCGATCTCCGAATGGGTTACCACCAGATCCGTATCCGTGAAGAAGATATTCACAAGACCGCATTCAGAACAAGCTACGGCTCCTATGAATACACGGTCATGTCTTTTGGCCTCGCAAATGCTCCACCCACCTTCTCGAGGATGATGCACTACATATTCAACCCCTACACCAATGAATTTGTTCTTGTCTATCTGGATGACATCTTGGTATTCTCCAAGAATGAAGAAGACCATGCCAAGCACCTCCGTTTGGTTCTGGACAGACTCCGTGAACACAAGTTCTATGCGGAATTCTCTAAATGTGAATTCTGGCTCGATAAGGTTTTATATCTTGGCCATATCATCTCTGCTGAGGGTATTTCTGTCAACCCCGAGAAAGTTGAAGCGATTGTCAAGTGGGAACCCCCGCAGAACGTCAAGCAACCCCGAAGCTTCCTTGGTCTCGCTAGCTATTGCAGAAGGTTTGTTGAGAACTTCTCCAAGACTGCCAAGCCTCTCTCAAACTTGCTGCAAAAGAATGTCAAGTACAACTGGTCTCCTGATTGTGATGTGGCACTCAAAACACTCAAAGAAAAGCTCATTTCTGCTCCGGTTCTTACTCCTCCGGATGAGTCCAAGCCCTACGAAGTATTCTGTGATGCTTCTCTTCAAGGACTTGGAGGTGTTCTCATGCAAGACAAGAAGATTGTGGCATACACTTCTCGTCAATTGAAGCCAAGTGAGAAGAACTACCCCACACATGATCTCGAGCTAGCAGCAGTGGTACATGCCTTGATCACGTGTAGACACCTTCTGTTGGGCAGAAAAGTGGACATCTTCACCGATCACAAGAGCTTGAAGTACATCTTCACACAGCCGAACCTGAACCTTCGCCAGACTCGATGGGTTGAGATGATCCAAGAGTATGATCCAAGCAACGAATACACACCTGGAAAGGCCAATGTCATTGCAGATGCCTTGAGTAGAAAGGTATATTGCAATAGTATCCTTCTCAAGCCGTTCCAGCCTTAGCTTTGTGAATCGTTCAGGAAGCTCAACCTCCAAGTTGTTCCGCAAGGCTTTCTTGCAAACCTTCAAGTTGCTCCTACCTTGGAAGATCAGATCCGTGAGGCCCAGCTCAGTGATGCTATGGTGCAGAAAGTGAAACATGGTATTGCTAAGGGTACTCCCAAATACAAGTGCTATCGTGTTGATGAGAAAGACACCTTGTTCTTCGAGGACAGAATTGTGGTTCCCAAGGGTGATCTCAGGAAGCTCATAATGAACGAAGCACATGACTCCCTCCTCTCGATTCATCCCGTAAGTTCCAAGATGTACCAAGACCTTAAGAAATATTGTTGGTGGACTCACATGAAAATGAAGATTGCCCAATTCGTGAATGAATTTGATGTCTGCAGAAGAGTGAAGGCAGAGCATCAACGTCCAGCCGATCTCCTCCAACCTCTTCCTATTCCCAAGTGGAAATTCGACCACATTGAAATGGATTTCATCACTGGGTTTCCCAAGTCCAATAAGGGGAATGATGCTATGTTTGTTGTGATTGACAAGCTAACCAAAGTAGCTCAGTTCCTTCCCGTCAAAGAATCCATCAATGCAGCTCAGTTGGCAGAGTTGTACACTTCCAGAATTGTGTCATTGCATGGCATTCCTTAAGTTATCTCCTCAGACCGTGGAAGTTTGTTCACATCCAAGTTCTGGGACTCCTTTCAGTCAACCATGGGCACTAAGATCTGTTTCAGCACTGCGTTTCACCCTCAGACTAGAGGTCAAGTCGAAAGAGTGAACCAGATCCTCGAAGACATGCTCAGAGCTTGTGTCATCTCTTTTGGCATGAAGTGGGAATATTGCCTTCCATTTGCCGAGTTCTATTACAACAACAGTTTCCAAGCAAGTGCCGGCAAAGCTCCTTTTGAAATCCTATATGGCAGAAAGTGCCGTACCCCTCTCAACTGGTCCGAGATTGGTGAACGTCAACTTCTTGGCAATGACTTGATCTCAGAAGCCGAAGAAATGTGCAAAGTCATACGTGAGAATCTCAAGGCCGCTCAGTCACGTCAAAAGAGCTACTATGATGGCAAGCATCGTGATTTGGCTTTCGACATTGGAGATCATGTCTATTTCCGTGTTTCTCCTATGAAAGGAACCCAAAGATTTGGTATCAAAGAAAAGCTTGCTCCGAGATACGTGGGCCCTTTCAAGATTCTTGGCAAAAGAGGCGAGCTAGCCTATCAACTTGAGCTCCCCTCCAACTTTGCAAATGTTCATGATGTGTTTCACGTGTCTCAACTCCGCAAGTGCTTCAAGACACCTGACCGCACCATTCCGTTCGAGAAGATTGATCTTCAACAAGACTTGTCTTACCGTGAGCACCATGTTGCTATTCTTCAAGAAGCTGAGCGCAAGACCCGCAACAAGTCCATCAAGTTCTTGAAAGTTAAGTGGTCACACCATACTGACCGAGAAGCTACGTGGGAACGAGAAGATCACCTTCATTCCAAGTACCCTTCCTTCTTCCAGTCCTAGATCTCGGGACGAGATCTTTTCGTAGTAGAGGAGAGTTTGTAATGCCCTAGATGTAACACTTTCCAATTATGGCAATATATGAAACTTTGACTTCATCAATTCCGTTCTGGGCTCTTCTTTCATTTCGGGTTTCTTCGTTTTGTTGTGAGCGTGTGTGCATTTCATCCATGTCATGTTGTCATGTGCATTGCATTGCATTCGTGTTGTCAACCCGGTTCCACTCGCCTCTTCCCGTTGTCCTTTTCGAGTTCCCACGCTCACACACGTGCCCGTGGCACCCCCGAGTCCTTCTTTCGTGTGAGGCCGTGTAACGTTTCCGGAATGAGGTGAGACTTGTCGTGCGATATTGTTTTGGTATGTGTAGGCCGCCTGTCAAGTTTCATCGCGTTTGGAGTTCGTTTGGTACTCCAACGGTTAACCTAGTGGGCTAAAAGTACCTCTTCTTTTGGCCCAAGACCCCCTCCACAACATCCCACAAACCTAGCACAACAACTTCCGTCATCTCGGTCGACGAATCGTGATTGCGTGTCCGAAAACCGCTCCTCATTTGGAGTTTCTTAGCTCCCAGAAACTATAAAATAGTCCCCATCCCCGAAATCCCGGTGCAACCCTAATTTTCCTCTCCCTCCGCACGCCGGACACGTCCGCGCAGCCGCCGGACACGTCTGACCCGCCGCCACCTCACTCCAACCAATCAGAGGCCGCCACGTCATCCCGTTTCCACGTGGCGACCCCCGATTCGTCGGGCCACCTCACCCTCTTCAACCACGCCGCCACCTCAGCCCGCGGCGACGCCCGTCGCCGGACCCCGCCGCTACCCCGCCGGACTTCGCCGCCGGACCTTCGCCGGAATTCCGCGCCACTGCACGCCTCCTGTCGCCGGCCACCAACCGCCGCCGTCCGCCGGCGACAGCCGCCGCCGCCGCGCGCGCCACACCCCGCCGCCGCCGGCGCGGCCTCCAACCGCCGTCGCCCGGCCGGCCAGCGCCGTCGCCTACAACGCCACCCGCCGCGGCGACCGCGCCACGCCACCCCTCCGGCCGCCTCGGGGGCCGCAAGAGCCGCCCCGGAGCGCCGCCTCCACCGTCCTCCGGCCGGACCCGTCCGCCTCCGGCCACGCCCCGCCGCCTCCGGTCGTCTCCTCGCCGCCCCATCATCTTCTCCGGCCAACTCCGGCCATCTCCTCCATCTCCGGCGCCAACTCCGGCGAACTCCATGGATCTGGACGAGATCCACCACTCCGTGATCCAAACACCGCCCCGCAGCCCGGATCGCTCCATCCCGCACGGATCCATCCACGTTTGACTTTTGTGAGGTACAAAAACCACTAAGTCCCAGATCTGCAATAATGTGTTGCCTCCTTTGCATGGCTGTAACTTTGTTCTCGTAGATCCGTTTTGGGCGTGTAATATATCAAAATGATCGTGGTGATGTGCTCTACATTTTGTTCCATTGTGGCATGCTTGTTTGAGATCATCTTGATGACCTAATATCCGTGACAAGAGTGCTACTTGTTATAAACTGCTGTTACTTGTCATTTTGTTGCTATGTTTGCTTAATGCCCCACTCAAATCCATGCTAGTTTTGGAGTGGCCAGTGATCATTCCTTGTTGTCCATGTTTTTGTATATCCATCCATGCCCTCACTTGCACATATGGGTTGTTGTAGATTATTTATTTCTTGCTCTCAAGTTGCTATAAATTATGTCTGTCAGGTTTTTATCATCATGATCAATTTGGTGTAGCTTGTTGCTATTGATCCATGCCTCCTATGGAGTTTCTCCATTGGAGTTGTTTGTTGTAGGCTATGTCTACTTCATGTCCATGCTTATTGTCATCATGTTTGGTTGCTGTAGCATATATATATCTCTTGCTCCAAAGTTGCTATGTGGCTGTTAACTTCAGCTTTGCATTGTATCTTGTTTCGTGTGTATGTGTTGAACCGTTGCTCCGTTTTGAGCGTGCCCTATATGAATCTTGTGTGATTTTGCATGTAGACTAATAATATCATGTTGTTTACATGTTTGGAGTGTGTTTGCTTGATGTTTGGTTGCATCTTGCACCGTTGCCATGCTTGACTTGTTTTGCTCATATCTTCTAGACCGTAGCTCCGAATTAAACAAACTTCATAAGAAACTTGACTAGAATTTTGTGTAGATCATCATGGTGCATGTTAAATAGCTGTTTAACCACTTCAACTTAAGGTTTGTTCAGATCTGGACCATTTTCAAAATATGCATATGAGGACTTGCCGGTTTTGCTATATGTTGATTCCGGCCTCATTTAAACTTGTTGTTTTGAGTTGTTCTTGTGTGCTTCGTCCCTTGCAACGAGATGCATCATACTTGCATCATGTTGAATGTGCATTGCACCTTGTTTGATGTGGTTCCATGTTGTGTTCTTGTGTTGAGTAGAGCCGGGAGCCGAGACAGAGTACGAGGTTCCTACCGAGGTTGAGTACGAGGAGCCGTCTTACGATCCCATCGACCACTCGATAGGCAAGATGACCTGACCCAGATATCATTACTATATTTGCCTATTGCTAGATGTCTCGCTCTTTAGCTTATTGCCTCTATGCCCATGTTTGTTTGTCAGCCTCCTATTGTAGCCATGAATCTCTCTAACCACCCAACCTAGCAAACCTTTGTTTGGCTACGTAAGCTTCGCTTAGCCCCTCTTATAGCATTGCTAGTTGCAGGAGAAGATTTGAAGATTCTTGCTTCATGTTGAAGTTTGTTGGAATATCACACTATATAATCTGTTAAACTAAATCATCTGTATACTTGGCAATGGGTGGAAGGCTAAGCCTCTCGCTTGGTGTTTTGTTCCACTCATGCCACCTTAGGAACCGTTTAAACCGGTGTTATGTTCCGTGATTATGCGTTCCTAACACGGTTGGGGTTATGGGACCCCCTCGATAACCCGCTTAGCGCTAAAGCTTTTCCAGCGAGGCCCGACATTGGTTCTACATTTGCCTAACAACTAAAACTTGCCGAGGGAGTAATTAACCCGAGGATTTATTAATCAACCCCCCTGGGCCAGTGCTCGATTTGAGTGTTGGTCCAAACTAGAGTCGTGTGCGGTACCCCCCTTGGCAACTTGGGTTTTGGTCACTTTACGCTGTGCTCATCCGGTCGTGGCCTGAGACTAGATACGCGCAGCTACTGTCATGGTGTCGGCACGCTGGGAGGTCTTGCTGGATTAGTTTTACCTATGTCGGTATATCTTGAGCACAGGATTCCGAGAATACTCGGGCCTTCCCACCTTGGAGATGCGACTCCGCAGATCGTGAGCTTGTGATGGGCTAAGTTGGGACACCCATGCAGGGTTTTGATCTTTCGAAAGCCGTGCCCGTGGTTATGTGGCCGATGGGAATTTGTTAATATCCGGTTGTAGAAAACTTGACACCATGTTCAGAATACACTACCAGCGTGAGTAACCGTGACGGTCATTTTCCGAAGGGGTTCGGGAAGTGAACACGGTGGGGTTATGTTTGACGTGCTTAGATAGGATCACTTAGTGATCACTTTGACGCTCGTGGCACTTCTCTTCTCGCTCTTAACACGTAAGCTAGTGCTAGTGCAGCTGCAACCTTTATTTTCTTCAGCCTTGTTCCACACCCAAGGCTTAGATAGTTTTGCTACCCAGGAACGGGCTTGCTGAGTCCTCCGTGGCTCACAGATTCTACACAACACTAGATGCAGGTACTATGGTGAACTACACAGGTGATGGCACAGAGCTGTACTGGGAGTTCGACAAAGAACGTGGGCGATACTACGTGTCTTACCCAGAGGATCAGTAGCGGCTTCTACTAGGGGCGATTCGAACCTTGTGGCTTTATTTATTTGGTATCTTTCATTTGGATCTTCGTCAGTAGTCGGACTGTGATGTTATTTGGATGATGATTGCTTATGTAATGTATTGTGGCATGTGGCGAGTGTAAGTCAACTACTCTTTTGCAATTTCATCCCTCTTTTACTTGAGTCGTGCAAAGATACCATACTTGAGATCATTCTAGTATGAGCTTATACCTTTAAGTCGTGCCTCGACACGTAGGAGGTATAATCTCATACTGAGCATTACATATAGTGAACCGCTATGTGATGAAGTTAGAGCATGAGGTATTTGTAGAGTGTCATCCTTTGTGTGGAGGTCGGGCGCGTGCGATGGTTAACTCCTACCAACCTCCCCCCTAGGAGCATGCGTTGATTGCTTTGTTTTGACGACTCGTAATTGTTTGGAATAAGTATATGAGTTCTTATGACTAATGTTGAGTCCATGGATTATACGCACTCTCACCCTTCCATCATTGCTAGCCTCTCTTGTACCGCGCAACTTTCTCAAGTGCCATACAGCCACTATATATCCTTCCTCAAAACAACCACCATATATTTTCCTCAAAACAGCCACCATACCTACCTATCATGGCATTTCCATAGCCATTCCGAGATATATTGCCATGCAACTTTCCACCGTTCCGTTCATATGACATGCTTCATATTGTCATATTTCCATGCATGATCATGTAGTTGACCTCGTATTTGTGGAAAAGCCACCATGCATAATTCTTCATACATGTCACTCTTGATTCATTGCACATCCCAGTATACCGCCGGAGGCATTCATATAGAGTCATACTTTGTTCTAGTATCGAGTTGTAAATCAATATAAATGTGATGATCATCATTATTAGAGCAATGTCCCATGTGAGGAAAGGCCGAACAACAGAAAAGGCCCCTCCAAAAAAAGAGGAAGAAAAGAAAAAGGGACAATTGCTACTATCTTTTTCCACACTTGTGCTTCAAATTAGCACCATGTTCTTCATGATAGAGGGTCTCATGTTTAGTCGCTTTCATATACTAGTGGGAATTTTCATTATGGAACTTGGCTTGTATATTCCAATAATGGGCTTCCTCAAATGCCCTAGGTCTTCATGAGCAAGCAAGTTGAATGCACACCCACTTAGTTTCTTTTGTTGAGCTTTCATACATATTTAGCTCTAGTGCATCCGTTGCATGGCAATCCCTACTCACTCACATTGATATCTATTGATGGCATCTCCATAGCCCATTAATACGCCTAGTCGATGTGAGACTATCTCCCTCCTTTTTATCTTTTCCACAACCACCACTCTATTCCACCCATAGTGCTATATCCATGGCTCACGCTCATGTATTGCGTGAAAGTTGAAAGGTTTGAAAGAATAGAGTATGAAAACAAGTGCTTGGCTGAAACCGGGGTTGTGCATGATATGAATAATTTGTGTAATGAAGAGGGAGCATAGCCAGACTATATGATTTTGTAGGGATAACTTTCTCTAGCCATAGTATTTTGAGAAGACATGATTGCTTTGTTAGTATGCTTGAAGTATTATTATTTCTTATGTCAATATAGACTTTTGTCTTGAATCTTTCAGATTTGAACATTCATGCCACAATTAAGAGAATTACATTGAGAATTATGTTGGCTAGCATTCCACATAAAAAATTCTATTTTTATCATTTACCTACTTGAGGACGAGCAGGAATTAAGCTTGGGGATGCTTGATATGTCTCCAACGTATCTATAATTTTTTATTGTTCCATGCTATTGCTTATGATGTTTTGGATGTTTAAATGGGCTTTGTTATACACTTTTATATTATTTTTGGGACAAACCTATTAACCCAAAGGCCCAGTCCAGATTGCTGTTTTTTGCCTATTTCATGGTTGTACAGAAAAGGAATATTAATCGGATTCCAAAGAGAATGAAACTTCGGGAGAGATATTTTTGGAGCAAAATACGCATGGGAGACTTTAGAACCACGGAGTAGGGCACACATGGCGTCCACGAGGGTGGGGGGCGTGCCCCTGCCTCATGGGCCCCACGTCTGGCCCCCGGTGCCCTCCTTCTTCCTATATATACCTACGTACCCTGAAACCATCAGAACAACAGAGGAAACCCTAGTTCCACCGCCGCAACCTTCTGTTCCCGTGAGATCCCATCTTGGGGCCTGTTCCGGAGCTCCGCCAGAGGGGGGATCTACCACGGAGTGCTTCTACATCATCGTCATCGCCTCACCATAAGTTTTGAGTAATTTACCTCAGACCTTTGGGTCCATAGGTAGTATCTAGATGGCTTCTTCTCTCTCTTTGGATCTCAATACCAAGTTCTCCTCGGTCTTCAAGGAGATCTATTCGATGTAATCTCCTTTTGCGGTGTGTTTGTCGAGATGCGATGAATTGTGGGTATATGATCAAGATTATCTATGAGAAATATTTGGTTCTTTTTGGAACTTTTTATGTATGATTATAATATCCTTGCAAGTCTCTTCGAATTATTGGTTTGGTTTAGCCTACTAGATCTATAGTTCTTGCAATGGGAGAAGTGCTTGCCTTTGGGTTCAATGTTGCGGTGTCCTTTCCCAGTGATTGTAGGGGCAGCAAGGCACATATTGTATTGTTGCCATCGAGGATAAAAAGATGGGGTTTATATCATGTTTTTTGAGTTTATCCCTCTACATCATGTCATCTTGCTTAAGGCGTTACTCTGTTCTTATGAACTTAATACTCTAGATGCATGTTGGATAGCGGTCGATGTTTGGAGTAATATTAGTAGATGCATAATGGTTTTGGTCTACTTTTTTCGGACGTGGTGCCTATATATAATGATCATGCCTAGATAGTCTCATAAGTATTCACTTTTCTATTAATTGCTCGACTGTAATTTGTTTACCAATAGTAGAATACCGCTATCATGAGAGAAGCCACTAGAGAAAACTATGGCCCCTGGGTCTATTCTCAACATATCAATCTACAATCTACTTTACGTTTCCGCTTTTACTTTCTGTTCTTATAACCAAAAAATACCAAAAATATCAAACTATCCTAACTATTAGATCTCACTTTCGTAAGTGACTGTAAAGGGATTGACAACCCCTTATCGCGTTGGCTGCGAAGTTCTTATTTGTTTGGGCAGGTGCAAGGGACTCACGCGTGGTCTCCTACTGGATTGATACCTTGGTTCTCGAAAACTGAGGGAGATACTTACGCTACTGTGTTGCATCACCTTTCCTCTTCGAGGGAATACAACGCAATCTTGAGAAGTAGCACACGATGGGTCACAAATGTCATGCACAACATGATCGCACAACTGTTTGCAAAAATTCATGTAACTGCAAGGGTCGGCTCTGATACCAACTTGTAACGCCCCGGACACACCCGCCAGTGGTCGTTACTCCTGGCGGGATCTAGACTGGCCCCACATATCAATACTAGTCTTTTCTGCGCAATTTGTCCTTACTCATGCGCACCAGGGAGCAACTTCCCGGTCGCTCACCCATTCTGAAACTACTCCAAGTTGAGCACGCTTTACTTTGGAGTTCTCTCGGAATGGGCTCTCGGAAAAGAAAGAATTCCTTATTATATGAGTAGTCTATCATCCCTAATAAGCCAGGCTATCACAATATGAGTAGTCTATGATCCCTATTAGGCCAGGAGTAACGGCCACCGGCGGCTGTGTCTGGGCGTTACATAGTCGTAAACCCAAGGTGGCACAAACTTACAGGGACATGCATACATGACCCATCAATGCATGTGTCAGTCGGCAGCGAGTGTAACTGAGTCGTAGCAAGCTACAAGGACTCTAGTAAGATACCGCATGACATTTCCTCGAAGGGACATACACAGGAGCAAGGAAGGACACTTGCTGGTCAATCCATGTGTTCCATACAGTCGCAAGCTACCAAGGCTCAATGGAAGCACTATGAGTCCTATACCCATAAGAGAGGCTACCAAGAATAAACAACTAGATGTCCAATTCGACACATACCAAGCATTTCAATAACATACACACAATATGCTCAATGTGTAAATACAATGTGGCACCACAACAAAACCATACAACTCAGAGTATTTATTTGAAAGGCTCTGAAGAGCCATACATCACATGATATTACAATCATGGGTCTCATGACCCAACATATAGAGTTATACAAGCAACAAGCACATGCGGAGGCTTATCCTGTCTGAGTATAGATAGCTGAAAAGAAAGAAGGCTAGAAAACCTGGCTACCGACAAGACCCTACATAGGAACCATACCTCTGTCTGGGATTCCCAGGCTAATCAGTCAAAGTCGAACTCATCGCAATAATCTAAGGTGAGACTGAAGTATTCTCTGCAAAACATAAATTAAGCAAATGCGAGTACAAATGTACCCAACAAGACTTACATCAGAACTAGCTACATATGCATCAGTATCAACAAAGGGGTGGTGGAGTTTAACTGCAGCAAGCCAGCTTTGACTCGGTTGCTATCATGTACTACGACCGCGAGTAATCTCTTTGAGGCGGCACGCACGAGTCCACATATTCACCATATCAATACACCACAATGGATCCTCTCCCGTCTCCTGACGAGAAGGCCATCCATAGCACTCACACTTATCTTGCGCATTTTAGAGCATCCACTTCCAGTTATCTATGAACCATATAAGCTTGGCAAATAGTCCATATCCGCAGACGCGGCTATTCGAATAGAACATTAACCCTGCATGGGTGTACTTCTTGACACACGCTCTCACCACTTATCGCCGTTTACACGACATGTACTCAACAACCTTCAAGCGGAAGCCCAGCGGGGGTGTCGGCCACGACCTAACTAACCACACAAGAATCTAGTCCAGGTTCGTCGCCTATTTGAGTTCCATCCGCAAGGAAGTCCAGCCAAGGTCTCCCCTACGGCCCCAAATGATGTGAGCATGGTTCCCAAGTCGACCATCTGGGTGACACTTGGTACATCAGGCCATGGTGCCTAGTCTATGCCGAGCCCACCTGTACCGGGTGCCACTTGGTAGAATACTAACACAACCTACAAACACCAGAAACTAGTTGCAACTCCTCGACAGAGATCAAGGCGATTAATAAGTCGAGAGGGGCACTTAAGCATCCCAATACGTGGTAGTAATTGTCAAAAACACAGAACTCAGTTCCTGAGGACAGTCCCATTGAGACAACCCACCATGTACTCCTACATGCCCTCTCATCGCTACCTTTACCAAATCGTGTTCACACACTGAGCTCATACACAGTAGGACATGTTCACCATGATTCCAATCCATCCAGGTGAATCAGAACCGACACAAATGTAAGCATAGAAAGCATAACAAGCAATCATGAATGAGTAGGCACATCATGGCTCAAACAACTCCTACTCATGCTAGTGGGTTTCGACTATTTACTGTGGCAAGGACAGGTCATGCAGAGGAATGGGGTCAACTGCCGCAACATATAATAGTTGAATCGTTGTTATCCTAGTGCAGTAAAAGAGAGCAAGAGAGAGAGTGGGATTGTATCGGGAAGATCAAGGGGGGTTTTCTTGCATTGCATTTCTGAAGATAGTATAGCTCTTCATCGGTGTCAACGATGACAACATCGGAACAATGTCCACTAAGAGGGGACAAACACCGACAAACAAGAGAGAACATAATCAATGCAATGCAACAATATGATGCATGAATGTGACATGATAGTATGCTGTGGTTTGAGCTAATGCAGCTAGAAACAGAAGGGTTTGAGTTGATTTGAACCAAATGTTCAAATTCGAACTCAACATATGAATTTTCAAAGTCCATTTAGTTGTTTTCAACTAAACAGCAAGCTTAACTTGTTTTGTCATGCATGAAACAAGTGCCATTGGATAGATTGAATTTTTCTTATCATTTTTCATATATAAAACTTTTTTATCTAATTTACGGTTGATTTTATATGAATTTTAGAAGTTCATAAAATTTTCTGGAATTTCCTCGTTATTTCCGAAATAAGAAAAACCTAAAAAGGTTTTATGATGTCATCTCTGCGTCAGCAAGTCAACAGAGTCAGACAGGGTCAAACATGATGACCGGGTCCCACATGTCATTGACAGAACAAATTGACAGGATAGTGGTAGACTAACTAAATCACTAACATACGTTGGGACCCACTTTTCATAGGCTCTAGGGGGTTTAAGTGTTCGGGAGCTAGCGCTCGTGCGCATCTCTGGCAGGTTACAAGGGTAGGCGGAGTTGCTGCAACTGATGGCGGCGGGAGGTTCAAGCAGCGGCGGTACTCGGGCCAGCGTGGGCGTGGGGCTGCGGTGTGCTAGGGGGCAACTCAGGGGCTAGGAGGCTCCCTCGGACTGCCATGAGCACAAGAGAATGCTCGGCTACTATCGGTTAAAGCTCAGGCAATGACAACGACGACAAGGCATGGCGGCGGCTAGCGCTGGCCATGGTGGGATAAATATCTAGGGGAAGAAATCGCCAAGGATGATAGGGAGAAAACGAGGCGACACTCACTGAGGTTCAGCGGAGCAGGCCAGTGAGGTCGGGGAAGCGTCGAAGATGGCGAACGGGCGAAGGCGATCTCCGCTGCTCGTCGGTGAGGACGACGATGATGGCGACGCTATAGCATGCCCTTAGTTGCGTGGCCCATCTAGGAGGACAAGACTCCGGTGCTTTTGGGCACGGTGAGCGGGCGCGAGGAGCTCGTTGGCTGCGACTATGGTGAATGGTGGCGACGGCGGCTCTCGGTCGAGCTCAAGAACATCAGCCGGAGGGGACGAAGAGGGAAGAGAGTTAGGAAGGAGGGAGAGGGGTCTGTGGGGCATCTCCAAGCGTGGATCAAGATGAGGCGGGCGGGTAGGAGGTGGCAGGGACGTGGCCGTGGGCGGTTGTGCTGCGGCACTCAATTGCTTTGGGGCGAGGGGAGGGAAGACGACATGGAGAAGGAGATGGGCTGGGCTACACTTGGGTGGGCTCTGGCTACATATAAGTGGGCTGCCTGGTACATTACCCTTTCCCTTTTCTTTTTGTTTTCTATTTTCCGTCACTTATTTTTGATTTGATTTTGAAATCAAATCATTTCTAAAAATTCTGAAAGTTTTTGTGGGCTCTCTTTGAATTATTTCAAAGGCCCTCACCAGTTTCGAGAACATTTGGAGCATTTAAAATAATTATAGGATTTAAATGCCCCAATTCAAATACAATATGGGTAAATTCAAAAATCTAGAATGTCCTAGAAATAGGTGCACATTTTTGGCAGAGGTTCTAGACCAATTCAAAAATGATGAACATTTGTGAAGGGCATTTGGGTTTCATTGAAATGATTTGAACTTGAACCTAGTTGAATTCATTTGGTGCTAGGGTTTGGTCATCCCCAATTCATAATTTCCACTGAATTCAAACATGATGCTTCGATGCTTATGCAACTAATTACAAACAGATTATAGGGTTGTGATAGCTGACCCCCACTAACTAAGAATCTCGTCCCGAGATTCAAGACACGAGGTAAGAGAAAAGGGTGTCACAAAACTATCACAATCTTCACGATCCAGATACTCTTGTTGAAGATGTTTATTCCTTGCATCATCTTGATCTTGACATCTTGGCTCTGAGAACTTCATCTAACACGATGACAACAGAAAGAAACTCTATAGGAATCAATCTTCTCAAAGATAAAGCAACTCAAGATCAACTCATGGAGTGAGACGTAATAACATCTCTTGACATGGGACACAAACACATATCAATAGCAATGGAAAGAAACAGATGACAATGATTTAATTTGTAGGCAACAATTCCACACTTAGCAAGATGGTGAATACGTGTCAAAGTAGCGAGGAGGTGAATTGCTATGATTCCATAACGGGGCACCTCAGGGAAGGTGACTCGTGGGATTGTTCCCTTAACTGGAAAAAATAATTACTTTGGATATAGAGATCACTGAAACTCTCTGTAGCAGACTAAGGCAATCCGCAAATAAGGGGTTTGAAGAAATGGCATACTCAAATTGGGAAGAAAACTATAAGTCGAGTTCTCATGGGGAGTGGATGATTTCTTCGCTCAGCAAAATGACCACCACATTGACTTACCAAGATTACAGAGAAACTAAGATCAAAATCTTTGAGATGCCCCAACCATTATATCTGCTTGAGATTCAGATATGGTAGGTGACAAGATGCTTCACACTCAGTATTTCTGAAAAGGAAAATTTGCAACACAAATCGACGAGATGATGTTGTGAGATTCTTAGGAGATGAACTAAGGCAACAAGCTCCAAAACAGGAGCTGGTTGCAAGATGCTTGTGAACACACTATCGAAGACAAGTGTGACCACAAAAAGTCTTACTGCAAAACACTACCGAGTTCGATTTGGGAACCATCATCGAAGATATAAGAATGTCCACGTGTGTAAGTCTAAAGGATTAACCTTAGAATAGACTCTTTTTTCTCAAACAAGTCAGTCGGTGGCTTGGTGCGCTAGGGAATACATATGGAATGAAGATGATCGGTCTATCAGACCACAGAATACTTCGCACATGCATGACTAACTTGATATGATACCAGAAAAAAATAAGCTTTCTCGAATTCATGGCGACAACTTGCATCAAATGCACATGAATTAGAGAAAGTCACTTCTTACATCAAACATATACTTCATGGTCTAGCACGAAGATGATGTTTATGAAAGTTTCCAACACTAGCTTTAATGTCCAACATGATTCATGGAGAAGATAAAAAGATGTTGATGGGCTCAACAACAAGTGATCTATTAAAGAAATATGGTGGCCTTAGCGAAGATAAAATGATGTTGATGGGCACATGCGGAGTAACAACCACAGTGGCCTTCACGAAGATAAAATGATGTTGATGGGCACGCGTGGGATACTTTCGACATGTCCACATTACCACAAAGAGGTAAAAGACACTCATATTTCAAGATTTTTCTAAAACATTCTGCACGCTACATTTGAACAAAACAAGAACACCAAACTTTTTTCTTACAATGTCTGTGATCGCCGTGAGCATGCACAAGCAGGATCAGGCTCTCGGTGGCGCAGGCATCGGATCCCCGTTAAAGAAAGATTACTTGCTGAAGGACACCATATTGTCCTACATTAAGACATAGGAAAGATAATATATAAAGCCCATTAAAGAAAGAATCAATTTTTTGGTGACCAAAACTGATGCATAACAGCAGAAGTGCAGAATTATTCGTAGGCATAAGAACAAATACATAGAGTGCACATATAATAGTTCAGGATTTCATCAATACATTAAAGTTTATGAACGGAAAAAAACACAAAAGGTGAACTGAAAATCAAATAAAAGTTGTATCCAATATAAGGGAAAAAGAACCACACAATGATATTTATCCTCTCCCATGTTATTTATCTTGTGTAGTTCTCGCTATACTAATGGAATGAGGTGTTGAGCAGTAACTAAAATCATCAAATAGACAACCCACTCAAGCGTCCTCCATGAACATAATTAGGATACTATTATTACAACTAAACAAAAATCAATCCTACGGCACACATAAACTATGATGTCAGGAGCTACAACAAATCAGAATGCGCAATGGACTTCCCTGCCTATCTAAGATTTTTGTTGCATTATCTCTTCTCCGTATTACTATCCGTTCTACACCTAGAGATAAGTCAGTCAACTCCAAGCTTGCTTTTGCAACATTGGATTAGACACCTATGTTTAGTGCTGATTAATTACCTGATGATTGAGCAGCTGATGGTTGGGGCTTTGCTTTCTTTTTCTTGCACGATAGTGGGTTTGGGCCCTGTAGAAGGACTATCAAATGTTAATGGTGCCCACTAGAAACAATTATATTCGTACTCATGCATATGACGAATATCTGAAAAACAATAGATGAAGATACAAAATTTGCTATGTTCATCAAGCAATTCCAGCTAGTGGTCCGCAAGCAACTTCAGAACATCATGCAATTTCAGCTAGTGAAACATGTGACGAAGAACTGAATTCAAAAAACAAGATTTTTGGAGATGGAAGAACGTGTCGAACATCGGGTGAACCTGCTACCCCTAATCATGCGGACTGACGACTCAAGTGAAGCGGAGCTGATGGAGGCGGGGTTCAAGAGCAGCGGCTGGGCGCATCAGGATTTGGCCGCTGTAGGGGGGTCCACTACCCCTACTCCTGCAGACTGGGGGCTACGGTGAAGTAGAGATGATGGAGGCGGGGTTCACGAGCAGTGGCACGGAGCGCCAAGATTTGGCTATGTAAAGATGATGTGCACATCACATTAAAGGTGAACTAAAAATCTTCGTAGCAACCTCGTCCAATTCCATTACTCATAACATGATCTATATAAAGACTTACATCCCAAATAAAATACATGTAGAGATGTAGTATAGTAACATGCCAGAGGGCGGCTAATGCCACTAATGGTGGACGCTGAAGTAGTGGCACAGTAAGCGGCAGCGCCAGGCTCCCTCGACGACACAAGCAGTAAAGGGCCATGTGTCAGGCCCAAGATGTGATTCTATCCCGAACATGGTGGGGTTATGTTTGAACCGTGATCGGGATATCATCCATCTGCTATCCCCGGCTGCCGACCCGGAACCTAACCCAAGACTGAAGAAGAAGAACTCCAACAAAAGAACAACGCTCTCACGTCAAGTCATCGGAAACCTGCACCTGCAACTGTTGTTGTAGTATCTGTGAGCCACGAGGACTCAGCAATCCCATAACCATGGGTAACAAGACTATCAAAGCTTAATAGGAAGGGAGAGGTAAAGTGGTGAGGTTGCAGCAGCGGCTAAGCAAAATATGGTGGCTAACTTACGAGTACAAGAATAAAATGAGCATCTACGCAAACGGTCGCAACTAGTAGTGATCGCTAAAGATCCTGAACTACTTACGAGTCAAACATAACCCCACCGTGTTCTCTTCTCAAAGTGAAAAGAGACAGTCACGGTTACTCACATAGTTGTCTGTTTTACTTCGGATCCTTTGTCAAGCTTTCTACAACCGGACATTAAGAGATTCCAATCTGCCACATAACCGCGGGCACGGCTTTCGAAAGATCATAACCCTGCAGGGGTGTCCCAACTTAGCCCATCACAAGCTCTCACGATCAGCTGAAGTAATAATAATTATTACCCCTTATCTTAGGGAAATCCGATCAGGCTCGGCATCCCGGTGCACAAGACATTTCGACAATGGTAAAACAAGTCCAGTAAGACCTCCCGGCGTGCCGACACCCTGATGGTAGCCGCGCGCATCTCGTCTCAAGCCACGTCCGGATGAGCACTACGTACAACAACCGAAGACCCCAGATAACTGGGTGGCAACGCAAGTGGCTCTAGTTTGGGACCAACACCATCAGCACTGGTGTAGGATCGAAAGTATGTCTAGAGGGGGGGTGATTAGACTACTTGTAAATATAAAAATTCTGCCTTTTGACAAAGAACAGTTTTTTGCAGATTCACAATTATGATCAAGTCAAGCATCACCCTACACATGCAATTCTAGAGTATAGGCAGCGGAAAGTAAATTGCACATGTAGTAAAGAGAGGTGGAGAAGAGCAAACGCAATTTTGGAGACGCGGTGATTTTTCCCGTGGTTCCGATAGGTGGTGCTATCGTACATCCACGTTGATGGAGACTTCAACCCACGGAGGGTAACGGCTGCGCGAGTCCACGGAGGGCTCCACCCACGAAGGGTCCACGAAGAAGCAACCTTGTCTATTCCATCATGGACTACGCCCACGGAGGGCTAGCCTTACTCGGGGTAGATCTTCACGAAGTAGGCGATCTCCTTGCCCTTACAAACTTCTTGGTTCAACTCCACATCTCGATGACGGAGGCTCCCAAGCGACACCTAACCAATCTAGGAGGCACCACCCGCCAAAAGGTAATAGATGTTGTAGATGATGATGAACTCCTTGCTCTTGTGCTTCAAATGATAATCTCCCCAACACTCAACTCTCCTCACTGATTTAGCTGTGGTGGAAGAAAGGATTGAGTGGAAAGCAACTTGGGAAGGTTAGAGATCAAGCTTCATATGGTGGGAGTGGAGCAACTTGATCTCAACACAAGGGTAGGTAGTTCTCTTCTCAGCAATGTAAGGTAGGAGTGGTAGTTCTTTCTGATGGCTCTCTCCACGAATGAAGAGGGGGTGGAGGGGTATAAATAGCCTCCACACAAAATCCAACCGTTACACACATTTGAGCAATCTCGGTGGGACCGAAGTGGACAACTCGGTGAGACCGAAAGTTCAAATAATGTGAACGTTGGGGTTTTCGGTGGGACCGAATATACAATCTCGGTTAGTCTGATTCGTGCAATGACAAGAGCATGCCAGTTTCGGTGGGACCGACTTCATCATCTCGGTGACACCGATTTGATGACAGAAGGTTACAGAAGCTTGGCAACTCATGTTTCGGTGAAACCGAGTTCAGAATCGGAATATCCGAGTTTACTAGGGTTTGGCTTTTGGCTGAGGTGGTTCATCTCGGTGTGACTGAGTTTGGAATATCGGTGGGACCGAGATTACTTATGAGTGTATATGGCAGTGAAAGTTGCTGATAGTTTAGGAGATGTATCACTAAGCACTTGAGCAACCAGATCATCAACATAACCTCATCCCCTTTTAATAGTATTGGCTTTTCCTATGGACTCAATGTGATCTTGGATCACTAAACCAAAAATGGAGTCTTGAGCTTTTGCCAATGCTTGCCTTAGCATTTTGAGGGGTCAACTTCTTCAGTCCTTGCCATACCCATATCACTGAACTTTTCTGAAATGATTCTCAAGTAACTATTAGTTCAATGATATATATGTTGTTATTAATTATCAAAACCACCCGGGGATTAGTTGCACTTTCAATCTCCCCCTTTTTTGTAATTGATGACAACATATAGATCAAAGCTTCGACAAAGGATATAATCAATGAATAATATCGTCGCTTTGAGAAGTATGTGATAAGCAAGAGCTCCCCCTAAATTTGTGCATTATTTAAGATTTGCATTTGAATGCAAATGCACAATCGATTAGGATCATGGGTCACTCTTCCATGTCACATACATCTTGGTGGAGCGCACAAAATGATAAGAATGAACAGCATGCACCCAATCACCAAGATATGAGTAAATAGTCATACAAGATAGGAATAGCATATGATAAGCATTAAGCACACATTAAAGCATAGTACGACCAAGCACTCATTAAGGTAGCAACAAACGGAGTATCAAGCACACTGAATGTCTAGAAAACCAAAAGTATCTCAAAGAAACCGCAAAAGAACGAAAGAGCAAAAGCGCAAAGACAACAGCACTCTCTCTCTCAAAGCCCTATGATCTATACAATTTCTCCCCATTTGGCAACAAGTTACCAAAAAGTTCGAAAAAGCATAGAGCTAAACGTCACTGCGGACTCTGCTGGCGGCTCCCGTCTGGGTTGATGTCGGAGTGGATATGACAGCATCGGCGAAGACTTCAGCTGATGTCTGTGCTGGAGGAGTGGACACTGGAGCTGGAGCTGGAGTAACTGCTGAAACTGTGGGAGGTGCTGAAGCTGTGGTCCTGGTGTCAGTCACTGGAATAGCAGTTGATCGGGATCCTTTGGGAACCGGAGCAGTCTGTCGATGAGAATCCTGGACTAAGTCATCCTGCATAAGCTCTGCCTTGTCCTGCTTTGCTTCCTCAATGTCTGCCTCAAGCTTGTTGACGCTCACTTGTATTTCAGTCAGCTTCACGTCCAGAGCGTGGATCTTCTCATCAACAATCCTCTCTAAGCTCTCCTGAGACTGTTCAATGCTGGCCAGGCGTTGTTCAATCCTTTGGGTAGCTTCAAGAATTTGCTCTCCGAAACTCTTTGGTTTAGCTGCTGCTGCTGCTGCTGCTTTGTCAGCGTTGGCTTTCTTAGCAGCTTCGATCTTGGCTTGACCTTCAACAGATGTCGGATCCTCCTCATCCATCACAACAACATTGTCTTCATGCTCTGGCTGCAGCGGTAAATGTTTTCTATCCAACAAGAATTTGCAAGTGCCAAACTTGGCATTGATAAGCATCTGAATCTGCGGGGCAAATCCACATGACCTTTTCTGGTCAGCTCAGTCCTCTTAATGGTCTCTACCATTAAGTCCATCACCTTGAAAGGTGCTTTATCATCAAGTATATGCAGCATGTTGATAGAATATCCTCTGATCATGCGATGATCTCCAGACTTGGGCATCAAGGTATGCCTCAAAATGGTATTAGTGGTAGGTAAGCCTGCCTGGAGATGGTAGACTGAGCCGAGCTTCCAGACTTCCAAATCCTCTGCTGGAATCTCTTTGTACATGTTCTTCATGGATTCATGATTCTTCTTTGGAATCCCATATACATCAATATCATCTTCTCGTTGCACTGGAGCATTCAGAATTTCTGCCCATTCTTCAACAGAAGAAGAGAACCTTTGACCTTCAGTCATCCACGTAATCTTTCCATCAGGATAGAAGTGAGCTGTGGCATAGAATTGCATTATCATCTCATCGTTCCAACTGGTCAATTTCTGACCTACAAAATCTGCAACTCCACATGCAGTGAAACTTTCATGCACATGTGGAAAGAAATCTCTGTGCTCTTCGCTGTCAATGTACTCCCAGTCAACATATCTGGTGTCTGCGACTATGGGCTTCTTGTCCATCAGCACGGTCTCATAGAAGTCCTGCTGCTCTCTGGTGTGAAATCTATGATCTACAGCAGTTCTTCTCCTCACAGCATATGGGTCAGTTTGTCTCCATAGCCTGAGACCTCTATCTTTCCTTGCCTTCATATCCTCGGCTTGAGGATGAGCATCATTATGAAGTGGCAGTTTTGGGCGAAGTTTCAGCAAAACTTGTCCTTCCTCGTCAGACTCAGCTGGTGGCACATCATCCTTGTTCTTTTCAGACGCTGGAATGTTTCTGATAGCCTCTTGGGCTTGGCAGCAGGCTTTGCTGGAGCTGCCTCTCCCAAATTCAGCTTCTTAGCAACAGTTGACTGCTTGACTTTGCTGGTGCCCTTCTTAGATTGCTGACCTTGTTGCTCTTTGGCAACAACCTTCCTTCTAGGCTTTGAGGTCACCTCTTCCTCAACAACGAAATCTGAATCCTCATCATCGGAATTCTTCTCCTTTCTAGCTCTGGTGGCTGCAGGAGGCATGCCACTTGGTGTACTCCTCTCACCATCATCAAATGGGCTACTAGGATCAGGACTAGTGTCTGCCTCTGGAATGTCTGCAATGGGTGTCTCTGACCTGTTCTGACTGTCACTGGTATCTGACATGGCTGACAACCTGTGAATAGATAAGGTATAGGCAGAGAAGAAGAGTCATCACAAACTGCAGAAATTTTTGCAAAAAAATGAGTTCAAATTCTAGTTTTAAGTTTTCACAGAAGACATTTCGGTCAGACCGAGTTTAAGTTTCGGTGAATCCGAAGTGTTAAACAGGAGCTTGGCACACCACTTTCGGTTTGACCGAAGTGGGTTTCGGTCCTGCCGAAAACACTAGGGTTTCACAAAAACTTCATTTCGGTCACACCGATTTTGCACAACTCGGTTGGACCGAAGGGTGCAGTGCAATGGCCATAGGCCAAATCGGTCACACCAAAATTATAAAATCGGTCTCACCGAGATGTGTTCAGTGGAAACCTAACCCTAAAATTTTTACTCGAATCTAGTTCAAACGAACCAATCTGGTGTACAGGAGGATTTCAATCGTGGCAAGATACTAGGCAATCCAAACGTGCATTGAATCGGAGATGGGAGCACGAGTGGGATCAAAACTCACCCTAACTTGGTGGAGTTTCTCTATGGCGGCAACGGCGCGGAGGAGATGGCCGTTGACGGCGACGGAGACCTGCGGCGAGGGCGCACAGGCGACGACGGCGACGATCCGGAGATCAAGGCGACGACAGCAGGGGATGTGGGGTCGAAACGTTTGAAGGAGGAATCAACGCGCGCGGCCCTTGGAATATATACCCCTTTGCTGTCGGTGGGACCGAGTTGTAAAACTCGGTGGCACCGAGATGGATAACTGCTAGGCAGTTATGCACTTCGGTCACGCCGAAAATCACAACTCGGTTTCACCGAGATGAAAACCTAGATCAGTCTAAATGCTTTCGGTTCGACCGAGTTTGAGTGAGTTGGTCTGACCGAAATCAATTAGAAGGTTTTGGAGATTAGCCCTAGACGGATCGGTGGCTCCGAGTGCTCCTCACCCGGAGGGTCCGAAAATGACTTGTTCAAAGTTTGTGATGTAAGCATGAATAGAATTTGAGACAAGAAAGCATAGATATCTAGGGGAGGTACTTAGGCATTCTTGTCCGTCCATTTGGTCAGAAAAATCAAAACGACCAAAACAACAAATGGATGTCCTCGAATGGATAAAATCATGCATTCAACATGCTCACACAATAAGATAGCAAATGAAATATGTGTCAAACATGCACAACCAAAACTCTAGCAACTAACACACAATTTGTCGATGACTAGGTCATCTTTATATGAGTATTTTGACTTAGGAGCCAAATGAGAACATTTGATCATAGGTCATACTCATCGTTTAAGCACAAGTGGGGTTACCACTTTTACATAAAGCATTGATGTGTTCACATCATTTGAAGATGCTTTAGCTCAATTTTTAGAGCAAAGCTCCCCCTAGATGTGAGAACCGCTTTTAAAGGGTCAAACTAACCTTGGGTTGTCGTAGAAGACTTCATGTAGATGTTGAAGATGTGGATGCTCGATGTTGATGGAGATCATCAAGAGTTGGGAGCTATCCTTTGGATTCGGGCACTTTCAATACCTACATGGGTTAGTCCCACAAGGAACAAACAAGGATATCCATGGACATAGATTGAAGTTCACAATAGATGATGTCCATGAAAGCAATGATTACCTTGTCCCTTGACTTACCAACAAGAGGGTTTGTGACTCCATGAACTAGTGCATGATATGGAAGTTGATTGCACAAGTTCTTTGCCAAAATGAATGTGAGTGAAGTATGTTGGCGGAGTCACCCTCAAGAACTTTCTAGTTCTTCTTCTTCGGGATCCACATCATCTTGATGGGAATCCTTGGGGTTTTAGTTGAGCTTGACGAAGTAGAACTTGACGTTTCCTTGGGAACCCACTTGACCATGGCTTGAGGTGCTTCAACGAATGCATCAATATCCTCTTGAAGCTTGTCCTTGGCTTTTAGCTTGTGGTCTTGTGGTGGAAGGTCATCTTGAGCTTGTTCCACATTGGAAGAAGTAGGATCATACTTCTCCTTTTGAGAAACAAACTGTGGAGTAGGATATTGACCTTCTTCCCACTCAACACCTTCGGCGTTGAACTTTCGCTCAAAACCAATCCCTTGATTCTTCCGGTGCCTTCCTTGCTTGCGAACAATTTCCTCAAAGTTCTTGCTTCCGGCAAGGCTCTTGTAGACACCTTTCTCTATGATCCCTTTCAATAAACTATTCTCTTGCTCAAGTGTAACTTGGCTTGAAACATTGTTAGTGGAATCAAGAGAACTACTAGAAGCAACAACATTGGATTTAGCATGGTTATTGTTACTGCTAGAGGAAGAATTTTTCTTATGCTTGTCATGCTTAGTCTTAATGGGTGGCAAGAAATTAGACAAGAGAAGTCATTTGGCAAGATATGAAGAACTCTTCTTTCGAAGATCGTCATTGATTGCTTTTAGAAACTCATGTTCTTGCTCTAGAGTGAGCTTCTCGAAGCGTAGCTTCTCATGAGATCTTAGGAGCTCTCTATGATCTTCTTGAGTTGTTTCATGAGCTAACTTAAGAGTGTTTAGTTCTTTAGTTAGACGCTCAATTTCCTTCATAGCATTGTCATTCGACTCTTCTCGACTATAAAGACTACTAGCATTTTCATCGTTACTAGGCTCACTAGATTTATCATGCAAGAGCTCATCTTCACCAAGCAAGTCATCCTCATCACTATTGAAGTCAATGAATTCAGGGTGTGATACCTTGGGGCCTTTAGCCATGAAGCATCTTCCAATTCCCTCAAGTGTCATCTCATGAGCAACAATTCTTCCAATGACTTCGGTTGGCTTGAGAGTCTTGTAGTTTGGCATCATTTGGATCAAAGTGCACACGGTCTCATACTTTCCATCCAAAGCTCTGAGAATCTTCTTGATGATGAATCGGTCGGTCATTTCTTCGCTTCCTAAGCCGGCAATCTCATTTGTGATGAGAGCAAGCCTAGAGTACATTTCAGCGACTCCTTCACCATCCTTCATCTTGAACTTGTCAAGTTGACCTTGAAGAATATCTAGCTTTGGTTCCTTCACAGACTCGGTACCTTCGTGCATTTCAACCAAAGTATCCCAAATCTCTTTTGCATTTTCAAGACGGCTAATTTTGTTGAACTCCTCGGGACACAAGGCATTGAAGAGAATGTCGCAAGCTTGAGCATTGTTTTGCAACATCCGCAATTCTTCAGGTGTAGCTTCGCGATCCGGAACTTTTGCTTCCTCGAAGAATTCACCTTGCATACCAACACAAATAATGCCCCATGCGGCTGGGTTATGAACAAGAATATGCATTTTCATTTTATGCTTCCAACTAGCAAAATTTGTACCATCAAAGTAAGGACCTCTACGAAAATTACCCTCACTAGACGCTATACTCTCCTAGGTTGTGAAACCAAGCTTATGGAGTCCAATGCAATGGAAACCAATACAATGGAGACCAAAGCTCTGATTCCACTTGTAGGATCGAAAGTATGTCTAGAGGGGGGGTGATTAGACTACTTGTAAATATAAAAATTCTGCCTTTTGACAAAGAACAGTTTTTTGCAGATTCACAATTATGATCAAGTCAAGCATCACCCTACACATGCAATTCTAGAGTATAGGCAGCGGAAAGTAAATTACACATGTAGTAAAGAGAGGTGGAGAAGAGCAAACGCAATTTTGGAGACGCGGTGATTTTTCCCGTGGTTCCGATAGGTGGTGCTATCGTACATCCACGTTGATGGAGACTTCAACCCACGGAGGGTAACGGCTGCGCGAGTCCACGGAGGGCTCCACCCACGAAGGGTCCACGAAGAAGCAACCTTGTCTATTCCATCATGGCCTACGCCCACGGAGGGCTAGCCTTACTCGGGGTAGATCTTCACGAAGTAGGCGATCTCCTTGCCCTTACAAACTTCTTGGTTCAACTCCACATCTCGATGACGGAGGCTCCCAAGCGACACCTAACCAATCTAGGAGGCACCACCCTCCAAAAGGTAATAGATGTTGTAGATGATGATGAACTCCTTGCTCTTGTGCTTCAAATGATAATCTCCCCAACACTCAACTCTCCTCACTGATTTGGCTGTGGTGGAAGAAAGGATTGAGTGGAAAGCAACTTGGGAAGGTTAGAGATCAAGCTTCATATGGTGGGAGTGGAGCAACTTGATCTCAACACAAGGGTAGGTAGTTCTCTTCTCAGAAATGTAAGGTAGGAGTGGTAGTTCTTTCTGATGGCTCTCTCCACGAATGAAGAGGGGGTGGTGGCGTATAAATAGCCTCCACACAAAATCCAACCGTTACACACATTTGAGCAATCTCGGTGGGACCGAAGTGGACAACTCGGTGAGACCGAAAGTTCAAATAATGTGAATGTTGGGGTTTTCGGTGGGACCGAATATACAATCTCGGTTAGTCCGATTCGTGCAATGACAAGAGCATGCCAGTTTCGGTGGGACCGACTTCATCATCTCGGTGACACCGATTTGATGACAGAAGGTTACAGAAGCTTGGCAACTCATGTTTCGGTGAAACCGAGTTCAGAATCGGAATATCCGAGTTTACTAGGGTTTGGCTTTTGGCTGAGGTGGTTCATCTCGGTGTGACTGAGTTTGGAATATCGGTGGGACCGAGATTACTTATGAGTGTATATGGTAGTGAAAGTTGCTGATAGTTTAGGAGATGTATCACTAAGCACTTGAGCAACCAGATCATCAACATAACCTCATCCCATTTTAATAGTATTGGCTTTTCCTATGGACTCAATGTGATCTTGGATCACTAAACCAAAAATGGAGTCTTGAGCTTTTGCCAATGCTTGCCTTAGCATTTTGAGGGGTCCACTTCTTCAGTCCTTGCCATACCCATATCACTGAACTTTTCTGAAATGATTCTCAAGTAACTATTAGTTCAATGATATATATGTTGTTATTAATTATCAAAACCACCCGGGGATTAGTTGCCCTTTCAACTGGCCCCCCTGCTATGTAGAAAAGAATACTCGGGGACGCGACCCCCTATGCAAATTTAATTATTTAATTAATTTGTTATTATGAGGCAAATTAAAACCAATGTTGGGCCTTGCTGGAGGAGTTTTATTCAAAGACGAAGTGTCAAGGGGTCCCCATAGACCCAACCGTGTAAGGAACGCAAAATCAAGGAACATAATGCCGGTTTCTCGGCGCCTAAGGTGGCATGAGTGGAACAAAACACCGAGCAAAAGGCCAAGCCTTCCACCCATGCCCAGTATATAGGTGTGTTAATAATAATAATAGATATTGTGATATTCCAACAACAAGTTCCAAAATGGAATGATCTTCATCTTCACCTGCAACTAACAACGCTATAAGAGGGGCTGAGCAAGCGGGTAACATAGCCAAACAATGGTTTGCTAGGAAGGTTTCAAAGGTTAGAGGTTTCATGGCAACAAGGAGAGGGACTGACAAAAAGATGGGTAGCGCCACATATAATGATAGTATCGAGACACTAAGCATGGCAATGATAATAAAGGTATCCAAGGGTATGGTCATCTTGCCTGAGATACCCCAAGGAAGAAGAACGGATCCATCAAGTAGACGAAGAAGAAGCCTCGAAGACGAACCACGAGAAGTCGAACGAATCCTCACGATCGCAACGGAACAAGCACTAACGAGAACAAGCAAGCAATACGGTGAACACACAACACAAGAACATGACAATATGCTCAACCAAGTATGATGCAAGACGAGTCTACATATGAAGCAATACATGGCAAGGTAGGAAGCACAGAAAAACAACACAAGAACATGACAATATGCTCAAGCAAGTATGATGCAAGACAAGTCTATATATGATGCAATACATGGCAAGGTAGAAAGCACAGAAAAACAACACAAGAACATGACAATATGCTCAAGCAAGTATGATGCAAGACAAGTCTATATATGATGCAATACATGGCAAGGTAGGAAGCACTCAAAAACAACACAAGTCAACAAGTTTAAATGAGGTCGGAAACTACATATATCAAATCTGGTAAGTCCTCATATGCATAGTTTGAATTTAGTCCAGATCTGAACAAACCTTAAGTTAAAGTTGTTAAACAACAATTTAACTTGCACCATGATGATCTACACAAAATTATAGTCAAGTTTCATATAAAGTTTGCTTAGTTCGGAGCTACGGTCTAGAAGATATGAGCAAAACAAGACAAACAAAGCAATGGTGCAAGATGCACCCAAACATCAAGCAAACTCACTCCAAACATGAAAACAATATGATATTATGATTCTACATGCAAAATCACACAAGTTACATATAGGGCACACTCAAAACGGAGCAACGGGCTAAAAGATACACATGAAACAAGATATAACAACAAGCTGAAGTTAACAGCCACATAGCAACTTTGGAGCAAGATATATATATATGCTACAACACTCAAACATGATAACAAGAAGCATGGATGTGAAGTAGACATGTTAATTAACAGGTAGGAACTTAGAACACACCCAAAAGCTTGCTGGAACACATTTAAACAAGCATGGCAAGTTGCAATGAAACTATCCAGACTTAGCCAAAATCTGGGAAGGCAAAAACATCATCACGATGCTGCCTTCGGAGGCACAAAACAATATGCATATCAACTCAACTAAGCATACAAAGAGCATGGACATGTAGTAGACATATCCTACAGCAAACATCTCCATTGGAGCAACTCCATAGGAGGCATGGATCAATAGCAACAAGCTTCACCAAATTGAATATGCTAATAAAATCCTGGCAGGTATAATTTATAGCAACTTGAGAGCAAGAAATAAATAAGCTACAGCAGGTCATATGAGCAAGTAAGAGCATGAATGGATAGACAATAACATGGACAACAAGACATGATCATTGGCCACTCCAAAACAAGCATGGATTTGAGTAGGGCATCAAGAAAACATAGCATCAGGATATAACAGATTCCAGACTTAGCAGTTTTTTCACTAAGTATAAAACATCAATAACAACATGGCATGTTTACAAGCATGTTTAAGTCACCTCAAGGCATATCATGGAAAGTTAAATGCACCACAGCAAATACCATATTATTGTGCTTCTAAAACATCTAGACATGTGGCATGAGGACAAACACATCAACAGCAAAGAGCAATTGAAAGCAGCATCTCATAACAAGTTTCAGCACTTAACAGCCAAATATACTTATGCAACACAGATTAACATGGCAATATGGACTCAAACAAGCATGCTACAGCAACCATCATGTAGTACACTTCAGAAGGAACATTTTGACATATCATATGCATCATTTGGATAAACATGCACCAAGTTATCATATCTCAAACATGGCAACAAAATAACAAGTAGCAGCAGTTTATAACAAGTAGCACTCTTGCAACAGAGATTAGAGCATCTAGATGAAGTCAAACAAGCATGGCACAATGGAACAAAGTGTAGAGCATATCACATCGATCATTTTGACATATCATACACTCAATTTGGACATGCACACAAAAAGTTACCAGCAGTCAAATATGTCAACAAAAACGAATGAATTTCTCAGACTTAGTCAAAATTCGCAGACAGGAAAAAAACAAACGGGCGTAAATAACCTAAAACACGCACGTGCGAGGTTTAGAGGGGCGGCTCACCCATGGGCTTTGGCCCAGCTGGAGAGGTGGTGTGGGCCGGAGCAGAGGCGGCTGGAGATGGGCCTGGGCCCAGGTGGAGAAGGAGGAAGGGCCGGCTTGTGCGCGCTTGGCCTGGCTGGGCCCCGTGGCCCACCAGGCCGTGGCATCATGCTCACGCACGACGCAACGAGTGGCGGCGCCAGAAGAACGACGAAGGGGCGGTGGCGCCGGGCAGGCTCCGGCGAGGGGCGGCCGAGAACCGACGCGGGGACGGCGGATCCAGCCGGATCTAGGCGGGGCAGTGGCAGAACGGGCCGGCGCCGAGGTCTCGAGGTGGAGCGGCGACGGCAATCACCCAGGGCGGCGGAGCGGATGCGGTGGTGCTCGCCGGCTGCTGGGCAACGGCGCCTGCTCCCCGGCGGCGAGGACGACCGAGGCCGGCGGCGTCGGGGACCGGCAGGAGCTCGGGGTCCCGGCCGTGAAGGGCGGCGGCGGCTGGCTCGCGGGATCCGGGCCCGAGCGGGACCCAGATGGGCCTGGCGGTCCTGCGGCGCGGGTGGGAGGAGAGAGGAGGTGAGGTGGCGGATGCCCATTGGCTGCGGGGGCTGGATACGCTGAGGTGGCGCCCTGTGATTGGCCGAGTGAGGTAGCCGGCTGGACATTTCCGGCGCGGATGGACATGTCCGGCGACGCGAGGAGGAAGAGGACTAGGTTTGCACCGCGAATTTTGGAGAGGAGGCCGTTTATATAGGCATAGGGAGCTAGGAGTGTCCAAATGAGGAGCCGTTCGCGGCCACGCAATCGTGATCGAACGGCCAAGAGCATGGAGGGGTTAGCATGGGCTTCGTGGGCTGTGTGAAAGGGGTGCTGGGCCAAAAGAGAAAAGGCTTCCCGTGGTTAACGCGGATAACCGTTGGGCTATCAAACGAACTCCGAATGCGACGAAAATTGACAGGCGGTCTACCTATGCTAAAATAAGACCACACACCAAGTTTCAACCCATTCCGAGAACGTTTTCCGGCCACTCACAAAATAAATATTTGGAGGCACCGCGGGCGCGTGCAAGTGTGTCTGGGCTCCGAACGGACAATGGGGAGGACGAGGAAACTCGGACGGATGCAAGTTTTGAAAACATGATGATGCAACACACATGATGACATGGCAAGATGCAACACGCAAGCAGATGACCTGGCAACGACGACGAATAACTGACTGACACCTGGCGCATCGGTCTCGGGGTGTCACACCATGGGCTGGTAATCAAGACCATTGTGCCAATTAAAGTTGCAGCAACAAACCATAGCAACTATGGTGTCCCTTCTGCTTCGCCTCATGTGCCCTCTTTTTGCAGAGACCTGGAGTGAAGCTTTTGAGGCATTTTTTTTATGACGAAGTCATCCTTGACTAGCTTTCAGATGGTGTGCCCTGCAAGTATAAATATAACACGACACAAGTAAGAATGAAGATCTCCAGTGGAGACCAGAAACATCAATACACCGATCCTTCCTTATCTTTACTTCTAATAGGAACCATATGGACATGGTGAAGACTAGCTAATGTAAGGATAGGCTGTGAACACTTAGTATTGAACATTTTTCCAAGTATGTATTGAACTGATATATATATTTTGTCAATGAACTGTTGTAGTATAGGTACTAGAGATACCAGCATCTTTTTATATATGATGATAAAAGCAAACAAACTTGCATCATCTCCACCATACCATTCTCTCATCATCTTCAGAACATACATACTAGAGAAAATTGAACTGACAATAGAAGAAATTTATACTTTTTGGGCACTAGAATACTTGAATAAGATTTGTACTGAACATAAATTATAAATTGAACTAAACTAAAATTAGAAATTGAACTAAACTAAAATGAGGAATGATAGTATGTAGACATGGCAACTTTTTTACAGATGCCAAATTAAACATAGTAAAACACTGTGCTATGGTTCAGTTTCTCAAACTGGTTATGTGGCTAAACTTAACACAGTAAAGAAATAAAAACTGCATCCTTGACCAATAGATGTATGTAGAGAGGTAAACTAAATTGTATGGACGTTCATAGGGTACTTATGTTAGGGTCGACACATGCATGGTGCATAGTTGAACTTGCATTATACTATCAAACCTAATGACGTCTGAACCTATAAAGAAACAAGGAATTAACTGTTGAATCCAACCAAACATTTTTACTTTCTCGATACTTAAATTCTTGGCAAAGATTGAATATGACATGAATTTTTTGTACATATTACACATAATAATATGAATGAGTGAGACAAGAAAGAGATCAGGAAAAAGGATTTCATTTTTCACCTTGAGATGATATCTCTTCTGGAGGTCTTGATGAAAAGTGCCCGGTGTAGGTACCACACAGCCACCAACTAAACACCAGACCTTCTCCGATAGCTTTTCAGAATCTGAATGTAAACCTTTATTGGCAAGGTGCTGCAAAATCGATATAATCTGAACTTGTTTCTATAACACGCATTAAACTATATGTATGCTTTTTCTCGATGCGCATCACATCAAGATTATGCTGCGGATCCAAATCTTTCCAATACTCCAAGTCCCACAAAGTGGACCTCCGGGTAAACAATAATCTCTCTTCTGCCCTGCCACACTTCCTTTTCCCGCTACCATTATCAGGATGGCTTCCTGGTGTAATATACCTGGCCTTCTCTAATTCCACTTGCAACTCATCGGCGGTGAGCTTCGTTGGCGCATCACGGTTTTCATGCTTTGCATTCAACATATATCTTAGATATTTTCTAGGACACGGCTTGTCCTTGGCAAGGAAATGGCGGTTTCTAATGTAACTAGTCTTGCTAAGTATTGCGTATGACAGCGGATTCCTATCACAGCGAACACATGCATTGTAACCATGTGTCGTTCGCCCTGACATAGTGCCCAAAGCGGGATAATCATGGATGCACCAAATTATAACAACACACAGAAAGAAATCAGCTGGTGTGCTGCTATATAGGTCTCGAGTGAGAACACCCTTCCATAGCTATTGAAGTTCCTCCACAAGAAGATCCATGAGTAAATCAAAATCCTTCCTAGGACTTTTTGGACCTGGGATGAGCAAGGCCATCATGTAGTTTGATTCTTTGCTGCAAACATTTGGTGGCATGTTGTAAGGGATAACAAGCACTGGCCACATGCTATATGCGGCGCTCTGGTGGCCAAATGGGTTAAATCCATCTATAGCTAAGCCGAGTCTCATGTTTCTCGGGTCAACAACAAACTCTTTGTGTTTCTGATTGAAGCTTTTCCAGTCACTACCATGAGATGGATGACTCATTACATTCTGATATGTGTACTCTTGGTTCCTAGAATGCCACAGTACATCCTCTCTTGTTTCAGCATCATGAAACAACATTAGCAATCTTGGTATAACTAGAAAATGTCTCAAAACACTATGAGGAATCCTCTTCACAGCATCGCCTACTTTCCATCTTGATGCTTTGCATTTTGGTCATTCACTTAAGTTGGCATAATCCTTCCGGAACATAACACAATTATTCTTACAAACATGGATCATATCAAATCCAATTCCAACTGCACGAAGGAAATTCTTCATTTTACTGTAGGTGTGTGGCAGCTCAGACGCAGCTGGGAAAGATTTGCGGAAAGCAGCGAACTTCTTATCAAATGATTTGTTGGTCATCCACTCAGATGTCTACACCTGAATAAAGGTGACCATAGCTGAGAATACTTACAGCTTATTTCCTAGGGTGACAGCGATGTTGCATTGTGCCAACATGTGGTCCCACTGTTTTTCTTGTGCAGGTGAAAGTTCACGAAATGCACAAGCATTTCGTAGCATTGTTTCAATGTTGGTCAAACTCACTAGCTCTGCCACCACCACCTCTCCCTCTTCTTCCACTTGAGCATCAGGCAGATCAAAATGGTTATCTGCTGCTTCCACATAGTCAGTAACATTGACGTTCACAGCTTCACCATGATGAACCCACCTAGTACATGTAATCGACATCCCATACAAGTGTGGATGATTTTGCACAGTTGACTGGGGTGTTGTAACTGAATTCATACAACTGCTACATGGGCATAACACATCTGATTTTGGACCACCGTACTCAGCTCTGATAAAGTTCATCAAGTTTTCAACCCCATCGACATATGCAGCGGAGAATCTTCATGCAAAAGTTATCCAAGTTATGTCCATCTGTTAGACATACAAATTAGTTCTTCTACTAGATATTACAGGAAAAACATATATGTTTTTTATGAATTCCGGAAAAAATACCTAGGTCGATGTCTAAAGCTATTGAAAGATATTTGGACAAGCAGATCTAAGTAACGAAATATATGTATAGCTAATTCAGCAAATATATTTTAGTGCTAAATTATGGCAGGCTGTTTCAGCAGTCAATGAGGCCGAGCACACATCCATCGGAGGCCTTCTCAGCAACAAAGATCGAGTATAAAACGGTGTAGAGCTATTTCACCAAACATATTGGCTGCTAGACCATGGCAATCTATGTCACAATAAATATATGGCAGGATATTTTAGCAACTAATCAGGCATGGCATGCCATCTCAGCTAAGCAGATTGAGTGCAAAACAGAGCAAGGAAGCTTCTTAAGAAGAGCATATTTACTATAAATTACTTTGGCAATGAGTGAGATTAACCCCGTCTATTAGCTAACATCCAGCTGTACTCCGACATGCACGGGGCCTCAGTCTAGAATGCGCATACCGTGGGAGAAGTTGGCCGCCGTGCGTCTCCACAAGAATGTCGCTAGCGGTGGCGGTGCGGCTAGAGGACGACTGTCTACGAGTGTGTACTTTGGGAGCGAGAGGATCGCCATGCGTCCCCTCGACAAACCGCGGCGCCAACCTATCGGTGCGGTAGGGAGGGCAGCTTTGGCAGAGCGGATGGAGTCACTACAAAAAAATACACTTCCATGATGATACGTGTTTGTCACAGTAGGTCACGATTTCTGTCATGCATGTACATCCATGTAAAATTTATGACAGAATCAAGATAGTCATACCTGTGCTCGTAGAAGTGTTCCATGACATTACCAAAATTATCATCACGAAGTGTCCACTTCCAGGACGATAAATCGCGCGTCACAGAAGTGCTTTCGTCAAGGGTGACCGACACATGGCATCCACCGTAACGGAACGCCGTTAAGCTATCGGGTCCGGTTTTGGATCCGATAACCCTTTAACAGCCCCGACCAATGGGGATTTTCCACGTGTAAAATCATCATCGGTTGGAGGAAACACGTGTCGGCTCACCGTTGGGACAGATGTCATCCACTCATTGGACCCAAAGCGCCTATGATACGTCGACACATGGCACGGCCCAACAGAGGCCCATTCCTGTTAAAAGGCCGGCCCGTATGACTTGGTCAAAAGGTGGCGGGCCGGCCCACGACAAGCCTGTGAATGGCCTGTTCGCATATAGCCCATTTACAGCCCGCTAACCCAGGGCCCGTTTACGGCCTATCTGAATTAGGCCCAGTAGCGTCATTTGGGCTGTCCAATATAATTCCAGCCCGTTTTAACTTCCGGCCCATGTATGGCCCAAGACGTCTTTCGGCCCAGATGAGGCCCTTATTACTCTCAGCCCATTAACGGGCCATGGTAAAACTGGCCCGTAATGAACAGTGTATCACTTTATACCCATTAACGGCACCTGGTAAAACTGGGCCGTAATGAACAGTGTATCAATTTATACCCATTAACGGCCCATTACTTCGTTGGGCCGTTTCCAGCCCATGTTATCTTTTGGCCTTCTCGGGGCCCATTTATTCTTGGGCTCATTTCCACATTCGTTTACTTACGGCCTGTTACTGTCATTTTCTGCTTGTGGGCCAAATTCAGCCCGTGGTTACAGTCGACCCGTTTGTGGCCCGATAATACGTTGGGCCATTTTCATGTAAAAAATGTTGGGCTGTTTTCATAGAGTTATCAAATACGACCTATTAACGGCCCATTATTGTCCATGAATAGTACGGCCCATGATTGGCGAAATGATGATATTCCCCGTAGAAGGCCCATGGATCCTACGGCCCGTAAAAGGCCCATGAATCGTACGGCCCGTAGAAGGCCCATCGATCCTACGACCCGTATAAAAGGCCAATGGATCCTACGGCACATAGAAGGCCCATTATCATACGGCCCGCGGGAGGCCCATGGTTACAATAGTCCGTGTTTTGCCATGATAATTTTGGCCTAGTTTCCAAAGATAGGTTATTGTGGCCACTAGAAAAACATTGAAAAAGAACTGGAGTGACTACAAGCAAACAACTAAACAAGACAATAAGGAAATAAATAAGCAAGCAATTAACGCTAGCCTATTACCGCTATTACACATATTACATCCACAGGCATCAAAGTTCGCCACCAGTGCAAATATAGGGAACAAAGCAGCATATTACATACACTGGCCGTCAAAATTGGCCACCAGGGCAAATAAACGCGACAGGAAAACAAGAGCATAACTGAAACAAGTTCAGATGAGCCAAGAAACATGGTATCCACCATGCTGGCAATAAGCTTAGCAAGCTTATTAGCATTGTCCTATTTGGCGCTAAAATCCTCCATCGCTTGGTGTTGCACCAGAAAGTATGCATCTGAATGCTCTAGGGACTTCTGCAGTCCTTCCACTTCTTGTCGCAGCACAACTGATCGATGTCTTTCAACTTGTAGTTGAGACTCAAGAAACCGAACTGATTCAGCCAGTGAGTTTGAATAGCTTGTGCAAGTGGTAGTGGCCAGTAACTCCAACACTAAACCAAGACAGGACTTTGGGATTATCTCACTGTCTTCGAGATAGTCTTCCTTAGCTGTTTTATCAGCTTTGTTGGAGACCAACAAGGATGTGCCACTATCCTGAACCTAATCTGCATTACTTCCTTTACCATTGCTTAATAAGGCACTCTTCCCCAATATTCTATCAGCATTCTAAAAGAAGAAACAAGCACACACATAACAGTTTAGCATGTACTAGTATATGAAACTTATATCGGTGAACTAGTTCATTAGTAAGGTGGACAGGATTAAACTACCAAGTCTTATATTGACAAATACTAGTACATAATAAAAGCATCAAACAAACATATATCTATGTCCTATGGTCACTGCATTGTCTTGCCAAATCAAAATAGAGACACGGTTCAAATCATATCAGGTCAAGACAAAGTAGCAGTGAAAGAATACAAAGCGTGGGAAACTACACAGCACAATAAGATTTCAGATGGGTACCATGGGTCTACATGTACAACAACACTATTTGCTTTGTTGTGATGCTAGTAATGTGCATGATATGAGAAGTCAATTGTATACACAATTGAAATTGAAATCAACAGAGCTATTGATAAGAGCAAGCCTGTTAAAGAAACATGCGTGAACATACCTACTGTGCCATTGGAGTTCCGATTGGATCCTTAAATTTTAAAATAAGTTTTTATGAGTAAATGCAGTGATGCAAAAGCAAAGCAGTATGCACGATAGCAATCATAGTTAAAAAAGGCATGCATAAGAGAGCGCTTAAGCGCACCTAGGCTCTAGGCGTTGGCGAAACGCATTGCGCATAAATACGCTTAATCTGTGCATAACTGCGCATAAGCATGCGCTTTGGTCAGTAAAGTGCAAGGCGGTGGCAAAACGCACAATTAACGCCTAGCGCTTTTTGGAACTACGATAACAATGGAATCTTAAATTAGAACAGTTGTTCTTCAGGTTTAGGCACTTGTTCTACATGAACAGAGTACAGTAAGACGCAAGAATATAGTACTTAAAAATAGAAAATGAGCTCATAGACCTTACCACATTCTTGGTTCGGGACCAGTACAGAACAAGCCGTTCCCGGTCATCATCCAGTAAATGTGTCTCATGAGAACGTAAGGGAATTTGATGAGTTTCTTTGCCGGTGAAGTATGTTTTCTTCAGGTAATTCAGATACTGCCACCAAGCATTCTTGAAGATAGCAGAGGTATTAGCACAGGTTACCCCATCCTGAGTTTCCAAATCGGTCCTTCTCTATAGAGAAAAATCAGAAAATTTGTTGTATTATAACCATCATGGAGGTAGAATGTATGGAACAAAGCAAAGTAATTGCCATGAATAATATTACTTACACATAACTCCTGGACAAACACCTGCAACACACACAAATTCGATGGCACTCTTTACCGATCGCGCGCACGCACACACACACATCGTCCCTCTCTTCGATTATATGGACACCTCAAGCCGATAATACCTCCACTCTCTTCTCGTGGATCGCCCCCTCTATATATATGATATATCTAGGACTCTATTTCACACACATTGCATATGTTACATTTTTTGATTGACCCCACCCCCCCCCCAAAAAAAACTCTCACGAACCCACACAATATATCTCTCTACGTTTGTATCTCTCTCACACAACCCCACGTAGGTGGTGTACGTATACAAGAAGTGAATAGGTGCACCGTGCACGTACTCACGCTAAGTGCCCAGCCACACCCACGCGGGTACACGGTGGAGCTCATTTCTGTTTGAAATGGCAGCCCACGTGCTAATTTGAACGCGTGTAGCGGTTGTTTACCTACAGAGGTCGTGTACCATGCGTGCACGAAACAAAGTTCGACTTTATGCGTTGGCACGTTATTTTTAAATAAAGTTATATCGCTCAATGGCACGTACACAGAATATAAAACGATTTTTGTGGAGAAAAAGGTAGTCCGCTCCACTATATACAATGGAGCCTGCCTGCCTGGTTTGTCTCTCTTCGGAGAATCTCACACAAGGCTGCGGTGGCCTCTCTCTCTCTCTCACCGTTGGTCACTGATCCGGACGCATCTCGTCCACCGGCGGAAAGGGAGGACGTGCATCGTTTCTCCGTTCGACGGCGCCGAGGCAGCACGTCCCGATCTGCGGTGCATGCCGTTCTCTCTAAGCAAGCTCCGCGTGGTAGGGCCTACGCCACCTGCTCGCTGCTACAGTATGGGCAGATTCCGCCCGCCGCCACTCACCTTGTTACATCCCGACGACCTCCAAGTATCCCCTCCGGCCTTGCTCCACTGCCCGTCTTCCCACGTCACTACATGTGGATCTTCCATAGTTATTTTCCCAAAACATAGCTCGTCCGACGTACTTTCCATATTGCAATCTCGTCCTCACACCGTTTTAGACAAACACAACCGTGTTGTATCCTCCCTTAGGACAAGGAATATGCATTTTTTTGTCGTCGCATGTGTCATCAACTTTTATTGGCCAGCAAACGTTTCCTTTCTACCTCTTTTTTGCAAACAGGGCTATCCATTTCACCTCGTTGCTATTGCGACCTTTTGGTGAACTGCACAAATCACTTTTTTCTTAAGAGTGTTTCATGTAGTTCTACCAAAATGTCACACGGGGAACGTCTCTACATTTCAGTGTGACTGCACAAAGGGAGATTGGTTTTGCTCTATCCTCCTCATCCAACTTCGAGGCTAATCTTATCCAACTAGTTAGTCTTAAGAGAGACTCCAAAGGTGACTGGCTTCTATTTGTGTGTTTATTGTTTCATCAGCAATCATCTATTATCGTAATCACACTTAATATCTTTTGAACAGGTACGCTCAGCTCTATTTTAGTGGAACTGCACAAAATGATCGGAATGTCGCATGCTCCAGACAGCTACTTTTTTTCCCAACATGCCTTGTTAATTTAGACAGAGCTGGGGGGATGTTGCTGCCAATGAAAGCATGGATCAATTTTAATTTAACACCTTCTCACAACTTTGTCTTCAGTTGTGATGTAAATATTAGCTCTGATTAGCAAGGAAGTTAGTTTTTTATTGTGTCCAAAAGAGCATCGATGGCAAGACGCACGAAACAAAAGCCGAAAGCTCACACCATTGTACAATTTCATGTCGCTGGAAAATTATTTGTATAGTACGTCAATTATGTAAACAAATGCTGGAAGCTTGATAGCATTGCCAGAAGCCTCTTCGGCATCCAGGTCCATGTGCCATGCACAGAATTATACTCATTCGTTCCTAAATATTTGTCTTTTCACAAATTTCAAATGGCCATATTTTAGAGTGTAGATTCACTCATTTTGCTTCGTATGTGTACTCCCTCTGTTCCTAAATATTTGTCTTTCTAGAGATTCCAACAAGTGACTACATACGGAGCAAAATGAGTGAATCTACACTCTAAAATATGTCTATAAACATCCTTATGTAGTAGTCCATTTGAATCTCTAAAATGACAAATATTCGAGTAGTCACTTGTTGAAATCTCTAGTAAGACAAATACTCCGGAATATATTTAAGAACCGAGGGGGTAGTGCACAGCCGCATGTGAGACTTAGACCGGTCGTTGCGCCACATTAGTAGTGAGTAATGAGCAGTCAAATCATAAGCCCCACCTTTCCCACTGTAAGTTGCTCGGAAGAAGCAACCATCAATATGATCTTCTTTGAATCCGCTCATACTACTCCATCCGTCACTATTTATAGAGCACGCTTCAGGAAAAGAGAAAAATCTCTGGGACCAAGGCGTCTAGCGATCGACCTGAAAGATAGCATTGGTAGTTATAGCATGGCGTCTATTACTAGAGGAAATAATGCGTACAAACATGCATGCAGTGCTTCCATCCCGGGTACACAAATGCATGCACTTACTCCACTCTGTAGTACTACACCGAGAGAAAATTACGGTTACCACGCCTAATTAATTGAGCATTAAACCAAACGCGTCTAAAGTCTCTCTGGTGGTGGAAATGCATTGAGAGAAATGCATCATATTGAAGCGCGCCCTGTAAACTATGACGGAGGAAGGAGTAGTATGAAGGTGCAAAACCAAGTACGCGTATGGCCAGTCGGTCAACGCACTCCTCTTGGCATATCACTCACACGTGGGACCGGAGTGTGAGCAAAACGATCTCAATTGCTGGCAAAATGGCCAACCCGATGTTCCTTGAGAGAGACGAGGAGCGAGAACACACAGACGGGCTCGCACGGAGGCCAAGATATATTCGAGCATGGTTGATCGATATCATCATTACATGTTGGGCTACCGTTTTCCGCCCTTCTCCGGAATAAATGTGTACTTTATCAAAGATTAAAAAACGTAAGAGTACAGAGGCTCCACCATGCGGTTCTAGCAGTAGTACTACTAGTACTACTAAACCTTGCGCTTGGCTCTTCGCCTCTTCGTGAAGTCGAAAAATGATGGTACTCCGCATGTTCGGTACTACAGTGTATGCCTCTGGCAATCTGACACCGAATGAACTAATGCATGTCCACCGCCTGGGCGAGAGTACGTTGCATTAGCCAAAAGGCGTAAGCGAGCTTCACCTTGTCCTACAAGCTTCTCCTTGTTCTGCGAGTTGACGGGACACACCAACAAGTAGTGCTAGTCCATACTCCCTCCTTTCCAGTTAAGACGGCTTAATCTTTTCTGTGAGTAAATGAGAGAGCTTTATTCACATATAAGCATTCTTAGGACGATCAGGCAACACACTGGTCACTAGGAAGCGAGGTACCCCGCAAAAAAGGAAGTAGGAAGCAAGGTGTTTCATCAAGCCAGGTCTCGGCCACATTCAAAGTGCAGCAAGCACAGTTCGCACAAAGATGCGTCGCAAGGTTTGATGACCTGTTTACATGCTGAATAACAAAAAAAAGGAAATATTACCGAGCGCTCCTATTTGTAACTTGATATGAGCCAGAATTAGGCGAGAATTGTGGCGAGTGTTCCATGCAATCAACTTCCATTATCACATGTGAGAACCCTCGAAGAGAATATTGCTTTATCACATTTTAAAAATATAATAAGAGTGCAGACGCTCCTCCATCCGGTTCCTAGTACTAGTATAGTACCTCTATAGACTATAGTAGTAGTACTAGTACTAGTAAACTTTGCGCTTGGTTGTTCGCCTCTTCGGGAAGTGCAACAGTAATAGTACTAGTATAGTGTATGCTTCTGGCAATCTGACACCGAATTAACTGTTGCACGTCCACCGCCTGAGCGAAGGACAGCTTGCATTAGTCAAAAGTTTCTCCTTGTCGTGCGAGCCACCGCGCGCAAGCTTCTCCCGTCCTGCAAGCTTCCCCTCGTTCGGCAAGTTGACGGGACACAACAAAGTAATGCTAGTCCATAATGCCTCCTCTCCGGTTAATATGGCTTAATTTCAAACGAGATAAATACACTGTATGTCACTATATATTTGTAAAAATACGGTCAATGGACTTCATAATACGCTCATTGCGCTTAATATATACATTTTCTGGTATTTATACGGTCACTAGCTCACCCCGGCTGAGTATGTGTGTGCATGCACGTGTAGGTTGAGCACTTGAGCGTGACCATGTGTGTTCCGTCGTGTGCTCGTACATGCATGCATTAGGGCGTCGCGCGCGTTTTTGCGCCCATGTGTACGTGTGACTGTTGCATACACGTAGGGGGAGTACGTGTAGGGGCCACTAAAGGAGCAGTCAAATCACACAGTAAGTTAGTCAGAAGAAGCAACCATCATTTCACTCGTTAATGACAGGTACGCAATATAAAATGGTTGATATGGAGAGAAAAATAAAACCACTATATATACACTAGAAGGAGCCTAAGCTACAAGTCTGCTTGCTTGGCTTGCTCTCTTCACAAGCATAGAATGACGGTGGCCACACCGCTGGTCACATATCCGGTCGGATCCCGCAGCTAGGGGAAGGGAACAATGTTCTGCGTAGACGTGGTGGACATTGGCGAGGGAGAAAATCCACAGTCGGTGCGTCCCAATCGGGGGTCACCGCAGTATGGGTCGATGCCGCGTCCCAACCGCCTTCTAGCTACAGCCCGACGTCCCAAGTAGTCCATCTTCCTTTCGGAGCCGGCTTGCTCCACTGCCGCAGCTTCCCATGTAGATCCATCTCCATGTCGATCTTTCTCTACTTCTACCGGCTTCTACTTGTGATGAGTTTATGTCTCATGAACTAGTACCACTACTATTATTCTAATCACACTTCTTCAATATCTTTGCCATCAAGAATGCTCAGCTCGATTTTAGTGGAACTGCACAAAAGCATCGTATGATCCGAGGGTGCCAACCGTCTTTCCTTCGACAGGTTCTACCTGGCCAGGAAATTAAATCATGTTTAGGGTTTAGGGCTTAAGTCATAGTGACCCCATCAGTAGTTTTTCTTTCGTACACGCTCTCACAACTTTTGTCTTTAGTTGTGAAGTAAATATTGGCTATGATCTGTGAATCATTGAGATGCATCAGCATGTGTGTTAGTTTTCCTTTGTATTTGATGGAATGTTGTAACGGGGCAACCTTCGAGTAGGAATGAAAATAGAGTGGAAAGTTCCTGTTTTTCCGGAGAAAAAATGGAAACAGAGAGAAACCAACATTTCGTTTCGTTGGATCGCGCCATCGAGCAAAACCAACGTTTAAATCACGTCTGTCGCGTTCGTGTCTCACCCTCCTCCACGGCTCGACCCCACACGGTCGCTCGGCATGCCACTCATTGCAAGCCGAGTATACGATAACTTTCTCGCCTGCTTGTCGATGGATCGCACCATGGAGTGTCAGTACTACTGGAAGAGATTAACGAGTTGGGGGAGGACAGCTAGCTGTAGCACAGACTCCCAAGAACTTTTTACATGCATATTGTGGCCGGCTATTGTGACCTTTGAACGCGGAGCAGTCGCATGCACCAGGAAGCGGCGCGGGCGACGCTCTCTCGGTTAGCGCGCCGCTTCAATACCGGCGCCAGTGAGAGGTCGCGTCCGCTCTGGCCGGTCATGAATGCGGCACTGACCGTTTCAGGCGGGAAGCACGCGCGGGTGATGAAGAGGGTTCGGGTTGGTCATGAGTGGCCGTGGTAGCGGTCCGGACGCCCGCAAACAAGAGATGATGTATGCTAATATTGCCGCGTATATAATTAACAACGTAAATAATGTGCCAGTTGGACAATATGATTGGAGATGGAGATGGAAATGGAATTTAACGTAAACACGGATATGCATGTCTATGTCTATGTGTGTGTGCGACGACTCTCCCAACCTGAAAGCGGGGGCGTGTTTTTGATCGACTTTCTTTCTTGGTACGTTAAAAAGTTGTCCGCCAGTTTTCGTTTCCTTTTTCTGGGAACGCGCGTATTCTATTTAAAACCACTACTATGGAGAGATTGTTTTACTCCATTATAGCCTCTTGTTTGATAGAGTTTCTCGCGTCTCGCTCTCTCACCCTCTCCATATCAAAACAAGATATAAGTGTCCACACTATCTCTCTCCTCACCGGTGGTCACAGATCTGGCCGAATCTCGTCCGCTGTGGGAGGTGAGGAGGTGCAGCCTTGACATTGTCGCCGTCGACGATGGAGGAAGCCGATGTGCACTGTCCTCTCGGAGCCGGCGCTGGCGTGGATGAAGGTCCTCCACGCCCTTGTTCGCTGCCGTCGTGTGGGCAGATCCCGCCCGCCCGCCTAAGCGACATCTCGCCCACCTGAGGTATAACTTCTTGTACTGGTCCGGCTCCCCAGGTCCCTGCATCCGGGTTTTTTTCTATGTGACTACTCCCCAGCTCCCCATGTATAGTAGCTAGGGTTCGTCGACTGGTCCAAAATCACCTACTATTATAGATGAGATATCACTCGAAAAGTTGTCTTGATTTATGCCTCGATGGAGGTATACATGTTGTTTTGACAAAAAGTACATGGTGGTTGTGCGGTCATTGTCCATATGATCCTATTGCTGCTGCTAATCTAATACTATCACTTGTTAAATGAAGAAATGCTTTTTTTCTCGGGTATCCTGGTTTAGTTCCCATCAAGATAATGATGATGCTTCTGTTTGTTGGTGTACTTTTCGTAATTCTTATTGACAATTGAGATGTCGTTGTTAATCTTGTAAAACAAAGTAACACACTATATCCCTTTTTTATATTTTTGGAAACAGCGATGCGTATCTCCATACCCGGTCATGTCTTCCTCAATTTTAGTGGAACTGCACAAAATTGGATGGCCATTGTTGTTCCGCCTCACTGTCCACTGCCACGTGGTTCTTCCTTCCTCGAGCTTGACTACTGAGAAGAAACAGACCACAATGAGGATTTGTCGAACTTCATAGGTGCCTCACCCAAACTTGATGCCAAATGGATGACCTAGCGATGCTCATGGTTGCGCCTCATGGTTGCGTCGGCTGGTGAAGCTGATCGATTTTCAATGAAATACAAGCTGTCTTCCATCAGTGCTCTTTGATTGTTACCCACAAAGATGATATCCTTCATTAGTTCACCTTGGTTGCGTTGGAGACGCAGTCGTCTTTCACGTTGGTGAAATTTTATCACACAATTGGCTATGAACCAAATGTTTCCTCTGAGAAGGATCGACGTTGGCACTAAGAGCATAAGTTTTGTATTGATTTCTAAGCCTTCTCACAACTTTGTCTCTAGGTCCCCTATAATTTTATTTGTCCAGCTATTAACTTTGATTAAAAAAATGATGTGGACTAAAAATCCGGATGGACGTAGTAGCCCTCCATTTTTATTTACTCCGCATATTAGATTTGACTGAAGTCTCACCAAGTTTAGGCCGAACACAACAAACCATAATTATTAGAGAGTGCAAACTGTACATACTCTCAAACCTTTCCGATAATTGAAATTGAAATTCTCTATTTGTACACACTCTCACATGTTTTCGATTATTTGGCGCATGTGTGGTTGTTCACTTAAGGGAGGGTAGTGTACCGCACGTGAAGGACAGGAAGTGCGACCAGGACACGTGGATCGTTAGTTCATCGGAAGTACTCCCTCCGTTCCTAAATATTTGTCTTTCAAGTGGTTTGCAATGGACTGCCACATACGGATGTATTTAGACATTTTATACAGTGTAGATTCACTCATTTTGCTCCGTATGTAGTCATTTGTTGAAATCTCTAGAAAGACAAATATTTAGGAACAGAGGGAGTAGTAGTTTTCTTCACTGGTACGTTAAATAAAGAGTTTCATTTCATACTTACACAATTTAAAACGATTGGTATGGAGAGAATAAGAAAACCACTCCACTATATATTAGTCGTATACACGAGTACTATATGGACGCATCTTCATTGACCAGTAGGGAGGGCCACTGACCCCTTCTTCCTCACTGCCGTACATAGTGTGGGCAGATCCCACCTCCCGCCGCACGCCTTGCCACATCCCAGTGACCCTAAGGTATAAGTTTCTTTGAAACCATCATTGGTCTAGCAGCATGCCGATCTTTTTTTTATTCTATAGTCGAATCTAGGTCTTGGTTCAAAGAGGAAAAAAGGGTGCAGTCGGGTGGAGCATGAATCTAGGACGTGGTTCAATGAGGAAAGCATGGAAGGAAAGTAGTATAAACCAGCTATCCAGCCGCTTTGTTGGTTGAAAAGGGAAAAGGGGGGTAACCCAGTACACACATCTGTAAGGAACCGAACTCTTTGTTGAAAAGGGAAAGAAACTGGGGGTCGGGTAGTTTGTGCAGGACTAGATTTGGTGCCCTCACATCGGAAATAGTTTCAAAGAGAACATATATGGGACCAACGCAGATATGCTGCTTGGCTACATACTCTGCATCACCCATTTGTACGTGTGGATGCACATGATGCTGGCATGTCCCATGTCTCATCCACATGATCGTGTAGTGTGTTTTGAGATGTTGTGCTACTTGTATTGGTACTATTTTAAATAAACTCTGCATCACCCCATTTATAAGTAGATGGAAGCACATGTTGTTGTTGCGCCCACTCTCCCCTGGAACTGTTTATGCTTTTTGTTAATCTAATGCCGCTGGTAAAATTAAGCAATGCCACTCTCAAAATTAACTACTGAATCTTATTTCAAAACTGCAACACTTGTTAGGGATTGGCGGGATTACCATTTTTGTGGCCACATGTTTCGTCCTCTTTATTGGCCAGTAATTGATTCCTTTTTTGCCTCTGTTAAAACAGGGATATCTATTTAACTTGTTGCTATTGCGACATTTTGCTTCGCTTAATTTTGGTGGAACTACACAAAATGAGACCGGATTTCCTTATATGTGTTGAGACCGTTTTAAGGTCTTCCTAATGAGTTATTTCAAATCTTGGTCTTGAAAGGTGAGTACCGACTTTCCTCAGAATTAACTAGTGAATCTTAGTTCAAAACTGCAACACTTGTTAGGGATCGGCGGGAGTACCATTTCTGTTAGGGATCGGCCGGAGTACATGTTTAAGAAATGTATTGTTCAGATAAGGTCTCTGTTATTATATATCAGTTATAGTGTTTTACAAATGGTAATATCTTGCTTTGTAGTTCTTTCTACATGTTTAACCAAGGTATTGTTAAGATAATGTCTCTGTTAAAATGAATCAGTCGCATTGTTTTAGGAATGATACTTTTCTGCTTTGTCATTCTTTATACATGTTGAAACAAGGCATTGTCAAGATAATGTCTCAGTTAATATGAATGAATCACACTGACTGAGAATTGCTACTCTCCTGCTTTGTTCCCCATTAAGATAAGGTAGATCAGTAGATGTTTTTCTTCTGGGAGTACAAGTCATCAACCGTTATTTCTTAGTAATTGTTTCCCTTATACCTTTTTTGCTTATAGGGATAACAAAATTAAAGCTCGGTTTTATTCCGACTTTGATTTAGTTGAACTGCAAAAAAGGAGCCAATGTGTCTAAGGCAAACTGCTGCATCAGTGGGTCCAGTTGGTCTTACCACTTTGCAGAAAGAAGCATCCACTGTTTGTGCTACATTACACAAGGAATGATTGAGAAGCTTTACAGAGTATTAGTAGACGCTGGTGACATGACTAGTCTGCAGAGAGCATAGGAAACTCTACAACACGTGGAGTGCACTGGGCAAAAAGTGCCCCAACAAGTACAGGAAGCCAGGACAGGACTCCAAATCTATCAATGTCATTCTAAGCAACAATGATGGGGCATCTGGGTATGGTAATCTATTTACCGTACTTTTAGTTTGTTAGTCCACCGATTGGTGGGTTGACACTGGGGCCAATATTCATGTGTGTGCTGATGTGTCTTTGTTTTCTGGCAACATATAAATACGAAATCCACAGGGATGCTCAGCTTGATTTTAGTGGAACTGCACAAAATGTTCAGATGGTTCGTGTCCTCCATAATAATACTTCATCATGCACAATACATCGAATGGTTCTCTAATCATTCGTCTTCACCTTAAGCCACCAGACTATCCGATGACAAACTGATGACAAACCCTGCCCGTTCCACAATCATAGGCATTACATATTTTGAATGGAAAAGCTTGTCAAAGTTGCCATTAGTTTAATATATTGGAATTGGAAACCTTGTCAATTTTTGCTCATTGATGTTAGCCAGAAGGCATGCATTTCATATTTTTGAGTGCGACGCTCTTTGCTGTGAGCAACGTCGATCATTTTTTCCTATTCCTGTCTTCAGTTCAGAAGTAAATATTTACTCTGCTGAGATGCATAGTCACATGAATGTTGACTTACGTAAGATATTTTAAGAGTTTGTTCTGAATATTGTCTATGTAATGCCAGGCCTTGTGTTTGATTGCAAAGTTGAGCTTGGAATGTTGTGGCATGCACCGTCACGAGCTCTTCACCGTGCCTCCTGAGAATAATGCTTCGTATTGTTTTGCATGTCGATCTAATGCAAGCGATTTTCTTGTTAGGAAGATCATCCTCTTCTGTTGTTTCCGTGCTTAAGAAGTTCATCGTCTTATGTTTCATTCATAGCCTATACGACAAGTCGGGTAGGTTAGACGTGAAACCATATGATCTTCGGACCAACTAATCATCTTAGGCCGTGATTGGATCGTCGTTTTCCAACCAAAACCGCTTGTGAAACGGACGCTTGTAAATAAGAGGAGATGCTCTCGGGCGAAGCGCTAGGTTGGTCGATTTCAACTAGTAAAATATAAACCGGTCTCTCAAATTACACGCGTAACCCGTCGATTTTACTTACAGACCACGGGCCCTCGGTTTCATTACGCCTGTATTTTACGCGTTGTTTCCGATGATGAGTAAATTACACTTGTATCTTAATACAGGTGTGAAATAAACCAGAGCTCCCAAGCGTGGCCTTACCGTTTCATGCCGTCTCAGTCTCTCGAAGGTGCTCATACGTGTCCGATGATCCTGGCTTCCTGAATGAGCAGCGGGCGCTGTATCAGACCATCCGTAGGGCCCGCGAGGCCCTCTCCGTTCTCCTTCAAGTTGTTGCGTTCGCCGTGGCGCCGAGCATTGTTAACATGGTCAATGAACATGAGGATTCAGGAGATGACTTTATTTTGACTGGTTGATAGTAGGGACCCACCAGGGCCATAGCCGTACGTATGCAAATGCCTCCTTATTATGTACAACTATATTTTTTTGCTTCCTCCTGGTTTCCTGACATCACGGTCCCACACCATTGTCAACCTATGTAGTCAGTATAAACGAGAGAATTGCACAAGGTGCGGCCGACAATTAGGACCCAGCAGCTCGAGCAGTATTTGTGTTTTCGAGGCGTAAGCACTGCGGAGTTTTTCTTGGCAATGTTTTCATTGTTGTTTAGAGGAGAGCAGGGTATTAACTGGGCGGGCTATGGCCTGTCTAGCCTAGGACAGATATTCAGCCCAGATATTAATTTTTTTCAAGATGAAAATGGCTAGCCCAGCTATACGTTTTTTGAGGAATACCCAGGCAAGGTCAACTTGTTATTCTCCGCCCCGCTGAGCTGCAAATCTTTCCTATGAGGGATGCATTAGGCTTAACAGGAAAATGGGCTTTAAAAATAATAAATGGGATGTAATTATAAAAACAGGACAGTAACTATAAAAAAATGCACCAAGCACGAAATTAGTTTATAAAATAATATTTATGCATTTTGGAAATCTTAATTTTTAATTGTTGCACGCGCAATGTTTCATTAGATTTTTACGCAGTACACATTTATTGCTCCAGCCGCCCACACCAGCGTCGGTCGTGCCATGTGCTCCTGCCTCCCGTGGCCGGCTGCGATGCCATGGAGGCCTCACCGCCCCCTAATACTCCCACCGCTAGCCAGCCCATCCCTCTACTCGCGCACACCCCTTGTTATTCTGCGGCGATGGGAGCCTCACACCGCAGCCGAACCAGTGAACCCTCGTACTTATCTCCGTGTGGGCATCCACTGCCGCGTCTTCCCTGGCTCCGTGTCGTCCCCTTCCTAGGCCTCGCCGTCTTCCACCGCCTTGGTGCTCTCGGCGTGGCGTGGTCAATGTGGTCAACGACCGACTTTCATCGGAAGAGTACTATACGTGGAGAGGCTGACAGCTGGATCCACAGCCGCAGCAAGGAAGTGCCTCCTTATTATGCGCAAAATAATTATTCCTCCACCTGACAGCGGGGACCCACCGGACGGGCTACCATATTTCACAAAAAAACATTTCCTCGTGACAGCTGGGACCCACCAGCTACATCTTCGCACGCAAGGAAGTGCGTCCGGGCAAAAAAAAAACGATTCGCCCCCTGACTGCTAGGACCCACCAGCTACATCTTCGCACGCAAGAAAGTGCCTGACAGTCGAGACCTACATGGTCGAAGCGTACGTAGCATTGTCATTCTGGTCGCGAATGTGTACGTACATACTGGTCGATGTAGAGGCGCGCACGTAGCATGTACACGTACGTATAGCGACCAGTGTGCAAGAAAGAAAATACGGCCATGTACGTACATACGGCCAGGGTCTCGAACGCCTACTCGCCCATACGTACGGCCAGGGCTCGTGTACATGGCTGGGTCGGAACGGAGAAACATCGTCGTCATCGTGTTAATGGGGAGCCAACCGGCTGGGTCAGAAGGGAATGCGTCGTCGTGTTCATCGGGAGGGCTTGGACGGAACAACCGATGGAAACGAGGCCTGGCGTACCGCAGAACGGAGGAAACAACCTTGTGTTCGACCGGCCATTTTCGAAACCGGATCATGTTCATCAGGAGGGGTCTGGCGTACCGCAAAATGGAGGAAACGGACCTCCTACGGTCGAAACGGGGGTCCTGTTGATCGGGAGGGGTGTGGCATACCGCAAAACGACGGAAACGGACTTGTGTTGGAGCGCTACGGTCGAAACGGGGGTCCTGTTCATTGGGAGGGGTGTGGCTTACCGCAAAACGGGACTCCACGGGATATTGTTCATCTCCACCGTCGACCCCCTATAGCCTCCACGGGCTACTGTTCATCCACCATCGACCTCCTGCAGCCTCCACCTACGACTGTTCATCCAGCCTCCACCACGCGCTACTCTACCGGCTATTGTTCAACCAGCCCTCTCCACGTTCTCCTGTTCAACCACCCCTCCACGGGCTACTGTTCATCCAGCCCTCCACCATCTATTGTTCATCGTGCCCTCCATGGGGTGGTCCTTTTCATCCAGCCCTCCACGGGCTCCTGTTCATCCAGCCCCAACCGGCTCGATCGATCGGGGTCTTGTTCATCGAGAGGCAACACTACGGGGTC